>JAZGTN010000089.1:1200000-2400000 GCA_037783415.1 Leptasterias polaris
TAACGCTTCCAGCGGTTCAGTGCCTTTCGGCCTGTCGGGTGCCTTTCGGATGCGACGGATACACGCACACGCACACGTACGTCCGTCCGTGCCTTGCATATTATTATATCTGTGACCTGGTTATTAAAAAATCCCATGATTAAATACAAGTGCTGTTCCCCATATCAAGGAACAGGTCTCAGACGTTAGTACATGAAGCAAACTAACCTCTGTGACCTGGTAATTAAAAAAATCCCAGGTTTGGTGATTGCTTTACTTCTTCCTAAACAATATATAAGGCTCAAGGATGTTTTCAGAAAAACCTGAAATCAGGAAAATACCTGAGATATCTCATGCCTGATTTACACAGAAATAATGAGATGGTTTTATTGATCATCATGCAGGAAGGTTTCAGGGTTTGTGAATGAAATGTCCCCAATATGGCTTTGAATTCCTCGTAATTAGATTGCAGAAAAGGACTGCAGCCTTCATCAATCCATCCACTAATTAAAATCTCATTGTTTGTTAACGACCTTGTATAAACAACCACAGGCTAAAGGAGACACAAGCTGCTGTGATAACAAAATCATTGATATTACTAAAAACAAAAATGAGGTCATGAAAAGTGTAGATTTTTTTCTTGGAGCAGCCATTGTTTTCATTCAAAGCCAGCCAATAGAAACAATGGCTAGGCTAAAAGCCACTATAAGCCAAACAATCTATGCATGTCACTACATTTCAAACTGTGGTAAATGCAGGGTTGCCAGTGGCTAGGCAGTGGGACCAGTTAGCTTGTCATTTCACTGGTCCCCCAACTTTCTCACTGGTCCATATTTGATGTGGGCAACAATAAATTAGCCAGCCCGCAGAACTTTGACTGGTCTTCATGTGTTTTAGCTGACATTTTGGCCAGTGGACCACTGTTAAGTCTTGCAAATAGTCTGGCCCCTTGTAGACTGGAATCATGGCTCCTCATTGCTTGTATATAAACTGGGAACCCAACAAAAGATGTCAACTATAAGAAAGGTAAAATGTTAATTAGACATGTACACCTACAAAATATGACAACAACCAACAATTGTTTTACAGCAAAACATTTTCATAGCCTTTTATTCTCACTCTGTGTTTATTTTGACAATGATCACAAAATGACAATCGCAGTAACACGTCATCAAATATATCTGAAACAGTGAAAGGTGTGACCTTTCAACTAATATCAGGGTTAAATAACGAGAAGTCTTTGCTTGCCCAGCTCTCACAACAGCAGGTGAAATATCATTTTAAATAAACCACCATCTTTCAACTTGACAGTTAAGTTCCCAACTATTTTGTTGCAAGCACTTTAAAATAATATCTTTTTAAAACTACAAAATAAATATGCAGAAACCCTGTGTAAAAAGCATCACATGTGGCGGATGACAAAGCCTTTGTGAGTCTTAATTTAAATCTCTTACCAAAAAACATTCAAATTTGAATAATTTTGCTTAAACTCAAAATTCATAAAATTGAAATTACCTCACAACTTGCACTTCTCCACAAATTTTTGGCAAAGCTCACAGTTGTCATGAAATTTTTTTGTAAAAACTTTGAAATGTACACAGAATTCAAAACATTCCAATAAATAAACAGAACTGTCAGTGTCGCTGTCTGAACACTTAAAGAGAACTACACAAAAGGCTAACCTTCCAATGGAAGACATAATTTACACTAAAGGTTACAATAAATAAATACAAATTTTCACTTAAAATTGTATGTACAGTAGTTTAGACAATATTTAAAATTAAGTGACATGTACTTTATTTACAAATAAATTTTAAGTGGGTGAAACCTAGCAACAGTTCTATTACCTTTATATTGAAACAATAGCAAGTTGTACAAACCTACACTGGGTCATACAATAATAGCGTTCAGGGAACGATTTTGTCCAGCAATTTTGCATAGCAAATTATTCAGGCTGGACATGGTTTGTGCTTATTATTGAGTAGTAACTGATACATTTTGTGTAGCATTTTGCTCTGCTATACAAATTACAAGGGAAATCATTCACTGGTGTTTTAGAGAAGAAAATGAGGCTTGAAATAAAGCTAACGTCATGGAATAGCAAAGAACGTAACAATATTTGTTCTTGGAATTTTCTGGCTTTCATTTCTTATACACAGCCACTGATGACACTTCTCCGTTAATGTAAGAAACACAGTTGAGTAAATGCAAGCAGAGCATACCACTGTGAAAAGATTCCATGAAATTCTGGTTCATTACTTCAATAGCAGAAAGCTTATATTACTATTCTTTAACCAGTGGGTTTAGAAGCTACATCTGTGGGCCCTCTGGAGAAGTAACAGCCATGAGCTAGGCAATCAGTTGTTCACATTTCTTTTTTCATTTCTTTTCCCATTTTCCCCCAATATTATGCATCAATTTCATTAATCCATTAAGAAGCAAAAATGCTTAGCAAGTTCTATCGGTTATCAACCAAAAGTCCATACAGAATTTTAAATAACTGGCTAGTTTCTCTGTTATATTGCTTAGTAATATTTTAACTCTGATTGAGTGACTCTAAATTACAGATAAATCTGTCAAAATATTCACATCTATCCAAATATGTTTTTTTGTCTTCTTCAAAAATGTGTTCTTTAAAGGTGCTTAGATCTCTATAGGTTTGCAGGACAAATATTCCTACCACATTAGAACTAAGGGTGTTAAGAAATAACTAACATAAATTTTAGGTGTATTTTTTCGTTTTTTGTTTGTTTGTTTATGAGACAGGACCAGCTCGATTTGACTTATCAATTGGCTACTATCTTCTGATAATCACATTTTATTGTTAACTAAAACTTTTTGAATTAAAATACTTTTAATCAAATAAAAAATCTTATGACTTATTTGGCAATAGCAATAGCCAATTTAAAATCATTACAAGTCTACAGAGACTGCAAAATTCTAACAATTTTAGATTTTAAACTTTAGATTTTGCAGATGTCAAACATATCAAACAGTTAAAACTTAGCTTAAAAATCAGAATGTAAACCAAATTGTTGTATCTAAATGATTATTTGCCACAAATTATTCTTAGTGGACAAACTTAATCTTACCAATAAAAAAAACCCGATGAAAGTGTACAAAGCATCAGTCTCATAGGAAGGTTCAGACTAAAGATAAAAACTTTTTCACTTTTTTGTTTGTTTTTGTTTTTTGTGCTCAAACCTTTCCCTGATCAGGTCAATCCGATCTTAAGCATCCACCTCTGAACTTTGGTAATTTGCCATTAAACCATTTCCTTCGACCTACAACCCTTAACCTTTGACCTATGTCACTTGACCATCAACCTTTCATGATCAGCAGTTAGTTGACCTCAAGCTCCCATTCAGTGGAGTCAGTTTGCTGGTTGATCGTATGTCTGATGAAGATTTTGTACGACGTGTCAGCTGGTAGCGCTCTTTCAGCTGGTCTAGGGCCCTCATCAGTCGAACATTAGCCTCATCCAGTGACTGTATGCGTTGCTCTTGAGCATCAATAATCTTCTGCTTGGCTGAAACCACGGCAACCATCTCCTCCTGCTCTTTCTTCAGTTCCTCCTCAACAGTGACAAGTCTGGAGAAATCAGAAGAAACAATCGTTAGATTTTCTAATTTCATTATTTCACTTTTTTGTGTGTCAAAGGGCACAGTATTCACTTGCCTGCCAGCAGATGCCTGCCAGGGCAGAACATAACCTTGCCTGCCACAGGGGAATGTTCTCTACAACTACATTACAATTCTATTATCTGAATTTCAAGAAACGGCAGCTGTCCAATTACTTCAAGAATCAACAAATCTTCAAAAATAATCATTTTGAAAAAGAAAAAAATTACTTGATTTTAAACATGATTATATTAGTATTGTGAAAGTCCATCACATTATTTGATTACCAAATGAATAATGAAATGCCGTGTGGGTTGTTATAAAGTTGTTTTAACTAATGAAACTTCTGCTTTTACTAAAACAGTCAAATTGTTTGTTTTTCCATAAAAGGGAGGGTATACCTTTGGTAAATACTACAACAATTAATGACTATAAAAACTACTTGGTAACAAGCATTGTAGCTGTTGATAATGTATAATATTTTGTGAAACAATTCCCATCAGAGGAATGTGGTTTTACAGAGAGGGATAAAAAACATTTCAATCTGAGAAACGCTTCTTGCATGAAACGTTTCTCAACTTGTATATTTCAACTATGGATTATTCTTCCTGCATGGGCATGACCACCCCAGATTTTCAGCGATATCTCAAAAACGCTACCAACTTTTGAAAACCTTTTAGTTTTATAGTATAATATCTACATTTATATAGGATTTTTAAAAAACGAACAGTTTCAAAAACCAAAGGTATACTTTGCCTTTAATGTCACTACAAAAGAGGCATGCGTAAAGTAATGCTTCTACAAGTTTATCAATAATACGCATCAAAACAATGCTTAAAAGACAAAGACAGCCCATCCCAACCCAGACCTCACCCGCAATAATTCAGCAAGGAAAAAGGTTTTTGATTCACAGCCTCAAATTAAGAGGACCAATTTCAGCTTGTCTGAATCCAGTATATTTGCGCGCTCTCCAACAATATATCCAACATTTTTCAAATATCATTCAGATAACAATCAAGCTTTAGAAAGGTACAGGCTATTTTGACAAGAGAGAATCTTTTGACTATCAATTTGTGAGAGCAAATGTTTGCATTCTTATACACAACACAAGCAAAGCAAAAGATTAAGCAATTATTTTTCACCGTGGAAATTTTAACACTTACAAAACAAGACCGTTAGAAACTAGCCGACAGCTAGACAGCAAATTGTGTACAGAAATTAATTGTAGACAAATGTGAAATAATTTGACAAATGCGATTGATTCAAACAGTTTGGAACAACCCATGCAAGGTGTCCAGATTGATCAGATATTCTGAACCACTGATATGACAAAGTGCTCACAAAAAAATACGCAATTAAAAAAATCACAAGAACAAAAACAGCTACCACTGCAAAGTATCATGCAAATACGCCAAGAGGAACTTATCTTAGTTTTTTTTTGTACAAAGTTTTTTTGTTTGGGAATTATCGCTTAATCTTGACAGAAAGTGAAAGTGGCAATACATCATAAAAAAGGGGGAAAAACCTACACTCTAGTTTTCAATAAACATACAATGTTATCAAATTCAGTGATCTTTGCAGAGAAAACAATGAAAAAATGGTTCATGTTCTGTCAGGGGTTTTGTTCACGTTCATAGTTGTACTTTAATTTCAGCAGACAAATAAGCGGTGGTGATTTAGGGAGTTCTTCATACCCTAGGTCCTTGACTTTCACAGTATTTCAGACACAAATATATCTCTGGAGGATTGGTATTTGTATCAAATGAACAGCCTAATCTGTTAGAGACCATAAGCCGCAAGCCACATGTACCAAAATGCCCATAGCGGCTGTAAACGGCCGCTAGATTTGACGACCTTTCACCCAACAAAAAAAGGTCAAAGTGAAGGTCATGTCCTAAATTGACATTTTCAAATGTTAACATAGAATATACCATTCAAAAACAAAACCATATTTTGGTTTCCTTTATTGTTTTTCCAGACATACTTCCTGAAAAAATTGAGTCAAAAATCAACAAAATTTGCAATGTCTGGTTGCGTGGTGATAATTATACAGAAATGAATGGTTTCTAAAAGGTTAACCAGTGATTAAAACTAATATTTTTTTTTATAATTACAATTCCTGTGCTTTGTTTTTACAAGATAGACTCTCCACTTTCCACTCTCTGGATGACAGCAAACTCTTTCCAAAAGCGTTCCTTTTGGTCATACGTCCATTATGTATTAATACTTTGACTATAAATGAGATGGGTTACTCTAGAATATGATAACTGATAAATTGGAGTCTACTCATGGCTATCATTTATGATTCGAACAAATACACCTATGATAAATGAAACAATGGGAGAATTTGGAATGTTAGGAAGCAGCAGACTTACCAGGTAAATTTCCATTGCTTACGTAGTTCTGAACAAGAGAGCAATGGATTTAACTGGTAAGTCTGCTGCCACCTATGGCCCAAAAGTCCCTTATAGTATCTCTAAACTCAATAACCCATTCATGACTGGAAGACAAAAAGCTGTCAATGGTTAATTTAAGACACAAACTAAAATAGACTTCCGCCTAACTGTGACTGAATTTCCCAACAATTTTAAATTCTTACTCTTTACGGTTTTATAGAGTAGTCTGATGATGGGCTCAAATTCTACCAAGGTAACATATTTTACCACCCAAAGTAATCCATCTAATATTTGAATGTTAGATTTTTACAATCCATACATCATCTGAAAGGTCTTTACAAACCAAACAAACCTTAACACAGCATGTGACCCTGTTTGACTTCAGTTTCAATCCGGAAGTTGAAAACCTTATATTAACAATTAACCAGCAACCTTAAAACAGTGCAAGGATGGGAATATTAAGCAATGATGTTACAGCAAAGATGAGATTGAGTTAAAGCCAATAATGACAACAGCTGAAGCAACATGACAATGCTGAAGATGAAAGCAATCACAGTGTGGTGCACAGCAAAAGAAAAGAAGGAAAAAAAACTCAAATCCAGAGTCACTTGGCTCAAATCTCAATGAGGGTGGCCTTACTGGTCAGCAAGAAACCAAAATAAATTACAGTCAGTTTCAGTGAAGTCATTTGTAAAGTGAAATAGCCAGCATTTACACCAGGGGTCATTTTCATAGAAACGCTAAGCACACAACTATGCTTAGCAGAATTGGTGATGTCAAACTTTGGTTCTCGATAGGCATGTTTACCGTGAGCAGAGCGCCCTCAATGAGATTGTTAATGCCAGACTTGCGCAAATGGTGCAGAAATGATTCTTACAGACAGCTTTAGTTGTGCAACAGTGTGGGTGCGTGGCCCCGCCAGGTGACCGTTGGATACATGGTAGAGCGCAGGTACAGACGAATGGGTGGCCCAATGGGTGGTCGAATGGGTGGTCGGACTGATGTAACTATTGAGCTGCAAAAATAGCCATAGATAGAGCCATACATACCGAGAGATTGGGGTAGGTTTGAGTTCAATTAGCCAGGGCCATTGAACGACGAAGACGGTAAGGGACTACACGGCACGTACAGAACACAGATGCAAATAACAGGAAAAATCGGAGGAGGCAAAATGAGATCAAATAAAATCGGTCTTTTTTACATGGTTTCAGGGGAAAGATTCTGACAGGGTGCTGATGGATAAAATCTCAGTTCCATGATGTGTGTCTTGCTATGGAATGTGCATGAGAAAAGCACGGAATGTGGTTAAAGCAGAAATGGGGCATAAAACCTGGAAAACACATTGTTAGTAAAAGCAAGGAAGACGTGTAAGCTTGGTTTAATAAGCAGATTTGGGTTCTAAACTCTATCCCCAGCCCACCCCTCAACCCCACCCTAAATCCCCATGAACTTTCTAATCAGATTCAAGAACCTAATCCCACCCAAGAACTAAAAACTGTCAGTTTAAATAACAAAATCTATACCTATTTTTCTTTGTAAGAGCAAATTTGATGTGTACAATTTGTATCCCTTTTCCCCTGTCAAACAATAAGCAGCACATGAGGGAAAGAATGGGTAACTACGGGTAAATTCACAAAATGAAATTTGCGTACCACAGAAATCAAATAATTTTGGCTTGCTGACTTCTCTACAGTCTTCAGCAGAATTCTAAACTAAGCATTTCTTTATATTCACCCAGGTCTGACTTTAACATAGGGACGTCTTGTACATGACCAGAATCTTTTAACAAAATCTTAAAACTCACTTTTATTGAACTGCAACATGAATTAATTGCTTAACAAAGTCAGCTTACACTCCATAGTACAGACTGGCTCCCTGCTAAATTTCGCTAAGTAAATAAATCCAGAGCTGTGTAAAAGTGCCATTGTCAGACCTTGGTAAATTACGAAGGGAGCGGGGGACTAGACAAACTATCTTAAGATGTTTAAATGAGATGATAAGACGCTGGCCACACCCACCTGGTAATGATGTCTTTAATCTGTTTATCTTTCTCATCATGTTGTATTCTAAGTTCCAATTGACTTTCCTCAACCTCTACTTTCATCTCAGCGATGGCTAGATCCGCTCTTTTCTCCTCCTCATCAAGACGCTGTTGAGTTTCTTCAAGCTGAGCCGACATCTTCTCCAGTTCATCTTTAAGAAGCTGGATCTCCAGAGAGTACTAATTTAAAACAAGATACAATCAGGGTTTGCTCTTACCAGTTTCAGTAACTAGCCAGCACGACCTGTTAGCTTGTCATTTGACTAGTCCGTGAGCTTCAGTAACTAGCCAGCACGACCTGTTAGCTTGTCATTTGACTAGTCCGTGAGTTTCAGTAACTAGCCAGCACGACCTGTTAGCTTGTCATTTGACTAGTCCGTGAGCTTTTAAAGCTAATGGGGCTAAGATTGATCTTAACTGTGTATCAATCTTTAAAGCTAAGTAAAGTGTGATTTCAAAATACAAATCACTATGGTGATATTAAAAACTCTTCTTAAGATATACAATAATAATAATTTGGGAGGCTAATCTTCCTAATACTTGCAGCTGAAAAGCCGAACTGCGAAGGATACGGCTACAATGTGTTCATGCCACAGGCATGCAAGGGCGCCCCACTAAGATGAATCTTAGTGCTTTGTGACATCCAGCCCTGGAGGTGTGATATACATAACTGATTTATAACTAAATGATTTATTTTTGCCGAAAAGTCACCATCATAAAGCCTGTTTCATAGTTAATACAAAAGCAAAGCAAATTTTCTTGCCACAAACAATCGCAGTGAATTTGACGTTTTACAATTGTGATGCAAATCAATACATCTTCATTTCACAATTCATGTAAAGTATGACACAGGCTTTAAAATGTACAGGAAATATTTAATTTTACTGTTTTTGTTTGTAGGAAACTTACCATTTCTGTTTGTGTTTCTCTATCTATAGCAGATGGATCTTTAACTCGTCGAGTCCAAACAGGTTCTGGAGGTGATGATGATGACTTGAATGTGAAGTTATGCTGCACAGACAAGGACCGTGTTTTCTTGCCGATTGACAGCATATCTTTGGCAGATTCTGTGGCGTCTGTGTTCTTATTTAGAGATCCGTTTGAGGAGGAGCTCTCCGAGAGACAGACGGCACGAGGCTTGGAAGCAAACTGCGTCATGATTTTCTTACGTGGAAGCGGCAACGAGGAGGGGCTTGTTGGGGAAGCCATGGTGGTTATAGCTGGGGTAAGGTTAGTTATGCTGAAGGCAACGCTGGCAGTACTGGGGACGACGGGTGTGGCTGGGTAGCGGGTGTGGTTCTTCTCAAGGTTTGAAGTACCCATGAGGGGAGCCCGTGAGGACGGACTTGTGGAATCTGTACTAAGCTGCTTTGGTCGGCAGGGAGTGGGCAAGATTGTTTGAGAGGTTGTAAACCGCTGGGTTGTGAATGTTGTTGATTCTGATGCAACAGGAACAGACAATGGTGAACCTGTTTGGATTACTGCTTCACTCCTGACTAGAGTCGTAGGAGGAACATCTTCAGAGGATGCTGACGACGGGGAACTTGTAGGAGGCGATATTGATGGGGAGGAACTTGAGACAGGCTCAGGGAACGTGGAACCTAACTGAGCTGTTTGAGATTCTGGTTTAGGATTAGTGATTGTAACTGCAAATGATGGCAGATGGCTGCCATTGTTGATGTGCAACACGGCTTGAGAACGCTGCTGCACACTGGTGCTGTTGTACGGGGCACCAGTTGGGCTGGATGAAGAAGGGGAAGTGGATTCCTTCACAGGAGCCATCACTGATGAAAAGAACGCTGCCTTAGCGGCGTTATTCATAGCACGAATTGCTTCCGTGGGAGACGTAACGTTAGACGTGGATGGGGTCCGTGAGGGTTCAAATAGTGAAGTACTGCTGCAACTACTTGTGAATTTCGGTTTATTCATTTTATTGGAGTGGATTGAACCACTACTCTGACTCTCAGACATTTGTTTGTCCTTCGGGTATAAATCAATAGTCGTGATGTTATGAGATCGGTGGGCAGCTTTGGGAAGAGTGTGAGCCATGATATCTATCTTGGTTGTGGTCTCCTTAGCCGCGGCCGTACGCCGATTTGAGGGTGGAGAGACACCGTCACAGGAAGAACCATTCTGTGAGACGTCGCCATCATGATTTGACGAGGCTCCATCAGAGTTACTAGGACTGCTGTTGGATGAACTCACACTGTCTGACGCCCCGATGTCCATATGACGTAGGGACTTCTTAGAGAGTTGGTAGGCAGGATTCTGAAAAGAGAGCGGTAAAGTTCTGTTTCTACGTTTGGCCCTCCCATTCCCGTTCCCGTTCCCGTTTCTGTCCACTTGCTGCGACGCTCTGTTAGTACTGGGGTTTGATAGAACGTTCTTTTCAAGACTGACAGAAAATGACTGATTAACAGATTTCGTAGTTTCTGACTTCATGGACACCACCATATCTCCTTCAAGTTCTTCCATGATTCTCTCTTCCACTTCGGTTGTTGTTTCGACCTTCTCTACTGTCGTACTCGTCTCAACATGCCGGACATCTGTATGCAAGTTACCGATATCAAAAACTGCAATGCTACGCCCCGTTCTCCTGACGACAGAGTTCGGTGAGTCCTGTTGGATGAAATCCACGAGATTATTCACCGTGGAGGAAGTTATGGATCGCTCCATCGCGATGTTATACGGCGGTAGCATCTCAACGTCTGTGGAGTCGGACAGCTTCGCATCATCAAAGATCTTATTCAGACTCTTCTTGCCGATAGGAGATGTTGAGATCGATGTAGTGCTGACTTTTGTGGTGTTTGTTGACCCCTTGGTCATTTGGATGAAGCTGGAGGAACTATATGGTATTGTACCCTCTGGTAAGGAGGCGTAGCTGGTGATACGAGATAGTATTCCTTTTAACGGCCCAATCTTGTCTTCCGAAAGCTGCAAAGATTATCAAAAATAACAAAGTCATATTGATGTTTTAAAAGCAACTCAATATATTACTCATTCCCGTATTCTTCTAAATTAGAACTCATGTCAATGGTTTACCTTTTCGCAGTCATCTAGCGTTTCAACCAGAAGGCTGTGTAGAAGAGAAAGCTCCTTTCCAAGGTCTGTGTAGCCGTTAAACTTCACTGCACTCCCTCGATCATGAGAACTCTACACCGAAAAGATAAAATGACAATTGGTTTTTACAATTTCATAATATTCTTTAATCAATATTTGCTAAAGTCTTGCATTGGGGGATACTGGTGAATGACAGGAAACACAATAAAGTGACCATTTATCTACATGTACCTTCACAGCAGCAGTTTTTCCAACAATCGCAACTTTGTTTCAAGTACCTGAAACCACCTGTAACTATTTCAACATGTAAATGGACATGCAGGTGTTATACTGCGAAATAATTTGAGTTGATTAGATTTATTCATTTTTTAATAAATCTCAGATTTCATTCAAAAAATGGCCGGAAAAGGCAGGTAACTTTTTTTGTCCACTTTTGATTGAAATTACAGAGTGATAAAAAAAAGGGGAAAAAAGACGGACTTACCGATATCTCTTGCAAGAACGTCCTCATATTGCTCCATTCCCGTTCCAGGAACTCGTTCATAAACACCATGTAACTCTCTTTGGTTCCAAACCTGCTGAAAACAAAACACACTCATCTTAACTAAATCTCAATTAAATAGTTATCATCAAAACATTTTTGGGCAAAGGCAAGGACAGGGGGATGTCAAATTTAGTCCAACCCTTTAGAGACCATAGAGACCATAGCGACCACAAGCGGCTTGTACCAAAACACCCATAGCAGCCGCAAAGCTTAACATACATCTAAAGGGTTAAAACCCAAAGCAATACGTGATGTGAAAACTTACTTAGTGTAGTTGGCAAGAGCTTGGACCGTCTTAGCGATGAGGGTAAGGCATCGTGATGTCTTGTCGCTGGGGTACTCTTGGATGAGGTCAAAGAGACTTGGAGACATGATGGCTGGACATAGAAACCGTAAGAAGATACACCCACTGCAGCGGAAAAACACAATCAAATTCACATAGGGGTTCAGTAGGAGATGGTAACCAACAGCAGGCATACCAGGTAAATTTTCACAGATGGTATCATTCTGGGCAAGCACTCCACAATTCAAACCCTGATTTAGTAATATTGTTATTATACAATCTGGTAATAAAATCAAGGATGCCTCAGAAGTGAACTTAATCACTGTAGCTCGCAAGCCTGAGGAAACCTGTAAACAAGGGTGCTTGCTATGTGAACCAGAAAAACCGGGGTTAACCCCTACTTTTCTGCTTTAAGTGTTCTGGGCTCTTTTACATGGATTACCAATCCTAGTACACCAGACCTACAGCTTAATGTCCCATCTGAAGGACAAAGCAATTATGGTAAAGTATCTTGCTGAAGGACACAAGTGCCACGACTGGGACTCAAACCCACACTCTGCTGATCAGAAACACAAGAGTTTGAGTACCCTCGGCCATGACACACCACAAATGACTTTGAATGGTTGGTGAGTTTATGTCAAATATTTCTGAGAGACAACCAGCTGAAGTTTTACCTGATTAATTTATCACAAATCTCTGGACCGTTGGGATAGTTCTGGCTGTGTTGATGGAAGGAATGGAAGACGGCTCTGAGATCAGATGGAAATGCAGCAGTTGAGTTGACGATCTTACAGCATGCCATTTCACATAGCATAGTCAACGTTGCCTGGTGCTGCTGTAGTAACACACTGCTTGAAACTTTGGTTGGATCCACCTGTTGGGAGTCAATCAATTATGCAAATTAGCAACCTGTTACTGATTCACAACAAGGCAGACAAGGCAGTGTTCTCCCTTAACAGTGGTCTGCTGGCCAAATCATAATTAAAACATTCGAGGACCAGTCAAAATTCTCTCCAAGTGGTCCGGCTGGCTAGTTCAGTGTTGAAAAGCATCCCATTTAATATGAAATATGGATTAGTGAAAAAGCTGGGGGACCAGTGAAATGGCAAGCTAACTGGTCCCACTGGCTGGTCACTGAAAAAGTTAAGGACAAACCTTGGATAAGATATATTTAAAATAATACTATGTTATTTATAGTTATAACAAAATTTAAGAAAATGCTAAATAACTTTTGTAACTAACACCTTCTTTGAAGATAAGAAATTGAAGAAGAAATTAAGTCAGAATTGAAAATGATTTGCTTACCTCACAATCTTCGTCATTCTCGTAAATCGTGTGGATGAAGTCACCAAGGGTGTCTTGTATGTACTGTCAAAAATCAACAAAGAAATATTTTCAAATTTCAACTTGGAAAATATCAAATTAGGCTGACTACTTGTTAAGAGTTGATTGTTGTCAAGTTTTCACTATTCATTGATATTCAAATTAGATACTGACCTTTCCACCAATCAGCTTCATGTATGCCTCCATTGATTTGGTTGCCATGGTGTTAGCCCTGAATATAAGGCTCTCGTCATCTGTAAAACATTTGATAAAAACCCTTATTTGGTGACAATTCACGATGGGTTCCCTATATCCCTGCATGATCACAGCAATGGTAGTCTACGAAGGGGCCTAACTATTCCCTGCCGGTCTGTTTCGTCAAATATATGTCTTTGTTCAACCCAGTCAATTTGCCTTGTGGTTTATTACTTGTTATTTGAAATAAATTAAGGTGATCCCATTACTGCTGCTTCCTGGGTTGTATCCAAACTTTGGCTTTATCCCTGGATACATGGCAGATAAAAAATATTGACAAAATAGGGAGACCGCCAACATTGGGCTAGATAGCTCAGTTGGCAGAACACCAGCACTTTAATCTGGAGGCCGCAAGTTCAAGTCTCGCTCTAGTCAATTTGTCTTTGTCTAACCCAAAATCAGTTAGTTTCCCTTGTGGTTTATTCCTTGATAAATATACATTTCCTGAAGGAGACAACAGACCGGTACTTACTGACTGTCCTGGTCTCAGTCATGACCAACTCGACAAGGAATTCATTGGCTGTGCCGAGACACTGAAGTACTTTGATAAGAGAGGTGGCAATCTCCTCCTTAGTCTTGACATTAATTTGCTGCTCTATAAGTTGACACAGACTCACTGCATTCTCTTTCAAGTACTACAAGAAAGAAAAAAGGAGGAAAAATAGACAGTTATAATTTGTTGGGGTTGAACAAAAGGTTGTATCATAAACTTGGGTGTGATCCGTGGCTATACGGCAGTTACTGGTTGAATGTCTTTTGACTGGTACCCCGAACAAAGACATTAACAAAATAGGGAGACCGCCATCATTAGGGCTAGATAGATCAGTTGGTAGAGCGCCGGCACGTTAATTCGGAGATCGCAGTTTCAAACAAAAATTATTGAAACAGAATTAACCCAGTCAGTTTCCCATGTGGTTTATTACTTGATAGTTATAATTTTTATTACAGAAATCAAATTCATTCAAAAACTTGACTGCAAAACTAAATTTTTACACAATCTCTAGACAAACAGATCGGGGTGTGCCTCCAGAAAATGTTATGAGAAATAAGGCAAAATTAATTTTGTAAATCAATTTCCATTTTCTTAGCTTGAAAATTAGCTTTCATATGAATAAGTGTTTATAACAAATTACAACAAATGAGATAAAAACTCTGCAGAGTTTCAGACAAAGACTGAATGCAAAAGGTTTCATCGAGTAGAAAGTGGCCGATTTAATATTCCAACATACAGCATGTTGTTATTGGTTGATGAACCACCAATCACAACTCAGCTGCTGCATAAGTGAGCCCCAGGGTAAGAAGAAATCGGGGGGGGGGGGGGGGGCATAGTACCCCTCTTAAATTCCCCCAAATCCAGGTCTCAGGAAAATCCACAGTCTCAGCCATCATCATCTCCAAAACTTGAAAATATTTACGGACAGGTTTCCCTTTCCCCAGAGGAAATCATTTACTATTCAGACCGATTTATAATTTTTCCCCTAAAAGCAAAGCCTTATTTGTCTCCATTTTATCGCTCTGAATCATAGTGATATCACCTCTAGAGATAATTGACATCAACATTTGTTAGCATCGGGTCTGATACTCAGCGGTGATTGAGACTGGCACATGCTCTAGTAAAGGAAGTACAATTTATTTTTACTCACAACTCCGAGGGTGGTGGGAAAGGGGGACAGAGGGAGGTATCGGAGGTTGGGGGAAGGCAGGGGTTCATTTGGAAAGGATGCTATTTTAAAATGTTGGTCGGGGGGGGGGGATAAAGGGGGAAGTGACAGGTTACACGAGGAATACTAAGCAGGTTTGTGCTTGCAGCATTAAAGAGGCTACTGCTTTATGAAATCCACATTTTTTATTTCATTTCATTTCATTTCATTTATTAATTCTAGTTGTGAAGCCAAGGACTCTCGTAAAAGCGAACTTAATCTTTATACTAGCCAAGAACACCATGGAGAGAAGACAACGAAGGAAGTTTTAGTGTACTTGGTTTTTGACTACAACATGCAAAGTGTATTATTTCATTGGTTACCTGTGCAAGTTCGGAGTACTGTGCAATAGGAAGTATATTAATGCTCTGATATCTTGTTTTAATTCTTAGGCTCGGTGTGTCTCCTTTTGAGGAACTGTTTGTCACCGGGTACCTGAGAGAAACAAAAATGAAAAATAGCAAATTTGAGAAAATAATCTTAAAGATACCTGCTGAAAGGACAAGATGAAAAACAAGTTTGTAAACTGATGGTTACTTTAAGACACTTGGTGGCAGCAGATAATATGGTAATTTTCTTTATTTACTTATGAGTACGCGCAAGATGTTTGAAAACAATGTATTTAATTCGTACGTCTACCTCCCTCTACCATTTAGATCCTGTACAGGACTACCATGAACAATTGCGTGTTTTCATCTTGCAATGTCACAAAATCTTTTCGGATGACTTGAAAAAAAATAGCACGTTCTTATTGTTGTAATCTAAAATAAAGTTAGAATCACCCCTCCAAAAATACTCCCCAACCCCCGATCAATTTAAATCCCTTGTCGGACAAATACTTAGCTTCCTGTTTAGGGGATTAAGTAACATCTCTTCAAGGGCGTAAAGATTATTGTGTAAAGTAACTATTCAGAGGTTTGATGCAAAAACAATTTGGGTTAATCTCCATTTGGTCTTGTGTCAGCTTCCCGGTGTCAATTCTGGAAGATTCAAAACTCTCTCTACATCACAAAAAAATGTAAGTCTAGAAGTTTAAACATAATTGGAGCAATGTCTCTCATCTCTTTTGGTAACTTCACATCTTTCAAGATATGTCTCGGTCAAAAGAAGATAATTCTGAAATAAGAACTAATCTTGACAAATCACTTACCATTTTTCAATTGTTGGGCGATTGCTGATGGGTTCCAGCGAGATTGATACATGCCCTAGGACAACAGGAAATGAATCAAGATAAACAAACTTCAAACCATTGACAGATTTCTTGACGCAATTGGAGTCCAGCCCATGTTTTAATGAAATGCTACCACATGTGATTTGGAAACTAAATGATCGGAAAAGAGATTGAATTATGTTATGATTGGAAGGAAGAGGTTGGATTCATCTTCCGAACGTGAGAAACGTCTTAGCTGTAATTGTCACCAGATGGGTTTTCTTGGCAAGTTTAACGTCCATTGCTACAAATCATATTAAAAACAATAACAAAAAAGTACTGGATTTCTTTAAACGGGGTACATGAAGAGAAGCAAAAGGTTTCAATTATATTTTGCGGCGAATGTTTTGACAAATAATATTTTCAAAATATATGTTAGAATGTTTAAATGTTTTGTTCTGTTCGTTTGCTTGTTTATTGAGGTGTTTGTTGGGCATGGGGTGTTTGTTTGTTTGTTTGTTTTGTTTGATGGGGGTTTTTTTTTAAGGGGGGGGCATTAAGGAATAGAAACTTACCTAGGTAGTTTTTGTCTCTTCTTTTCTTCTTATCTGGCTCTTTGTATAAATGAATCTTAAGGTTCTTTGCATCTGGAAGACATCTGTAATTCAAATCATTTGAAAAATTCAATTGCAAACTCAAGGAATTCCTAAAATCCAATTTCCAAATATCAGACTTAGGTTTGTAATTAAGTTAATTCTGTTTGAGAGTTTGGGAAAACTAAGTCTGTATCTGAATGAATGGCTGTGGCTATGGCTTGATCACCATGGTAACATGCATTGAAGCATAGGATACCCATAGCAACAGCCTTAGCAACAGCCATAGCCATTGATTCAGACACAGCCTCTGTCAAGACACAAGTATAATGTTATTTAACCCTAATTGGAATGATTGCTTTAGTTAACTGGAAAACCAGAAATAGTTAAACATATCTCAACAAGTCAGACTTTGTAGCATGGCCATTTTGACATATTGAAATACTTGCTTATTCTATTATCAAAGTCTGCTCTGTCAACACTTTAAAAACTTCATTCCTACTGTAGTTTCTTCATTTAGTTCCAACTGATTCCAGCTGTTAGTAAAACTTTTGACTTACGTGAAAAGGAATTGTTCACCCCAAAAGACCATATCTCCTCTGGATTTTGCTGTGGTTCTAGCATAGAGAACATCATCCACGTAGATTTCACAGTAGTACCTTGAGTAGAAAAAAAAGAATTAATGACATTAGTTAATTTCACATTTTGAAATAAAAACTGGAACCAGGTCCCCCAGGGATAACAGTTCTTTGATAACTGATGGGGCTACCCTGGTTAAACAAGACAAAATAAATAAACAAATAAATAAAACAATAAACAATGAACAGACTGATTCCTCAGTATGTCATACATTTGTAAATTTTGTCTTGTAATTGTTTGGTTGAGAAAAAAAAGAAAAAAAGAGAACTTTGGTAAGTTTGCGGTAGAGTTTTTTTAAATAATGAGTTAACTTTGAAAGATCCTGAGGGTGGAATACTAGTGTATGACAGTTATTGATGAAGTACTGCAAGTAACAATCGGAATTAACAAATTCATGAGGAATTAAAATGCCAAGCAAATGATGAATTGTTGATTGATCGGGGAGCTTACAGTTACAATTCAGGAACTGCGGCTGTGCTAAAAAAATGAAAGGAAAGTTTATCTTTGGTTTTTGGAACCGTTCAATTGTTTTAATCCTTTATAAATGGAGATATACACAATAAAACTAACCTGCGAAAATTTCATTTCAAATAGTGGTAGCATTTTTTGAGATATTGCTGAAAATCTGGAGAGGTAATATCCACGCAGGAAAAATAAACGTAATCCAAATACACAATCTGAGAAACGGTTCATGCAGAAACGTTTCTCAGATTGAACGTTTTTGAAACCCTCTCTCTAAAACAACATTCTGTAGAAGGGAATCGTTTCACAAAATGTTATACATTATGAACAGCTGCAGTGCTTCTTACCAAGTAACTTTTTATGATCAATAATTTTTGAAGCGATTACCAAAGGTATACCCTCCATTTTAGATAATATATTTATATTTCTTGGTAAAAACTCTATTGAGAGTTCACCAAGAGGAACAAATTATCTTCCAGACTTACTTTCGTTTGAGAGGGACATTCTTCCCTTCCACAACCCAGAGTCTCAAGACGCTGTCTCTCCTCCGTTTGTTGTCCTTCTCCGGATGGATAGCGCTTCGGATGCTGCAATAAGGAACAACAACAACATACTCCATTAAATCAAACATCTTGATATTAAAGTAAAGTTCCTAGCTACGAGGGTGACTACGATGACAATGATATCATCCCAGTCGCTGACGACCGCTTTTAAGTCCAGACGGAACATGACATGTTTCCGGCATGACTAAGTGTCGCTGTTCGGCAGACACGATGCACATGTACACCAAGGGAACCAAAAATAACCACCATGTAACTTGTGACATTTATTAAGAATAGAATGACGTCAACCAACTCGGATTAAACCATCAGAGGAATTATTTATATTTTCAAACACTTAACGGCAAATGGCTTAAACGGCTTGAGTCAAACTCCCACACATACCTGTTTTTCACTTTGAATGTTTCGACCTTCTTTTCAAATGCCATGACATTTTATCAGTGAAAATTTAAACCAGTTTTGTAGTGAGTTGGTTCACACTGGATTCTATAACCAAAACAATCATAAAACACATTCCCAAAGAAGAATGATTTTTTTTCCGCAACGTTTAAATTTGATAACAATCAAACTATTGACGTTTATATGCCGGCCGCCATCTTGGTTTTCTCCTATTCAAATCAATGTAACCAAAATGAGGGTGGGAGGGAATAGTCTGGTCCCAATTTGGTATAATGTGAATCATTATTAATTAGTGCTAAATACAAGACAAAAATGGTGGTAGTATGACTAAGGTATAGAGAGACTAGGGTGAGTAGCATTTTCCCTTAACAGTGGTCCACTAGCCAAATGCTAGTTAAAACACCTTGAGGACCAGTGGTCTGGCTCTGGGCTAGTTCAGTGATAAAAAGCATCCCTATTTAACATTAAATATGGACAGTTTCCAGACCAAAGAAATGACACGCTAACTGGTCCTCCTGGCTAGTCACTGAAGTAAAGGAGAACCCTGCACAGTCCCAAAGGTAGTTAAATTAGACTTTCTGGCGTCACTGAATTTCAATCGTTAGTGTACGCCACCCCTTTTTGCGAGGCTACTTCATGTTTCCGACCCCCTACCCACAATTAGGGTGAGTGTTCTTTTGCTAATGTGCCGTAACATCAGAAAAACAGAAAAATTGAAGCTGAGCGTCGCTCAACAAATTAAATCCTAAGCAGGTAGTTCCTGCATTGAAGGTCAGACTGTTTCTTTTACTAAGTAAACACGGATCAGTTAGAGAAACTTAAGTCTTATTTAGTTCTGAAGAACTTAATGAGTTCTGCGCTAATTGGAAACATGTTCACAGGAGATTAAGCTGAGATGACAATCAGGACTTCTTAGAAGGGTGAGGTAAAGAATCTAAGACTGTGACAATATCAGCTCAAATCAGGAATGGTGCTGTGAAAAATTGCACCTCCTCAATTACCATCATCTGGTTTTCATCCTTAATTGTCCCTCCTCCACAAATTGAGCCAAGATGTTTTGGGAGGTGTTATGAGGGGAGATGAAGGTACAAGGTGGAGATTGAAGAGTGGCCTTGAAAGGCAAAGGATGTACTGAACTTCCTCCATCAATGACTAAAGACCAGGCAAGTAAAGATGTGATATCTTGTTTGACTAGCAGACGAGGATTCAACAATTTGATCTGACTGCACTTTTTCCAGGAAGCTGATTTACATGAAACCCATTGCTTCCAAGATCTTGCAACTTACCAAGACATTTTTGTGTGGAATTCCACATTTTCACGACCTGACAACGGGAATTTGTTTTACAAATATGGGCAACAGATCCAAATCTTTCTGCTA
This sequence comes from Leptasterias polaris, assembly GCA_037783415.1. Classification (NCBI taxonomy): domain Eukaryota; kingdom Metazoa; phylum Echinodermata; class Asteroidea; order Forcipulatida; family Asteriidae; genus Leptasterias; species Leptasterias polaris. The sequence goes on from JAZGTN010000089.1 coordinate 1,220,384, forward strand.
AGCCTAGTCTAGAGGATTATAAAAAGGAAGACCTCTTAATTTGGATGCTAATTTCAGACTCCCAATATCAGGGGAACTACTTGTAGTAGGCCTCAAGCAATAAATATGAAACTAATAGCACAAATAGTGCTGAATGGACCTGTTCTATTCACAGTTACACAGCACCTGTCATGCTCTACCTCAGCCCATACTAACCTAGGTCTGAGCACTTCCGCATTTCATTTCCTCGCCTAGACAATAACCTCCAAGATATACCCCCAACAATATGGATTCAACCGCCCCTTCCCCACCTCTAGAATAATGCTCCGAGCATTTCCACTTCTCAACTTCCCACAAAGGCATTGACCTTAAAGGTGATTTAGCTACTTAGAAGTTCATCCCTTCCTTTTCCTCTTTACAACCCCCCTGACTCCCTGGTTTCCATCCTCACCTCTCAATCCATTTATCACGTTCGCTAGCTGACCTGCAGGAGTAGTACTTCTTCCCAACTGAGGTGGTGATTTGGAAGCAGTGATCCTGGCCCAAGATGCTGCTGTGGAGGGGTTGGATGACCAGGTCATTGGCGGTGAGGTCAAACACATCCAGGGAGGTCTGCGGACCGAGGAGCAATGACTCATGGGAATGAGTCGGCTTGATCGAGTGTGGAGAAGTCATCTCTGATCTGGAGAAAGTCAAAACAGATGATGAAATTGTTGATATGAATTACATTTCCTTTTTATGTTGACTATGAGTTTGCAAAGTTAATAATTATCAAGAAACTGTGAGAATATAATTAATGATTATGTCTCAGATGGTTTAAACAAGAAATTATTATTTATTTAAAGCAGCGTGAGTAACAGAAAGAGCTGTAAGGGAAGTATTAAGTATATTGGTCACAGCAAGAAGTAATAAAAAGGAATGGGACCTCATAAGTCAAAAATTTTAGAAGTTAATAATTTTCCTCAAAAATCCTGGTGTGGCACCTTGAGTGGGAATTAAATTCATATAACTGTATGCATTCTGAAAAAGATTTCATAATACCAAGCAGAGAACTTGCTTAGTAACAAGCGGCTAAGCTCGGTTTCTATAATCAAAATGAGTTAAAGATCGGAAAAAATCTGAGCATTTGATTCACTGTCACTTCTCTCCCTTAACCATGTTGCCATTTTGTTTCACTCCCTCATTTATATTGGTTTTGAGGCATTGCATAGTGAGATATCAATGTATGTATATTCAGTTTCCGGTAACACTATGTGTGTATATATCTACTTTGCTGTGTAGATTTGTTCTTAAGAATTTGTCTTGCTGTTTATTCTACTGCCACGGAGTAGATTTCAGAATTTGGGAGACTTCATTTCAGAACTAAGTAGTCTCCCGAATTATGAATTCAGTAGATTAAATAGCAAGACAAGTTCCCAAAGAACAAATCCCTAACTTATTCAGTAAAGTTCATTAAAAAGTGACACATATCTGGTTAGGGAATATAAGACCTTGTAGTAGAAGGAGTAATTTAACCAAGTCCTGCAGACATCGAATGACACTGCTGTTTCTTTTTCTAGATCTCCATGCGGATATATTGATGTCGTTTCCTGCACCTGCCGGTGATTTCAACAGTTGTGGAGTTTTGTCAACGAAACCTTCGCGTCCAAATTTATGCGTCCAAATTTAGATATTCTAGTTCAGCCCGGTGTCAGAGCTTTTCAGGTTTATATTGCGGAAGATATAATGACGTGAAGTTGGGGATTGTGAACGATCTATAATTTTTGCCGAAACTGTGAAAATTTGCATTTGTTATCAACTCTTAACTATTTAAGTATCAAATAAAATTTAATGAATAATAACAGAAATATTGTTTTGCACCTCAGCATTTAACTTGAAAGATTTGTTGTTTTTATACTTTTCTTTAAAGTATAAAGAAATTCAACACAACAAAATTAACCTGTGGATTTCTTTTACTGATTTTTCTGTTTTGGGTGCTTTTTTTTATTAGCATTTTATTCATCTTTTTGACTTGATGTACATGTAGACAATGTCCGCAGTTCAAACCAACAATGAATGCACGAACTATAGTTGTAAAGGAAAAATATCAAAAGCAGAACAAATATTTGTCATTTTTCAAAGGGGTGAAAATACTTTCAATTTTCCTTCCTATTAAAAAATTGCCAAATAAATAAGGAAATAATTGAAGTTAAATTTATTTGAACTTACCCTTCGTCTTCTTCTTTTAGAGGCCCGTGTTTGTCAAACTTCCCAACACTTTTGGTCCTCTTTAGAGCGATTTTCATCCGCTTTGGGAAGATACCCTGGCAACAATAAGAAAGAGGAAGTTTAAGACACCTGACTCCCATATTAACAGCTGTCAAAATCCTTGGCAAAGATCTGGAAAACCAGGCTAGGCTGGGAAGTGAAGGCTATTGGATGCTATCAATCCATGTCAATTCACATTTAATTTTGATCCTTTATCAATATTGACTTTATCCCACATGCAGGAAACTGTTTTTCACACAGGGTGTTTCTGGTAATGGCTGCAACAGGTGGCTTGGGGGAATCCACCTTGCCAAACCATACCACCACCAACAAATTCTCTGGAAAATGTGACAACAAACTAGTCCTGCTATCATTCAAATGAGGCTGGGTCTTTTATGGAGTCAAGATGGTTGTATGACAAAAGCCTAAAAGTAGACACAAGTGGACAAAAGTAGTTTGGAAGTCCATCAAGACCATCAAGACCATCAATCAGTACAATACAGTGGCTCTTCATCAAAGTGTCTGGCTCCAAACCTCAATAAGCAACACAATGATGTTATTTCAACTTGAATAGCATTAGCTCAAGGGTTTGTCTATTCATCCATGGAGACAGCTACCAGACTTTTCCATTCCAAGAAGTGGTACAAGGAATGCACTAGACTTTGTTTAAGGTGTTGTTACGTAGTTGCTAACAAACTCTAACAACTTTTGAAAATGCAAATGGTAGTAGTCCTTTCTCTATGATAATAGTTACTAGTGATCATTCCTACTTGGATGTCCTTCCTCTACTGCCAGGAAAGGGAATGGAAAATAAGATGAGACAAAGTTTTTCTGAGAAAATAGAAAATGTAGCTGTTGCAAACTGCTTACCAACCAAAAAAGTGGTTAATGGCCTGATGTTTTGAACCTAGCAAAGTCTTTCTCAAAGGCTAAATGAAATTTCTCTGTTACAGTTACACACGACCACTGAAAGAGTCCAAGCCTCATTTAATTCTCCCAATTTATATTTGTCGATCAATAAAGTGTAAGAACTGTGGAGCAAACAATCCAGTAGACCTTTGCTACCTGCTGCCAACTTATTTTTCCTCTCATTCAAGTCAATGTAACCAAACTGAGGCTGGAAGGGAATAGTCTGTTTCCTTTCTAGTATGATGTGAAACAGATCTCGTTATTGCATGTTGCTGCAAGGAACATGACTAAGATCACGTCAGTTTGATAACCGGGTAAAGCACCAGGTCCCCAACAGATTTGATATCATAGCAAATTTCTCAAAAAGAATCCTTATTTCAGATTCATGAACATGGTGCCAAGCTAACCATCTTAAAACACAACCCAGGTTATCTTTGTCACTTCAGCTTCACCACAAACCAAAAGGTGTATCCATCAAGAAGATCGTCTTCATTCAAACCTTCAGACTTGATTGACTTCAACTAAACCCACAACGTGAACGGCGACATTAGGCACCAGACATATCGTCTCTGAGTTTGATCAAATCTTGATTGAGGACAACCTAAACCAATCAGGTCACTGCGCTCAAACCTTGGCCCATCTTTATTCATCAAGCACCTCCGACACCCAAAGCCATTCATGTTGCAAATTTCTGTAAGAATCTCATTAAAAATCCACCTCACCAAACAAAAATGCCGGACAAACAATTTCCATGACAAAAATTGAGGTACAACTGTCTGCTCATCAACCTACTCTGAACAGAAATGACCTGGGATTGAGGAACAAATCTTATAAATGAGAAAAGATTCACAATCGGAGAATCTATTTCTTGGAATAAAAACTGCATGGGGTTGAGAGGGAGCAGCTGAACATCTGAAGAAGAATAACCACAAAGATGAAGATGTAGTCATGCTCCCTGATTCATCATCGTTGGTGATGAGAAATACATCTTCCCTTTATGTCTTACTTCATCTTAGACACGAGCTAGCCAGAAAACTTCATCATTTCTGGCCGTTTATTTTATGTTTTTTAACACAGAACCATTAGTGAAATCTATGAGTAAGAATGAAGACTGTATGTTTTTTCTCATTTGCAGTTTTTTTGCACCTGTTATTTTTTAACAACTTTCCAGACTCAGTGCAAAGTCCAGTAACAGGGACTGATCGGCAAAGCTATTTGAATATGACCAACTGCAGAGTCATGCAAACAGTCATCAAATGATTTCCAAATACCTACAACTTCATAGAGAGCTACAAAAATGTCCAACAATTAATTTCCAAATTAATATTTCCGCAACCGATCAGAAAGAAAATCACTTTTTAAAGCTGAACCGAATGCCCATTTTCAGGCCTGGAATTTCATCTTTGAGAGGGCAAGGCCATTTTCATTATGCATAGGGCACTTCCATTGGAAAATCTTAAGGTCTATGGGAGACTTTTGAAGGGGGGCACTAAGGCCAAGACCAGGGGCAACAGAGGACATGGTCTCTGTGTAGTTCCAGGCCTGGATTTTGTGATTGAATATGTTTTAAGCTTCACAGCAATGAGTATGAAATATCAAACTGTCTTACCGTGACATGCCACAAGGGGCTAATGAAGATTCCACTATCACAACACAACATCCTGTGATAATCCACTTCTGACTTTCAAACAATTTTCACCCAAAACAAAGCAATACAGAAAAACTGCCAAGAAAGACTTAGTTCACTGTACTTTGATGTCCATGCAGCTAAACTGATAAATTTCAAATGTCTTGAACTCTGAGAAGCAAAGATGTCCTGGAAATCCAAATATCTCATCCTCTTAGTCTTAAAGTGAAGACGCAACCAGTTTTCCTCAAACGGAATTTGATGAATGAAAACAAATCTTTAAAATTAATAAAGAATCATTCCACACTGTCCTCTTCACGATTGTTTCTTCCTGGAGAGAGATGGAATTATTGTCCTTACAGATGCGCTTCAATCATGTATGGATGTAAGATGGTACGTATATGCACCTCCACCATTCTGACTATTCCTCAAGGAATGAGAACTTCTTAGTTTTCCGCTGCCTCATGCCAAGATGGAATCTTGTATCTTAACACGCAGAGTGCATCACCTGAGATGCTCGCAACGTCATCTCTAAGATTCAGACAGAGATTAATCCGTGACTCAGCAGTCCCATATCGCGGTTCATAAGAGCGGATCGTCAGCTGGCGATACGCATCTCGTCTTAAGGAGGGGGGTAAGACCAGTGAGAGCCTCGCTGAATACCACTTGTACCCTAATGGCTTCCTAAGATGCGGGGAGGAAGTACATCCTGCAATCTTGAAGATGCATGATGTCTTGGGACGTGGTGGGTTTATAATAGGAGGAATGCATGTATGGCTTGAATATAGATGGGATACGTCTCTATGGGAGGTTGGAAAAAAACGCAATCTTTACTTGTGATGAATACTGATCAAGCAAAAACAAGCTTTATAACTCCGCCAATCCAAACAAGACCTTGTGTACACAGTAAAACATCAGAGCTGCCAGCATTTGCAGTTTGCAATCAGGGAGATTTTGTTCAACAATCAGGGAGATATTCAGAATTACATTCAACACAATACGGAAGATTTCAAATTTGTTCATCAGACCATCAGAAGATTGGTTTATTTTAAGAGAACTTTCTGCAGAATCAGGGAGAGTTGTCAGCTCTGATACATGCATACAGAATATTGTGGCTGACCATAATTAGTTTTTAGAACAAAATACAATTGTTTTATTTAATTGATTGAATAAACACAAACCATCGTCAGATTCCACTAACGACAATTCGCTGAAAAAATTCAACATCAAATGAAACCCCACACAGGGACTTCAATTTTATAATAACCTTTCCCCTTTCTGCAACAAAGTTCACCAGACTCTTTTGTCATCATGCCTTCTACTTAAATATGTATCCAAAATAAAAATATAGGTCAACCAAGACAGTTTCCAAAACCCCATGACATCAAAACAAACAAGTCAAAATTTATGCATTTCCAAACCGACAGATGTTTCGATTTTTTTCCAGCGTTCATTTCAAATTGTGTAGGTAATATTGTATGCGACACAGCAGGTTTCCAGCAGACAACATACACAGTGATAGCACGCTATCAGCATGTGCTTATCAGCTACAGACAACATTCCCAGACTACCCGTGAGAACTGATATCTGACATTAACATACAGCAAGGGACCAGTGACAGGAAAGTAACATAGCTTAGCAATTTGCTTAGCGGGTTACATCTGGTACCAGTTAAATTCTCATATAAAAATGTACTGTACTTGGCTGGTACTTGATAATAATTGCTTAGTATCTTTAATTGCTTTTCAACAACCTTCAGCAAAATTGTCCTATATCAATTTTTTCAATAGATTCTTTGCCAAATTAGCTCGTTTTGATCGGGTACCACTTCAATTGCACACAATTCTATAGCAACCTGAATCTAAATTTGTTACAAATTTTGGTACTGATCTATTACTACACTAATAAGCTTAAGAAAATGAAGTAAGCAAATTTTCCTTTCAAAGTAGAGGTTTTAATGAGGTCAACTTTCAGACCCGAGGAAAAGGTTGAAAATTTTTCCAGCTCATGAATGTCAGACATTGGTTGCCTGTTTGAAATTAGACAGCAGATATAATCTACAAAGCCGAGTGTCCCGTCGGTAGCTTGATGAAGCAAGCACAGATGCTAAAGGTAGACTCCATCACAAAATTTAAAGGTGGATTCTCCGTTGACAACTAAGCAAGAAACTTCTACACTTTTTTTCCAAAAAGCTTAGGATTGAAGACTGAACAACAGATCTTAATCAATTTTCACACCTGACATATTGCCCTGGAAAATCTGTGGAATCAGGAATGACCAACAAAATCATATTAGAAAGCAACCAAAATGAGCAACAATATTTACCTTGCAAGCAGAGATGTTTCTTTGAAAATTTCATTATAACCCCTACTGTAACCACATCATCTTAAAAATCCAACCAGCAACATAAAACTCATGTCCTATCCTTAAGAAGGTCTTGTAGGAAATGGACAACTCAAATAAACATCTTAGACAGGAAATAGCTCCAGAAAGCTTTTGTGGGTCATTTTGTTGTGGGAGCCTGTTTTTCTGTGAGTCATGTAAAAATTGGTCATCTCATTCGTTCGGTGATTAACGAAGGAATAATGTTATGATGCAGTCAGACAGACCACACTGGGGTCAACAATGGCTTGAGGTGGGATAGAACACCCTGGCCAGAACACCTGTCTGCTCCATTTATTGTTCCCATATAACCCTGGTATACAGGAATCAATATCTGATCACTGGCTATTTTTAGAATACAAAAGGATGGTGGTAGGAGAAAAAAGGTAAACACTTAATTGGGGTAATCATTGAGATAGGAAATACTCCATGGTGGTAACAGTCAAAGTTTATGACAATCCATCATCAGATTCAACATTCACTTGAAGATGCTTAGTTGAAATGATACTTTCTTTCTAGGTCTGCCTGACAAACTACTTTACCAGAACAGGTTATTTTTAACTAAATCAACAAATATTTTCACTTAATGTCTCAAATTAGGTTTCCTCATTGAATTTGATTGTTAACATTAACTTTCGTAAACCTTGAAACATAATCCTTATCCCAACAAATCTCCCTAATCCAGATTTGTGTCTATTACTTTGGAGCCTAAATGATGCTAGCACTGAAGTTTTGTTTTCCTCCGTGGTTCTCAAATCGTAAGGCAAGGTATACTTGTAACTTCCTGGATGGTACCACTAGTTCTAACCTGGGGAGTGATTGGCCAAAAACTAGACATCTTAGAAAATGAGTTTCACTCTGTCTTGGTGCTGAGATAAAACCTCTCAAGGTTGTTATCTTATAGATGGATTTAGACTCTATCTTCAAGAAAGTTTTAAATACAAAGAGTTTAAAAGCCCTGAAATCAGGGAGAAGTCTTGACAAATCACAGACCTCTCCGCCTGAGTCTATGAGCAACAAACTGTATGTAAAATATTCAGAGAGTTTATGGTAGTAAATATAGCATGTGGTTTAGGGTCAATAAACTGTGCCTAGAGACCAAAGTAGAATATTCAACAACTTGTTCCCACTCAAAATGAACTGTGTAGGACCTCCGCTGAACCAAGGCAGGATGAAGGGACATTCCTTATCAAGATTGTAGCCTAAGACATAAGAAAAAATGGATGACTAGATTCCGAGAACAGAGCAAAGCAGAGGAAGTAACCGAACATTATGTGCCTGCGCTATGAGTAGAGAGAGAATCCCTGCATGTATACATACCATACATTCCCCAACCATTATTTAATAATAGGCTTGTATTTACAATACAGCATGAGTCATCATTGTACACACCTACCTAGACTGGTCAACTACTACCAACAGAGGGCGCTACTCAGTATAACAACAGCCACATAGCAGTGAGGTGGAATCTTGTTGGAGGTCTGGGTTTCTTCTGGACTTGGTTTTAGGTGTCCCTAAAAATGTTCCATTGACTTTAAATGATGCCCCTGATTTTTAGTTTGACATGGATTTTTTTTCCAAAAGTTCAAATATAAATTAACATTTTCCGACTGACAGAGACAATGTTCGGGAGAAGGGGGGGCGGGGCTTGAAACCCCGATGGATGTTGCATCCATTGGAGGAAGGAAATGATTATATGACAAGACGACCACGGACAATCTCTTAAAAGAACATCTCAAGGATTGACTCTGATTAGTCATCCGTCTCTCCTTCACATCTTAGGTCTCCTCTAACCCCATCAATTTTTTTTTACAGATTCACTCATCAACTGCACAAACACTATTTCAAAAAGATTTTTATAATTTGCAACCTGGAATATCACCTCAGACCTCACTCAGTTTACATCAGCAGATTTGGCAAATTGACTGTAAAGGAACATGAACAAATACACAATTGCAGCAACAATTTTAACTCATTTTTGTCTTCCATAATATTGACTTGGATTAAATATGAAAAAAGGTTCAGAAACAGGTTTCTGTATGCTAGCTAAACCTCTTTTGTCTTTTGATACAAAAACAAATATATTTGATTACTTATATGAGCATCTGTGGTTACTTGAGACTTAAAAGATGATTTTTTAATTTTGTTTTCCTCCAAATTACCAATTTAATCTTAATTAAGAGCTGTTACTTCTAAAGCCCATTCTAAAATAATTACTAAAAAATAATCAATAAAAACAGACTGTAGGTAATATTATCATAAAAGATTCAGAGTCGTCTAGACGCGTGACCTATGACCCTGAATCTTAACTCTAGAGTGGAGGTACTGAACCACTCACTCGGGTACCGCATTACAAAATCCCACATCCCCTCAGCAATTCCCATGGAATCTCATTTGAAACAACTTGTTAAAGCTGTCCATTAGCAGCCACAAGTACCAACATCCTTGCCGACCCAAGACGTCCCCAAGACGTAGTCGGTTCGATAAGAAGGCAGAGAAGGAAAAGAAACTACTTCTACACTTGCTTATAATTTTGCCCAAGGAACTCTGGAGGACATTCATTTCCTGACAGGAAAGTCGAGTTAAGCTCGCTCTAGATGTTTGTAGTTGGTAGCGACCCAACTCATTCACTGTACAACAAATTCTGACCCCATGGTATAACCACAGAAGGCCTGGAATTTCATCTTTCAGATGGCAAGGCCATTTTTATTTTGCAAAAGGCACTTCCATTGGAAAATCTAAAAGTCAATGGGAAACTTTTGAGGGTGCACTAAAGCCAAGACCAGGGCAACAGAGGTCATGACCTCCGTGTATTTCTAGGCCTGCCACAGAGCTATTGTATAATTCATGTAACAAAAGAAGTACTTATCAAAATCGCTAAGTCTTTTCATCTTTTCTGCCAATGACAGAGAAAGCTCATTATCTTGTGCTTCAAGGACTAGATCTCATCTTGGCTAACCATGAAACATCTCATGAGCAGGAGAGGAAACATTTTTTTCAACAGTAGATGATTTGCAGGACAGCAATAACATGCTCTTCATTACATGTTCTTGCCAGTTGGTCAATCATTTGAAACCATTCAACTGCACAGCACAACTGCATAAATTACATTATGTTAGGAGGGCCTATCATCATAATGTGTGTAATGTGCAGGTGCATTCAACACATGATATCATTGCAGGCTGGCAAGTGCATCTATCATTTAAAACTACAGTGGATGATATTAAGTGGTCAGACAGTAGGAGGGTTGACTGTGTACTGTGGGGTGCAATCGCCACATTTTATCATTATTGCAGGCTGGCATAGTTATCTATCATTCAAAACCACAGTGGATAATATTGAATGGTCAGACAGTAGGAAGGGGTAAATGCAAGTGGAAAAAACAAAACCCACACAACTTATGAAGACTAATGACTAAAGACTAAAGTGTGACGACCAAAGGAGCAAAATGGGTCTGCTCCAATCGGTACAGGATTTGTGTGCCTAGAAATTCCTCTATACAAAAATTTGCAGGTGGTCTGTATTTCCACCTTGTCCCCAAACGAAATAAGTCAATTTACACTTGAGGAAGAAATTTATGACAAGGTAAATTGTACGTGACAACATTTCCTCCGTTGGAAATTAAACCAACTATGACAACCAGCAATTATAAGAAAAACACATGAAGGTGGTGACAAATATTTCCTCAGTTTCAGATTAAATAATAATATTGGTCAGCCTCAAACCTTAACACCAAAACAAAAAACCCATGGTCCCGGACCATGTGTGAGGTCGGTGATCAACCTACTTCAGCAAACTTAAGATTGTAAACCTAAACATTGGATTTAGTCTGGGCACATGATTAAACAACGTCTGTGTATACAGATTCTAAGCACTAATATTAGAGTTCGTCTGGCTACAGACCCTTACCAATGATTAGTAACTATAAAGTCAACAAGATGGCAAAGAAGTTTTTTTCATGCGATCCCCATCACCCACTTGCCGTGACCTAAAACTGAGGTCAGGGTCAAGTTTATTTCAAATTTGAGTTCAGCAAAGTATGACGCTTGAAGAGGGTTAGTGAACCGGTGAACTTGGACTGAACTGAGTACCGACCCCAAAAAACATTCTTATCAGATACGGCGGAGATTATTAGCAACTACTGTCTGTTGGATTATGCGTGTCGTTAAATCAGCGTGCTCTGTTTGAACCTACTGGGTGGATTTGAAATTAAAATACGACAGTTCAATCAGAGAATGTATGACTGATTCTCGGAAATTGTTGGTGGTTGAAATTAAAATGAGAAGATTAAAGGACGTGGTTTAGCTCAAGAGGATATTGGCTCCTTTAGCTGGGTTATTTATATTCATTGGTTAGTTAGTATGATAATGTACACTTGCAACCTATCACTTCTTTTTCACCTTATAAAAAGGGGCTCTAAAGGTCAAACTTGGTTTTGTGATGCGCTCATTTTCCAACAGATAGAGTTCTCATGAAAGTGGGAAAAAATTACTTTAATCTCACATTAAAATGGTGTAAAACATCATTTTATTGGATACTCTTTTACAGCAAAATTTAAATGAAGATGTCATTGAACATAAACAACAAACAGGTCTGTACATTCAAAAGAAGAATTTTTGCACCAGTCAAAATGTCAAATCATTATTCAATTATAAAGAGTCATTTTTATCAGGGTGAGAGTCATTGCCGACAAACAATTCCGAAACAAAATCCACAGTTATGTCTGTGTTTCCACCTTTTGTTAACCCCTGGAGTTTAAATTTCATAGAACTTTTACAAAGAGTACCCTCAGCACTAGAGAAGTAGATTAATGAGCAAAACTTGTGGAAAAAATAACGGCTGATTTTCTTCACAAGGCGGACTTAAAAAGTCTTAACTCAGATAAAAAACTGCCCTGTTTTATTTTCTTCCAATCCTCAGATTGATGGGTTCTGGGTCAGCCATTTTCTGTCTGTCTTCATTTGGTTCCAGTCTACAGTCTGAACCAGAATACAGACTACAGAGACACGTCAAGAAAAAATACTCCAGAATTTATCACCCCGCTATCAAAACCCTCTTAACCAATGACTTCAGCATTTGACCAAAGGTGGCTCGACCTACTTCAAGTGTTATCAAGAGGTAATTGAGTTCAAAAAGTGGTTCAGTGGTGGTGCTATTCACACACCTGATATTATTGTGCAGTATGCAAATCAGTCTGGATGCCTTTTGCGGTTGTAAAAACACCTTGGGCAAACAGACACGGTTTTAAGCGAGGAAAAAGCAGTCAACAAAAATAATAATAAAATAAAATTTTAAGAAAGACTCTCTGCTAGGGTCGAAACATCAGGCCACAAACTAGTTTATGCATTTATACGGTAGGTCCTTTTGGTTGATAAGCACTTTGCAACAGCTAATTCTATTTAAAAAAAAAAATAAAATAAAAATATAAACCGACAGTCAATGACGTCCTATCCCACTTGCTCCAACCCAACAATAGTAAAAACAGCAATTACACATCATTTTAAAGGGAGGTTATTCTTTATTTTTGGAAGAGAAGATTCATTATTATCCCCAACAATATGATCAATTTTGTATAACATGAAACTACGTTTTCAAACTTCACAATGAGTGAGATTTCAAACTGAAACAATTTTTTTATATTATAGCACAAAAACAAATTTTGCTCTAGGTCTGTCACACAGCACTTTGAACACAAGTTGCAAGTCAAAACAGAAACTGCATTAAACACACGGCCATCTGAACCCCCGAAACCAAATTATATTTGATTCAATTCATTCTTATTCAACGAGACGGTAGAGCTCGTCAATGCGATTTATCGGCTGAGTAACCTCACAATATGATGAGATTAGAGTGAACATTTTGTAAATTGTTTTTTAGCCAAAGCTCTTGGGACCTTCAACCTATTACAACAAAGCTACTCCAATTGAGTCTCAAATATTTCAATAAAATAATTTTTTTGTTTACCCCAAATAAATGCACAATTAAATGTAATTATTTTTGACATTATGCTGGTCCTCTTTGCATACTTTGCAATCAAATTATATTAAGGTTATTTTGTTTTAAACAATCCAGCATCAACCACAGATAGGCTGCATTAGTATTGGCAATTAAACCAAATTGATAATGTTTTTTCCCCAGTCCTGATTAATTTATACCCTAACTTAATTAGATTTTTGGTTACACATTTGATACACATTTGTTAAGCAGCATTCTCTACTTAACAGCTTAATTAAATGGGACCAAGCGATGTACACCACCCAAAAATAACAAACAGTGATCAACATGTTGTTGACAAATTGTCAAAATCCTGCAATCCCCGCCCCCCCTCCCCACAACGAAAGAAAAGACAAAACACTTTCCACCCAGGTCTCTTGATTGACAAATAAAAAATAAAAAAATGAATTCTATTCTAGTCGTAATGGTTGAAAGCTTCCCAGGAAAACTCAAACTGATTGGATAATTTGAGCATGACTGCTACCCATAAAGCATGTAGTATGACGAGAGGAAGTACAGCATAGTTAGGGTTTACTCTAGGTTCAAGGTTGGGGTACCTTAGTTCATCAACAAATATATTAGGTGAGGGCTCCCGCAGGAGATGTCAAATTGTTCACAATTTATTAAAGTTTGTTCTGCTAGTTTTACAAGATGTGACTCATTGAATGAGTAAGTTTTAGGGCTGTTGAATTTAGCAGTGGAATGGTCATCATAAATCTCTCCAAAAACTTTCAGGTTATCACTGGAATGTTTCATGTGATCAAGAATTGTTTGTATCTATCACAAATATTGCTACATCTGGTATATTAGAGGAAGTATTATTATGGGGAAAAAACTGTCATTGTTTCAATCTACAAAGCTCACTGTTGGTTAAGTTCATACCACTCAGTACCAATCCTCCAGAGAAATATTTCCATCTGAAATTCTGTCTCAGTCAAGAAAGTATCACTTGGGTCATCTGTCATGTTTGGTTTTTGTCAACATAATGCAGATTTATTGACAAAATTATCAAGACAGATTCAATAAAAGTCACATGTGAAAGTTTCAGCTGAATACAGTGTCTACTTGTTGAGAAAACAGCAACAAACTGTCACAGTGTTTTCATCAAGAATGTCAAATCCATCCACGTTTAGTGAGGTGAAAGCTCATACCCACCACATCTCTGGTCGCAGCATTAACAAACGGACACCTTGGAAATTTGTATCTTCAAAAGTCAACTTTAGGGGATCTTTGGAGATTCAGAGTGTGACCCTACCATAGCAGCCAAAGACGGTGTGCATTCAAATATTTTGGGAAGGTTCCCACATACATTGCTTTAATAAGTGACAGAACAAAATTGCGCACTTTAATGTTGGAATACCCACAAGGCTTCCACAATCTATTGAAATAATCAAGGAGACTCTCCACAAACTCCTGACTAAATATTAAACCATTGTGCTGAGACCACCATAAATTTTCACAGATAACCTCTATGTTTATATGGTGTATTTCTTTAAAACTAGAGTTATCCTTACAAAAACCAATGATGTAATACCACATTATTAAATTGAGTTTTTTATTTGGTGACTTACTGATAGTTTTGATGACGGACTAGAGGCATCTGTGGTCATCTGAATCGGGCCACTAGGAGCACTCTTCCTTCTGGCTCGACCAACGCCATCTTGGTTGACGTCTGGAGAAATCAAAATAAAAACAGACAAAAAGAAATATTTAATCATCAAGTCATTAATCAATCATTTATCTTTAAATGCAAAAAGCAGTACAGATTTAGAAAACCATGAGCTAAAAAATATCTGCAACTAAACCAGACCATCATGGAAAGGAAAAATATCTCTTAATTCAAATGTAAATTTGGCTTCTGACTGGCACCCTCAGGCAAATATTCTGGGGGGGAAAAAGGGAAAAACCAAACAGGGCTCCGTAGGACAGACAGCTCCGTAGGAAAAGCACTGGCATGTTAATCTGGAGGTCACAGGTTCAAGTCCAGCTCCAGTCAATTTTACTTTGTTCAACCCTCAAAAATGTAAATTTATTTTGAAATTTGTTTTTTATAACAACAATAACTCTCCACGGTTATAGCTATATAGTTTAGCCAGCTTTGGAGGATCACAACAATATCTTGATAAAGATATTCAAGTCTTTCTTCATCAAATCTCCAGCTGTTATTATTTCCAAACAACTTGAAGACCTGGATTCAACCATTGACCATGAGGACAGCTTCTCTTTATTCTGGTTCAGGAGACAAGGTGACAACGAAGATCCATCTTCCTCAAGTTACATCTGCCCCTTTGTGATGGACAGACAAAGAAACTGACCACTGTCCACTTCACATTGCAAGCATTGACCGAGTCCAATGAATGCACTGATAATGCATTGAGACACACTTCAGTTATTCATAACCATATTCAAGGAGTTGGCCTGCCAAGATTGACTTCTCAATCTCTTTGTTCGTGACATGACGTGGAATACATTAAAACCTCTGGCAAGATGCAAAATAATCAGGTTTTTATATTTTTCTTAATAACACCCCTATCATCAGAAGGCTGGCTCATATAATTAATATAACAAGCCATCTGTTGGGCTTATCAAATAAAATAAAAATTTGATGTTAATATTAAAAAAAAAAAATCTTAAATTACTCCAATCAATCACAGGGTAACAAACTAAACAGTGCATGAATGGTAAAAAAATATCACCACAATCAAACGAAAAACATTTCAATACAGTTAAAAAGATGGATCACATCTAAATTAATAGCCACTGACATACTAAATTCCAAATACATTATGACACACTGATCAATCAATTCTTGCATCTGATGACATTTCATATTAACAATAACGCAGAGCAAAAATTTATTACCCAATATTTTACCCCCAAATTTTGTCACTTCATCTGCAATAGTAAATTATAGAGCTATGACAACAAGTAGTAAACAAAATTATCCTAGATTGTAAACATTTTCACATTTTAACTCAACTACAGCATAAAACTTCATGTAATATCTAAATTTCTACCTGTAAATTTATACATTTTGATAAGTCAGTCTCAAGCCACAACACAAATCCACAAGAAACTCATATAATTTTACGATGAAATCATTGTCATTTCGTCTGGACCTACCTTCTTCTGGCCCCTCTTTAATTCTGGGGGAATTGCCACGAATCTGAATGCCATAGATACCAGCTAGAATCTGAAACGCACTGCTCCACATACCGCTTGGTAAACTCATAACGCCTGACCATACAATGATTTCCTCGATCAAAAACTAAAATTCCTTCCCTAAATTAAAACAACCAGCCTCTAATGTTTGTACTTCAGTAGAACTGACAACAGAAGCAGAGATGTCTAAATTGAGTTATAAATGCAAAGTGGAAATGTTGCTGAAAACACGGAGGTAGCTAAAATGGAAACCACTGAGATGAAATTATGCATATGTAATCCACACAGAGCAGGGTAGGTTTCTACACAGTGGCATAGCAGAGATTGGCTGAATCAGTCATGCAATAATCACTCCTGTCTATTTCTATAAAGCCGTTCCGATTACGTGTCAGACGACGAATGTAGACCAAACGTATTGAGCCATTTACAAGCAACATCTATTGTGCTTGCTCACGTTGCGTACGGAAGAAAACAACGACCTCGGCAATGCGGGGCTGCACAGTACAACCATCGGCACGGCGATGACACACTCTTCTCTCAGTTTCACAGGGAATGTAATGCATCTTCATCATCATCGCCGGTCGTTAGTGGTTCAATAATTTATATATCGATGGATGAGAATCGGGCGTGTCTACATGCTGGAATACGATACGTCTTCATTCCAACCCTCATTAAAATTGAAATGAATCCTTGAAACCATGGCACCGAACAAGGTGGGGGGGGGGGGGGGTGTGTGCTAATGCCTACAACTACACAGCCCAAGGAGGTTTGCTATTGGTTGCTTTATAAATAGTCTAACCAATCATAAAACTCCCGCATATAACCCAGAGTTCATGTTGTAAGGTACATAGCTCATGCATTATTCATGTATTATCAGCAAAATAAACGAATGGTCCTCTGAAATAATCATAACTAAACAACAAAAGATGACAAACAGAGCTGGGTTTCGGTCTGAGAATATTTGATTGTGAAGCAGACTTCTGGTGTATTGTCTGATGAATAACACTATTGGTTCCCACCCAATGTTCACTGTTCAGGAAGAGTAAATGAAACTGAGCTTCACCCTGAGTGCTTTGTAAGCCTCCCAAGGTTTTAATAACAAGCAATTATTCACAATGGATCACACCATGGACATAACCCCAGCTGTGAGGCACATGGGGACTCTTATGAATATTCAACATTCATGAATATTCATTAGGGTTATCAAACAGATATTAATATTCATGAGGGTTAAGTAACCAACATTAAATCAACCAAAGCAGGCAAGTTGAATATCAATGCACATAAAGTGCATCAGTTCAAATAAAGGATAACAGATTCTGCAGTTGCTTTTTATACAATAGTAATGATTTTGTAATGCACATAATTCAATCCCCCAAACTACTCAGCAGAACAATGCATTACAAGCTCATGATAATTAATTCATCTCATTAACAATGCAGGAAATTAAGCGATAGCAGTTGACGCTAATCACATTTCCCCATCAATAATTGATAAATACAAACCACTGATCTGATTGGTTCCCTGGCAGTAGGTCACCGGGGTACCATCTGTCATGGTATTTGTCCGTGTTTGACTTCCATGTAAATTATTCGCTTCACTGGAAAAAGTCTTTGAGGAAATCAGAAATATATCCAATTCTGAAAATCCATCCAAATTGATGACCTCAGATTATTTATAGGAAATTACTGATATGATGAAATCAAGATAGTTCCATTCAGCTTCTATTTTGTTTTTAAATTGTTATTCATCACATTACAAATTATATTTTAAATCAAGAAGAATTTTTGACTGCCAAAGACAAATTTCATGAAAATAATAACAAACTCAATAAAGACAATGTTAAATATAACACTGTTTCATTTTCCACTTAAATTTATATTTTTAACCCAGTGTGTTGTTATATTAAGTTGGTTAATTAAATATAGCATTTCTTTAGTCCTGAGATATTGTTTACAAAATTGAGATATCATCAAGGGGAAAAAAAACACCCCAAAACAATCTAATTTATTTGGCTGTAAAACTAGAGAGACTGGAGGAAAAACTTACTTTTCACTGTTTATATTTGACCATTGTACTTTCCTTCACTCCAAAAACAAATATAATTCATCAAATTGTTTCTGTTTTATCGGATAAAATAATTGAATAACTTATGCAAATAGCTTGAGAATAACATCTATCTTTAGATTGTTAACAAGTTTAAGATATTAATTAGCTCTGCGGACTACCAAATCTTCTGTCGGTATAGTTGATGTGAAGCCAGGGTGGCAGAATGTGGTGTGTAAATACGCTTCTTAATGCGTTTAAACGAAGTCATCAAAGCTGAAAGACACACCCTGCCTAACGGTAAGTGCTGACTGCAGTCGCCACGGCCAGCAACGGCGCAGACATCCACCCTGATTATTGTCACGTTATTGATTTTGGTTTGTCTCAACTCTGGTAATTCTACCACCACAAACACATCCTCAAGGTTTGTGATTTTATTAGAGATGCAAAAGAGGGCATAGCTGGGAGGGATTTCAGTTCAGTCGTTGAGATACATCACTGAGAAACATGCCTTACGAATAAATTACAATATTTGAACTACAAAAAGTCTCCCTTATCAGTTTAAAGAGAGCAAAACTGTGAAATGACATTCTGGGTTGAATTACAATTTTGTTTGCACGCTACTCCCAAGCAAAAAGGAAAAACATAAAAAGACACTTTTAAATTAGTTTAAACTTTACATTTTTTCACCACAAATTTGCATTTAAGCACCCTATGTGACATATTAAGCCTAAACAAAATTATCCATTAAAACGAAATGTATGTATTAAATTATTTATGGAGCAAATCAAGATTCAATTTCAACAACTTATAAGCAAACTATAGGCAAGCAAAGCAGATTACATATACATTTGGTTAGTAACTCGTTTCATCTAAGCATGTTTTGTTTATGCTCGGCATTTAGCATATTCAGAATCTCTTAAGAGGACCCCAGTATTAAGGAAGTAATAACGGAAAACGAATGTTTTCTCACGCCAACAATTCATCGCAATACAAACACCACAGTTGACTTAACTCCACTTGTTCCATTGTCATGACAACCAATCGCAATACAAACACCACAGTTGACTTAACTCCACTTGTTCCATTGTCATGACAACCAAAGTACATCCATTAAAAACACATACTCTATAATCATACATGGACAATTTCACACAACCTTGGCAATGTATACAAGCCTCACTTCATCAATTCAACGTAACTCAAAACCAAACATGAGGAAACCAGAATCGCCCGTTCCAGAAACCTGTTTAAAATGTGAATAGCATTGGGATGAGTCACTGTTTTTTCCCCTTGTCTGTCGTCAGGGACTGGAATATTATATGATATCACGTTGGGTGGAGTCCTTTTCTCTAGTGATGGAGGTGTAGGCAAGCATGATATGATAAGAGAAATAGAGGAACTTTGTCAAGGTCTAAAGGGAAACACAAATGGATTATCATCGTAGTAAATGAATAGACTTGGAAATTATGACTAAAATCGGAATGACTGCGGTTAAAAATCTGCAGAGTCAATTCGTTTCAAACAAAAAGATATTTCCCTCAATATTCCTATAAGAATTTCCGAAAGCTGCTTTGTCACTTTTAAGAAAACAAAACCAAGATAGAAGCGGAATATAAACACGGAATGCAGTGAAAGAGATTCCATTAGGTGTCGTCCAACCGTAAAGAATAAACCCACCAAAGCAAACTCAACAAATCACACCATGGTTTTGATTCTTCCCTGGACCCAGTGGGGGCTCTTATCTCCTCTCCACCTCACCAACCCTTGAACTTCCAATTTCCACTTTCTGTTTTTCCTCAGCAACTGTTGCGTGAAAACAAAAACCGCTTATCCCCATCAGGTGAGGATATGAACTTTACTGTGAACTTGTAAAATCTTGTGAAGGGAAAACAGATGCCAAGACTTCAAAGGGTTTCCTCCTATTTTTTTAGTGACTGGCCAGCAGGACCAGTTAGCTTTTCATTTTCACTAATTAATCCATCAACTTTTTTCACAAGTCCGTATTTCAAGAAATATGGATCCTTTTTAACACTGAACTTATCAGCTGGACCACTAGGGGATGATTTTGACTGGTACTCTGGTGTTTTAACTGGCATTTGGCCAACTGACCACTGATAAGGGAAGCGGCCGCTTCACTGGCCAATGATCTCTCTTGTGTAGAATTTCGATTCCTCAGGAAAATTTCGATCAATCCATCAATTCTTGGCCCTGGTAATTTTTGGCCAAGTTTCAGGAAAACCATCAAATTATCAAAAACTAACCCAAGACATCCTGTAACTGTGTCATCATCTCTAATACATGCCAAGTTTTTAACTTTGTAGTGATTAATTTTAAGTCGCGATAGATTGGCAACCCTGGATTCCTACCTCTACCGCCTAGGTCTTCGCCTTGGAGATGCCCCACTGACTGCCCCCCTGGATGGAAGTGCTCTGTTGTGGTAAGAAACAACCTTACAAGAGTACTTCTACAAGTACAATTAAGAATGAAAGTTTCTGCTTCAATATATCAGAGGTATCAGATTATAATTGTGTTTCATTAACTCGTTTCTATAAACATTGGGGGAGCACTTTTCACACTATCGAGTCAAATCCTAGAAAATAAACCCCAGGACATTCCTGGGGAATTTTAACCCCATAATCACCCCATTTTCCTGGAATAATACACACTCAAGATGCTATCCCCAGGGTTATCTGTCTTAACCGTACTCCCAAGCAGGGATAGCTATTTCCAGGGAAATGGCCTTTTCTTGAGAGTTTGCAAAGGTTAGTAAATCCAAAGTGAAAAGGTCAAACACATTTTCCTATGGATTTCCCAGGAAATTTGTGTAATGTTAATCTATTTCACATGACTCAATTACACATGTTTTGTCTTGCACTGTTGAGAGATGTTTGTGAAAATCATGTAATAAATATCTAATCTGAAAGTTCCTGTTGTTATGTGAACACTCCCAGCACATTAAATGTTCTGCCATTTTCCCCCTCAAAACTAATTACCCGATAATTAATGTTCTGTCATGTTCAATCAATGACAAGCAACATCTCAAGGTGACATAACTCGATATTATAGATCTTTCATCTTGGTCATGTTTCACATATCAATACTAATCATACAAAAAGAGGACCAACCTTTTTTTAACAAGCCTCTGGTTTGATTGCAAAACAAAGAAGATGGCTGACTTGTGATAAAGAATTGCAAATCATCTCAACTGGGACCAAGTTCCTTAGTGAACACAAGGGTCTGCTTCTGATCATAAGAAAGGAAAGGAAACTAGGGTGGGGCATTTTGAGCGAATTTATTTCTTATTCTCCACTAGGAGGAGATAAATTCTCCTTCACTCTTGAGAAAATAAAAAGGTGAAGACATCCTAATTAATCAATGATTAGAGCACAGTTTCACAAGGAGTTACCAAACAACAGAGGGAGGCAGGAAAACAAATACATTTTTACAACATTGTGATAACTCGCATGAAAAAGTTTCAAGCAATACATGTTTTTTCCAGCTGAAAGGAAAGTGTCTAACTCCAGACTGATCCTGATAACAACCTGTTTGTAGCAGGTTCATTTATAACTGATGTCATTAAAGTTCCTGTGGATTTAATTGCCAGTGCCCTTGTGGGTTCATGAACTTTGAAGCCCACTTCAGACCCTACTCATTGAGTTCCGTCCCTGGTTAAACCATGGTTAAACCACCCACCTCAACAAACATTAAAAAGGTTCACAGATAATCAAGTGTGGAGAGACTGGAATGTACTGTACATGCACCAGCAAAGTGCAGGATAAACATTAGACTGTTAACACTGTGCAACTCTAGATCCAACATGAAACACTAACTAAGATAATTTATCCACTGCCCCCCCCCCCCATCAGAAAACTAGTCATTAATGAATCCTTTGAAGATTAAAGTTAAAGCATCTGTGAAGCTCGTCTTCACAAAAAAAGATGACTTTCATTCTTACCGAGCCAATTATATACACATGAACAACATTCAGCGCCCCCTCCCTCCCCACACCCTTTTCCCTCCATCTTTATATTTCCATCCACTAAGGCAAAATACAAATAAAAACATGTTTATTATTTTCAAATAATAAACCACAAGGGAAACTGACTGGGTAAATTTTTAAATGATTTTGGGTTGAACAAAAAAAAATTGACTAGAGCGGGATTTGAACCAACGACCTCCGGTTTAACGTGCCGGCGCTCTACCAACTGAGCTATCTAGCCCTATGTTGGCAGTTTCCCTATTTTGTCAATATCTTTGTTCGGGGGGGGGGGGGGGGTGCCAGTCAGAAGCCATTCAACTGCAAACTGCCGTGTAGCCAGAGATCACACCCAAGTATATGATACAACCTGGGAAGCGGCAGCCAGGGGATCACCATAAGGGGATGCGACTTTTTATATCAGATATCAAATAATAAACCACAAGGGAAACTGACAGGGTAAATTTTCGTTTAAAAAAAAAGAGAAAAAAAAGGAGGCAGCCTCTAAAAAGGAAGCGGGCGGGGACGCTTAAGCATTTTCTATTTGGCCTAAAATAATAACCATCATCAAATCTGCATCTCCAAGCAACAACAGAAAACCTTCCAGTGAGACACAGAACCCTTTGAACAATAATTATCCAACTGCATGATTTCCTTTGATCAAGAAGACAATCAAAACCTCAAAAACAAAAACCTTTCAAGACGATTTCAACCAAATCAGGAAAGCTTTGAAAAAAGTTGATTCACCTGTACAAATTTCCATTAAAAAACCCGTCAGATTCCTCATATCTGAGAACAAAAACACAGACCTTGTCGAAACAATTTTATCCATTGTCAAATTTCTATTCAAACAAAAACAATTCTAACCACAAACTCTTTACATCTCCAACAAAAGAGTGAAGCCGTGGATTGCCTCCTGACGAAATATTCTCCACAATTTGCTTAATTGTGTCTCAACAGCTGGTAGTCTAATGAACGTTGGTTCTATAAATTATGCACATTGCTGCACATGTCTTTTCATGTCTGCATAAGGAATGTTAACTCATAAATGAACAAAGACTCTGTACATATGAAACTTCAAAACACAGCTTGTGGGAACTGAATACATGTATGTACACTTTACATGTAGTGAATTAGACATCTAATGTTATTTGCAGACTCAGTTCTCACGGTGTGATAATAAACTACATATGTTATTAAATATTTCCTGCCTAAGGATTGAAAGGATGGTAGCCATGTTTCTAATCAAAATTCTGCTCTTAACTAAGCAAGCGGAACTGACTAAATTTTGGATTTTGATCCCAAATAATCAGACACTGCATATTTGTTATAAGTTCCCAAAAGTACAGAAAATAAAATGTTTCAAATTACTATAAGGAACATTTTGATTAGAAACAGCAAAACTGTTAGCCCATATACACCGATTCTGGGTGAAATCAAAGTCCAAACAACACTGGCAGCCATCATGGCGCGCTGATTTTGAAGCAATCTGGTACACTACTATAAAACCTGGCATAGTTACATGTAAACTACAGCATGGCGTCCATCTAACTTGGCAGTTATTTGACATTTATTATACAATATTTTTTAAAATCTAATTAATACTATACTTCCCCCTTACAGAAACTGTTCAAACAGCTTGTCATATAAACCTTTTTCCCCCAAAAATAAAAGAGTTCCAAAATATCAAACTGAAAGTTAATTTTGCAATTATTATCTTTTTAATGAGAAAGCAAATCAGCAGATGTGAAGCCTGTTGTATAATAAATCACATTTGTGTTTTTTGTTCCGTGTAATATCTCCGGTCCATAGTTTCTCTTTCATTCACCAAAAATATCCAAATATAACAGTCTGGTGCCTACCAATGACATGATAATGTTTGGTTGCTTTAATTAGGTATACAGGGAATCTGACATAATTAATGGCTGCAGTTTGGTAAAAGTACATTGATCATAGCCATGATATGTTGAGTTGTGTCCTTAAAAAGTACGTCAAGTATTTGTGTAAGATTTCTCTATTTTTTTATGTCACCCAAGCTTAGTTTTACAACAGCTTTCGTTATTTTTTATGCCCAAACTCCTCTGCTTATACATAGATGAAATATTGACTGTCATAGGGATTAACAAATGTAAAAGTGTCTTGTTGGGGGATTAAAGGGGATTAGCATACAACAACAGCAAACAGTTATCCATCAGATTAAGTCAGATCATCCCCAACACTCTGGCAATCTCCATTATGTAGTGCAGGCTAGAAACACCTTAATCTCATTCTGGCTTTCAAGATGGTTCAAATAAGGGGATAGAAGATTACATTTAAGATGGGGATTAGCCAACTAGATGTACTTTTCATATTTAGAATGTTCAAATTTTAGGGAAAAACTAAGTTTTGCACCAACTCAGCAGTTTTGGACACACACAAGTTGTTTGAGTGAAAAAGACTAACTGTAGAGCTATGAAAACAAGAATTCTTACATTCAACTTCCCCCTATTTTTTTTTTTTTGAACAAACCCAGTACTTTTAACTTTGTAACATTGATCATACATTGACCAAGTGCACAATTTATCATATCGGTACTCGATTTCACAAAGCACTATTAAAGATTTATCTTAAGTTTTTCAATAATGCAAAAACGTGATTTGTATTGTGACTTCACACGTTGCTAGGAAATTAAAATTGATACACATCTTAACTTAAGATCAATCTAAGCTCTTTGTTAAACCCTGCCCACAGAAACCATCTTTCCAGCCTAATAAATATGACTGTAATTTGGCTTTTAATAGGAGAAGAAATACTTCTAATTTGATGGTTCTTGTCCATCAATTTGTACCCATGGTTCACATAGACTCACTACTCATTTCTACTCTAGAATGGTGAATATCCTACTACTACTAGGTCTGCAAATATTCAGAGCATTTGATAAACCACTGCTCATTATTGTAACATTGACATATTCATGAGATTTAAGCTGGGACTCAAGTCTGTCGGGATATGGTCATGGTGAACTTAATAATAGCATAATCAGATGATACAGTCATTGATAATTTATAGTACAACTTCAGAACACACTGTAACCTGTATATACTCTATGGTATTACTATTATATACATGGTAGAGGCATGTGTGAAGTGATGGGTGTACTATACTCACCAGGTCCACGGCCAGGACTGTTTATAAATGTCTTGGTATTGTTACATCCTTTCACCTCATCAAGAAACACATCATCTTCCAGCTCACCCCAGTTCTCCAAATCCAACCCCATAGCTGGCTCCACAATCAGCGACATCTTTGATTTGAGTCTGATTTGAGTCTGATTTCAGCTATCTACAAATACCATCTCACTACTAGTAGTACTACAGCTAGCCAGTAACCACCACACACCAGACTGACTAGTGTACTAATTACTATGCATGGTAGCCAGCCTATAACCAGATGTTATTGTGTATAAAGTAACAGCAGGCGATGTGTGTTACCAATGCATGGCTGGCTTATCAGTGGCTCCCCTCATTACAAGCTTCTTATGATGACAACATAAGAACACCTTGGCTGCACAAACGATGACCCCAAGTGTTTCAAGGCCACCAATTGACTGATAATTGAAAAACAGGTCCTAATCCTGTTATGGTTATTTTAAGACCAGGGGAAATTAGATCAGCATAAAGGTTTTTGTAGCACTTGTTATTGCATAGAGAAAGGTCCTTTCTCTATGGTTATTGTAACCAATGGGTTTACACCAATTTTTGTTTCCCAACTGTTACTGGTTTCAATCAATACACGATTATCTACACCAGTGACAAAACACACAGCCTTAAGAGTGGCCCATGTGAACTCTGGCCATTTGTAAGACCTTATGGTCTCCAAATAGAAATAAAGGCCATTAAGATTATTAAGTCTGGGGATTACTAAGAGATATAGCCAAGTAGTCAATACATTCAATAATAAGTTATGAATGGCTAGACTGACCAATGGCATGAGGTAGAGGCTCCTGGGGTCCAACAGTCAGACCATGGGTCAACCTGGTCAAGGTTTCAGTTGCAGTGGTCAAATGTTTGTCTAAATGTTTTTTAAATGTTTCTGAACGATTTATGAACAGAACAACAAACAAAATTGAGGGAAAATCTTCAACAACAAATATATAACTTTTTATTCATGAGTTCAAGCTTAAACCTTGCCACATTCGAGACTTTTTTTTTTAACACACAGAAGAAAAAAAAATAGAAACTTTGATTTAAAAATAATTAGCTTTTAAAAACATATATTCAAAATCCAACTGAATCTACAACCTATGCTAGGCACTGTTGTCACTTTAGAGTAGTGCGTTGCCCAAAAGCCAGCCTTTCCACCTGAAAAAACAGTCAAAATTCATTCCAAGTGGTCGGGCAGGCTAATTCCATGTTGAAAAGTATCCCTATTTAATATGAAATATTGACAAGTGTAAAGCTAAGGCCCAGTTAAGCTAAGGCCAAATAAAAAAAAATACCAGTTGATCGTCCTGATTTGTCCAAAAAGAGGAGGATGAGGGCCTTGTTATTTTTTATTTATTATTTTTTCCAAGATGGCCGCCAAGTATTTCAATTCAAACAGGCCACCAATTCTTCAGTTTGAAATCACCGCAAACTTTTTTATATCTATTTGTTGCATGAGGTAAGTTTACATCAAAAATTAAAATATATATGTCAAGGGTGGATTAAAAATACAAACATTTATATTTTTTTATTTTTGGAAAAATAAAAAAATTAAAATAAAATAAAAGAAGGATGCGGCCTCAAAAAAGGATGCGGGCGGGGACGATCAACTGGTATTTTTTTTACTTGGCCTAACTTGTCTCGCTAGCTAGTCACTGAAAAAAATTAAGGTCAAACAAACCCTAATAAAAATATCAGCTCCAAGTTCAACTCCATTTTTTTTTTTTCCTGCAGAAATCGTTAAATAAATTCAACAGTAAATGCCAGTCTTATCACAATTCATGGATCACATTGATGCGAGTATCCTGTACTGATCAAACCAACTGGAAAGAAACCCTCACACAAACCTCCTTCAACCGCTATCAAAACCAGGCTTCAACAAGTTGCAATTGGGCTTCACTATCAGCATTTCCCTATAAATAGACAAACCCCAAGCCCACCTAACGATGAAACCTTGGTTACTACATGAAGGAAGTTATATATTTCCACATTGAGGGAAATCGAGATTGATGGAGAGCGTTCCCTCGGAGCCGTCTTAGAATCATGAGTCCTGATTAATAGTTAATAGGTCACTGAGGAGGAAATTAAGTGGAGAGAAGAAGATAACTTCTGATCGAATCAGTAAAAAGGTTAAAGGTTTTTTGTATTCACTTTGAAATGAACAGTAGTTGACGGAAAGAAAAAAATAGGAAAGGAGAACAACTATCATCAAGAAAAGTAAGACAAACTTTTAAGCTTGATAAAAATTTGGGTTGAGACAGCAGAACGGAGAGAATAATGATAGAGCCTTATTTGAAGAAGATGTAGGTGGGTGCCAAGTCATGAAGTGCTTTAATAAAGACAAGTGTGAGGACATTGTGTTGGGCAATGTTTCATTTATCAAATCATATACCACAACAAAATTTACAGAAATTAATTTCCCCCAAAGAACTTCTTCCAAGCATGACCGGTTCCCTAATAAGAAATTGACTGTCATGCTTATTTTACGAGTAAAATTACAACTGACTGCCTCCAGAAACAGCATTAAAATTGTATTCTTCTCAGACTAAAGGGAAGGGGTCCATTGACCTAAATTGGAGACTAAACGTTTTGTTTCGCCCCATTAGGGTAGATCACTGACCAGTCAGCATTGTATCATTGGTATTCCAACACAACGACGAAAGACAATTTCCCTTTTAAAACTACCTCATAATTAATTCTTATCCAAGCTGAAGAAAGATGCCTCTCTCCTCAAGTTAAGAATGACTAGTCTCCGCTGAGTGACTTTAACAATCTTTCCCTCCTCTTGAAACAAGAAACACATGGAGTACCATCCCCTCCACAAAGTCTACCTTTTTCTTAAGCCTTTCCGAAGGAGATCCCTGACTTCCCTGTCAGGAAAACCTGGATTTTAACTTCCATGTTTGATTGATTTATTGGGCAGTGAGATGAAGACAACATCTTTAAAGAATAGTCAGGGATCTTGAACTCATACAGAAGGAATTATTCGCACTTGAAGTTACAATTTATGATCAAACAAACTTGAATCCTTGATTCTGATTGGTTGATCCATAGCAACAAGAATGTGATACTCAATTATATTGCATTGTCCTTATCAAACCCTATTCTAATGCGCTGTGCTTGAAGATCAATTTGCTATCACACACGAGCTCATGGAATATGCGGAAAAATGTGTCTGACTCCAACTTGGCCATCGGCATCGTTGGATATGGGATGCGGAAGCGCTTTATTTTTCTGTGTTCCACTCGTGCAAAAAGCTGTTGTGAAGTTGAAAAAGTGTGGAGAGCAGTGCTCCATGTTTACAATAACCAAAACCAAGGCAGCAATAACAAAGGCAGGGTGGTTTTGTATATTTATACTAATTTTGGAATTTGTGATTGACAAAGAGAAAACAATTTGGAACCAAATAAAGAAAATAAATGTAAACAAATACATCTGTACTGAGAAAGGTTCTGTTTGGCAATTTTGTTTACAACTTTATAAAATTGATAAAATACCTTAAGTTGCTACGAGTATGATGTTTTACACAGGTTTGCTAAAAGAAATCATGAAAAACATCCCAAAATATACTACAGATTTAAGTTTGAGCCTTTTCAATATGCTGAGTATATTTTGTCCCGCTAAGCAGTTTTTGAATCTTGGCTCTGGTCCAATGTTGAACTAAAATATATGAACAACTAAAACAAATTTTTGTTGAAGGTTAGTGGTAGGAACTCCAGGGTCACACGGGGTCAGCCCCAGGATAGCAATTGTTGTGGAATGTTTACACAGATTCCAAATGACTTTGGTTTAAGTAAACCTTTATCAGGCTCTGATTTCAACAAGGGACAAATACAAATATTTTGGCTGGCAACAATTGTTTATAAATCCTTGTCTGTTTGGTAGACTATACAACAGGTATTTGTTGTTATGGTTCTGGATCAGGGTTACTATAGACTTAATACAGAACCACTAATTCTCCTGGGAAAATTGATTAATTTCAATCTGAAAGTTAACTGATCAAAAATTCATTCCTGTACCAATCCTCCAGAGAAATATTGATATTCTGCCAAAGTCAAGAAAATAAACATTTATAGATCCCCTCCTCATTCCTTATTTTGGTTGCGGCAATTGAAATAATCATATCAGATGAAAATGCTGAAAAACCTAACATAATTTGTCTTTCTGCTTTTGCACAATGTGACCATCAAACTGGGTGGTCAGGTTGATTGATTGGTAGGATCATCGAAAACCAAGGATGGGGATTGATTATTCTTCCAAGTTTCAAACACTTCCAGCTTGAAATATTTCCATTGAGTGGGCTTACATTTCAAGTAAATCATCATCAGACGTTGATTAAGTTCATGAGGTTTAAGTAAAGCCTCATTAACCTTACATCATAAATTATGAGGTCCTTGTTGCTTAAACCTCACCCTAAGGCAAATATCTGAGCATAAATCCCAAATGCAATTGATCTCTGGTGTTTAATTCCACTCTAAGTTCTCTCAAATCTCCTTGCCTAAATCTTGGCAATACCAATTCAACTTCCGTCCACTTAAGAAAGTCAAAAGTATTTCTCAATCTTACCAGGGTCACGATATTGATCTCACCCTTGAGATGATTGTTCATAGAGGATAGACTCAACAACCACCTAAACCTCCCTTATCAAAGCGTCTTTAAGCGCCCAACAGCTCCCAGATAAACCCACATCATTATTTAACCTTTCAAAAGACCAAGCCTTTATTGTTCCTTTTTTATTTTTCCATGGCTGACCTTCAGTAGTTTTCACACCTTGCATTCTTTATTTATTTTGGCGTCTGAGTGTATTTTGCTAGGCCTACTTGCTAAGGAAATCTTATGGGTAAACATACCACTGTTGCAGAGTGAAAACTCAGTGTAGCGAAAATTGAACAATGTCCAATGATGACATTTTTTTTAAAGTCACAACATCCAATCTACTGCAGAGTAATACTTAAAGGCAATGTATACCTCTGATTTTCTTAACCGTTCGATTGTTTTAATCCTATATAAATGTAAATATATACAAAAACCTAACATGTGAAAGTTTAATTTCAAAAGGTGGTAGTGAGATATTGCCAAATACCCGGAACGGCTATGTCCGCGCTGGAAGAATAATCCGTTTAGAAACTTTCCATGCAGGAACATTTCTTAGATTGAAATGTTTTTGAATCTCTCTCTCTTATTAAACCATGTTCCTTAGATTAGAAGGAAATTGTTTCTCAAAATGTGTCAGCAGCTGCAGTGCTTCTTACCAAGTAAGTTTTTATGACTATTATTTTTTTGGAGTAATTACCAAAAGTATACCCTCCCTTTAAAAATTAATCAAAACTAAAAAGTAATTTATTTTTTTCTATGACTCTCAGATCTCCAAAATATTTTTGTCATGTTGTAGAATACTTTATTTCCGTGATTAATAACTTTGTGGTGAAGACGGAATTAAGAAGAAGTACATTTCTCTAACCTTGACACTGGTCACACAAGCAAAGTTCCCAAACCACAGATGCACTTGCAATTAAATTTGTTTCTTGCATGCAATGTGGGTGACTCGGACAGAGTGTGATTAAGAAACGACAAGCTTGAAATTTTCATCCATTTCTTGTTCAACCACTCCTGTACAACAATGAAAGCTCTCCACACTTTACCACACACAATAGTAACTACTTGCAATAAGTGGCAATTAAGAATTGAAAAAGAAATTGGGGCTGGACTCTGACTGCGAAATGTAATTCTATACAATTTAGTCAACAAATATTGCATTCCAAACATCTTCTGTGGTTAAACCGAAAGCCGAAAAGGGCATAAATGTCTAGCAAACACATTAAGTGGATATTGTAGCCCCCTGCTACACCAAGCTTGTTAAAAATGACAAGTAGCCTTATTGTGACATGAATTATGAAATGCAGCACCCAGCGTCTTTCTCCATGGGGTTCACCGAGCACCTCAACCGTGTCCAGTGTGCCCCTTTAAAAGTTCTCAGAATTTCACAGCATGTATTTCTGACTCCCTAAGGAGTTTCATCTTATACCCGGCCAGATATCAAATTAAGACTGCAATGTACCTCATACTTTAGGTTTGTCATTTATATAAATCGTTGCGCTGCTGTAGGGAAGGGGCCGATAAAATGAAAGGTAATATTTGAGACGCTGTGTGATGGAAACACACCCTGTGGTGGTATGTTAATAAGCTCGTTAACTCCCCCAGTTAATTATACACCTGCATCTAATGATGATAAAATAGCAATTTATTTCTTGAAGCATGCATGGAATTCGAAGTCAGCTTTTTAATGTCTAGTATAACAGCTAAGTTGTTCTTTGAAGAACACAAATTGGATCATTCCTGTTTTTACTAAAATTGTCACACACAAGACAAAAAGTAGCAAAAAACCCCAACACCATTAGTTTTATGAAATTGATACCTACTACCACCAGTCAATCTGGGCGATTTAAATTTAAGAAATCTTGCTATCAAACATGCCCTGTTCAATCTTCAGTCAGTGCTTACAGATTGCCTACAGTTGCTACATTTCATTTTGTGACCTCGTCCAAACATAAAATTGTGACCTAATTAAGACGGAAGTACATAAATAAACTTTGACCTTCAGAGTCTTCTGGATTCAATTAAAAAACGAGTTCAAAGTTTGACTTGCTCTCTTTAAATTTTGTTTTGTTTTGAAGATGTGACTTTAATGTTAGTTTCTCAATGTCACCAACTGCGCAATCATTCTAGTAATTAAACACCTAATAACACGTAGATCATGTTGATGGCCAACCAGTCATTATCTTTATGCTAATGCCTCTTCTAATGAACACCCCAAGGCTGCCCTCAAGCAATATTAATTTACAATTCCTCTATGAAGACCTTGCACTGTGTCTAATAAACAGTTACTACATTAAGGTCATGACAAGGCGCTGCACGCGTACTAGAGGCTGCACTGGTTACCATAGCAAGGGTCTATTGAATTTCTACGGCGGGTTACCGAGGAGAGTTAGTCCTGTTTTTCCACCTGTATTTATCTGGCTCGAATCTTTATTGATTAAATTATATTTGTCAAGGGGTGTAATTGACGAACCCCAACCCCATGCCAGGAAGGCACAGTCCTGTATCATAATCAATCAAGGAATCCAGTCTGCAGTAATTCAACACCTACCGGTTTGTTTAAAAGACAGATAAGATGGGTACATGACCCCATGCAGAGAATATATTTAAACTCTTCCATTCTTTTTGAATCCAACATTTGGACTCTGTAAAGGACCTGTGCCCATTCCCAAGTATACAATGTAGTTAATAAGATTATGGCACATACAATTGCATGTAGGGGCTACATTTCTTCATGTTGTGAATGGATCATGCCAAAGAACTAAACCATTGGGCTTGATTTCACAAAGTTCGAAGATTCATCTCAAGATGAATTGTCAGTATATTAGCGAGCATCTCAAAAGTCGGTACATTCTAGGCGCAAAAAAACATTCCTGAGGGCACACGCCCGCAAACCATTAGACCGCCAGAATGTTCCGCTAGACAGGATCATTGTGCCGAAATACAGGAGCAATCCTACATGAGTGATATGAGCAATAGTATTTTGAATGTTCAAATGGAACGTTGTCTCACGGAACGGTCCATGAGCAGCACATGGTGGAATACTCATCCGACCCAATTAGAACAATCCTACCATTTTTCGACCCAATTAGAATGTTCCTACCATTCTGAATTTTGAGAAACTCCCTTACTATAGTAATTTGTAATGTGAGATCACACTTTGCTTAGCAGTTAAGATCAATCATAGCTCTTTGTGAAATTGGTCCCAAGTTGTTTATTTAGACAGTTTCGTTTTGTGGCAGTTACGCTCACAGTCTTCTTCAACCTTTCTTTATGCTTCAACTGAACAATGATTTTAAATGAATGAGCACAGAATGGTTCAAGTAAACATCTAAAGTTGGGTTTAATAAAAGGTTGGGGTGCTTCAGACAGGCTAAGAAGGGTTTCACTCAGCGTTTAAGCTTAGTCTGGTCTCAACACTTCCCTGTCATCTCAGGTGACACATACTGTACTTGCATACTGGATGAGTGACAAGGACTGAAAAGACACCAGGGTCATCCTGGGTCATTGTGTTAAAAAGAGGTACATTGTTGATTTGAAGGTGGGGTGTGGGGGTTAGAGGGATAGTCACAATATCTTTACAGAGAAGCTGTAAAATTGTTATGAGAATTTGGTAGCAGTTTGTTTTGAACAGTTTGTTAATGGTGATTTATCACTCAATACACACATTGAAGGGTTAGAACTGTAGTGGTAAACATTGCCGTTATCAAATAATAACCAAGTTTGTTTATTTAATTCCAGGTGCTAAAGGACTTGCGTTAAATGATACTAAATTGTAAGGAAACATGTGCTCCTACTTCAATAATTTGTTTTTAAAAATCACATTAGTTTCATTGCCAAAGATGTGTATGTTATGAGGAAACAGAATATGATTGACACAAGTGTCTATAATTTAAGTGTCATTGTGCAAATTCTTATTACTTCTTGCAAGATCCTTGAAGAAAATGATTCACAACCCTTAGGCCATTCAACTTCAAAAAATAGGAGAAAAGATTAAATCTGGGGTAGTCATAGGAAACAAATTAATGTAAGAAAAACAGAGTACAAATGTACAACTTTCAATGTCTCTATTTTCTAAGCAACTGTTTTCTTTTTCTGTTCTCAATTTTTTCAAAAAAAAATTTAAAAAAAATTGTGACTAAAAAACTAAAAAGTTCCAAGCGTAAGGTTTCTCAGGTTGACTTACACATATATGAAACTTATAGGCCCCATGAGTAATTTTAAGAGCCAGTTTAAAATCAAAATATCACTTTCCCCTTCCCTTTAAAACTATGAAGGAAGTAACACAGTTTTTACTCCCTTCCTGTAACTCACACTCAATTACAGCTCACCAACCATGCCTCCATGACAATACAATCTTCAGAATCTTCAGATCTAGTTTAACAAGGTCTCAACAAAGGCTTGGATAGAGGTAATGGAATTCCTGGACACCATCCAACAAGGGTGGTAGGTAGATAATTGAGAGTTATCTTTGTATATGTGCACTATGGACAAGTGCCTTGATACTGGGGTGTAACTAAATGTTTAGCTATTGAACCAGGCAAAGTTTGGACAAGATAGTAGACTGGATAACACTGCAGGGGTTTATCACAGGCGACTTGAGCAGATAAAGCCTTGATGATATGGGAAAATATAAAGTTGTTTGCGGACAAAACAAATGTCTGACAATTGGAATTATGGAACTGTGAGCAAAGTACATTATGACATCTGAATGGGACAATATGAATAACACTCTAGCAATAGTAATCGGTGAACAGTTCCCATGTTACTTTGATAGAAATTGAATAAGAAATACATTCAATCAGGGGAGGAATGAATGGAGATTTCTTGTTACAATACAAATAAGGGACAATGTGTTTACATCCTGGAAAATGTGCATGTTTTTCACTATTTTCTCCTGACTCACACAACCGATTAAGCCCAAATTTCCACAGGTTTGTTATTTCATGTACATGGTTGATCACACAAAACATAACACTGTCTGCGACTGTGCTGTCAGGTTTATTTTGGAGACATCCTTGGTTTTATTGGCCCAAAATATAGTATTAGTAAGAACTTGAAGGCACGTTTGTTGAGCTATTTTCTACATGTCCTTGATTCTGACTAGAAGACTTCTCCAGACATTTCCGTCAGAATTAGTCACGTAAATTATTCACCGTTAAATTTCTTTGGCAAAACTTGCCAACAATTCAACAATCTCTTGTCTAGATTAGATTAAACAAATCCATCAGAAAGTTAATCTCTACAAAGTAATCTCCTGGATCTTAGGCTTCGAGTCTTCCTCAATCCATCAAAATTCTAAGGCATAAATTTATACCTGAACCTGAAGAACTTTGTATAAAGACTGGCTGATAAATAGCGTTAAAAAAAAATTAAAAAAATCAGGCAAAACTGGTAAACATTTTAAAGAATTTCTACGTATATTTTCAAGAAAATCAATCCGCATCTTAGAGTCTAGTAAACACAACATCCAACCAACTGTTGAATTACTCAGATAGTTTGGTGGTTACGTTTCTGAAAGCAACAAAAGTGTTTTTTGTCTTGTTTGGAATTTTGTGCAGTTCATATTTCAATCAATTTCATATTAAAGCTTTTTTGTGATGGGGGGGGGGGGGGGGAAATGACAATATTTCAGACCGAAATATCAAAGGTTTTTGGCATTAGCTATAAGTAGATCACCGCATTTCTAACACATCTCTAACCAAACAAGAATTTCCGTCAAGTCTGTGTAAGCGTTAAAGTAGATTTATGGGTGTTCACTCCATGTCAATATTCATTTCAAACTTCCTCTGTCTCAAACTCAAAACGGAAGGTACAACATCGGGAAATGATGGCAAAGTAAATCTTACAAGATTGCTAACTTTATAAGAATCATTATTAGGAAACCGGACCTAGCACACAGCGAAAGAACACAATTATTCAAAATTCATCATCACCATCAAGCCTGAACTAAGGAAGGGTCGGAATACTCGCTTTAAAAAAATATTCAAATAAATTTGAAATCAACCACCGGATAACAATTAATAATGTGATTTCAAATTTTTAGTTTGAGAAATTAAAATATAGACCTATGTGTACTAAATTCTACAGAAACAAAAACACCACCAGAGAATTACATCTGATGCGTTGAGTCAAACCACTACAGGGTTTGCCCTCAACTTTTTCAGTGACTGGCCAGCAGGACCAGTTAGCGTGTCGTTTCACTGGTCCCCTGCTTTTTACCTAGTCCATATTTTATATTAAACAGCGATGCTTTTCAACACTGAACTAGTCAGCCAGACCACTTGGAGAGAATTCTGACTGGTCCTCAGGTGTTTTTAAAAACGAGCATTTGGCCAGCGGACCACTATTTAGGGAGAAAGGGAGAAAGCTGCACTAGCAGTTTTACGCCCCCAAAAATTCAGCAATTTTTGTTTCTGTTTATCACCGACTCTAATTCTACACCTATGTATGACCCCAAAAATTGAGATTCAAGTTCAATTTGAATTGAGATTCAAGTTCAATTTGAACAAATTTGAATATAATTTCATCAACAATGTTTTGAATATCATCCAAGGATTCACAGCACTACTACGCACGTATATGAAGTGTTTTTTGTTATTTTGAATTCGTTTAAAAATGCTGGTATGTCATCACCATAGTTGGAAAGGAAACTCTACAGTAATTACAATTTATTGATTGATTTGTACTGGTATTAAATTTTACTGTGGAACAATTGGAGAAAAAACAAGTGTAACAATAACAATATTGAGAAAAACAATTTCAAAAGATATGGAATTTAGACTTGAAGGTAATTACTCACAAAATGAATGACAACAAAAACTTACTTGGTAAGAAGCAATGCAGCTGTTGTTAATGTATAACATTTTGAGAAACAATTCCCTTCAAAGGAAAGTGGTTTAAGAGAGTTCAATCCGAGAATTGTTTCTGCAGAAACGTTTCTCAGATTGTGTATTCCAATTACAGATTATTCTTCCTGTGTGGACATAACCACTCCAGATTTTCCGCAACATCTCAAAGACACTTTCAGCTTTTTTGTATATGGCTACATTTATATAGGATTAAAACAATCGAACGGTTCCAAAAACCAAACGTATGCTTTGCCTTTAAAGAATTTAAACTTAGAGTTAAAAAAATTCAAAAAAACTATAAATAACCAAAGTGATATCCATGGAAAACTTAAATTGACTAGTTAAAATAAAAGTTCAAACAGTTTCCATAATAACAAAAAAATCACTTAAATTAAGATTGAGATCCAATTAAACTTTTTTGTCCAGAAAAGATGACATCATTCACCCCCCCCCCCCCCCCAAATAAAAAAATAAAACCACCGACTGACCAGACTATCTACTCCTTAATTAATCCCAAGTCATGATAAAGAAAACAAACAACAATCCAGCCATGATGACGAAAGAAAAGCAACAAGATGTCCAACAACAACCACCATCCACAGCCATAGTTATCCTTTAGGCCAAGTAAAAAAAAAAAACAGTTGATCGTCCCCGCCCGCACCCTTTATTGAGACCGCATCTTTTTTTTTTCTCTCTTTTTTTTTTCCAAAAAAAATATATATATATTTAAATTGTTTGTATTTTTAATCCACCCTTGACATATATATTTTAATTTTTGATGTAAACTTACCTCATACAACAAATAGAAAGAAAGTTAGCGGTGATTTCAAACTGAAGAATTGGTGGCCTGTTTGAATTGAAATACTTGGCGGCCATCTTGGAAAAAAAATATTAAATAAAAAATTAAAAGGCCCTCATCCTCCTCTTTTTGGAAAAATCAGGACGATCAACTGGTATTTTTTTTTATTTGGCCTTATACAACTGTTCACTATTAGATCATACCAGAGACACCAAATCTGACACACGACCCCCCCACTTCAAATACACCTGTTAGTCTAATATAAACAAAGGAAGCATTTAATTACTAGTAATCAGGTGGGCTAGACTGCCTCTGAATTCCAACACAAGACTGGCGTCATTTAGGTACAAAGGTTAAGTTTCTTTCACAGGAAGTTAAGAAGTTGTTTTTAAAACAAAATTAAAAATATGAAAAACTTAATTATAACACTTCTACAGCGGTGCATCATAAAATCCATATTTAGAATTACTTTTGATCTAAAAGCAGGGCTCGAGTTTGGGGAGAAAATCCACAAGACTACAGAGCTTGTAGCAAAATCTTTACTGGACCAGACATTTTTTTACAAGACCAGATTCAAAATGTGCAAATACAAAATTGCTGACACATTTAACATGCATTTGACTGCTTTTAAATGAACCCCGAACTGAGACAAGTAAGAGAAGATTTATCTCATGTCTTAATGGTATTACTCATAGAATTGAAAGATAATTTATCAGAGTGAGACCCAAAGTCAATATTTGAACATAATTTGTTTTTGTTAATTGAAAAACACAAGACCATCGGACTTGTTAGGTCATAATCTTACTGGCCCAACACTAAAATTACTGGCCTCGGGCCTGTGGTCCAGTGTAAAATTCGAGCCCTGCTATAAGATGTTGTTTATCAGATGCAAGACTTAAGATCAGAAACAAGATTCCATGAATTTGAAAGAAGACAGTTGTTTCTCCCGAGTGTTAAATTTGGTGTCCTTTAAAGCCCCTTCCTCAGTTTATCTTAAGAAGAATGCTCAACAAATTGTAGATTCTAAAACATGGTTGAGATTTAGTTTAGCATTGTCTAGTACTTTCCCTTTTCCATTGGAATTTCAAACTGGATTTCATTCCTTGAAATCCTGAAACCTCAAAGCAGTGGAGCTTTACTTAAGAACACCTTTGGGAAATCACAACTATGTGGAAAAATACACACCATTTTTCTGTTTCTGCAGTTAACTTGGAATAAACAAGTCTGAACTTGGCATCCACAAAAATATATCCTGGAAAATGTTGGGAGTCTCATTGAATATTTGACAGATACAGTGTACTTAAAATATTCCACAGCAAATTTTAGAGTGTACTACACTTGACAATTTGCTGTGATTTTTTTTATATTAATACTTAATACTTATTAATTTTAAACATAC
The DNA here is from genome assembly GCA_037783415.1 of Leptasterias polaris. Classification (NCBI taxonomy): domain Eukaryota; kingdom Metazoa; phylum Echinodermata; class Asteroidea; order Forcipulatida; family Asteriidae; genus Leptasterias; species Leptasterias polaris. The sequence goes on from JAZGTN010000089.1 coordinate 1,259,536, forward strand.
CTGAGCATGAATAGTCAAGTCCCTCATAACTTGATTTGGCAAAACAAGACACCACCATCTTCAATGTTTTCATCTCTTGACTGATTCTTGATATTGAATCATAATCGCTGATATTGATCACTTTGATACTGATCTGTTGTCACCTGTTCAAAGACTACCTGTGCATTCCATGCGGCTTAAAACACGGTTGATATGTCAATGAAATCTGATTGGTAGCTTCCTACAGCTCTCACACGGTCATTAGAATACTGACTTGACGTAGACTGAGTCAAGAATGACCAATCAATCACTGGGGTTTTGTAATATGTCAGGTATGGTGGAGCAGAAAGATGGGACAATGGCAATGTCACCGGTACACTCACCGGCTCACTGCTCCCCAACAGGACATCAGGAAAGATTGCTGGAAAAGCGGAATAAAAGACAAAGCTGACAAGTGGTTACCGAAGTGAGACTCCAACACCACACATGCTAGACAGACAACAATCAAAATATGCAATGGTAAAGAAAAAACTATTGGACTGTTCCATTATAACATGGGTAAGATGATTCAATATTGAGGGGATGTTTTATGAATGAAAGCAACAAAAGCCCCACAAACATTAATATTCCACACCTGTTGATTCTTTAGATAATGGTGTGATTTCTTTCACATTTTTTTCTTTTCATTTCACCCGCCTTCTGATGGTTTCAGACAGCAGGATTAGAACCGTGCAAATGTACACAGGAGTTTTTCCTCAATCAGTGAGGTGATATAGCAAAGTCAAACATTGACTTTAAATGTACAGAAGGGGTAGAGATAGGACAAACCTCCATAACTCTATGGATAGTACACCTCCAAGGAAAGATAGATTACGTTGTCAGAGATGGTATCAAATTGATCATCTTGCATAAACCATGGGAGCTAACATAAAGCGATCAATGTAATTATAGCCAATGGAAGCCAACTTTCTGTATTTTTATGATGCGGACAAATAAAATATCTTATCATTGATGGAATGTTTCAATAAACATGGCCACCATTATCAAATCAATGGACAAATGAATAGCAATCAAACAAGGAAGAGAGAGCGATGTTAAAAACATACACAGGATTTCCCGAACATTCATCCTGATTAATTAAGGAGAACTAGAAGTCTTTTGTTACAACGTTTGTTCGAGAGAATATTTCCGCTGACGCAATCCTTTCAATAAAAATAAAATACAAAAACGAAGAAGTCACATTTGCGTAATCCTTCCACACTTTCCAAGGTGAGACAATATTGTTTCATCATAAATTCGAAGAAGTGGATAAAATAAATGGTTAAACTGAAATATGTGACGCATAACGCTACATTAACATTTACACTCCCACACAAAGATAATTTCCCCACACACAAATAAACCACTGTATGAAACAACATTCCAATTTCCAGACTCCCCCCAAAAAAAATCACAGGTTCCTTCCTGAACCCCCCCTTTTTATAACATGGATCGTTCCATGTGACCTACAAGCAGGCCAAGGTCAAATACTTTAACTCTTGTCACATGGTTACTAAGGGGGCTTTTCACAAAGTTTTGACAACTTGTTGAGAACTTTGTAAGAGTGCAAATTGTTCCCATTAAAAACTGATGAATGGAAATGACTTCATAATGGTTTCAAGCAGTGATCTGATTTAACAATGTGGTGTTAAGTCTTATATTACTAATTAAAACTAGCAATGTAGTGTTTGTAGGATTACAAACACTAGGTGTTCGGGTTTTCAATGAAAGTTATTGGTAGGGCTTATGACCATATGGTGCCATGACAAATTTCTTTTTATATCCCATTTCGATAGTGAAAAGGATGGCGGAAGAAGGTTGGTCTTTCTAATACTTTGCAAACTAGGGTTTGTGAATAGTTTTTTGACTTGAAATTGAAGATTGAACCAGAAGGCGAGTTTGGCAAGTTTAATGATTTTTTTTTTGACCCTCTATATGTTAAGTTTGAAGGTTGTGTGAGCTTTGGAAGTGTGCGTTTTTTTGCAGACAATCGTGGGGGATAAGCAGAAGAAGTATTTTTTTTTTAACGTACAAAAACAAGAGGTGTTCCGGGCGGATTACCCGAACACCTAATTAAAGGTATTGTACAGAATTGGTAGAGCTGACACAATAGTCACAGACAATGTTCATGTTTTGTGTGATCAACCATATACATGAAGCAACAAACCTGTAAAAAATTTGGTTTAATCTGTTGTAAGAGTCAGTAAAAAATAGTGAAAAAAAGGAGGAAAATTGTTCACGATTTTCAGCATGTAAACACATTGTCTTTAATTTTGGCTGTAACAGATAACAGCTCATCAGCTGATTTTATTTATTTATTTTTTTAAGTTTATGTATACACACAGATTACCTATTTGGTAAAAAAACAATTCAAAAACAATTTAGGTTTTTTCCCATTTCTTCTCTTTTTGTTGTCTGAACAGTGGTTTCAATTCACCCACAATTTAATTTGACGGGAAAACCCTTTTTAAAAGCAAATAGCCTAAGGTTGTTCTCTTAAAGTTGTTAGTGAAACATGAACTCAGTTTTTGATCAGTGTAAGTAACATTGCAGCTTGAGGTGCTGTTATGCTTATCTCATACCTGTACAATCTTACACATCCACGGTGTATCGTTACGACCCACTTGGGCTGAGTTTCAACAAAAACGGAAACCACCTCACAAAAGGAACTGCTATGGGGCATTTTCACACAATTTCCACTGGAATGTGGCATAAATATAATAAATCAGGAACACCTAGTCAGACTGCAAACTGAACTCTGTTCCTAACAGAGAGACACACAAATTCATCAATGGAAAGCCGCAAACGTTTCCCTCCGGCAGAGATTTGTAACAATTGTCCATGAAAAATAGAACTACTGGAGTCGTACAAGTCAAACAATTCAAAACAATGATACAGAAATAATAGCAGTGATATGACAGATATATTGTGTCAGTTTTATAATTCGTAGAACTATGCAAGTCATAGTTACTGTGTGAACTGTGAATATTGACAAAGCTATAGTTACATTTACAGAGAGGTTAGTCAACTATTGCAAAAGTTTACACAAAACTTGACACATTTTTACTTAACACTTCCTTTTTGCAGAGATGTTTGTCCTTCTGCGACCTCACCAACAGATGTATTAATTCATGTTTTGGCTAACCCTAAGTTGTACTTTTTAAAGTGAAACACACTTTATGATTACATAGTGGGGACTTAAAAGCAGACAAGATCAAGGGGCTGTTTTAACAACCTGTTATGTTGACATTTTAACAATCTGTTAATGTTGACTTCCTCTTTCGTCAATTTTCTTGGCATGACCTAAGCTTAAAAATTCAGAGGTTTGTCCCTGGGGTTAAAGAAGGTTATTCTTTCACTGTGAAACGCCCAAATTTTGAAATGAAAAAACAACTTTTATAATTGGCACGTAAACAGAGTAATTTAAAGCTATACTTGTGACTAATAATAATAAATTATCTTGAGGAATGTCACGCAGCAGTGGGAGGACTAAGTCTCAATTATTGATGACTTGTAACTAACCTTGCTTGCTGAACAAATATCTCTCAACATGAAATTCTATTCAAGAGACTTGAATGCAAGGTGTGAAAACGACTTATCTGTTACTTCAAGGATTTTATTATATCGGAGGCAATGAAAGTGTCAAAGAGAGTTTGATTTAGTACTTTCTTCACTATTAACAGGCACAACCAAGTGTAAAAATATTTCAACTATTGATGTGTTAGTTGTAAAAAAAAACCTGAATAACCAGTTTCAATATTTTGCTTTGAGGTTTTTTTCGTTCTTTTTCCTGCAAGAATGTAGTCATGGTTACAACCGAATCCTTTCTTGATTATATTGATCAATCAAAACTTCTGTAGCTGATAAGAGACAGCCAATCAAAACTCAGGGCTAATTTAAAGGAAATGTATACCTTTGGTTTTTGGAACCGTTCGATTGTTTAAATCCTATCTAAGTAGGTAGCATTTTTTAGACATCGCCGAAAATCCGGAGTGGTTATGTCCACGCAGAAAGAATAATCCGTAAATGGAGTACATAGTCTAAGAAACGTACCTGACAGTAACACTTCTAAGATTCAAACTTTGGGGGATATAAACTGATATCTTTTTCCATAACCATATTATTTTGAAGTGAAATGATGTTCAAAAAGCTTTATACTATCGAAAGTTGCTGTACTTCTAACCAAGTACGTTTTTATTACAATTAACAATTAATTTTAAGAGTATATGATAACCAAATGTATACCTTCCTTTTAAAGCTTCTGTGACTTCAATTCATGCAGTTGACGATCTTTGGTATTTCAACCTGGACCCATTTTTATAATATAATTACACCATGCCATAAGCAAACAACTCACCTATAATTCACCTATTTCTACAAGCTAGAACTGTTTAAAATCAAAAAAAGAGTGCTTGTAAAATGGGACATAAATTTATTGCCCCAATCTGCAACTTTTTGTAACCTGAGCTAGAAGTGTGGTAGCATATTTCAAATTTGCCAATTTAGTAAAACCACAAGAAACCTATTGGGTGTATGGGGTCCAAAACTAGACATAAGAGTGGCCCATAGCTAAACAGTAGCACAAGCCATACTATAGTATGCGCTTGCAAATGTCAATCAACAATAGCGGCAAAATTCTAGGAATAAAACCACAATCTCAACAACAGAGAAAAACAAAACACAAAGAGACCAAAACTATTCAGAATATATCACCAAGCTAAGCAATGAACTCTTTTTGTTGGTCTGTGTCAGCTCCTCCAATCAGACGAGAAAATCAACAACAAAATGAACCTGAAACCAACAAAATAAAACCACTCTAGATCCTACAAACAAAGACCAAAAACTTGGATAAAAGAACAGCTTTTAGCTAATCCGGTATTAGCCTTTATGTACTTGCTCTAGCATGAACAAGACAAAAGGTACACTTTATATTCCTGCTCAAATTGGTTCACAATGCCTCATGAGGTCAACTTCAAGCAAAAGCATACCCTTGGGGATAATTAGAAAAACTATTTCCGACTTGCCCTTGAAGATTTTAATCCGGCCAAAACAAGAACCTCACTTCAACAGAGGGCGTGTAAACATGGGTTATGATAGACCATGAACACACACCATGGTCATGGTTTTCAATGCTGTATGGAGATTATCTGGTCTTTTGTTTGGGTAACAAATATCCAACTATGAAGTGACCAATGAGTGGTGACCTGGTATGACAAGAGCAGGTGTTAAATGAGCTGATGACAAAAAGATTAATGTCAGTATTGATGTCCAACTAGTAGTAATTTCTCAATAGACCCAACTCTGAATTCAAACAGTATACACCATTCGTTTGTTTAGTTCAGGCCTCTAAACAAATAATACAAGATATGATACACAATTCTGTAGAGAAATGGATTGATATGAGATTGCCAAAAGCAAAACCTGACACAGAACAGGAACGGGTAGGGGAAAATTGTGACACATTTTGGCAATACTTTATTTTAAAATTTATTTTTACCGCATAATTTTGTCCTGTCTCCCCCAGAGTCAATACAAAATGTATTAATGGAATACCAAAGGAAGCCCAACATTCCTCATGAAATCCCTCACAATTTGAAATCCTAAGTGACATCTATATTCCCTCCAAGGGTAAAACAAAAACCATCATCACCTCCAACCATCACTTCCTCTGTCAGAACAGGAACTTCTCAGACCTTGGCTCTTGGCCAAAATCTACAGAAGCCACCAATACCTGAGCGGATCTTAGGATCTGAATTTGCTGTGTAACACAACCTGGAGAAATGCCACAGTAATAGTGAGAGTTGAAGTTTTAAAACGAGGCTTTTGAGAGTAAATATAAGAAGGTGTAAAAGTGTGTTTGATTTAATCCATACACCCCTCGCGTATGACGTCACAAGCCTAAACTACGCCCTCTAAGGTCAAGGAAGACTTATCATTGGCTGCATGAGAGTTGTGCGCAGAGCTAACACACGCACAAGTTTCCATTGTTTGACTTCTGTGATAGCTGCCAATGTAAACAGCGCCCTCACTGTGAAAATGAAATCGTGGAAAAATCCACAAAGCTTGCAGCTTAAAATGTTTACTGGAACAGAAGTTCTTTTTACAATCAAAACTAACATAAGAAAAAAACATTTGAAAAAGGTGGTAGTGTTTTTAGATATCGCCAAAAATCTGGAGCTTTTACGTCCACGCGAGAAGAATTATCCGTAATCGGAAAACACAATCTCAGAAACGTTTCAAGATTAATTTGTTTTTAAATCCCTTTCTCTAACACCACATTTCTTAGAAGGGAATCGTTTCTCAAAATGGTAGTGGAACACACTATCAACAGCTGCAGTGCTTCTTACTAAGCAAGGTGGTCTTTAATTTTTGGAGTAATTACCAATGGTATACCCTCCCTTTAAGATTGTGTTTGTACATGTTATTAAACTAAGGTTTTCTCCATACCTCATTTAGTGGTGAGGTGTTAATTTAGAAACATTGGTTATCAGACAGGGGCACTTTGAGTCTAGGGAGGGAGGGGGTTCCCTAAGCTTGAATGAAACTTACCTCAGGGACAGGGCGTGTTCCATTACCCTAATTTTCCCTAACCTGTGACAATGCATGTTTTTTATACTTACAAACATGCACTTTTATTAACAACATGTGGCCAACTTTACAAACAGTAAGCAGAAAATCTGCATTTAGGCCTATGGGCCAGGCTGTTAATCTTAGAGTATATTTCTTTCAACAAAACCTTTTGCTCTGCATCGATAATAATGATATTTTCAATGCGTCCTATAAACATTTCAAGCTCACACACACGGAACAAATTTTAATACTACATTTTCTGAACTTTGAAAGAGAATACAATTGCAAGTTAAGAATTCTGCGGTAAGCAATGCTGCGAAATTTGGCACAATCGACACTGACACAATCGACACTGACACACTTAACGCCTTGTTGAACACCAAGACAGTTTTGATGGAAAAGTTTGTAGAGAATGATTAAGGTAAAAAGACATGCTTTGTTTTCTTTTGTGAATCATTCGAGCAAATCTCCAGTTTTTACATATCACACATTTTTTCTAAATTGTTTCCTTGTCTGCAACTTTTCTTTGACACAAAACAGAATACCGGAACAGGGAGTGGAGGAATGTAGAAATTTGAAAAAGGCCAACAGTTCCATTCACAGAATTAAGTTCATGAATTGACATTTTATGAATTTGGAAACCAATCAATAATGTTTCTTTATAATGCGCTGTGTCTGTTAAAAATGACACTCCTTGTGCTGAGATATCAAATTAGGAGGAGATTGTTAAGAATTATTTCATGAGACAAAGCAACCCTTAAATAACAGTTTGAAGAAGAAACAACAAGGTGAGGTGGTGCATATTGCTGCTAGACCATGCCAAAAACACTGGGGTACACCCTTCTCTTTACGATATATGCTCCGGGTTCTTTTACGGTTTTACGTTCCATCCAAAAGATGAAGTGTATAACAATTGTTTTGTTTCTTGCTTTAAGGACACAAGTGTCAAGACCTGGACTCTAACTCACACTCTGCTGATCAGAACATTAGAACTTTAGTCCAGTGCGCTTGACCACTCAGCTATGACACGCCACATAATCGAAAGAATAAGCAACAAAGAAATCAAACAAACAAAGACATATGAAAATTCAGTATGATGGAATTAACAGCTGGAGTTACAAAGTTCGCATCCAACTGTTTCTATCCAATTAACAAACTCCAAAAAGAGTTTGAGAAATTGATCCAAAGAACTTGAACAAGCTCCATCTTGACTTTCTGATTCAACTTCTCCAAAGATGAGTCTGGCTTGCCTTGAAAAGAGGGGTCATTTAAGGGTAGGTTAGGAATGGGGGCACAAACAACAGGTAAACCTCAAAACTGACCTCTTTAGGTCTAGACAGTCAATAGAAATAGAGGAAACTATGTCATTCACTTATCATTCTTTACCTTGTCAACAACCACACAGGAATATCACACTTTATTGAAATGGAAGAAATGTTGATGAGTTGAAGGGTCAAATAGGGTCACACACCTGTTCATTATCCATACTAACTATGACAGGATTAATAAAAAAAGAACAAACTCAGTAAACTTGTTATTTGTTACTAAGGAAGCGACTCAAAAGTTGGAATGGTAGGAACGTTCTAATTGGGTAGGATGAGTATTCCAGCGTATGCACATGGACCATTCTGTTCGACTGCTGAAACGTTCCATTAGAACATTAAAAATACTATATGGATGTATCACTTGTGCAGGATTGCTCCTGTACTTCAGCACAATGATGTGGTCCAGCAGAATGTTCTGGTGGTCCAATGGACTGCAAGCTGTGCCCATGTAAATGTTCTTTTGTGCCCAACTTTTCAAACGTTCCCTAAAGCCTGTTCTTTTTAAATGACTTATTTCAAGCACTGACGCTGACAAATTAATGCAAAACATTTGAGAAAATTATTTTTATTTCCACCATTAGGATTGAAAAAGTTAATTGACAATGGAGACAAACAAAAATTCTTGACAAACCAGTGAGGTAAAAAATACTGACTAAATCTAACTGAAGGCATTATCAGTGTTCTCCACACACGTATTTTGGGAGGGCGGGCCGCCCTCCCAAAGTTTAAGGCCGCCCTGCCAAAGAATTGGCCGCCCTGCCAAAAAAATGACAAACAGACTATTTTTAGCCTGCACTTAATACGATCAAACGAGTAGCCGACGAGCCAATCCCGACTTCTAAGCGGCAGCATTGGAATTGCGATCGTTCATTTTAGTAGTATACAAACGTTAAAACACGATGCACACACAATCACATGGTTCTGACTGCTGAGTATCCACCGCTGCACGTGCATCGGCCCAACAACGTTCGGTCGGTAGTCCATGCATAGCGCATACACAACACACACGGTCCAAAGTCCAAGCTAACCAACATTCCGCACGCTGTGATTGGCCGTTGATTACCATATTCATAAGAGAGCTTTCTAGACTCCAACGCAGTACACGTTCACGACCCGATAAAGAATTGCAACACACTGTGCCGCACGCCTGCAGATTGGTACAATGTACAGCCTTGAAGGATATTCAAACATTGACAACTTTTGCCGATAGAGGGCGTTGCGGGGCAAAGTTCATTGAATTTGTTCTCAATGTGCGTACCGTGCGTTGTTTACCGATCGTTGAATCTCGACGATTTTATTGAAAACTAAGTTCTAAACAACAGAACCTCTAATCACAAATCCATGAAAATGGTTGTTGATGAAAAAGGTATTATTGAGGGCAGAAATTAGGGGATAAGATCGTCCCAAAATTTTTTTTTTTTTTTCCGTTTCGAAAATTGCACGTGTGTGGGCTATCCGATCACCACCACCAACGCATAGAAATCCAGCTTTCTAAAATCCAACACTGAGCGGCATATCCCTCTGATGTTTTTGGCGCGGCGCACAAAGCAAAATGTATAACAAATTGTAGGTTTTGAATTAGTTTTACAACAAGGTTGTTTCGACAGAATGAAATGGATGTCAATCATTCTCCTTATTATAGTGTCGGGGCCCGGGGGTTAATAAGATTATTTTTAAGAAAAGGATTATCTCGGGTGTTTTTTCCTTTCACGTGCGATGACGTCATAAACCAACGGGCGCCATTTTGATGACGTCATATCGACGGGCGCCATTTTGATTACGTCATGCCGCCCTCCCAAAGAAAAAGTCTGTGGAGAACACTGCATTATTGTAGTACGAACTGACTAGTAATGAAATTGAACCTATAACTCCCAGCTTTAGCCTACGGGTGTTGAATCATCTAAGATACTGATCTAGCGTTCTTATTAAGGCATTATTTAATAAAACTGTCAAGCCTTACAAACACTGCGTCACTAATTACAGCCAATGCGACTTCTGCTCAGCGCATTTAGTCTGCGCTTAGCAAAACAAAATTCTCAGCAGCCTCAAGAAGTCTGAAAAAAGGTAAAGTACACAATGTGATCAAAATCTTCTCGGACCAATCATGGTGACTTTGAGAATAGGCAAATCTTTACTTGTCATCGTCAAGAAATAAGATAACACCCAGGGTTGATGGGTGCTTTATATTATTTATTAAATGAAAGAGGGTAAAATAGTAGGGTCAGATGGGACTGCAAGGGGTGCACCTCCACCCAAATTAATATATAGGGCAAAGAGATGAAAGTATGTTGAACAGATGCCCAACTTTTCTAATTTCAAGTTTGTTGCCAAGGGCCTGTAATTGTTGATATCCTATAAGAGTGTCCCAGTTGTGTTTACACCCTTCTGAATTGAAGTTGGCATACTTAATTTCATCATGGATTCCACCTGTTTCTACCCTGATCTGTGCCTGTATTGCTTTAAGGGTGATAGTTTACTTGATGTTTGGACTTCTAGGAGTATTAGAACCAGCATTTTGTATTTAGAAAAGAGGCTTTTCACTGAAACAAATGGTTAATAAGAAACACACTGGGTTTAAGCTAAAGATGGTATCTATTTCCTATTGGGAACTTTCGTCTTGAAAAACTTTCAGATCAATAACTATTTTGTACAATTGTCAAATTGGCAAAAGTTGTAGTCTTTTAGATACCTCAGTATTTCAAAGAACAAAGGTAGGGTTGGAAATTTCTGCACACTATTTCTTAAGGACCATGTCACATACATCAGGAAATTTTTATAGCAGAAATTTGCATCTTGCAATCAGGGAGATTTTGTACGACAATCAGGGAGATTTTGTACGACAATCAGGGAGATTTTGTACGACAATCAGGGAGATATTTAGAACTCGTTCAACTTAAAAGAGAAAAAGAACATGGAAAGATTGGTTTATTTTCAGGAAACTTTCTGCAGAATCAGGTAGAGTTGGCAACTCTGTTACAGGCAACCAACTGTATTACATGCAAAAGCAGTTGCACAGAGGACATTTTCCTTCTACTTGTACCTCAATGGTCTTACTATCCTCCAAAATTATGCAAATTAAAATGCGATTTTGCTTTCTTGTTGTAAAATGCCTTGAATTGGTTGCTGTACGATGCCTTTATGGTCATAGAGTTTACCATGAACAATTATTACACATACATATGTGCAGCAGGTAGGCCTACATGAAAATCACAAATTCTCTCGTTCAATTGAGAGAAAATTGTCAAGGAATGTACACCCTACTGAGGGGGTACTAGGAGGGCCTAATAGGGGCACAGAAACACCGCCTTCTACCTCTCAATGTGGTAACACCAGGGACGTTATGACCTTTGAGGTCATCCATGCTGTGAGGCAGGCACTGTGATTGGCTAAAATCAAATCTGATCAATTCTTGCAAAAGGTCGTAATGTATATGACTGAAAATGCCTGCAGATGATGGATTTAGTGTGATGGTGAATGCAAAGAAAATACTTCATGATTGGCAGAGTAGCCCATAAAACAAGTGTTTAATTGGCTATAAGGAGTCCAGACACCAGACAATATTAGTAATTTTTGCTTTTTTTCTCTGCAGGTCGACACTGGTTTTTAGCTGAAATTCTCAGCAAGTAGACACTGTACTCAGCTGAAACTTTCACATGTGACTTTTATTGTATCTCTCTTGATATCTTTGCCAATAAATCAGCATTACGTTGACAAAAACCAGTCTATGACCCTACCCTAAAGTTTTCAGGTAATTAGTGGTCAGTGCATCCAGTGATCCACAAAAATAAAAATTGGCAAGCTCATTTTTTCACATATCCATTTTGTTCTGTGGGTGTTAGTCATAACACTGTTGATAAACACAACTTTTGAGCTCCGATATAAAATGCAAAAAATTAATCTTAAAAACCTACAGCTGTCAATAATTCACATTTACATTAGTCAAGTTATAAACCACAAAACTTGAATAGAAGAAGAGATTATACTACCCTACCTATGACCTGACAATGTGGATTTGTACCTCATGCCGCAGAAACAGTGCTTTACAGATTTGTATTTTTGAGAATAAGTCAGGTGAGGAGAGTCCATAAAATTGTTTTAGTACCTGAAACATTTGAAAGATGTTCTTAAACCTACCTTGCAGTTTGCGATAGCTACCTGGCGTTCCATGCCCAGTACATTCAAACATGGAATACATCGCCACTCTACTCCATGGCCATTTAGCATTCCCCAAAACCGTCTTCCAGTCCCACGACTGCATCAACCCATGTAAGAAAAACGGCATCTTGTCTCAAGAAAGGAAAGAACCAAGCGGAGATGTCCTCACAGCTCCTCCAAGACCTTTACAACCTCCAGGTTATGATATCTGTCTACTCTCCATATAAACACAACCAGTCTGAATCTCTGTGTTATTGTTCAGCAACTAACTCCCTCCTCACAGCGCCAAGTGACTCAAGTCTTCTCCTAGGTTGGCTCATAACAGTGTGTGTTTCCACGGCTGTCATTACTAAATCAAATAAGGTCCCGGCCAATGGCTTCAGAGCACCCAAAGCAAAAGTGACCTCCCAACAGGAAGATGTGATTTTTTTCTTCTTTCAACGCTAAGCGATGAGTGATTTCACCTTAACACTATTCGGAGGGGTGCCTTAATTTATAAACAAGTTCACAGTAGCAGACTTAATTTGCTTTATGATGGGCTGGATTTGCTATCTGTTTTAATTTGTTGTCAGTGTTTTTTCTTTGAGTGGCTAATCCCTTGTAATTACTGTTGGAACAAACAATTACTTTATCTGGATAAGTTGTCTTAATTAACGACACAGGCCTTAACGAGCACAGATGCAGACTTGTTTACGCTTTCAGTGTACACAATAAAATAACCTCAAGTGGAATGTGAACTATGGACAATGGGTTTTTGGTATAATAATAATAATAATAATAATAAAACAGTATTTATATAGCGCAATATGAATAAACATTCCTCAAAGCGCTTAACAGCAAAATGAAAAGCATTAAGAAAACCTTAGTTATCCCTAACATAAAAACAAAAAACTGGGGTTTCCCATGTGTAAAATAAGCTGTACCTAGGACCATGTCAAAAAAATGCTGCAACAGAAAAACAAATGGTTCATTTGGGCTTGGCTGGGACTAGCTATTTCTTATACCCAGGCAAACTATTTGATCATTGACAAAAAGTAGGAACATTTGATTGAGTACAAGGGCTGACTTACTTGTACATATGGTATAGGCTTTAATATATTTCTGGGTACTTAATAAACAGTTTGCTGATATTTCTGAGGGTGGGAAAAAAAGTGTCGGAAATCAGATTAAAGTAAGGACAAATATCACTCCTGTATACCCTAGGTATTTTGGCTACATGTAGGAGTGTCTCTATATCACTCAGAATGCTTCAGCAATAGGTACATTGAAACAGTCTGAGTTCTGGTGTTAAGATAAGAATACTTGGCCCCTTGCCTGGTGGGCCAGGCTATAGGGAATACATTCATCAAACTTTGCTCAGCCAGTGGAAAGCCTTTGCAGGTGTGTCAGGTTAAAAACATCTTCAGAGAATAAACAGGTCCGGTAAATGTACTAAATAGAGGCAAAAATTGCCACTGGTCCCTGCCTTGGTGCCCCTTGAATTGTTGAGGGATGTGATATGCTGCTGAAAAAACCCTAAACTGAGAGCACATAGCACGAAAGCTGACGAGCGCGAAGCCTACTTTTATCTTTGGTTTTAAAAGCCACATATCCCCCACCCTCTACCTAATCCCCCACCCTCTACCTAACCCCCCACCACACCTCCCTACCCTTGGATACACCTCCACCCCAACATGTATGCATTGCCAACTCCACCCCACCAATGCTCCTGGCAATTGACACTACAATGTAGCCCTCCAAAAAGAATCTTGACAAAACAGCATCTACTTATCCACCTTTTGCAGCAGAACGGACCTGCACCTATCTCAACTTTTATTATAAAAATGTTCCACAGGTTCGTTTTATTGTCATCTTCGGTTACCATATCCACAAAGTACGCCTGAGTCACTCATTACACCCCGGCCTTAACGGGGTATACAACCCTAGCAGGGTTGATTAGAGTAAAGACCTTAAATTGTCAACACAATTGTCTCCTCATTACTAGACTTCCTCCGTATCACACGAAACTCAAATCATAGCTGCACCTGCTGGAGCAGCTAGGGATGTTGTGGGGTAGTTTGTGCCTGCCACAACGGAAAGCAATGCCTCATGAGTGTGACAGGTTTAATGTGCTAAAGTAAACATTCATACCAAGTCAAGTTATTTTCCTCTACCGGTAATTTTCCGACCCCCACTCCCATCCCAGACACCCCCAACCTGGAGTAAAGCTCATTAGTCACTAAAACTATCCCATTCAGGGTATAAAACCCTAAACGAGATAGTTTATTATATTTAATAATACTATCCAAATCAAACCTCATTCTTCCATTGGGGATATTATAGTTCTCGATCACAACACTCGATCACAACAACAACACCCTGATAATCTACAAAAAACATGTTTTTGTAGGTTTTTGTAAATACCATTTATTTCCATTCAAAAATTTGTACAAAAAAGTCATGTTAACAAGGCCCAATTTCATAGAGCTGCTTAAGCAGAAAATGTTGCTTAATAATTTCCTGCTTACCAGAAATGGGCAGGATACCAGACACAGGTGGTACATGTGACATGGTATTTTGGCTGGTAACCTTATTCTGATAAGCATATTTTTTTAATGCTTAGCTTATTTTTTGTACTATGAAATTGGGCCCAGGTAGTAATGACTAATCGGTTATTTTTTCTTAATCCTAGACAACAAGTCCTTGGAATGGAGAACAACAGAATTCCTTCTTGAATCATTTCCTTGAACGTCCCCTGTTCTTACCTTGAAGATAGGCGGAGTCACGTCAGTAATTAAGGGGTTTTATATGGAAAGGATGCTCCATTAATTAGAAGCTTATTGAGGTTATTGATCATTCAGATAAAGTACATCTTTAAATGATGCATGTTTTTGTCTGGATTGATTGATTGAAGATTACGATCTAAGTTGACATTCATCATCTTTTTAGCAAAGGCAAGGCTCTTCCCATGCACAAGCTAGTGATTGGAACGATAAGCGCCAATTTCAGTCCGATATACGCACGCAATTGTGGCTGATTTGAAGGGAAAAAAATAAACAATTTCCCACTCCTAATTCACATACCTCATAAAAGATAAAACCACTTAGAATGCCCCACAGTAGGGCTTTTAAAACCAATGACAAACACCAAGTTTCAACCTTATTTCCATTCAGCGTGCAGAGGCCTACATGTACCTGCAACAAATAATTGGGTCGAAAATGCCCCAGAGTTTTGAAAAATCTTAGGGAGAACCCTGAAGAGACTAGTTTATCCACTCTAACTTTGTAAAATCCCTTGTGTTGGAATCCAATTGACTAAATCCCTACACCCCTGTTACACTGGTCACACCAATGTTCCAACACTCCTATGTTCCGACACCCCTATGTTCCGACACCCCTATGTTCCGACACCCCTATGTTCCGACACCCCTATGTTCCGACACCCCTATGTTCCGACACCCCTATGTTCCGACACCCCTATGTTCTGACACCCCTATGTTCCTACACCCCTATGTTCCGACACCCCTATGTTCCGACACCCCTATGTTCCAACACCCCTATGTTCCAACACCCCTATGTTCCAACACCCCTATGTTCCGACACCCCCATGTTCCGACACCCCCATGTTCCGACACCCCTATGTTCCGACACCCCTATGCTCCTACACCCCTATGTTCCTACACCCCTATGTTCCAAAACCCCTATGTTCCAAAACCCCTATGTTCCGACACCCCTATGTTCCTACACCCTTGGTGTATTTTCCTTTTCCTAACCCTAGCATGTAAATCACGAGGGGGATTTCAGAACAATGGGGTGTCGGAATATAGAGCAATCACCGTTAAACTTAGACTCGGTTCAAGACATTACTAAGGTGTCCATTAGAAGGTAAAAGTTAGATTTTTGTATCACACTGAACTTCCCTTAGAATATAATAAACAACTTCTGCTGAAACTGATACGAAGGAACTCCAAAGGGTCTTGAGACCAAGACTAAGATATTCTAGGCATTGAACAGTATTGAAGATATTTGATTTTATTTCCCATATTAGAGTCAGTTCACTACAATTTGTTAAATTTTACAATAAAAAAAGGAAGTAGAATAACTATAGAAATAATTGGTTTGCTGTTCAGCGTGGTGTTAAACATAATAAAGTACAATATAAATGTCATTCAATTAACTTGGGATGAAGCATTACAATTACACCAATTAACTAAAACAAATCAACAAATTAACACTAAATATAATCAATGCTTTTCTCACCCAATGAAGATCAAATAGACAGCCCATCAGTTTTCCACCCAAAATATTTCACCTAAAATATTTCACCTAATCCCTGACAGCTGTTTAGTTTAACTTGCTCAAAACCTACTGCTTTTCTGTCCAGACAACTCTCCACTGGGTATTTCCACCACCAAAAAACCAGTCTCACCCTGAAAAACACTTGAGTTGGTCATTTTGTTGATAGTCTGTGCCCTGCAGGTCAGTTTCAGTAGGTTGTCTACCCTTACTATTCCTACCACCAGCAATAGCTTCCTGTATGTGGTTACATTGTGGAAATGTCTCCAAAACAGTTACAAGTGACAAACAAAATTAAAATAGATATTTGACTGTCCTTCCAGTCCTAATAAAAACTTGCTAATTATAGTTACTTCCATTGGTTGATTGCAAAAGAGGAAAGTGGGCAGATAAAAAGCTCGTAGATGTTGACATTTTCACAACAGAATAGAAAAATAACAACCAATATATTTTTTATGTGAACCAATCAACCTTTACTTAAAATAAAGTTTTTGATTTAAAAAAAAGCGTGTTTTATAAAATAGCTTTTTATTCTTCTTATTTCCAAACAATCTACACATAGTTTGTTTACAAAAGTAAAATTGTGTACTTTTTTTTCTCGTAAACAATGTTGATTTTTGCATTTTGAGATGTAGGAGCAATTCCAGAGCTGAAAAAAATAAAGGAAAACATTTCACTTGATAGATGCTCCCATTGAAGCATTTCAATTTATTATATTTTAAACTAACTCCCCTCTGGACAGAGTACATCTTTCTGACAAATTCAACAACCAGATGTTAAATGTATTAAGGATGAAAAGAACTATTACCAGGAAAGACAAAAATCTTAACCCATGTATTACTAGCTTCCAGTGGTTTATGAATATTCATTACTTTCTATATCGGCTCATAAATATCCGCTCACATAACCATTACAAGGAAACAGACTGAGTTACAAATATGTCATTGACCTTGAGGACAGTGGAGCCCACTTCACAAATGCATTAGAAATGGCCCCCTCTTGTGGTGGTTGTGAATAAGTTTGAAAACAAAACCAAAAAGTTGGAATGATAAAGTTGTGATTTTTTTAAAGATAAATAGTGAGTTTACAAGCAAGGGCAAATCGTTTTCGACAATATTATTAAGATAAACATTGCAGGTCTGTATTTCATCTTTGAGAGGGCAAGGCCATTTTCATTTGCAAAGGACACTTTACGGGAAACTTTTGAAGTGGCACCAAGGCAAGACCAGGGCAATATAGGCCATGGCCTCCATGTAATTCTAAGCCTACAATTGTCGCATCTGCAGACTGAATTTGTGGGGGGGAAATTGTCAGTAGAATCAAATATCAAAATTTAATGGAAGGTGAAACCATGGTGATTGAAATATATCCAATCTGCACTGTCAACTTCAGAAAGCTACCTTTAAGCAGAGTAATGGCATTGTGGGTATATACTATGTATTGCACATGTACAGCATATTACATCTCTAGCCTTCTGGACATTATTGACCAACAGAGGGGGCTATATCAAAACTGTTACTTTACAAGTACAAACAATAAAATTTTAGCCCAGCCTCAAGGAATACTGTCCTCTATCCTGTGACACAAAAAAGGGTAAATGCATGTAGTTGTAAACAGAGAAAAATCTATATACTCTCAGGAGACAAGACAGTTGGCCTGGTCTTGAAATTTAGATTCAATGAATGCCAACGATGTGGGTCTTCGGCATGAAAACGAGTCTCGGTGCATACTCAAACATCTAGAAACCAACCAAAGTCACTCCATAAAACAATCAAGACAGAAAACCCCACACCAATCAACATCAGTCAAATCTTCCTCACTGTAAAGCAACCTCCTCATTACCCAAGAGACAAGAGACTCATCTGAATAGGATGTCCCTCTTGCCTTGTACATCATCTTAAAATAAACAACATCATCATTAAAAACATCTCCAGGATCATGTCCAATTACCGCTCGCAAAGGTCGGTTGCCTGAGCGAGGCCAGTGTTTTTATTAAGATATTCATGAGGGCGGTTGAGGTACCAAGCTGCATCACCTGAGTGTGTGACACAAGGTCTCTAAGGAAGTCATTAGAGTGTAAGATGGTTTCATCTTCACTCAGGGATGAAAAGGATTTTTCCTTCCTACAAGAATGATGAAAGGAAGGCCAGTCACTTTGACTGAGAGTGTGGCAATATTATTTGGAATGGAAGGTTGAAATGTCTGCAGGAATTTTTGATCGCAATGATTTATAATATATTGAAAAAAATGCAGGACAGCTGGGGATTGTAGGAATTCATGTAGAGATGACTCAAATCAAAACAAAAACTGGGTAAAAAGCAACCAACTTTGTTTATCTTGGTGTTTAGAGCTTTTAAACAGTAAGTACAGTGACGTAGACGTAACCAAATTTGTTTAAGTAAAACAAGGCGAAGACAACAACTGACACAAAATAGTATGACATTTAGTGATACATTTTGGGTTGAACAAAGAAAATCTGGAGCAAATATGTATACGCAGGAAGAATAATCCCTAATAGGAATACACAATCTGAGAAACGTTTCCAACAGAAACGCTTCTCAGATTCAAATTTTGTGGCACAAAAACTGATATCTTTGTACATAAGCACATTACCTCAAAGTGAAATGTTTCTCACAATGCTTTATACTATCGAAAACTGCTGTAGACTTCTAAACAAAACGTTTTTAGTGCCAATAATTTTAAGAGTGATTACCAAACGTATAAGGATGGAGTTCTCAAACTGAGCATTCCACAATACCACAGATCCCTCGCACAGAGACAATATACCTGCCCCATTCTAGGCAATAATTGTATTTGTCATGACAATACCTCACCATGGAAATCAGATACAACCCTATTTAAACCAAATTCACGACAGATCAAATAAAACTGCAAGCGACTTGTATCAAATCTTTCCAACTAAGGAAACTAGACTCTGGGCTCTCTTTTATTGCATGTCATCACACGCACTCCCATAATCAAGCCAACAAGCCGCTTTCATCCCTCCAACACACTGAGTCCAATTGGACTGCCATATCCAATGTCCGTTGTCTTTTTTCCTTGCAAATAAAAGGTATCACAAGGAAGGTAGGTTTCCGTTTCACGTAGATTTCAATAAACATGCTTCTAGTCTCATCCGTTCCTTCCCGTGTGTAACTCAAGAAGTTATTGATTGTAAGTGAACACTCTGCCGTCTTTCTTTCTATCAAGAAGACACCCCTCAATAGCTCAAATGAATTTCACGGTCCCTGGGCCCGTCAAGGTATCTTCCGTTTTCCGGACGCAGGATTTGGATTTTTGTAAAACTGGGATGAGAGTCAACAAGATCCTGAGAGATTCTAAAAATTTGTGAAGAAAAGTTAAACCGTTGGAAGTACAGAAATATTTTGACTCATAACAACATGAGATCCTTTAAACCCCCTTAGAAAGAAGTATCCATTACAGCGATATATTTTTATCCTCTATGATTTTAACTCTTTTGAAATCTCCCCTGAATTTTGTATTCCCAGAATTCAGAGGGGGGAATTATTGTTAGTAAAGTTTTACTAACTTCTTGTTTGTCGACTTAATATATAAGATACTTAATTACATAATGCTCAGAAGGGTATCTTACATAAAGACCCATATTATGACAACGAAGCACACCCAGAGATCAAAAGTGTTTTATTCTTTTCCCGAGGGAGGAAAACCAGAGAGCCTGGAGAAAACCCCTCATGGCATAGGAGAGAATCAACGTACAAATCTACTCACATATGGCCTTAGCCGGGAATCGAACCAGGGACACAGTGAAGTGACGACCGCTTCACACCATGCTATCCCAAGTAGGATAATATGTAAACACAAAAAATTCACCAACTCTGCATTTATTTTTATTTTTGTTTGTGGCCATACTCAAGCGACGAGAAGCTAGTTAGTAGTAGTAAACTACAGCTAGAAGAGTTCATAAAGTGTGAGCAGGGGGCATGTTTATAAGAATATTATGGTTCCTGGATTTGAAAGACTGGCTTGATTGGGCTACAACGACAGAAGCAGGTAGTGAGTTCCAAAGCCTGGCACAGGATGATCTGAAGGATCTCTGATGTTGAGATGTGCGTGATTTGGGATGATGACAAATAAATAAACACAACTCATAACCAAACAAATTCAAATGATTAAACAAATCTCATTAGTTTCTAATTCCAGGGTTTTATTATTGTTAAAACCATCTCACTGCGGAGGCGATACTTCCTGTATTTTATCTCTTGCTCAAATCTTTACAGCCCATCCAGCCTTGAAATAAATAATTGGCAAATTCTTCTCCGATGTTCCTGGCCAGTTCTCATCATTACTTGACAACCACACAGGATGAACAACCAAGAGCCGAAAAACAAATAAGACGGTTAATGAAATCCCCGACCTTTTCAAGACAAATAAATACTCCGGATGCATCGGAGAAGGAAAAAGAGGATGCTGGAACAAGCAGGCAATAAACTTAGTGTTCAATCTACGTGGGAAGAAACATCTAAAGTGAATCAAGAGGGACATTTCGGTGGCATACCGACCGACATCAGTAACACAAATCTCTGACTCTTTTAAATAGAGTGACTCTGATATTGAAGGGGGTGTTTTTATCTGCCTCTAGAGGTGCCCTGGGGAAAACTGCCTTGCCCTTTATGAATGAAGTACCAGGCCAGATTCAGTGCTGTGGGCTTCCATTAAACCTTAAACTCAGGTTTGTCTAATATCAACTCATAATCATCTTGATATTCTAAATTGAAATTTTCGTTAAGAAAGCTGACAAACCCTTAGGCTCTCTGAAACACTGTACAGAAACTAACTAAGAAAACTTAAAACAGGGCTCAAAATGTTCACTGGACTGCCGGCTTGAGATCAGTGATTTTAGGGTCAGGCCAGTAACTTCATAACTGGACAAGTCTTTTGCTTTACAATTGAATAATAATATCTCACTGTGAAATAGCTTTAATTTTGAAAAGTTAATGTTCAAATGTTGACTTTTGAGTCTGATAAACATATTTCAATTTGGTTGTGAATCAAAGTATACATAAACATAAGACAAAGGCTGTAAATCTTTTCTTGGTGTAGTTCAAAATAAAAGCAGTTTAATATTATCTTTTCTCATTTTGATTCTAGTCTGACCAAAAGAATTCTGAAAAAGGGGATGGCATGGTTGGCTAGTGTGTAAAGCGCTCGCCTCTCACCACTGTGGCCCTGGTTCGAGTCCCAGCTAAGGCCATGTGAGTAGAGTTGTGCATTGGTTCTCTCCTATGCCATGCGGATTTTCTCTGGGCCCTCCAGTTTCCCTCCCTCCGAAAAAATCAAACACTTTCAAAATTCAATCTCTGGCTGTGCTTCTTGTATTGGTCATATATGGGTTGATGTGGCTAGCTGCCAAAGGCGCCCTCGCATTCCTGCTTCTTGAAGACGTTTTAGCCATGTCCTTCGCAATTCAGCTACTCAGCTGCATGTAAGGATGATTATCATGTCCAGTAACAATGCTGAGCTACAAGCCCTGCAGTCGTGTGGATTTTTCAGCTAAATTCCAGCCCTGTTAACCCTCAAGTCCAGTTCCAATGAAGACCAGGCTAAGGTCTCCCTGATAACTGTTTCTCATTACAGGAACATATTTCCTTGAATTACAAACCAGCAAGTGGGAATGTTTCCTCTTCAGAATCAGTGCTGACCTCATTGTAATTCTTACCATCTCCAATAGATATGTCTGACTTGACCTAAATGTCAAGCAGTCAAAGTGTTTGAGGAGGGCCATGGGTTTGGTTTTATCAACGTCCTTGGTTAATGATAAGATTACATTGCACATAACCAAGGTGGCAATTTCATTACATTACTAAGTAAAAAGGTACTTAGGCTTAGAGAGTTTGCTTAGCGTGAACTGGTATATTGAATTGAAGTATTTCCTTCCCGGATGGTTGAACCATGGTTGAACAGACCTGTAATCTCATCTTTGAGAGGGCAAGACCATTTTCATTTGGCAAAGATTGGAGAATCTTTAAGTCTATGGGAAACTTTTGAAAAGGCTTGGCTCCAGGAGCACCTAATTTCAAATGACTGCTAAGCAAAAATAGGTTACCAGCCAGAATGCCATGTCTTCCACATTGTTGTGACTGGTACTTGGTTATTATTTTTGCTTAGCAGGATAATTTATCAGCAATATTTGCTGAATAACAGCTCTATGAAATTGGGCCCAGGTCTTTGCAAGTCTAGGTTGGAAAAATGAGGTGAGGCTATGGCTACGGCTTCTGGATGCCGTGGCAGTGATGAAGCCTCAAGGTAGATGCAAAAAACTAGCCTTAGCAAGTAGCCACTTCAAATTTTCTTTGGCTTCTCGTAACCCTCCCTTTAAAAAGATGACTCATAGCTCTAAAAATAGCTCTTCAAAACGGAACATGGGTTGGGACTGCTTCAGGTTATTCCAAAGCAATTGTCCGTGATCTAACTACACCGAGGGTTGTCCGAACATTACACTTCATGATTTCCCCTGCTGACGTTGTCACAGGAAAGGCGTCTCTGAGTCAATGATTACGATACAAGAATGGTTTCTTGAATTAATTTGGGGATGAAGGCTCAAACCCAACGACTTCCTTGGATACAACGTTGACATAAATAACTTTGGGTCTAATTTTTGTAAATGTGCGAAGATGTTCCTTTGGTTTTACTCAAATCAAAGTCTGCATGGTCGTTATGTTCTATTTTGGAAAGTGTCAACCTGATCAGGCGGAATTTTTTTTTTGGGGGGGGGGGAATTCACAAGACTGCAGGGCTTGTAGCTCAAAATGTTTCCTGGACCTGCAGATGTTTACTAGAACCAAATTTTTGACTCCACAAAATGGCGGACCATGTTAGTTCACGAAGTAAAAAGAAAACCACACAATTACGAGATATATTTGTGTGGATTATTATATTCTACTTTTAAAACATCTTTCAAACCATATTCATTTCATAACAAATGCTTTCAGTTGCTTTTTATAGCCCAAAGCGAATCTTCATGATTGTATAATACAAGTTGTACCATGGCTGTACAATGCTAATAAAACCCGACCAATGTTATTCTGCTGCAACTCTTAAGGATCCCCATAAAAAAAATGTTTATCACCTCCCCATAATTTATGAGATTCCATTCCACCTCAGGCTGTTTTGATTGCCTCGCTTGATGTAAATCATCTTCATAAAGTCAAGATTCAAATTACAGATGAGTTTTGCATTAATGATGTCCTTTATCTTGAAGTGTCGAACTCTCTGTCTCATTCGTGGCGCTCTCGGTAAGGTTCTCGGTAAGGATGTGACCGAGAGACGTCATGAAGGAGGGATATGATTTCAATTCTCGGCACCTTTGGCAACACCTACCCACTCGACTGTCAAGGGGGTCCCAACACTCTGTATAATCTTCAGGTACGATAATCAAACATTCAGGTGGAATATGTTACATAGTTTTTATCAAAACACATTTTAAAGGACGGTTATCCGTAAATGTTTACTCATGATCTACAACCAGATTTGTTAAACCCATAATATTCGTAGCACAAATATGGTAGGGCCAGTACTCAGTAGTAAAAACAAATTTGGTATTTCATACTAAGAAATTTGGTTCTAAAAACTTTAGTACCACAAGTTGTTTACTAACAAATTCAGTACAAATAACTTAGGTACTAAAAAATGTGTTACTAACAAATTAGGTACTAACAAATTTGGTAGTACTAAAAAATGTGTTACTAACAAATTAGGTACTAACAAATTTGGTAGTACTAACAAATTAGGTACTAACAAATTAGGAATTAACAAAATTTGTTACTAACAAATTAGTTATTAATAAATTTGTTCCCAACAAAGAAGACTAAAATTGAAAATCACTAATTTCAGTTTGAAATGCGAGCCTTCTACCAGAAAGATCAACTGCACTGTCTGACTATCTGACTATGTTCTTGTTGAATCATCACACTTCTAGCAGCTTGAGAAATAAAGACATTTTTTGATAATCCTTCATCTTCTAGTCTACACAGGTGACAAACCCAACCAAGGAATTCACGAGCAAAAGAGACTCAAACGAACCTGGTACTGTAACAACTTCATCATTGATTTTTCACTAAGGACTATAAGCCATGAGTAGAGAATACTTCAAGTAAACACGCCTTTACCATCAGGAATCTAAAACCACAAAATCTCTAGCCACACTAATCGCAATAACATACTCCAAAAATAAATATTATACATGTGTAGGCAATAATGCAGCTACACGGACGTCTGCACAAAATTACTGGCATTTTTGTGCCTTCTGGGTAAACTCATTATATTCCATGGCATGACCGTTTGTTTATTTTCATTTTCTGCAATTTGCCAGAGCTATAAAGTACTGTTCAACTTGGAGTTTCGTTAAAGGATTTACATGCCACAAGTCCTTGGGTGTGTTGATAAATATCTCTAAGCGAAAGCGTTTTCTGAGTTGGAGTTTTCTCTACTAATCTCAGGGTAGCCTGGGTAGAGCCTAAATGATAACAGCTGCACAGCCTCATGCTTTAGTATGATATCAGAGAGGGTGTCACCAGGCTATTAAGTTAGAGATGCCCTCTAACCTAAAGTGTCTTCAACTTGCTGATAGTGCACGATGCAGCAAGACATTAAATGATTAAGCAAACTGAACAAAAACTGATTACAATTACTTAACATTGCAGGATTTACATTTTTGTATTCAAATTTGATTAATATCCTTTCACTGAGTGATATTCTACAGTTGTTGCTCAACTGTGTATAGAGCAAGAAGCAAAAACTCCCGAGCTATGTATGAAATGTGGTTGAAGGAGACGGGAACTCTGGTCTGGAAAAAATTACTTAAGAACAGGCAAGGTGTAAGCAACTTGCTGACGTATGCCCAACTTCATAAAGCATGTAGCACAAGAGCTTGCTAAGCACAGCAAAATCTTTCTTAGCAGAAACAGGTTACCAGCCGAAATTCTATAAAGTTTACATTGTTGCGACTGGTACTGCACTCATTTCTTGCTTAGAACAGCACAGTCCAGCTTTGCAGAAAAAGGTTACCAGCCAAAACATTATTAATTTTACATTGTTGCGATTGGTACCGCACTCATAACTTGCTTAGCAAAGAAATTAGCTAACTAGCATCTAACAGCTTAACTAAATTGGGCCCTGTTACAAGCTTACTCAAATGCTTCAGGTGTGGCTACTTGGGGTGGGGGAGCATGGATAGAAAAGCCATTTTATTTAGTTTTTGCCCTTACACCGGTGTGTATTAAGCACTGTATACTCAGTTTTTAACCCCGGTTCTAAAATGAAAAAATTAAATCCACAGGCATATCCCAATCAATCAATCAATCAATCAATCAATCAATCAATCAACCAATCAATCAATCAACCAACCAACCAACCAATCAATCGATTTTATTAATTGAAGCATACCCCACCCAAGTGAAATGCCTGTTGATTTTTTTCTCACAGGACTCAGGAAATTGCTGAGTATTCAGTGCTTAATACACATGGGTGTAAGGGCAAAACCGAATATCATTCTTTATCCCCATTGCAAAATTAACATCTATTAAAAGCAAAGTTACTGTACTTTTTTAGCAACAAATTCTCACAATGTGTCATAGAGACAATCACCTAACAAGATCATCTTACACTGACACAGTCTTTATCAAAGCAAACAGCTTCAGTTTAAAATATCTCACAACATCCATGAAATATCTTGATAATATGCACAGTCTCTATCTCTCCTACTGAGTAACCATGACAACAAGAAAAACCACATCCCAAAGTATCAATTTCAGCATGAGTCAGAAACCCTAATATGGTGATTAGACTGGACTGAGGTCCAAGTCACAACAGAACAATTTACAGGTAACCCGCTTTTGCCATCTCTAAGAATGCATCAGGGCCCGCATCAGGGCCCACTTTCATGGCTTACGGAAGCAGGGAATTCCGGGCTTACGCCAAGCGTATTTCACAGGTTAGCAGGGAATTTTTGCTTGTGCGCATGCGTACTCCCAAGTTACTAGACATTCTTCGCTTACACAGCTAGCATTTTGGCGCTTGCACAGTAAGCGGAACATGGTGATTGTAAGCGAAAAATTTGGCGGCAAGCAGAGCTATGAAATTGGGCCTTGATCACATTTAATTTAAATTATAGGGACGGTCAGACATTGGCGGGACATTTCTTAGGCTGCTGAACTGTTCCGCTTTCAAATAGTATTGTAAGTTGTAAGTTGACTCTAAAGTGCCTGATGCAAATTCCCGGGTGTGACACGGCTCTAATTATGAATGAAAAACGACAAAATAACGCCAAGGGAAACCTGGCAAAGAGATGCTTCAGAATGACGAGGCCTGCCCAGTTGTGACTCATCCGTTTTGTCAATTTACCCGCCGCTCGGCTGTTTGTGAAGACTCGGGTGTATCATCATCGTAATGAAATGTTGAATTAATGGAGGAATTATTGATGATCAGGAAATCACTTGAATGAAAACGAACAATGATATCTAAATTTTATTTAAACTATCTTTGACCAAATCAATTTTCTTTGATTTCATCAGCCTTCGAGAAGTAACAGTGTTTCTTTTGTAGTGATATCAACAAATCCAACTTATTGAGTTCTCTTTGAACAACTGATTACATAAGTACTAGTATGAACAGAACCTAAATTTGTTACTTGCTAAAACAATGGAGGAAGTCCTTTGAGAAAGATTCTGCTAAAGTCAAAAACTATTTGTTTGCATACCATAGGTCCTTTTGGTTGGTAAGCAGTTTGCAACAGCTAATTCTATTTTCTCAATTTTCTGCTTGAACAATTTTTTGGAAACTACCATTAGTACCAATTCATTGTTTCCACAAAAGTGCAACAGGAAACGCAATGGGAAGGATTGCGAAAAATAAAGAAGGAAAAATAAGGAACAAGAATCACTTAATAAACGAAACAAACTTCTAGATAAACATGTCCGACAGGTTAAACAAAATAGTGGGAAAGAACAGAATAAACAAGGATCTGGAATCTTGTTGGCATTAACCAATAATAAAACCAACCTCTCTTTCTTGAACTTTGATTCTTGTGAATGTTACTGTTTTGAAGTCTTACATTTTATCTAATCTTAAATTAACTTTGTCAGTACATTCAGCATTTTTTAGGCTACCTGCCCCACTACCCACTTGTTCAGTCACTAACTCACTTCAAAGAAAAACACAACATTTACGATTTCTACTACTAAAGTCTTCAAAGACCTAAGTCTATTTTGGGGGAATTGTAAGATTATCAACTTCACTTGCCTTATTTGTACTGCTGTCTAAAAAAAATCAAAAGAATTTTCAAGATTGTGTTACTTTTGCTCGTTTTCCAATTGACACCCCTCTATGGGTCCATTTATCATCAATTTTTTCCCCTCCATGGTGTTCAACCCAGGGTCAAGAAGGTGGAGAGGTCATGGCGGTTGCTCACGTTCTAAGAGTCAAATAACAGGTTGATCAGGACAGCTTGAAGTTTGAGACTTTGTGTGTTGATCAAGGATACTTAACTTTCCAAATGTTCTTTACATTAAATATTGCATCCGTTTAAAAGATTAACTTCTGACTTCAATTCTTGAATGCACACGCATTTTTTGGCAAAATTGTGACAAAGCACTGATGCTTGGAATTGTCATTACCTCAACACCCCTTCCTAAATCCTCTCCCCCGCCCCCTCTGCAGCCCCCCTCTGCTGCCCTGTCCTTAGCAGAAAGGAGTATCACCTCCTAACCAACAGCACCTCCTAACTAATAACTAAACACTTTCTTTCTTTAACACTTTTTAAACTTAAAAAACACAATGTCAGATAAACATTAATGTGTGTTTCCAGACAATAAGTCTTGGTTTTGATACCTTCCTGTCGGAATGCAAGGTGCCTTGATCCTGTAAGGTAATATCTGGACGAAACTGATGAGAAACAATAAATCTTAACATCCTTATGGGGTCATGGTTAATGTGTCAAGTAGGAACGCTGGATATTATCAAGTACAATTGCAAATAAATAAACCTAATGGAAACTAACAAGAAAGTTGTTTTTGTTTCAACTTCGTTTCACCTGTTTAAAGGTATTATACAGGATTGGCAGAGCTGACAAAATAATCACAGACAGTGTTCATGTTTTGTGTAATCAACCACATACATGAAATAACAAACCTGTGAAAATTTGAGCTCAATTGGTCATCGAGGTCACGAGAAAATAGTGAAAAGAGACCTTATGTGTTTTCTGTTTTTCAAACATCGAGTTTATTATCGCGCGCGATAAAAACTATTGTTTTACTCATTTCTCAGAAACGATAGCATTTTAGGCAAAAATATTTTAAGGAACCCTTTTTACCATTACTTACTTTAAATCATGTAAGTTATGTGTGAATCTGTGAACATTTGTGTTTTTCGATCTTACCAATAGTGTACAGGGCCTTTAAAAAAACAGAACTTGACTGAAAAATTGAACGAAACTTGTCAAAATTTTGTAGGCATTTTGTTGGGTTTTGAGGCATTGCATGGCGAGGTATTAATGTACATTGTACATTCGGTTTGCGGTAACACCATTGTGTATATATCTACTTTGCTGTGTAGATTTGTTCTTTGAGAATGAGAACACAGCATGCTCCGAGCAACAGTGATTCAGTTTACTTTTGTTGTCCCTGACCCGCATGACTCGTCTTTGTTTGCTTGTGTTTTCTGTCCTAGTTTTTTGTTGTTTTCCCCTCCTGCATGCTCCACCCTCATTCGCTCATTCAGTTTTATTATTTATTTATTTATTTATTTATTTATTTATTTATTTATTTATGTATTTATTTTATTTATTTTTTATTCTAAAGTGTTATCTGTTTACCAATTTATTTACATATTTATTAATTATTATTATTTGTTCACACTTTTTATAGATTATTTTTCTTGGACCTACTTTCTTGGTTGGTTTACTTCCAAATCTTACTTTATCTTCATTGTACTTTCTTTGTAATTTTATTTTGTTTGTCTTGGTCAAATAAATAATAATAATAATAATCATAATAAAGAACTTGTCTTGCAAATTTTATTCTACTGCTGCAGATCTCGGAATTCTTCCTAGCACACGAACTGCAGCAAAAGTCAACCCAAAATATTGAACCTAACTGAAGTACATTACTTGAGATAAACAAGTGCAGACAACAATTCTTCAGCGTCCAATGTTTGATGTCTTTGCACAACCTTTGAAATACTAGAAGAATGCCTTGTACAGTTATGATTAAATTTCATTTCAACTTCCACATATAAGAGTAACATAATTTCTTTCCCATGAAAGGTTTGGTGTGTGCTCAACAAGTTCAAAGGTTTGGTGCGTGTTTACATGCATTCCCACTTTGTGGTTCAATGCAACCCAAGTCAAGCCTGGAGTATTTATGAAAAAATATTGCACCTTTTATCCGAGTCCTTGACTTATAAAGGACCAGCTGCCACTAGTTGGCCCATGGTTGGTCATGGTCAAGGTGGTAAACAATTTCTCAGTGAATGCAACATTTTGTTCAAAACATAAGAAAATATCATTTCACTTTTAAAAGTTCAATTTTCTTGTTGACATGAAATAATATCATATGTTAACCTTTGCAGAATTTCATAACAACGAGTGTTCATGTTTGCATAACCTTAACATGTTTTTTATGAAAATGCCACGTTTCACCAAAAAGTTGCCTTTTATAGAAATTAATTGTTTATCTGACATTTCATATAATCCCCATCCCTGGTGAAAGCAGGCAGGTCTCTTGTGCAGGTCTCTTGTGTTCGTTTTGTCTGGGCAAAGCTACTACATTTTGTACATTGTAATACGTTACAATCATGAAAGAAATTCATTCAGTCCACAACAAATATTATTAACAATAATATCAGTAATGATAAAATTTGTAGAGCACCATCTATCTAGTAAGACTATTCTGAGAAGCTGGTGGTATTTCACGGTTGAACAATTAGACATCTGTTGATGACTGCATAGTTAACCCTCCTACTGTTTGACCATTCAATATCACCCACCATGATTTGATTTGATTTAAAATGGTTTATTGGAGAAAAAACCCCAATCGCAGCCAAAGGCTGAATTGCAGTCAAATTACAAAGAGTTAAAAATTGAAGAAAAAACACTAAAACAACAAGATTTGAAAAGAGGATAATAACGGCAGTGCTCCAAGAAGTTTCAGACTGAAACCACCTCCAATTGAGACCACCAAAATCTGTATAGAAGAAAGCAATTGATAAGCAGAAGAGGATTTTGAACAAAACCTACATCTTTGCTTTATGGATACATGTAAACTATGCTAACCTGCAATATTATATCCAATGGTGAATATATCTACATACTTATAGTCAACCCTCCTACTGTCAGACCAATTAATATAATCCATTGTGGTTTTGAATGATAGTAAACTATGCTAGCCAGCAATGTGATATCTTGGTAAATGCATGGTTAATCAACTCAAGGTCAACTCCTGTAACATTTTAGTGAGAGTTCTAATTGGCTTATAATAGAGTCATACCTTGTTAATCTCATCCATAGTAATCAGTAATTAATGAGAAGAATGTGATTCACTGTGAATAATCAATAAGATAAAAATGACTTCAGTACTCAATGACATACAGTATTAATCAGACTGAAGAAAAATTATGGTAGAAAAAAACATCTTCAACAAGTAGGTTTTCAACATCTTTAAGACGTTAAGTAAGGGGCATACAAAGTGCTTTTAGTAATGCAAAACAAACTCTCAAATTTGTATTCATTAAAGCCATCAAAATGTATGACTCTATTATCCATTTATTATAAAAGAAAAAACATGAGTTTGAAAGTTTTAAGTAAATTTCTTTAAACTCAAATTTGATATTTAACAAACTGATCGTCCCCACCTGCAGTTCGTTTTATAAAACTCAGCATATCATGTCTACATATAAATTGACTGTTTGTTTACTGCACGTCTGTGCAGCACACTAAAATGCAAGTAGACTTTACACTTAACCTTTGACCTTGAAAGTTTAATCCAAATGAACCATAGAGGTCAGAAGTGGCCGTTGATTTTATCTCTAGTGTGGGTTGTGATATGTACCAATATGGAAAACCTTATCTTATCAATGTTAGTAATAAATGTACTAGGTTAGAAAACACTCATGTTTACAGGAGGCATGCGTCCTCTTGAGATCAGGGGCTCAATTTCACAGACATGCTTAAAGCAAAAAGAAACCTGCTTAGCACAAACAAATGTTTGCTTACCAGAATAAGGTCACCAGCCAAAATACCATGTAAATTGCACAATTTGCAACTGGTTTCCTGCCAACTTTTGCAAGAATTATTTTCTGCTGAAGTATAGCTCTATGACATTGGGTGAAGGGCTCAATTTAGTGCTGAAATTTTTTCTGCAAAGCACCAATAAGCAGGAAACCATTTGCAAATGATACATGTATATACCAATGTGTTTTAGCTGGTAACCCTTTTTGGTAAACACAATTAAGGCTTCAAAATAAATTTAAATAAATAATAATAAATTCTACTTGAAAGGTCACACCTAACCTGTGCTGTAAACAGGAAATCATAAAATTAAAAACAATATTCATTCCACATTCCAATGCAAGATGAGTGTACCCTACGTTTTCCCAATATCCACTTCTTGACTTCTCAAATCCTACGATGACATTGACTGGCATGACTATCTTTATTAATTTTACAGTTCACGTAAGATTGGAACCAGCCAACCAAACACCATTTCACCCATGAAATAATTTCAATCAGGATATAGTAAACGCAAGCAATATTACCATCTTAATATTGCATTACGGATTCTAATGCAACACCCCATTCAACTCATGGCCTCTTTAGATAACACAGGTGCATGTGAAAGTACACCTGACCTTGTGAATATAAAGCTTGCCAATTCATTATGCCATCACTCTGCTTATCTCTGTTCAATTCCATCAAACACAATGACGTGGATATCAAATTCTCTTTCCAAAAGTAATTTCATTCAAATATTTTTCTCTGTCTAGTCATCGGTTTAAAAACAGCTTATAAACAAAACATTACATGCAGTGTCAGTCAATAAGTTCTACAAAAATGACACAGGGGTTAAAGGTGAAAGGTCACTGAAGTTACCAAGGGAGGGATGTTAAAACATGAATTAACATTTTAATCATACGGCAAAGTTGTTTACAAGGCGTTTGCTTCCTTCATAATGTCAGATATTTAAAGATTAGATGAAGGAATGTAAAGCAAATATTTTTCATATAAATTCATCCTCTATCCACAAGCCAAACAATCACTGTTCAAACATTGGGTACAGTAATGCTATCCAACTTGGACAAGAAGAAGAGATTTTCTTACAATTAAAGAAAGGACGTCAAGTTAAACAAATATTGGGTAGAAAATTCAGAGAACTTTCAGTAAATATGTGTACTAAAATCGTGTACTGAAATAAATTCAATCTAACCAGAAATGAACTTTAAATGTCAAAATAACATTCTTTGAAATCTGAAAGTCTAGGGTCTAAAATAAATGAACAAATAAGTCTACGTTCACAAAATATTATGGAACTTTTTGAAACTTTTGGAACTGTTTTTATTTAAACTTGATGAAATGAAGTGAACAACAAATTATAAACAACTTGCACCCCCCAACCGATATTCAAAAATCAGGGAGGTAGATTCAACCTCTATGGAAAAACTAACTCAACAACAATACTACACATGCAGAAAGTCTTTTTATCTGAAAGGTCTTCTTTTTTGAAAATTAATTCATCAAGTCTTTACACTATCC
The DNA here is from genome assembly GCA_037783415.1 of Leptasterias polaris. Classification (NCBI taxonomy): domain Eukaryota; kingdom Metazoa; phylum Echinodermata; class Asteroidea; order Forcipulatida; family Asteriidae; genus Leptasterias; species Leptasterias polaris. Next base: position 1,292,658 of record JAZGTN010000089.1, read on the forward strand.
ACACTTTCAAAAACAACTTTTTAAAATTTGAGATACAAAAATGCAAATTAGTGTATTTCCCAATGTCATACACAGACATAGGTGGAAAATTATCTTACCTTATTCGATGAAACTTGAAAGAAGTCAAGCACCGAAATCAGTTGAATCCAACAGAGATATGTTCCCTCTCACAGGAGAGTCCAATAATTAAACAACTTAATCAAGCCTACAAGTCAATAACACGTACTAAACGCACAGTATTCCACGAGACAACATCCAACACTGACTACGACATCTAAGATCAGTCCACTCAAAGCAGCTAGCTCCAAACGCAAACTGAGCTGGCCCCGAATTCCTCAGATTACTGGGAATCTTTGCGTGGTGGACAGATGGCATCCAGAGCAGCGTTAAACATCTACCCACACCAACAGATGCATCACAGACCAGTTACATGTAAATTTATGCATCTACTACACACATACATTGTACACGATGACGAATAAGATTGGTAATATAAAAGCAACAAGATGACAGTATTCATGGAGTAAATTGCTGATAAAGCTGACCATCGGAGCCCGATGACTGTCCAATGAGGTTAATAAAGTCACTACTTGATGCAGTGTCTCTACAAAAATGCAAGGTTATTGGTTTTATACACTGTGCCTGATCATTCCATAAGTACACAGCATCAGAAAGGTCATAACTCCATGCTCTAATACCAACACCATGTAAAAGGTAGAGTGTAAAGCTGATCTGTGGTAGAATAGCTTTTCTATGAAAGGGTTGAATCCATGGTTTGAAGGGGGAGTGTGAGAGAGGACAATCAACAGTAGGAGATGGAATTCCACACAAGAATAGTCACTCTCTTGATGTGGTTTTAGGATGGGTTGCACTCTGTGGTAAATCCAGTCCAGGTTTACTGTTGTTGTCTGGGTTTCCTCAAGAGGGGAAATACCTTGCAATTGATGGATGGTTATGTCATCCTTCCTCTGAACTCATGTGTGAGCTTCTTTTATAGTCCTATACTGACCTAAAGATGTTTGTACACACTGGTCACTGTACTCTAAAAAACACTGACAATTGTTCACAAAGTCTTAGACATACAGCTTGGCATGGTCCTTGCTCTATGTTTGTAGAGATTGAAACACACCATGGACTCAACTCAACTATTTAAAACATACACTCCAACGCAGGGTTTGTCCCCAGTAGGACCAGTTACACATGTGTAGCTTGTCATTTTACTGGTCCCTCAGCCTTTTCACTAGAAAAACAGAATTAGCTGTTGCAAACTGCTTACCAACCAAAAGTCCATATTTCAAATGAAATAGGGATACTTTATGTCAACACTGAACTGGCCAACTCGACCATTTAAAAGTTTGACTGGTCCTCAGGTGTTTTAACTGGCATCTGGCCAGCTGACCACTGTTACATGTAGAATGCTGCAATGATAAGTAAATTTTAATAAGTGTTCACGGACACAGTTCACTTGCATTAGGTAAACATAGACCTGGAGTTTGATTGATTGTACAAGGCAAAGAGCTTTTCCTGTAAAAAGGGAACTTCCATTAGAATATTACAGTATCCATGGCAATGTTTGCAAGTCACTCTGACCCCAAAATATGGCAACAGAAGCCTGAAATACAAACTTTGGAATGAACTACTAAAATTCCTGAACGAAACGAAATGGTGACATTTCTTATATTTCTGGTAATGAAACCAAGGATGCCTTATAAGTGAACATTAGCTTGCAAGCCTGAGGAAACCTGTAAACAAGGGTGCTTGCTACAAGAAACACAGGGGTTATCCCCTACTCTTCCAGGGATAAGTTTTGTTGGTTCTTTTGTGTGCACTATAGGGACCTACAGCTTAAAATGCCCCATCCGAAGGACAAGTAATTAATGGTAAGATATCTTGCTCAAGGACACCAAGTGCCACGACCAGACTCAAAACCCACACTCTGCAGATCAGAAACACCAGAGCTTCGGTCCAGCTCTAAACTGCTCGGCCATATAAACACGTCACGACTTTGAACTATAGAAAGTAAATAGTGCTTAGAAAATGTTTTTGGGAACCAAGGAATCCCCAAAATTAATTTAACACATGAAGAAAACAGAATTGCTTACCTCAACCATGGAGGTAAATGAGTCTGAACATTTACGTACTCGCAAAATTAATGTTGTGGTTTTTGTAACCATTGATTAAACATTATTGATTTACTGTAAATAGGTGACATGTTAATTGCAGCCAGCTTGGGAATGCACACTTGTCCTTGTGTAAATGAACTGTGTGTTTAGTGGGAACATAAATAGGGAAAGAAAACTTTGAACTGCTGGATGTGTAAACACAATATCTACAAACATCAGTAAAGCGTGATACTGTGCCACAATATCAGCAACTACATGTACAACAATCCCATAGAGCAAGGAAAGGGTGTGTACAACATTGGTAATTGCCAAAGATCTGTATCCACACTTAATGTGACCTAACATATACATGCAATAACAAACCTGTGAATGTTTAAGCTCAATTGGTTTTCGGAGTCATGAGAAAATAGTGAAAAAACAATTTTTGTATTACTTTTTTTTCAAACATCGGATTTTATCCTTCATGATAAAGACTATTGCTTTACTCATTTCCTAATAACTATGGCATTTCAAGCAACACTATTTCAAGGGAAGTTTTCCACCATGACCATCTTTATACCAAGTAAGTTATGTGCAAATCGGTGAACATTTATATTTTCAATCTTACCAATGTTGTACACACCCTTTAATAAAGGCATTGTCAAACCTGCCAGTAAAAACAATCAAAGCTAATGGAGTGTCTCTAACAAAGCAAAGCTCAAAAGGGAAAATCCGGAGACTTGTTATGTTCAAATGAATGACTCAAAGAAAATCACCACAGCTAAACTACAGGTCATGTTCATTTACACATTTGGTGGGCGCCAATGCGTAAGAAAATTCAGACTTCAAGGTTAGAGCTGAAGTCCTTGCTGTGTTACATCAGGGATTAGTTTATCTTAAGATTAACCAGGATCTGTGGATTTACATTCAAATAAAGAGTTAAGCCTCTCTTCCATTTAGAGAATTCTATTTCATGGGCATTGAACCAAACTGCCATTTCTTACTTTTAATATGTAAACTATTTTCAGCAACTCACCTTTTTGTACAAACTAAGGTTCTCCCCATTATTTTTCAAAACTGTGGGGCCTTCTGGACACATACTTTGGTTTTGCCCAAGTATATAAGCACACTGAACTGAAACAAGGTAGTCTGAATTTTTTACTTGGTGTCTATTTTTGGTATTCAAAGCCTTACTGTGCAATCTTGGCATTCTAAATGGTGTTATCTTGATGATTATTGTGAATTTGATCCCAAGTGTTCCCACCCACCCCCCCTAAAAAAAAAAAGGTGTTGAATGACATAATGGTAAACGCTTAGAAGGTTTTGGCTTTGCCAGAGCAAGCCTTATTTGTGGCTGCATTTAATTTCAATATTAGTTTTACTTATAATCTGGATGAGACTGGAAGTAAAATTTTGTTGACAATAAATTATATTAAGGCTATAGCCTACATGTACATGTATCTATCTGATCCTTCCTGTTTCATTTCTCCAAAATGAAAGTCGAAACTCTGCTGTATACAAAGTAATTACCTGTCTTACATTTTGTGGTCAGAGTTCCTCTGTCAAGACTATGTGAGTTTAATAAAGTAGGTTGATGTATCAGAAGTCATCTCAAGAGTTCAGGACACTGACATAAATATGGCTTACTTTCACAAATCAGCTGCTTACTGGGGATTAACCCTGCATGGGCCAGGCCTGACAGACTGTAACCTACTCAAAAAACATTTTGACAGTGTACAATTTGGATGTGACAACTGATTATGCAACTTGAAGTTACAGCCCCACATTCGACCATGAAGCAAGCTTGCTCTATGGTTGGAACCATACCTCAATAGTGGTCAAACTAATTATTGCTAAACCCTTGGATATTGTAACAGCAAACAATGGAGGCTGCTGCTTGTCCTTCAGCTTTATTTTTATCTTTCATATCAAAAAATTTGTCACAGATCTTCCCTTTATCTTGTCTGGGCTGCCCAGTTATCTTGGGTTTATTTGCGTTTTTGGTCAGTTTGATAATCAATATACATGTAACATCCAGAATGATAGATTTGTGGATAAGTCCTTAAACTGTTTCGCAGAATTTTTAAGCATAAGGGTTCTCTTCTTGCAAATAATACTCTCGCGAGATTGCTGCTCCTGCACATCTTCTGCTCTTGCGACTACGGCCAATGGGGCAGTAGTCAGGAGCCGTCAATATCGTGAGAGCAGCACTTGCATGAGAGACAATACCGCAACAAACATTTAATGACTTGTCCATCACAAGTCTACCATCACAAGTCTACCAGAATGGTAGTAAAACTATGACGCACATCTATCCCGGACCAAAGTCCACCGAGCAGCTCAAACTGACAGTAGTGCTTTAACAATTTTCTGCCAAGCAAAAACAAGCAGGAAATCAGTTGTAAACGGTACATAACATTGGCATTTTGGCAGGTAACATTTTTCTGGAAGGCACAATTGTTGAGTACATTTGCATTATTGTTTGAAAATTAAACGTTGGGATGTCAAATTAATGACACCCAACTGAAAGGAAATGAACACTAAGAAATAAGATTATTCGTAATATAATACAATTGGACATGACAGGTTGGTTAGTAACTTTACTTTCCAGGCCATAGTTTCACCATGGAGGAAGGCAAGGTCTGTCCACTGTTTCACTTTTCATTAGAAGAAATCTCTTGCTTACCTATACTATAGTGGACTTCTTCAGTTAACATGTAATATGATAAAAGGTCCATCATGGAGCTAGCTACCAGCCCTAAAGACTCAAGGGTACTTGTGATGACAGATTCATGACACACAACCTTTGGTTTATGTCAAAGTTATTGACGAGTTGAATCATAGCTTTTCAAGACCAATAATGCACAACTAGCTTGTTTCATTAATGTCACCGAGTCAGGTCAAAGATCAATGGTTTGGGGTAAAAGGGATCGCCTTCCCCCTATCCATCCCCCCCCCCCAAAGGGGAGATTTTAACCACCAAAACAAGCAAAGAAGATAACACCAACACCGCCAACAAAGGATCCCAAAAGGGGTCTCAGAAAATAAACCGGTGATAAAGTCACAAATCATGGCACATCCCCCACCCATGTTACCCCCTTCCGGGTCCGATTCCCCTTCCTCCATTTTGCAACGTTTCTTTCAAAAAATATCAGTAACATGTTTCAGTCAAAGAAAACAACAAAATCCTCCATTGTGAGACTTTCTTAACCCCAATTACCCCAGCCCAAAACTGAGGCAACAGATGGTATATTTTAGCATTTCGGTAAGCACGTACATGTACAGTAGCATCAAGAACCTCTATGATCAATCAATCTTATTCCCAGAGCTTGCGTCAAGTCTTTAACATCTTAGATCCCCAACTGACAACTCTTACAGACTCATGGGGATAAATCTTAAGAAGCTCCAAGACATTTCTCAATTAGACCATAGCAGTGTAAGGGGCACTAGTCTGAATTAACCCCCAGCCACACATACACTGGGGAAGGCAGTGAACACTATTTATAGCTTAGCTGGATTTTAAGGGGGGATGCTCAGTTATTAGCGTAGATCCATGTTTGCAAACTTGAAGGTTGACTGGGCACTAAATTTCTTCATTACCTGTTACCTTCTGTAAAAATTGATAAACAGGCAAATGCAAACACTAACAAACAAATATCCAAGTGGTTTCAGTTAATATACATACTGTATATGCCTTTTACAGGGTTCAACAATAACTTTTCAGTAACTAAAAAACGGGACCATTTTTTTCATTTTACTAGTCAGTTGCATTTTCACTGGTCTATATTTCATATCAATAGGGACACTTTTCAACACTCAACTGGCCAGCCGACTACTAGGAGAGAATTTAGACTGAATCTCAGGTGTTTAACTGACATATGGCCAGTGAACCACAAGGGGATTACCTTGTGACTAGCCAAAGGACAATTATAAAAAATATAAGCTTATTGTTTCCAATTTTTTTAATTTGCAGAACATGAATTAGCTCAGGGAGGCAATAAAACATTCCACCAGACCGCTTGGAGAGAATGTGTACTCATCACCCCTGCTATTGCCGTCTTGATTGGCAACGCTTGTTTTGTCAACGTAGCCACCGTCGATATCGCAACATGAATTACTGGAGAAGAGACATCTGTTTCATACAAACATCAGATTTGTAGACTTGCCCAGTCCCTCCGAGTTAGTCGATGTTGCGTCGATGTAACTAAAATACAAAAACTAGCATTGCTAATCAAAACTACTGCTAAGAGAGAATGCTACTTTAATTTCCATGACAAATAGTAAGGTTTAGAATCCTGACATCTGTTGCTTTATATATCAAGATTTATGCAAATTCACAACGAGCTAGCTTAGTGAGAAAACTCACTTCCTGAACATATGTTTTCATCAGAGCGGACTTTCAATTACTTTAAACCACACAACCAATCAATACAATTAGAACAGACTATAGAAGTACATGTACACATCCGATCAAAATGTATACGGGATATAAAGTCAATACACTGCACTACATCTCCATCCAATGGTTGTTGGGAAAAGTAAACATAAACAATTTCTCTCACTTTTTATCACCCAAGATGAAAGCATTACATAAGTCAAATGGCAACTTTAACAGCAAAGTGCAAAAATTACAAAGTTTTTAGTACATAATGTTTTTATGCACTGCTGTATGCTAACTTGCATTGCCATAAGTCTGCAGCTGTTGGCTTGTTGTACAATGTAATGGTTCTGTTTTGGAAAAAGCTTTAAAATTACTTTTGTGTCTGACTTGTTAAGTGCTAAATAACCAAGAATTATTACATAGTATTAGTAATTTAGAATTCATTGACATCACTTTGAAACCAAAGACCACTGAACCATTGGCAAGAAAACAGGAGGCGTTGTCCAGGGGCAGTGACCAGTCAATGCGTGTAGTGATAGGGGGGCGTGTAGTGACAAGGAAGGGGGCATAGTGACCAGAAAGGGGCATATTGACCAGGAGGCAGTATTCCCAGGGGGCGTCGTGAGTGGGGGTGTAGGTAGGGGTGTGTGACAACCCCTCAAAAATTGTTCTCAATGGCATTTTGAGTCTACCTCAGCAAATAAAGCACTAAATAAAGAACAACTGCATCTACTGACTGCAAACTCTATCATTTTGCTCGCGGAAACTCATTGTTTTTCCTTTAAGAAGCACAGTAAATTGAAAAAAAAAATGCTGCCTTATTTTTTTAGTTAACTAATTGGAGCTAAAGAAAGTACCAAACAACAAGACAAGAAGCAGATAACGACATACAGTGTGGGATTTCGACTGCATACTGAGCCGTGCGTTGGTTTATCTTCCTACACAAAAATTCTACAACATTGGAATGTAGTCAGAGAGTTGCCAAACTGGCTTCCCCTACCACCCCCACCCCCACCCCTACCCCTACCCCTACCCCTGAGGAAATGCCAGTCTGCAAAAGGATTCCAGGAGGAGCTACTCTACTCCCCCTGCACATGATCCAAGTATATCAAAACAAAGTGTAAAAATCAAAGCATGATTTGGATCAAGTAATCAGGAGAAAGCAAAGAATACGAATTGAGAAAAAGAAACTCACCTGTTGAAAAACAACTTCCAGCTCAAAAAATGTCTTTGCAGTCAAATATCCTCAGTAAATACTCAACACAGTCATAGACCATGAAAGGTTGTCACCTCACCAGGCAAAATATCCACTATAATCAACCAAAATTCCAACCTTTATTAGCCATCAAGTCTGCAAGAGTGAAGTGATCCTTGCCTTAGAAACTGTGTAGCAACAGTCTTTTGATTGTGCATGTTACATGCACAGTTCATCTTGGTGCATTATACACTATTAAATCGGCATTGTCCATTATCTACTGAGGGGGGAAACTTGTTACAGAGGGTCAGTAGAAGTGGGCAGATAAACAGGTTTTGTTACAGATGATCTGGGCTGGGTATTCAGACAACAATGCCCCGCATTGTCCAGAGGATCTGGGAGTTTTCAGGTATTATATAATGAGGGGCATGTTGTGATGATCTGAACAAGTGGATAAATCTAGGTTGAATTACAAAAGGGTGTTGGGACTAGTGTACACTGAAATCAATGGTAAAGCATTCACAGTACTTGGGCTTATGGAAAGGGGAGGACATTTTCATGAGGGGTTTGTAAGATGGATGTTGGATGCGGGAGAAGATGGCGCCAAGTCGATTGAAGGAGGGATCATCAAGATGCGCAAGATGGACTGAGGATTCTATAAACAACTGTCTTGTAAGGAAGGACGAAAAGGGCAACAGTGGCAAAGAGTGGGAATTATAATGGCAGGCATTGAGAATATTATGAATAACAATGAATGGTTTAAATGAACAAAAGATTATCTGAGCATAATAAATGCACCAGAAATATACAGTAAGAAATCCTTAGGTGTGAAATATGGGAAATTGGAGGGGGGGGGGGGTCTAATGCAGCACCCTCCCCCTCCCACCCCCAATCGGGCACACCAAACAGCAGAGCCTCTGCTCTGAAGACTAGATCTTATCAAGCCATTCTCCTAATTTATTTGATGCCGTTCATGGGAAAAGATGAATGAAAAATTCACTTTGAATTATCCACTTGAGCACCTCTGCATAAACATTTGTGACACCTCACACAAATATCAGTCAGTTCTCAGAAATAGTGAAAAGCCATTAAAAGTGAAGACAACCAAAACATCTGTCATGATATAAATGTGATATGATGTCATTATGATGAGACAATATAGACCTAAAGTACCTGCTATTTGAAAGCACTTATTCTCCACTTTTTGATGAGCAAATAAACCCAGTTTTGAGTTTCGGAAGGTTGTGCCTGGTTTCGGCAAGAAGCATCACATCTAACTAAGCCTGAATTATTTTACCACTCTACGAATATGAAACAAGTATTGACCGTGGACCAACTCCCAATCATGGTCTTTGTCAAATCTGATCTATACATCCTCCCAAGACAATCTGACCTGACAACACAGCCTCTAGCAATCAGAACAACAGACGCCATCATCATAAGAAATCTATTTAGTCTCAAAATATAAATACCCTCAGAGATCTTCTTAAAGGAATAATATCATTGGTTTTATCAGGCATGATATTTGGTCCTTGGAAAAAAGTAGGAACACTTTATCGAGTTCAAGGTCTGACCTACATGTATGCATTGTGTGAACTTCAATACACTTTTCAGGCAATTTAATAATGTTTTTTCTAATTTTTCGAGGCGTAAAAAACCCAACGGAAATCAGAAGGAGGTAATTTCTCACTAAAATATTTGAATCTGAGAAAGGTTCCAGGCATAAGTCTTTCTCAGGCATTTGAAAGCACACAATTCTATTCAACAAGTTTTTGTTTTTTTCTTTCATTATTTTCTTTGATGACCAATTGAGCCCCAATTTTCACAGGTTTGTTTGCTAATTTATGCATATATTGCGATACACCAAGTGAGGATACTGGTCTTTGGCAACTACCAAAAGTATACACTGCCTTTAAGAAAAAAATCTAATAAATTTCTTTTAAATTTCTTTTAAATAATCAAGCCTATTAAATCCTATGGTGACATCAAATAAGAGGCCAGAAAAGATGTGTCAATTATCCAAAAGGATATTTGATTTTGTCAATGAGCAATCTCGATGAGGTTGAAACTGGTCATCCCCTATGGTCTCAGTAAACACTTTATTGTCTTAGATCTAATTCTCTTTCCATGATCTAATTACCAGCAGACTGCCTCTGTTTACCTGAGGCTAACAGCACAAAGGATGACTCAAAAAGGTGGATACTTTATTAAAGGTGCAGACCAAAAATGTGTTTACTTAAAGGGGAAGTCCAGTATTGCTAAAAACCTGAACTATTTTTTATGGGTTTTCCTGCAAAAAAGAGGATTTTTAATACAGTTTTGATTAAAGAGTGAAAATATACGTGACCATTTCTTCTTGACTGTCTAGACTAGGGACACCGCCAACATAGCGCCAGATAGCTCAGTTGGTAGAGCACCGGCATGTTAAACTGTAGGTGGTTGGTTCTAATCCTACTCTAGTCAATTTTTTATGTTCAATCCAAATCCGTTTTCAATTTTTATTTTAGGACTTATACCATTTATTATCAACTCCATAGAGCCATTTAACACAATCCGCTTAGCACATACAATTTGGCCAAGTACAAATTGGGTACCAGTCAAAATCCTGAATAATGTACAATGCTAGTGACTTCATCCCTTCTAATGTTGACCCAATACTAAGCAAATAAGTTTACTTCATATCAGCTTTATGAAATGTTGCCTTACTGGGTTGGTTTTTTTCATGAATGCAACTATTACCTTGCTGAGTTTCATATATTACTATTTTGATGTAACTGAATGGATGGAAGATGCAACCGAATGGATTGAAGATGACTTTAACGCATCTCCAAGACTTTGACCAATCTAACCAGGGATCTTGCTTCAGAGAGGCGAAGAATCCCAGAGTAAACACAGAGAAAAATCTATATACTCTCAGGAGACAAGACAGTTGGCCTGGTCTTGAAATTTAGATTCAATGAATGCCAATGATGTGGATCTTCGGCATGAGTGCATCTCATTCTCTGAATACCTCTCCGTCTAACTCATCAGTGGAAAAAGAGAAAAGGAGACAGCAGTTGTTATCTCTTGCTGCCGTCTTGGCCGAAGGGAAAGATGGTGGAGGATTTATTGGCCTCGCATCTGGAGCTTGAAATTACCAATGAGGCTAGAGCGATTGTAGTTGATGGTGTCTAGGGGTACCGTGGGAGGGTAACAGATGGAATAGGAGGTGGAGAGAGTGGGTGTCTTTAAATTATCTGCAAGGGTTAAGATAATTGGCAATAGGGAGTGAGAGAAGATAGAGACAGACAAGTGGGACTCAAAGTTATCAAGGTCAAAGATTGTTGAGGTTTATGTTTTGGGATATAGCAGGAAACTGATGTGAAAGAGAAGGTCTTGAAATAATAAGAGTGCAAGAATGGCTTGAGAAGATTGAGGGTTAAAGAAGACAACAAGTTGGAAAAGAGGGGAGCAAGGGGTAACTAAATTGATAGGGATGGGGTTTTAAGAATGTCATTAAGTCTTGAGGTAATACTGAAAATGTATTGAAACTATAAACTTAAAGAAAGGAAACTTTCACAAGGTTGGGGGGATTGGAAAGTGCAGGAGTTACAAGATTGTCAAGTTACAATAGTTGCCAATTTGAGGTCAGTGGGGACAACTTTAATATCTAAGATTTTACATGAAGCTACAACCATCTTAACATTTGTTAATCATTAAACCATAACCAAACAACCTCCTTCCCGTACCTCTAATTTGATTTCCACATTTATACATGTGATGCCATTCCAAACCATACTGGAGAAATAGTGCTCTTTCTCAAAATAATTAGACAGTGCCAAAAACTTCTTCTTCAAGTTGCAAGATTTCAGGAATGACAAGATGAATTATTGTTCCGTTAGTTAATGACTTTAACAATGATGATAAGTGCTTCAACTCACCATCCCATCTTACACCTGCTCATCGTCCTTGAAAGAGTCAAAGGTCATAAATCCAGCATACTTTTTTCTATGTTATCTACCACTCTTTGTCACGACATTCTCCCCAAAACATCAGATACACACACTCTGGATCTTTGACCTTCTCAAAACCCATTAGTTCAAATTGGACTAATTTTTGTTTTAATTTTAAACAGTCTATACAGTGCATTGGGACTCAGTGTGTAATGCACTTCTCACAGAAAAAAAACGTTTCATCCTCAGCAAAAGCTTCAGGGATGACATAAAAGTTATGAAAAAACACTTACCTGCTAAAAACTCAAATTGTGCTTGGAATCAGTAAAAGACTTAATATATCAAACCCTACTTTAGCCAGTAGGCCTTATTCATTTCTCAATAGCAAAACCTCTAATTGCTTAGCGCATTTGTGTATTATGACCTGCCCCTCTTCCCTCCCCACAACATTCCACCTATAACCAGTCTAATTTAAGTTTCAGTGCCAAGGATGGAAATAAAGTTACAAGTAATTGAGCTAATTAAATGCATTATTCAATTATCCATGAGAACACTCCCTTCCTAGTTGGAAGACTGCCTGCATAACGTAAATTTTTTTTCCCTCTTTGGCAATTCCAATGGAAACCACAAATTATGTTTCTATGGCAACGACTGTAATTCCCCATCCTATGGGAGCAACTAGGGTCAGTGATTTCTACAAATCTCATAATCAGAGTTTGATGACCCTTCACCTTAACAGCTGGGTAAACCAACTTTCATTGCACACCTTCAAACTTCTATTATTTCAGAAAATCCAACCTTTATGCCATCAAAATTCCTTTAATTTGAATGAAAAAAATGAAGTGAAAAAAGTAATGTTTCTGTGATTATAATACAAGCATTTTCATTTATTTCCACATTCCCAATTTCCACTGCAAAATGTGACCTAAATAAACAAACTCATCTAAAATAATTAAATATCCATTAAGCAATTGATAATTTCTCAGAAGCAGTCCCCATTCTTCATCTACTTTCTTTCCAAAATGTTGCACACATTTCAAACATCAGATTCATCCTACAATTTCCAAATGCCACAAGACATGACAAAACACCGAGAAAACAATCTTACCTATCGTAAATCGAGAATGCATCCTTCCTTCCGCCAATTCCTCCCCGATTTATCACCACCCCATCAACACCTCCAGAAATCACCAGAACACCAGTTTCCTACAAAGTTCCCTTCATTCATCTTCAAGCTTACATTATTTCAGACTTCGTCATATTTCAAGTTTCACTCCTCCAATAACAATTCTCAACTAAAAACTTTCTTCACTTTAAAAAGAAGTGGGAGGGGAAATCCTGGAAGATCCAGCCTAAGTCTGTTCCATGCCTCTGCCAACACTTCACTGTCGGTGAACAAGATCCGTTTCGGGCCCTCTTTGTAAATCTGTTAAATTCCTGCCAAGCTTGGTTGTTGGGGAAACTCTGTCCAATAAGAACTGGGCTAATTTTCCCGCGATGGCCCTGAGGGGATGACGTTGGACCTTAGGATTGTGGATGAATAATCTCTCAGAATCAAAGTGAAGTTGTCGTTAGTCGTTACAAAAAATGACTTATACTCCACAGGACATGATCTTATAAAAGAAGTTTAATGGAATTCAGTTCTGGCCGACTCCCCCCACGAAGTAGACATATTGAAATCATTGAAGAAGTTTGGATCAATGAAATTAAACTTACACAAATGGGTCTCTTGGGACTTCTGAGCTATAACAAGTTTAATGGTCATTCCAGGTACATTTACCAGAGAAGAAATATGGGTTACAGTTGGTGGGTCCTTCCTTCATAGACTTGTTGAAAAACCTCTGGGCATGTATGACAAAACTGCAAAACCCTAATTTGTTTCTTTTCTTTTCGAAGACTTCTGGATAAAAATAATTAAAAGAACTAATAATTTGCAATAAATGTTTTTCTGTCGCCAAATGCTTTACTTTTATTTTGATACAAGTAGAGTAAAGATGAACTGAAATTTTAAAATATTTTTTTAAATCATACAAAGTTCAGGAAACACTCATCACCACAGTTGAAATTGTGAATCTTTTGTCAACAAATTTGACCCCAACACAGGGTTAATTTAATTACTTGTCCTTTTTTTTCTTTTCATTTTTTCTGCTTTCATTTCACCAAACGGAATGTGTTATACAATGCAGTATCCAGACCCATAAATTCACTCAAGTCCACACAAAAATAATCTTATCTATGTAATTACAGAATCCAACTTTACATTTACTAATATTTCCAGTCAAACCTTGCACCCATATTTGGCGGGTACTTGCATACCATCATGGTGCATCAGTTACCATGTTCCGTCTTTCCGACTATAACAGATTTCCTCCATGACTAAGTCTCTAAATTAAGTTATCGCATCTTTTGAAAAGAATAAAGAGTAAATTTTGAGCGGGAAAGCTGTTAAAACGATCATCATTCTTGGTTTAGTTGTCATTGCATTAGTTTCCCTTTTCAATCAAGTTCCATGTTCAACGAAATACACAGCTGTGATGAAACATACTCCTTGTCTGGCACAATGCCAAGAAATATAACCTTAGGCTGTATGACAAACATGTTTCGTTAAAAGTCTGCAAAGGTCTGTAGATGCTTCTATGCTTTAAGAACTAATCATTTGCAATAAATGTATTCTTTCACCAAATGCTTTACTTTTATTTTGATACCAGTAGAGTATTTTAAAACATTTTTTAAAATCAAATTATTGCAGTAAAAAAGTTTCTGTAAATCCTTCAGTTACTTCAATAAAATTTTGAGGCACATAATTCCAAAAGTCAACTTATTCTGAGTTCTTATTTTGTTGAACAAAATGCGTTTTTCTTAAACTGCTTTATTGCATTAATTTTTCCAAAGTTCAGTTTAACGAAGCAGTGAATCAACTTCTTGTTCTCTTTATAGTTGCCACATTATGAAAATGCAGTCTTGCACTGATTTCAACAGATACCGTCACTGTATAGAGCATGTGCTCTTTTTTACAACTAAACTGCCCTCTATCGAAATTTTCCCGATGGTATCCGTGCCACTTTTGTTCTACATACATTTGGTTGAGGAGAGAGGTCAAAAGTCACATCAGTCAAAAGAGATTTGACCCCCCTCAAAGCACTGCACTTCTGATCCAAAATTATGTAAAACATGACTCATGCGCACAATGCTGGGCAGAAGTTTAATATTTTACTTCCGCTGTGACATCAGAAGGAAAATTGTCTATAAAAGGAGCTCATTAATGTGTATGATGGCCCTAAGGAAATCACATCATTTGTGATGTCGAAAATATTGTCATAAATCATTTTTGCAAAGGTCTTTTCAAAGATTTGCAATGTAGCAAATATTATCACAAATCCCTTTGCAAACATATGCAAAGATATTTGCGACATTAGAAATATGTGCGAAATTTGAAATGTCGCAAATATTTACGATAATATTTGCAACATCACAAACATATTTGCGATAAAAACTACACCATACTAATTACAAATGCAAATTAAACACCTTGTTGAGATGCTGGTGGCCCTCGTCATGGTTTTATTTTAGGAATTTTAAACAATTACTCAAGAAGCTCCAACAAGTTTCAAAATTAATTCTGCCGGTGGGCACAGACAATTTGTAAAAAATTCCTAAGTGAATTGGTTGAATGATTCAATGTAATTCAATACCTGATTTTATGACGTATTTTTGTTTTCTTTTTTAGTCAAAATATATACCGACAATGTGTGACGATGATAAGTATGATCTTCTGCCAACAAAATTTTACTTAAGTTCAATAGTCACGCTTGGTGTGGTAAATCTTGAAGCATGGGTGCACACATAAGGGAATGTTGCATGCGTCACACGCATACCTTGTCTCTCGCCTTAGTCCGTCTGACTTGCAAACCACACACCTTTTGCAGGGATTTGAGTTCCTTGGTGTTGGTGGGAGAGTGAAGGGGAAGTGCCGGCCTGTCAGTCTGTTTGGACTTGGTAGGTTATGTGGTCGACTGCGAGTGTTGTACAATGGTAAAATGACTGTCTGCAGAATATCTCTGATGAGAGCTATGCGAAATTCAGCGTACTGGATTTTATGGTCCTGAAGTTTGTACACGATGAAGGAGTTCACCAAGCACAGATCTACCAAGTAGAAGAACAGCTTCTTGTACCATTTTACACTTTTCCGCACGCTACGATGGCTTGATGCTAGCTGGTCAGAGAGATCTACTCCATATTTGCAATGATTGTTTTTGTTGTAATCCAGGATGCAAGAAGGTTTCTCAATTGGATTACCATCCTTGTCAATTCTGCCAGAATTTTCAGCTGAGGCCGAGTGCATAGTAGAAAGAATTTTTACATCCTTCCTGCCCTTCCATACTAGAGCAAGAAGACCGCTGTCACTGGAGCGAAAAGCATATTCACCACGCTTCAGTTTGACGCTTTTCAAGTCTGATGGCATCTGCTTCCGGTTGAGTTTGACAGTTCCGCAAGCATTTGTCTGTCTTTCCCTAAGTCGGAGAAAAAGATCAGGGCTGCTGAAAGAATTGTCAAGGAAGACGTTATACCCACAGTCCAGAAGATCTTCATTCAGGTCGAGCACAGCTTGCATACTTGCGGGGATCTGACCTCGGTCCTTGCTGGTGCAAATCTTTATGTTCCATGTGTAGCCGGCTGCATCCCCAGAGCTCTGACACGTCTTGTAAACTTTAATGCCAAAACGAGCCCGATTGGCGGAGTTGTGCTGCTTCAACTGACCATGAAATTTTAACACTGACTGATCAGTGGTTATGTTCTGTGATGGAACATATACCGTCTTGAAGTTCTCTGTAAGGGTATCGATGACTGGTCGAAGTTTGAAGAGTCGATCGATACCCTCATCATCATCATTGTTGTTGAAGTGAAGATTTAACAATAATTGCATAAATCTGTCTCTGGGCATTGTGCTTGCGAAAAACGGTGTCTCAGTCAAAGGCTCTCTGCTCCAGTAGGCTTGAATGTCTGGCTTAGGTATGACACCCATCAAAATCACCAGCGCCACCAGACCTTTGATTTCATCTGAAGTTGTGTTTGACCAGACTCTGTTGTGACTGTCTAAGTTGACCGTCTGGTTGTAGGCGTACTTGTTGGTCTGAGAGGCGATGTGTTCAAACAGTTCTTGTGGAATAAATTGAAGGAAGACTTGCAGAGGCGAACTGGAGTTGTCCAAATCGGCAATGGTGACACCATGTTGACCCGAAAACTCGAAACGCTGCGGAAAACAATCTTCCTGCTTCCAGACTATGGCCGCATGCCCCTGTGCTGGAACCGTTGATTGGCATTGTTCCCACTCAGTGGGAAAAATTGGGTAACTCTTCTCACTTTCAATGGTTGTAAAAGTTGTATCAGAACTTGTTGAAGAAGAGTCAGATTCAGAATCTGACAAACTTTCGTCCGACCCACTTGAAATAATGTCCGCTTGGTTACCACGACGGCGCTTTGGCTGCATAAAGCATGGCGGAAGGAAGTTAGATGCCATGATTTGTGATGTGATCTAAGTGTATGGCCTATTCTATAAATATAGAGCATATACAGCAGCGTCATAATGACAGGGAATGGAAATTTCCACCACGAGAAAAGAACAATACAAGCCCGTCAAGGCCCTCCTTTATAATACGTCTCCCGCTGACACGGCTGCAAAACAATTCAAGCGTGACGTGACAACATGTACGTCAACCGGGGCAACAGCTGCTCGGCCTCAAGTCACACGTTGAGCGCAATTTAGGGATTTTATCTGCGCACAATGTGAACCCGTCCGCAGATTGAGCTGCTCGATGTACAGATTGAGCTGCTCGATGTGCAGATTGACTTGCTCGATGTGAAGATTGAGCAAGAGATTGTGCTGCTCAAAGTGGTGGACTTTGAGCTTAATTTTACAGCGCAACAAAAATTGAAATTTTCGTTGGATCGTTGAGTGGAACGATTTCTGCAGATTGAGCGCTCAATCTTGTGGATGATGAAAACGCGGCAAATATCCTCAGAATGAGCAGCGCAATCTGTGGATTGAGCAGCATTTCGGCGTGTTTGAATGCATGCTGGGAAATAATCGTTCATATCTGGTTTTCACCTCCGCAGACAGATCGCCCACTCACTGCGCGGTATTGCTATGCAGACTTACTACGTATGCAATGTGACTATATCAGCAACCAGACTACTTAGAGCTTACAAAATCAAATGGCTCACGTGTAGATTGTTTACAGTTTGCGTTGATCGTGACGGGGTGTTTCATACATAAGGTTACAATGGAGGTAGAAATTGCACCCAGTCGTTTATCGTAAGTACCATCAATGCATTTGCGATCTGGATTTATATACATGCAAATTCTGCATTTTCCAGATCAATGGAAAATTAGATAATGAAAAACTCGGCCTAGTTTTTAATCAAGTGAAAATACATCACAACGAAAGTACGATGCCGTCGATCGTCAGGACGTATAATCCTCCAAGTCCAACCATCGGCCACATGCACAGCCGGCATGTTCACGAGGTGGGCCCGCTCATATTTTTGTGCCTAGAAATTTACCTCTTTTTGGTTTCCCTTTCTTTAAGTTTAATCACTCACGCATTTATTTGAATATCATAATTAATGTATTTATATCCCATTAACAAACTATTTATGATTTATCATGACAAATTTAGTCTTTGCCGGGAAACCCCAAGCCGGTCCGCCTCTAAAGCATAAGTAAACGGGCGTAGGCTGAGTCAATATTCATTTTATTAATATTGTTAAAATCAATATTAATACTATTTATTTGAACAACAAATCAACAACAAAAGTCTGTTCCATCCATCTTAGTCTTACCATGAAGGACAACGCTTCACTGTTCGTTGTTGGTGAACAAGATCTGTTGTTTCAGGTCCTTGCTCTATGCTCTTTGTGAGTCTGTTAAATTCCTGCCAAATGAAGCTTGTTGTTGGGGAAACTCTGTCTTTTAAGAACTGGGCTCATTTTACCAAATAAGACTCTGAGGGGTTGACATTGGACGGCCTCAGAATGGAAGTGAACACCTTCAAATCATTCAAGAAGTTTGAATCAATGAAATTAAACTTACACAAAACAAATGTGTGTCTTTGGATTATGATGCAATAAAAAGTTGGTCATTCAAGTTTCCTGTTTCAATCAAGTTCAATGCTCAACAAAATACACACAGATGTGATGAAATATATACTCCATGTCTGGCTCAATGCCAAGAAATATAACTTGAGGCTGTATGACAAAGGTATTTCGTTCAACATTAACAAATGTATGTAAGGGTCTGTATTTCTGCTTCATACTTGAGTTTCCTAGAATTTTAGTGCACATTACAATTACATGATTATGTTAAAATTGTATCACCAAAGTTTCTCTGAAGTCATGGACATAAAAATGTCTGTAAATCTCTCAAAACTTTAATCAAACTTCGTGGCACATTATTCCAAAAGTCAACAATTTGACAGTTCTTATGTAAAACAGTCCTGTTTACCAAACTAATTTTTTCTAAAGTTAACTTTAATTGGGGGGATAAACGTCCATTGCACTTTAGTTTCACATTATAAACAAAACAGCCTTGTATTGTATTTAATTAATACAGTCCACAGTTTAGGTCTACCAGCCAGAACCTATTTGGGAAAACAAATTTCTATTTAAACAAAGTGTATTTACTACATTCACCTTAGTAACTTTTGATGCAAGTTAACCAGTTCACTTAAAACGTAGCTTGCCCTCGTCATTGGTTGTTTTTGAAACTACAAATTAAATATTAATAAAAATGAACAGAGAGCTGAGGGATTTCGGTAGAGGAAAATACTCAACGATTATGTAACACAAAGAAAAATCAATGATCTATTAGAAAATTAATTGTAAACCCTAAAATAACTCCTTAGAAATATGTTGTCAATTAACCTTCCTGTTTGAACTGGAAGGAAAGGTCAAATAGGTTCATCTATAAATTAAATAAATTTGGCAATTTTATTTTTTAGACAACATCAAATTATAAGCTTAAATATGGGCCCGTTTGGCAGAGTTGTTCTGCTTCAACTTTAAATGACCATGAAATTTCCACGGAGACTCCTCTGTAGTTTTATTCTGCGATAGAACATATACTGTCTTGAAGTTCTCTGTCAGGGTATCTATGAAAGGTCGGAGTTTGAAGAGTCGATCGATACCATCATCAACATCGCTGTTGTTGAAGTGCAAATTTGATAATAACTGCAGGAACCTGTCTCTGATGGGCATTGTGTTTGTGTAAAACGGAGTCTCAGTCATCGGCTCTCTACTCCAATAGGCTTGAATGTCTGCCTTGGGTGAGATACCCATCAAAATCACCAGCGCCACCAGACCTTTGATTTCATCTGAAGTTGTGTTTGACCAGACTCTGTTGTGGCTGTGCAAGTTGACAGTCTGGTTGTAAGCATACTTGTTGGTCTGAGCGGCGATGTGTTCAAACGGCTCTTGTGGAATGAAATGATGGAATACTTCTAGAGGCGAGCTGGATTTGTCCAAGTCGGCAATGGTGACACCATGATCACCCGAAAACTTGAAATGCTGCGGAAAACAATCTTCCTGTTTCCAGAATACAGCAGCTAATTGCTCTTCTTTTGCTGGAGCCTTTGATGGGCATTGTTCCCACTCAGTAGGAAAAAATTTGGTAACTCTTACTCTCACTTTGTATGCTTGTAAAAATAGTATCAGAACTTGAAGAAGAGTCAGATTCAGAATCTGACAAACTTTCGTCAGACCCACTTGAAATAATGTCTGCTTGGTCACGACGGTGTTAGATGCCATGAGTTTACTGCTAAGTTTTAGAAACAAGGATCGTCTAGCTGAGTACCATGACTAGTTGTGGTGTGTGATCAAAAGTGTGTTAGTATTATACGAGTGGCCTGTTTACACTTACAGCATACTGTGTCCATTGTCATGGAATGGAAATGGAAATTTCCACCACACGAAAAGAACAGTAAAACAACCTAATAGTAATAATCTCACCTGTGCTAAACACATCAACCAAACAGTCTCAAGTTCCAACAAAGTCCTTGGACTGCTCAGGCGAAAATTTCTGGAATTGTACCAAAGCCACTAAAGAAATAGCTTATAAAACTCTTGTCCGGCCAAAACTTGAATACTGCAGTGCTATTTGGGATCCTCACCAACAAATACACATAGACAACCTCGAAAAAGTTCAACGAAGAGCAGCTAGATTTGTGAAAAGTGATTATCGTAAGACCAGTAGTGTAACGGAAATGCTACAGGACCTCAAATGGGATACACTTCAAAGACGCCGCACCATAGCTAGACTTACTACACTTTACAAAGAAACTCACTCCATAACTCCATCCAACATTAGTAATCTTCGTTGCAACCAAGGGAATAGACCAACAACTCGTCAAAAACAGACTCTAAATTATAACACCATCTCATCAAACAAAGACTGCTACCGTTACTCCTTGTATCCGAGAACAATACCAATCTGGAACTCACTCCCACCACAAGTTAAATCAGCCCCTGACGCCTACAATTTTAAGTCCCTCCTTGAAAATATTAAATTTTAAGTAGGAGCTTGCACGAATGAGGGTCTGCACGTTTATAGCCCAGTGGTGGCGGTTTGTGCAGTAAAGACAAGACAAGACCAGACCTTACGTCAAGGCCCTTTACATGTCTCCCGCGGCACGGCCGACATCCTCAAAACGATTCAAGCGTGACTACAGGTCAACCGATGTAATAGCTACTCGGCCTCATGAACGGTAAGTTGAGCGCAATTGAAGGATTTGCTCAATCTGTTCACAATTTCGCTCAATCTGCAGATTGCGCGCTCATTTTGGAAATTAAGCGTGAGATGGTGCTGCTCAAAGTGGGGACCGTTTGACATTATTTTTTCGCTTATCACATGCACGATACAACTTATATAAAGTGGGAACGAGTAGGATTTGTGTCAAAATATGATATACATGTACTGGTGTGGTAATTATGTGCTCATTCTATATGAATTTAGAATTATGGCAATTTTGTGTGTGACATTCTGCATATCTTGTGAATGATGAAAACGCGGCAAAAATCCTAAGAATGAGCAGCACAATCAACATATTGAGCAGCCTTTGGTGTGTTCAATTGCATGCTGGGAAAAGAATCTTTTATAGACCTTTCTTTTGCAACGTCACAGCCCGAGTTTTGGCCAACCCAGGTTGGAAAAGTATGGAAAGCCATAACTGCAAATCAAAAACAGATTGCCACAGTTTGTAGCCGTGTTACACAAATATTCAAAAATAGTGTTGAATTTGTTGGAAACAAATCAACCAATCATGGAAGGTATTTCCGTTCATGAATCTTTACAGAAAATGTTGAATTTGGTCACAACATTTTTTAACACGATTGAATGTTTTGCTAACATTCGGCCGTCCATGCCAACCGGCGCACTTTGTTTATCAACAAAAGAAAGGTCTATACATCTGGTTCTCACCCCTCCAAGACAGAAACTGTGTAATGTGAGTATTGGTCTGCAACCAGACTTCATGCTCACGTGTGGACTGTTTACGGAAGAGTAGGTATTCCTTCCTCCATGCGTTAACGTTGCGGTGTGTATTTACAATTACAAACATCTTAATAATGTTTTGTTACTTTTGCGGTCTTAATATTTTGGTTCTGGTTGTGGTTCTGGTGAAATACTGCATAATCTCCACATATCAGGAGATAGATGTTTAATCTAAATCCTGAAATAGAGTCGGCGAAGCATCCTGTGGAAACGTCACATTATTCCTACCTCCATGCATCAACCATGGAGGAAGGAATCAACTTCTTGTAAAGAAACTAACGGAGGGAAACCCCAAATAGGGAAAACCCATGCAGTCAGATCTAGAGAGGTGAATGGCAGGGAAAGAAACTACTACTGAGCCAACCTTAATAATCTTAAGTTTAAAGGCAAAGTATACAATCCCATTTGGTTTTTGGAACCATTCGATTATCCTATTAATTTATAAATGTAGACATATTGCAATAAAACTATCGTCTTAAAATTTTATTTCAAAAGGTTGTTCATATACTACCGAATATCTGGAGTGGTTTTGTCCACTCAGGAAGAATAATCCGTCATTGGAATACACAATCTGAGATACCTTTCTGACAGAAATGTTTCTCGGATTCAAATTTTGGGGTATATAAAAACTTATATTTTTTCCATAACCACATCACTTCAAAGTGAAAATATTTTTCTCAAAATGTTTTATGCTATCAAAAGCCGCCAGTGTCAAGTGGTTATAAGTATGCAATTTCTGGCTTTTTACCATCAGCAAGTGTAAGCCCTTCATATTTTATCTACAAAACCCAAATTATGGTTGTTTTCTCTGCCTCAGTCGGCCATCTACTCACATGTAACCCTACCCTACCACTCAAAAATGAGGTCTGCATGCCAAAACCTGAGACTTAATAAGAACACCACTTTAATCACTGCAAGGAGTTGACTAACTTGACATCTATAAAATCCTTAAGTTGTCAATTTCACTGAAGACTTGTTTATTCAGTTGATAATTACTGCGTACCTGGAGGGTCTGTCAGAGGGGATTTAGTGGTAGAATTTCAGCCGAGGGGTTGGGCAGTAGACTTGGTTTGACCATGGTTCACATTAAGAGAAGGATTTGTTTTCACACACCTTGAAGCTTTTTCTACACCTGTTACATAATGGCACTTTGCAATAATCAACAATCTCACATAATACATGTAACTGTATCTGGCAACACTTCCCTCATGACATCATTAGCCAAGGACACCACTTGACATAGATTAGTAGAAGTATGGGGGGGGGGGGGGAATGTTGTCATATTGAGGCATACAGTATAAAGAATATTTTAAAACATAACAATGGCAGGAAAAATGTCTTTTAAAGTATTGATTACTACATGTACATTACATTGATTTTTTGGCATGGATGTGGACTCTTGAGTGACAGATCCTTCCTCACCATTACAAAAGCAAACACAACTCAACACCCAAACTTAAGACGCTGATTATGGTGGTACACCCAATTCTCATGTAAAGCATTGTCAGTTTACTAGTGCAGTCCTTGGTCTAAAGAGTTTGGGATGGTTTTGACGGTTCGTAACCTACCATTTTTGTTTAAATTGATCTCAAGAAAAAATGGAGCATCCACCAGTTTTTCACCATTTAACTGATCGTTAATTTATTATGTGAATAAGCACCTTAAATTTCACCACAAAATCAACGAAAAAGAAGTTCAACTTACATGTACATGATGCTGCGGTGTACTTGGGAAGTTTCCTTGGTAATGTAGAGCTTAAATCTGCCTTTTTTTTGGCTGGGAGGGTTGCCACTCCATGCCTTGCTGGGCAATAAGTATGATTCCATTTCATGCTGTAGTACTCTGTGTTAAATCGAGACATCTTCAAGACATGACTTCCAACATTAGTTTGAACTGATCTCGCCTCCTGCGGCAAAATAAAAACGGACAATAAAGAAAGTTTACTTGAGCTCACCAAGGATATAGCAACCTTGCAGCACTTGACAACAGCTTATTTTCTCAAACAACGTCCTTGTGACACAGAAAACATGAAACTCTTTTGACTTTAGAGAAGTGGTTTTGACACCACTTCAGTTTTCATCAACCCAATTCTATAGGGACAATCGTCTGCTTATGTTTAGTTCAACTGTCTGCCTGTAAATTGTTGGGGGTGCAACTTTTAACAGATCATAGCCCTTTTACACTCCAGTGATGGCAAGTTATTGTTTGCTTACCATTCAAGACTTGTACATGACCAGTCTGCTTTCAAGGCCTCAGGGCAATGAAACAAGAAAAGTTGGAATGCTTTTCTTCATTTATCCAGCACGCTAACTGAATTATTATTATTGTGAGTTTGAATGAATGGGTTGTGTTCACAGAGCCAAGGTTGTTCTACCATTGAAATTGGTTGTTTGTGGGAAAAGTTGAAATTAGACGTTAATATCAGCCATGAATGTCAAAACAGTAATAACTAAATGGTGAAGTATATAAGTGGCACTAAAAAGACCACCCACAAAACCAGACAAAGTAGTCTACTGTTATTCAGTATTGAGTATATCAACCATATGAGGTCATGTCAGACTTTGGAAATTCCTCTTGAAAAGTTGTCTGTACATTAAAGCAAAAAGTGTGTCATTTCTTTTTACAAAAAGGTTTCATCCTGTAGTTTTCAATAATCACACTATACAACCAAACTGTGAAAGTTTCATCAAATTTTCAAAGTGGTCACATTTTTGTAGAACCAATGTATACCATTGGTTCATGTGCTGTCTGGGACTTCCTGCGTAATTGGGTTAATTTAGATTGCGTGACAATCAAAACAAACAACAGTGATTTGTTGGGTCAGCAAATGCTATTTCTTTGGCTTTGACAGTATTTCAGACAGTATTGCTCAAGTGGATTAGTGCTGGCATATATGAATATATTCAGTGTAGGCCTATATACTTTGCTATGTAGATCTATACACATGGTATTACCACAAACTGAACACATCATGTATAGGCCTATACATTGATACCTTACCATGTAATGCCTCAAAACTCACTGGTATGAACTTTATAATAAGTGGGCTTTCTGATTGAAACTGTAAAAAAATTCCCAGTAATTTGTCTCTGAAAGGAGGTAAACCTTGGATTTAGTAACAATAAAGACACTAACCAGTTCATTGTTAAAATGATGCAATTTTCTTGATTTAAAATCTAGCACACAGTACTGTAGTCTCCATCGTAGTGAACTGAAATAGTTGATGTTGCCACGGTTAGAGAACTTCACTCCTCTCTCTGTTTTCAAAAGAAAAATAAGAAAACAAATCTGTAATCATTCATTTCCATTTCATTTAATTTATTAATACTATCTGTGAAGCCAAGGACTCTCAGAGAAGTGAACTTCATCACTATATTAGCCAATAACCCCGAGGAGAGAAGACAAGGAAGGAAGTTTCAGTTTAAGATGTGGGAGGAAAACCCCAGAGAGTTATTCCAGGGTAAACCCACGCAATCAAGTAGGGACTGAAAACCCAATTCAAATAGTGCCCCCAGCGGGATTCAAATTGGGGTCCTAGAGGTGAAAGGCAAGGAAAGATACCACAACGCCAACCTGACCGCCCAAGTCGATTTGTTGATTGATCTCATTTAAAAAAATAGTAGTTTTACCAATTAACTTGAACAAATTATTAAATTAAATTTTTTAATTTGTTTGTAAGACTCCATTGAGACCTATACAGTGGGATGATGAGTACAGCACAGTATGAAAAATGCTATTCTTCTTTCCACTAAAATCACACAAAAATCTGTACCCCAAAAATATCCTCCAAAAATCTTCAGTAAAATCACATTCGTATGAGAAGAACAGGGGTGGACTTGAGTGCAAACAGTTTTATTGGATAAATTCTACCAATAGAGGGCAGTATGCAACACTGATAAAGCAAAATGCAGTTTACAAAAAAAAAAATCACCAGTAGAGGGAGGTATACTCAATATACGGCTAACAGTTAATCCAAACTTTGGGACAATTCTTTGCCATAATATTCTTGGAAATTTACAGTTTCTTAAAAGTTTGAAAACCTTACACAGAAACATAAGATCAACTTGTTTTGACAATTTTGCATTTTTGTACAATTGTTGTTTTCGTTTTACAGGATAGATGGACCAACATTTTGTGTGTTTGTTTATTTAGATGATCTTCCCAACAAGGGAACTCGACAAAGCTCCCACAAAGGGATATAAACACCAAGCTGGCAACAGCCAATCTCTCTCATACAAACATTGATTTAACATAACTGATTATGAAGTGCACAAATCAATAAATTGTGATTCAGTAACTAGATGACAAACTTATTGTAGTCATTGTGAAATCAGTCGTTAGCCTGGCCAGATTCGAACGCACAACCTTGTGATTGCAAGTCCATTTTCAGGCTAAACATTGTCATTTATGACAACCCTCAGTCTGGCGTCCAAGAAATATCATTAATGAAATTCATGAGGAGTTCACTAGACATCTTGTTTAAAAAAATAACCTTTTTTATTATTATACTTTGTTAAATTCTTACTGATTGCTCAAATCACTTACAAAAACTGTGTTGTGTGGCACAGAAAATATTCTTCATCAAATATCAATTTGACATTAAATAAAATCTGACAACCAGAAAAATGCTACGCAACTTTATTTGCAAAGCTAAAGTAAGCAGGGGACCTCTCAAGACTAAGGGTCCATTATGGAGCAAGTTCGGGTGGTAACCCTTAGTTAATTTGCCATTTAAATCACGCATGCGTGGTCTGCGTTTCACCCAAACACGTTATATTGATTTGGCAAATATGGCATCCAACATGGCGACGACGTATCGAAGAGAGAAAAAATGTATTGTTCCAAAATGCCATTCTGACAGAAGGACGTACAGTAACTTCGTTAGTTGACTAGAGAAACAGTGCTCCAAAGCTAGGTTGGTCCAGTTGGACTGCTAGTTCAACCATGCAGCATTTGAGTGACAGCTAGATCGACTATGGTTAAGTCTAGTCGACTCTAGTCAGCTAACCGAACTTGCTCATGGTTGGCTGTATTAAACCAACTTTCTGTTAGCAAGATTTTTCTGTGCTTAGCTAATTTGTGATTTTCTTAGCAGCTTTATAACATGAAAGCTCAGGTGAGTGAGAGGTCAAGGTTTTTATCACATGGTGTTCTGAAAAGTTACTGCATGAACTAAATCAAACCATGTGTTAATAAACTCGTACCAAGGTTCTGTGTTTAATATCAGCTCTCGTTTTTGTTATACAGATTTTGTCAAGTTTTATCTTATATTTTCTATCAAATAGATGAATCAAAATCCACGTTAGCAAAATAGAAAATTAATAACTGTCACAGTGGACAATAAAAGTATTTTTCTTTGAGTGGGAAATACAAGTATTTTAATAATTGTTTTTCCCATTCAGAGAAATATATATGTATTAACATAAATTCATACTTTAATCTCTTCCAGATGTCCCCCCAACCCACTGTGGTTTTCCTCCTCATTACTGTTTGACTGAGAAGCAGGCATTTTTAATTTTCCCCTCATGTGATGTGATCCGCCACTCCACACAACAGCCTTTGGGTCTAGGAAGTTTTCAATTTTTTTCCCCGATCGACATTTCGTTTCAGTTATTCCCGGAAATTAATCCAATAAAAACTTAAAGTAACTCTAGAAAAGCCTTTTGAAACTATACATTCAATACAAAACTGAAAAGAAACTATTAATAGATAAAGCGGTAGCTAGCTTTACATTAATATGCAAACATGTGTAAAATGTACATTACACTAAAGCTGTTTAGCAGAAAATACTGCTTGGAAAATTTATGTGCTTAGCAAAAAATGAGTAGGGCACCAGTCGCAATGTTAACTTTATGGTATGTTGGCAGGTAACCTATTTCTGTTTTATGTACAGTTTGTCTGTGCTTAGCACGTTTTTGTTCTTACAGGCTTTATGAAATTGGGCCCATGGATGTGAGCAACAATATAATCATGTAGGCGGGTAACTAGGTATTTTTTTTTAGTATCCAAGTTTTTGTTAAGTACTTGCAGGTACTTTTCATCATTAGTCATCATCAACCATTGTGTAATTCTATGAACCTATTGAAAGGTTGAGTTAATACACAGTGGCTTTGTCAAAACACGGTCGTCACTTCCTTGTCACGAAATATGTACAGCCAAATAATACACGTAACTATTCATTATTTGATTATTGCGGGTGCTTACTCAAGTCTGACAGTTCCTAGTATTATCTTTAAAAATATACTAAATTACTAGTAGTAATTTAGCATATTTTTTAATTCTCTTACCGGCAATTGATTTATTTAAAAAAATCAAATTCTACAGGATCAGGGTCACACATCTTATAAATAATTTTGTGAATAAATTTAATTTACAGGTTTTAGTTTTCCTAAAGAGTTGGTAGAGCTGACAAAATAGTCACAGACAGTGTTCATGTTTTGTGTGATCGACCATATATGAAACAACAAACCTGTGAAAATTTGGGCTTAATCCATTGTGTGAGTCAGGAGAAAATAGCGAAAAATCATGTAAAATTTTCAGCATGTAAACACATTGTCTTTAATTTGGGTTGTAAAAACCAAAATCAAATGTTTTTGTTGTTGATTTTTAAAAAGATTTTCAGAGGTACAGTTTTCTCAAATATGACTTCATTTCAGAGGGAAATATTTCACAGAAAAAATGGTTCTTGTATGAACTTCAGTAGGCTTCCAGACTAAAATTAAACAAGGATGTTTTCTTATCTTGACCAATCCTGTATCACACATTAAACTTTTTAAAATAAATGTTCATCAAAATTACATACAGCATCCCAATTCTTTGTATATTTAGCACCCATTGTCCCCCTTGGTACTAGTGTGACTCTCCAAAATCCAAAACTAGGCACTCCTTGCCAAACCAGGCACTTCCGGCCAAAACTCAAAACTTTGTTTATTTGCTCATCAAATTTCAGATGAGAATAAGAGCTTTCACATAACACCTACTAAATAAATTTTCACTAATTCCGAGAACTACATGAGTTTGGCAAGGAGCGTCAAATTTTTAAAACAAATATTGTTCTCCTGATATTTCCCTGGAAGTGTCAATAATACCTTTTGTTTATAATAGACTTTCCTGATACAAGTTGGGGTTCAAAGTTTATGGAAACAATGATGTCAAACCACATCCCACTCGCTGATCACCGTCAACCAAAACAAAACAACAAAAGAACAAAAATACCACAAGTAATTATTTTTGGAACCAAGGTTTCTACCATTTTAAGTTTCAAATCCAATGAACCAAGTTCTGTTTTTTGAGTTTCCGATTCATGCTTGAGTAGGTTATACTTTTGGTAAAATGAAAGCACGTATAGGGAACGTATAGTTTGGTAATTACTCTTGAAATCAATGGCAATAAAAACTTACTTTGTAAGATGTACAGCAGCTTTTGATAGCATAAAGCATTTTCAGAAACATTTCACTTCGAAGTAATGCGGTTATGGAAAAATTCATCAGTTTTTATCCCCCAAAATTTAAATCTGTATTTCAATGACAGATTGTTCTTCATGCGTGGACAAAACCAATCCAGATCTTCGGTGGTTTTAAAAAAACGCTATCACCTTTTGCATATGTTTACATTTGTATAGGATTAATATAATCGAACAGTTCCCAAAACCAAAGGTACACTTTGCCTTTAATAAAGATTATTTGTTTTGTAGATTTTCCATAGTTGTTGAGAGCTAAACTATATTATCTGAATCAATGTCTAAGGCTATGACTGTTGCTAAGTGTGTTGCTAAGGACATCCTATACTTCGATGCATGATGACTCTGCGATCCAGCCGTATCCATAGCCGTCATTTCAGACATGGCCTTTTATAGTTATGTAAATAAAAATATATTATGTCATCGTTTTCTTCTTTATTAATGAAAACTGAAACAATACTCTTGAAATTTTGCAAGAAAGTTTTGATAAATTTAATGTTTGACAATTTTTTTGTATAGTCTTCTTTTGTATGATATTCCTTACTTTCCTGACTCACACAAACAGTAGGAAACAAAGGTTATTGTTTCAGAAAGATGATACTTACATGTATGATCACCTCACATCCGATACTTGGAGTTTTGGGGATTTAGTATTAGGGTGGAAATGTGAGGCCTACTAAATTTATGGAGGTCACAAACAACATTACAGAGGATGAAGTTTCATAGATCTATAGCATAAATAAATTTTCAGTGCAAAAGTAGGTTCCGTACACAAGCCCTTTAACAAGTATACACTGCAAAATAAACCTTCATTTTAAATTCATGGAACAATTATGATTCAGAAGTTATTGAAGGTGGAGGTAGGGACACAGTTGACTCAACCACCCACACTATCAGCCAGCCATTCAACCAAAGAAAACAGCCTTCAAAATCACCGTGTGAAACAAATCCGTCAACAACAGACAACATACTCAATAAATTTGACTATTTTTGGTTGACTTATTTTATGTCTGACACCAACAATCAAGTGTTCCAGACGGACTTGTGAAATTACACACAGTCTAATAGTTCAGAGCTGCCAACTCTACCTGATTCTGCTGAAAGTTCCCGGAAAATAAACCAATCTTTCAATTTTTTAGATTAACAAATTTGAAAAACTCCCTGATTATTGAAACTTTTCCCTTGAATGTATTTTCTAAATATCTCCCTGATTGTTGTACAAAATCTCCCTGATTGCAAGATGCAAATGTTGGCAAAAAATCAGTCATTTATTGGAGTCACAAGATCGGTGAAAAACCCATGTTTTCACTGTTTCTGAACTTCAGGTTTTGGACTCGCGAGATCAAAACTAATTGTTTTACTCATTTCTCAAAAAATGTAGCTTTTCAAGCAAAAATATTTCAAGGGATGTTTTCCACCATGACCATCCTCATACCATGTAATTTATGTGCAAATCTGTGAACATTAATATTTTCACTCTTAACAATGTTGTACACACCCTTTTAAAGGCAGGAGAATACACTTTTGGTAATTGTCAAAGACCAGCATCCTCACTTAGTGTAACACTGTATCCCAACATATGCATAAAATATCAAGCCTGTGAAAATTTGGGCTCAATTGGTCATCGGAGTCGCAAGAAAATAATAAAAGTAAAAACACCTTTGTTGCATAGAACTGTGTGCTTTCAGATGCCCGAGAAAGGCTTCATGCCTTTTTCATAATTATTCACATTTGTTGGTGACAAATTACTCTAAAGCTACATTACTTCAAAGGGTGTCATTTCTGACAACTCTCCAATGCTCTTTGCCAAGTAAGTTTTTATGGTAATTATTGTTTGGAGTAATTACCAAAGGTAATACACTCCCTTTAATAAAGAGGACACTGTTTATGATTAAAAACCAAGGTTGCCAAGCAAACAGACTAGAACATTTTAATTCCTGAATCACCACTGGAGACAAAGCTAAGACCTAGGAGACTTCTCTCTTGGGTCAAAGTAGACCTGAGACAATATAATTGGATCTCTACCGATGCAGAGGATGGAAAGTCTGAAATAAAATATGATTATATTTTAGCATTTATTTTGACTTTCCCTGAAATAAGTACAAGGCCTGTTACTTCACAATGGTTGATGAGGGCAATTACCCCATTCCCCCTGATTACTATTGCCTTGCTGCCCCTTGAAATGTCCCAGTAGAAATTGATTGTTCCCTTGGATCCGGAGATGTTCGTTTTGTTAAGGTAGTCGCTAATATTGCATCACAAATTACTGGAGAACAGATACATGTATCAAGCAAACATCTGGATCAAAACAAACTAGTTTTGATTCAGATTTGTAAACTTGCCCAGTCCCTCCAAGCCAGTCGATATATCATGCCCTCTCCCAGTGACTAATATACAAAAACTTGTGTCACCAATCTTGACTAACCCCTCAGTCATAGAGGCAAGCCTGCATAGAGGTGCCCTATACCAAACTGCCTCACACTCTAAAAACAAAGTACATGTACCACACATGAACATCAAACCACCATTGATGTTCACCCAATCAAAAATGAGATCAAATAAAATGCCAAAACAGAACGAAATATTTCTTTTCCCTTTATTTGTGTTTTGTAAACATGTAATTACAACGTTTTGCTGTTCTTTGGTTTGTATGGTCCTGTAGTATTATAGTAGATTGCTAACACCACCATTCTGTTTGTTTTCTTTTCCACTTGTGAAAACCGCACGAATATGTTCTACTTTCACAACAACATCCACCTGAGAAAGTTTCTGAATGGTGAAATGAAACTATTTTGTTGGCTTAAGAAGGACAATTCAAGAGTAAATTTACAAAGGATTGTAAACCTGGGCTTGTCGAGTTCACGTTCCATTGTACAGAGGTGTTCCTCTGAACCATTCTGTCGGCACAGCAGCCACTGTATTCAACGGATAAAACCCTACAGGTTCGCAATGGTACTTTTCAAAGGATTTTTGCAGGATTACGGACCCCCAAGCTCAGAATTTTCTTCCATTCAGAATAAACTTTAACCCCACCCGGTAAAATAAATCCCAAAGAATTTGGGTGGAAGAAAAAAATGGCTAGATGGTTTTGTGAACTGGAATACAAGCTTGGGAAGGGTATTTTCAGCTTACTACAAAAATGAGTATATCGATTAAAGTGAGAACAAGCCTTAGGTTGTTTTTTATTTAGTTAAATTGTTCCAAGGCCAAGTTAAGGTTATTATGAATAAAGAAATATTTATGCCGTGAGTTTGCAAATTATGGGAGAAAACCAGAGTTTTGCCTCATAGAGACAAAATCACACTGTAAGTTTAGCTTTTCTGTTACAAATTTATACAAACATTGTAAAAACCGTCTTAAATGTGTGACTATTACTGATTTACTGGTGCAAAGAAAGTTCTGCTTTTTCATTTGTTGGTCTGTTTGTATGTCTGTCTGTCTGTCGGGCAGGCAGGCAGACTGTCTGTCTGTCTGAATGTCTGAGTGCTGTCTAGTGTCTAGTATTTATGATGTTTAATATTACAAAAACATTTGTTGAGCAGTATGGCTCAAGGTAAAATCAGTCAATAATGAATGTACATGTATGTAATAATATATGACAAGGGTTGATTTTGTCCTGCAATTTTGCACAGCGAAATATCGACTGAACAAGTTTTGTGCACTCTGAATGCTAATAATAGTAGAACATGATGATTTTTGAATGGCAACTTATACATTTTGTGTAGCATTTTGCTCTGCTATTCAAGAGAAAATCAGTCACTGTACGAGTTATATCCAGTATTGATGACTACCTAACAATTTGTGGTTAATCCTTTCTCTTGCACCATTTATTTTTTGCAAACAATTCATCTTACGGATTCTTTCATTACTTGTTCTTTTTAAATGGCAACCCCCCCCCCCCAAAAGAAAACCAAACAAACAAAAACCACAACAGGTCACCCTCAAGAGTCCTCTTTCCCTTTCTGAAACCTGTGTGGTCATGTGATCTTTATTTTACAAATATTTTTCTGAAGGGATTTAAACCGGTCGGACGCGTGAAAGAGTTTAAACAAATAATATCAATTTCTACTGTGAAAACTCCAGACATAATTAATTTCATAAAATGATTATTTATGTAACTATAAATGACACTACCAATTTAACAAGCCTGTGAACCTTCAAATAGCAGGGTTCCCATCCAATCATTATAAACTTCCGAATCTCAAATCTTACAACCTTGAGGATTATTGCATATAAATCTTCTGTGATAATCCTGTTATATTAATATTCTAGTGGTGTGACCTTTAATGGTTTCCTAACAATGTATTTAACAATGAATGGAATGTTCACCCAGAGTATAAAAGCATTCCTGGGAACAATTGTGTCTGAAGAACAAACCTTTATAAAGTAGAAAGTATTACTTTTCAGAATTTTAAAGTGAAACTTTTTCTTGACCAGGATTAATCAAACCCATCCAAATTAAAGAATTTAAAAAATCAATCTTGTAACCTCCTGTGGTTAATGATCACTGTTTATTTGTCCCAATTAGTTTGCACGTTTCTTATTCAAAATCGTCTCCTTTGCCTCATCTTGCTGTTGTGTTAGGCCAGGTAACATAAAACACTTGTTTAGCATTCTGCCCGCTTACTTTTCAATATCTCTTTTATTATTTTCTTTAAATATAACATGCAAAAACTCTAGCAAACCTTGAATCCGAAACAGTAGTGGACACTTGACTATATAAGCATGGAGGAGTATCAATCGATCAACTCTATTTAAAATAACACAAGGCAAGCAGACAGTTATTTTGATAAAAATGAAGTGACAATCTTGTGCAAAATAAGCTCACAGCCATCTTGGAAAGTAGAGTAATTGTGTTGGTGTAGTGGTCATTTTAATTCTAAACAAGGGCCTTTCATAAAATCAAATTAATGGATGCTAAACAATAAACATGTTTATTTTTTAATTTGGCCATGTTATAATTCTTCTCATGATCTTGTTTTACATAGGGGAGTGTTATAATTTCATTAATCATTAAAAATTTCCATGTCTATTCAAAGAAAACCAGAAAACAACTCAAAAGTAACCCTATTAATAAATTGTCAACTAATTTCTCATGAACTCAACTGCATTTCTTGCACATTTTGTGAGTGTCATCGTAGTGGTTGTACCGCAGCCATACTTTTTTCATTACATTTTTTGATGTCAAACTCGAAAGGGCTGCGGTAGCCACCCAACAGCTGCTAAGCCTATTAGGTCACCGTAAACTTACCCAAAACTTTAACCCATCCCTCAGCTCTGGCAGGTGGTGGGCCATCGTCAATAAAAACACTGTCTCCAGATCCACTGAGATCCATTGCTACACGGCAACAAAATAATCAATCCAAAATAACAGCTGACGATCCCAGACAGGCCTTCTGCACCAACATTTCCCGCTGGCGTCCCGTGCACTGGTTTGGTAGAAACTCAGCGAGACTCTGAGCGCGCTGCACGGTGAAGAAACAAGATGTGTTGCTAAACTGGTTTAAAACCAATGGCGCGTCGTCAACATTCAAGGCTAAAGACTCTATCTAATTCTGACGACCAGCATCAGTTAATGTGTTCAAGTGCGACTTTTTAAATATACTGATCTTGGATTGAATACATACAGAGAGTTTCCCCGTTTTCATTGAATGTAATTCATTGTAAACAACACACACGTCAGTGTAAAGTGTTATTTGTACAAATTCATGCGTTAAGCAACAAGGGGTGAAAGTTCTGTCACCAATAGAGGGCGCTCATTACTTAAATGTTTCATCCTATTATTTTGACAAGTTTATCTAATTCTACCTCCATGATCTATTGTATGATTTATGATATTGTGAGCTGCAATTAACCCAACTGGTGAATAATACCACTAGGGTTACCTCTACTTCCAGCACCTGCATTGATCATAGGAATAAGCGATCATTCTATGGTTATAGGCCTATGTAGCAGGAAAATTAACGGCAATCTAAAAGTTCCTCCCAGCGGGTCTCAAATGTTAGAAATTTTAAACATTTTAACGAAGTTTCCTTTTTAGAAGATATGTATAAGGTGCCTTGGCATTTTATCGAGGGTGTTGTTAATATTGATGATGCATGGGTTACCTGGGTGGACATGTTTAATCACGTGTAATAAACATGCCCCTTACAGGCAGATTCGGCAAAGGACAAAGTACATGGCACCATGGGTTACTAAAAATATGCTGGACCTGGGACGAAAACGTGACTTTATGAGATCAAAAGCACACAACTCAGGAAAAGAAGGAGATTGGCTTGCTGCTAAGCAACTTCGCAATCAAGCTAATAACTTGGCTAAGCGACTTAAAAAGTGTTATTACGAAGATGCCATCTCCGACAACGCCAGTAACCCCAAGAAAATGTGGTCTCTAGCAAAGGAGGCAAGTTCATTAAGGAGTCATGTTACTCTTCCTTCCCGTACCAGCTCTGACAAGCAGAAACTTGCAGATGATTTTAATGATTTCTTTGTTACCATAGGTAGTGATCTGGCAGAAGCTTTTGAAGATAACACTGCTTACAATCAGTTGGGCACTTGCGATAAAATAGAGAGGGATGCCACTGACTTCAAATTTGCTCCTGTTGGAGCTTGTTATGTTCAAAAAATCATCTCCCAAATGGATCCTTCTGATGCAGCAGGAACAAACGGATTATCTTGTAGGTTTCTCAAAATAGCGATTCATGCCATCGCCGCCTCCCTAACGAAGCTAATTAATAGATCTTTGTTCACGGGTATTGTACCACAAGGATGGAAAATGGCTAAAGTTACTCCTATTTTTAAAGGTGGCAATCCTGATGAACTATCTGATTATAGGCCTATTTCCGTTCTCCCACTGGTCAGCAAAATTATTGAGAGAGCTGTTCATGACAATCTTAGAAACTTTCTTGACAAACGAAATATCTTTGCTGCTGAGCAGTCGGGTTTCAGGCCGAAACATTCCACTCAAACCGCAGTCTTAGATGTCACAGATCACATTCTTAATAATATGGACTCGGGAAAGGTAACTGGCGCCATCTTTTTGGATCTTAAGAAAGCCTTCGATACAGTTGACCATAACATTTTTCTGTCTAAGCTACAAAATTGCGGTGTTAGGGGCCTGGAACTAAAATGGTTTACTTCTTATCTCACAGGAAGGAAACAAACTACTCAAGTAGTAGGTACCATTTCGACATTAGCAGATCTAAATGTTGGGGTCCCACAGGAATCAATTCTTGGTCCTCTACTTGTTATTATTTTTATTAATAGTCTTCCTTTGAGCATAAAAGGAGCCAAAGTCAGCATGTACGCCGACGATACAATGATTATGTTTGAAGGTACTTCTCCTCGAGAAATTCAACTAGATATAAAGTGCGGGCTTGAGCAAGTGACTCAATGGCTTACTAGTCATAAGCTTATGTTAGCAAAACTAAGGTCATGATCTTTGCCTCCCGTCCTAGGCTCCCAATATTTGATCAACTTCAGATAATACACAACAGAGGGACCGTCGAACGAGTCAAACAGTATAAATATCTTGGTATCATTCTAGATGAACACTTGTCTTGGGCAAAGCACATTGACTACATTTCTAAGAAGATCTCTCAGAGAATGGGCTTCCTGAGACGTTCTGCCAAACCCTGTCTGCCTAGTTCGACATTTAAGATGTTGAGTAAAGCTATGGTTCTGCCTATGTTTGATTACTGTGATGTTGTGTGGTCAAGTTGCTCACAAAGTTATTCGGATAAGTTGCTTAAACTTCACAACCGTCTGGCCAGGCTTATCCTAAATGCTCATCCCAGGACCCATGTTATCGACTTGCATCAGACACTTTCCTGGTCTTCCCTACCTTCTCGTTGGGAATATCACAGAATGTGTGAAGTTTTCAAATGTATTAATAATATAAGTCCAGCTTATCTAAAAGCCCGCTTTAAAATGCCTAGTCACTCAACTAACACTCGGCTCCAAGTTCAATGGGTCATTATACCTGCCCAGTGTTCCAAAGACAAATGCAGGTATAAGCGCACTTTTCAATATCTTGGTACCCTGGGATGGAACAAGCTAAACACGGCTCAGAGACAGGTCAACACTCTCAGAAATTTTAAATCTCTGTTTTAAGTTTGTACCATATCTAGCTCTTTCTTTATATTTATATATATTTGTCCAATTTTGTAAAATTTTATCTTTTATAATCTCTAACCCGCCCTACTATACTGATGGGGGAGGGGGTAATTTTTCGTCCATTGTCTCTTTTTATTATTAGGCTAACCAATTGTACTTAGTCGTTTACTGCTATAGGTGATTTTATTATTATGGTTCCGTTTTAATGTGAGTATTGGTTAGCCTGCAATTTGCCGTTTTTCGACGGTTACTGGCTTCCGTTTTGAGCTTATTTTAAAGTTATCTTTGCTTTTTATACTTGCCTCTTTTTAATGAATTTTTAATTGATATGTGATGGTGTAATCCTTTGTGATTGCTTATAGACTTTTTAAAATTATTTGACTCATGTTTTAATTTTCATGTACCCTGCTTTGGACAAGTGTTTAAAATTTTTGTGTCTTTTTCTTTTTACCTTGTAAGATTTTTGATTTTGTTTTACACTTGTTTTTGTCATTATTCATGGATTTTCTTAGTGCTCTGTATTTTTCTATTTCCTTTTTTTATTTTATTTTACTGCCTGTACACAGGGCCCTTAAGGATAGCAGTTGTATTACTGAGAAGGCTACCCTGTCTAAATAAATCAATAAAAAAAAAATAAAAAAAAAATATTGTATACAATTTTACAGCACGACGTATGGAAGATATACTTAATTTGTTGTTTGGATTTCAGGATGACAGGTAATGAATATTCAGAAATTACCGAACAGGCTTTCTCTGAAAATTAAGAGTGTATTTTTCAGACCGAAAGTCAAACTCATTTGCTCTATGCCCCATATGTGGGCTGGAGGAGGAATTACAGCAGAATTCATCTATATCTCAATGCAGGCGAAGGAACAACTAAAAGTAATAACACTGACGAGACAGTATAAAGTTTCTTACAATAGAATTGAATCCCTAAAAAATACCGATGCCCACTTCACTTTCATTGCCTACTCTTTCCAACTACTCGTTCGTAAATGAAATAGCTGAGGCAACGAGATTGATTTGTTTTGCGCCGAAATAGAGAAAGCGCGCCATCTCCAGGTTGGGGTCATTATTCACGAAATGGATGGCAGCTCCTTAATCGTGTGTACTTTAAAATCTCAAATTAATTGATCAATTGCACAACCAGAACCGAAAACGATGAGCTAGAGGATCTATAGCAACCTATTCCTCCAGTTGCAAAGATCATATGGATGGACATTTTGAAGACGTTCATTCTCGAACGGATGCAGTTTCGCTCTAGTACAAATTCTACGTACACACTGCATGCACGCTTCACTTGCAAATTAAGAAAGTTGCACGCGAAAGGTCCAAGGTTCGTCTCTGTCCAACACACACGCTGCTCGTTCTTAGGGGGGTGGAGTCGAGTAACACCAGGACGGCATGAGATAAGTCAATTGTTATGGAGATGGAATTACAACAGAGAAAAGACAAGATGTCTGACAGTGGTCGTCCATCGAATAAAGATTTCCAGCCGATCGGCCAGCAAGAAGATGGATGGCAGAAGACTGATGAGCAAGATGAGGAAGTGATTAAAGGTAGGGAAGATTGTTGGGGATTGCTGTGTGGGTTGTTATATTCTACGTAACGTAGTGCATGTTCTTGCAAAATTGTATGCTCCTGTTTAGTAGGTTCAGTAGGAATACGTATTAAAGGTTTCAACTAGTTAAGTTACTACTTCACGACGGTATTAACAAATCTTTACCAACTCACTGCAGGGGCGGATCCAGGATTTTCCAAACGGGGGGGGGGCGTGAAAATTTACCAAGCAGCAAATGGTGAATGAAATTTGTGGCACCTACGAGCGCATAACGCGAAGCCCTAACGGCATGGGCCGCTTCCGGGGCCCGCTTAAATGCTCCGAAACAGTTGGGATTCTAGATGCTCTGTGGTGCAATCTCATGCAATATCTGACCACTTTAACCAATTTTGTTTTAGCAAGATCATTATTAAAACATTATTTTAGAGTTGGGAGTCATTGATTTGAATCAGCCATCCTGAGTTATAAAATCAAAATGCAGGCTACAAATACTTATTCAGGGGGAAAAAACTCTTGGGCGAGAAGTGCAATTTTTAAAATAAATAACCATATAGGGTCTCTTGGTCATTTAGTTTTCACATACTTGAGGATTTTATAGAATGTGACACAAAATATGTTACTACTAATAAGGTACTAATTAGAACAAATTGTGTTTGTCTTCAGTGACAACGCGATCGAGCAACAGTAACATTAATGTATACGTCAAGGTGAGGTAGGCCTACTAGAGGCCTAGCCCCCTCCCCCAGCCCTGCATCGTTGTACTATCTGCACAATTATTGATAATTACTAGTTTGAAAGAAACACAACGGATATTTACCCTCTTTCTTGAATACGAAAAAAATCTGTGATTTTCTAAACAGAGTGAGACACCATGATTAAACGATGCTCTTCACTAGCCCCACTGTAGGGCCAATCCACTTCGTTCGTATCCTTGCCAATTGGGCCTAGCACCATTGCAATCCTATTATTTTGTGCCCAATGTAATTTTTAATCCGGGTTATGAAACTTACCGATCGAATGCTACTGTAGCAACTTGCAGAAACCCCTATTAAATGCTAAACATTTCTTTAAAAACATCACGGATTTGGGGGGAAAATTGATTGCCGTTCGAGTCGCAAGAGTGAATTTTTTGATCACGTATTAACAACTTGCGCGAGAACCATACTAGTTGGATTCCCTGGACAATTACAACATTTAAACTATCTAATGGGGACCAGACTGATTCACATAACGCGCTGAGCATAATATCTCTTTGCGCAGACGGGCGTGAGATGCGCACCGCATTACACGTATTTAACAAAACCTTGATTACGCTCGACGCGCTGAGTAATTCAGACTGGCCCCATTGTTGAGGGATTCTGACAATGGTTTTCGCGCAAGTTAATAATAGGCCTATATGAAAAAAAAAATCACACTCGCGACTCGAAAAGCAAACAATTTTTCCCAAAAGATCTGTAATAAAAAAAAAAAACAAGTACAGTAGCATTCGATCGGTAAGTTTCATAACCCGGATTAAAAATTAAATCGGGCACAAAATTAGGATGCAATGGTGCTAGGGCCAAGGATACGAAGTGGATTGGCCCTATTCATGGGGCTATGTCTTCATTAGTTTCCGAAGCTCTTATTGTAAAAGTCACATTGTATTTAGCGCGCGCGAGTGCTGACTTTCCAGCCAGAAACTTCTTTGCACAATGTACACACACAGGTGACATGGTCGACTCACGCTGCGGGTGAATGATCTTCACGCCACCGGATCCCCGCGCCAGGCATGTTCAGTGTGTGAGAAAAATACGCTGTCCACACAGTACACACAGATTCACGTGAGACAATGTCTGTCAGTGAATTAATAGTGGTTCACAAATGAAACAAAGTGTACGAGGTATACGGATAATTAGTAGCTTTTTTGAAAAAAAATACGAGGTAGGGCCTATGTCATTAATGTTGTCTCTCCCTCACTTTTCTCCTTGATGGTGTTTTTTTTCTTTTTTTTCTCAAGCCCCTGCACTGTGCCTCTTTTTAGAGCTTCCTAAGTAATTTGTTGTTGAGATTATTGTTGTCACAATAAAACCCTGACTAAACAAAGAAGACCAAGAACGTTCTCATAAAATGCAACGGAATATTTTGTTGAATAATGTGAATGATTGGCCATGGATGGTACACGTATTGCTGGAACCTTGAACTTGCCTCCTGTATTCCGAATAGTTGCAGCCAATCAATCTCTCATTATCCTCAATCGTACAACAAAAGGATGAAGGTTTCGAGTCCGGATTACAAAAGAGGGGTGGAAAGGGAGATTTTAAGCATGAATTCCAGTACCCCTTGTCTCTCTTTGAGCTACACAATTGATTGTCTGGGGGCATTGTTTTAAGTCAACCGGTCAACTGACTGCAACCAAGAGCAGGGGTCGAAATTAAACTACAGTGCTCACTAGCCGGCAGGGACAGTGGAAATAAAAAGTTACTGGCCCGCCAGACAATCTGGTGGCCCAACACCATTTTGTATTTTTAAATCAGCAATGCGGGGGTTAGTGCACATGTACATAAGGGGGAAAACATTTTTGGGGTCCTGCCTTTTTGAAAAAAGGAAGGATTTTTTTGTTTTTTTAATGTTCGCCCTACTTTTTTTTCAAGACAACCGTCCAGGCTTTTTTAAAAGATGGTTGCCAGCCTCTTTTCCTGTGTGCTTTTTCGGTGTGCTAAATAAAAAAAATACGATCCTAATTATTTTATATAAAAATAATTTTAAAAAACCAGAGATCGTCAAAATGGCGCCCTTTATATGACGACATCGGACGTGGAAGCAAAAACATTTGAGATAATCCTTTTCTTAAATTTTTTTTTTATTAACCCCTGGGCCCCGACACTATCTAAGGAGAATGATTGACATCCATTTCGGTCAAAACAACCTTACTGTAAAGCTAATTCAAAACCTACCATTTGTTATACATTTTGCTTTGTGCGCCGCGCCAAAAACATCAGAGAGATATGCCGCACAGTGTGGGGTTTTAGAAAGCTGGATATGCGTTGGTGATCGGACACGTGCACAAACTTTTCAAAACGCTAAAAAAAAAGCTTTAAAAAGAATGCGTTTTTGGACGATCTTATCCCCTAATTTCTGCCCTAAATAGTACCTCTTCCATCAACAACCATTTTCATGGATTTGTGATTAGAGGATCCGTTGTTTAGAACTTCGTTTGCAATAAAATCATCGAGATTCAACGATCGGTCGACAACGCACATTGCAAATTCAATGAACAAATTCAATGAACTTTGCCCCGCCTCGCCCTCTATCGGCAAAAGTTGTCAATGTTTGAATATCCTTCATCCAAGGCTGTATATTGTACCAATCTGCAGGCGTGCGGCACCACTATGCGGCACCACTGTGCGGCAATTCTTTACTCGGCTCGAACGTGTACTGCGTTGGAGTCTAGCCAAACTCTCTTGCAGTCTTATAAATATGGTAATTATCAACGGCCATCAACGGCCAATCACAGCGTGCGGAATATTGATTAGCTTGGACTTTGGACCTCGCTGTTGTTGCGTGTCATGCACTATGCATGGACTACCGGTCTGCTGGTGTGGTGTGGTGGATGGGCCACCGAAAGTTGTGGGGCCCGGGCCGATGCACGCGCAGCAGATACTCGGCAGTCAGAAAAAAAACATGTGGTTGTGTGCATCATGTTTTGAAATGAACGTCGCTATTCCAATTTGCGGTTTGGAAGTCAGGCTTGGCTTGTTGTCGGCTACTCGTTTGATTGTGTTTAGTGCAGGCCGCTAAAAATAGTTTGTTTGTATTTTTGGGCGGGGCGGCCAATTATCTAATTTTTAGCAGGGCGGCATTAAACGGACTTTTCTCACTGTCCCACCGGGCTATCGTTTTTGGGGTAATCGGTGGCCCGGAGATAATTTCACTGGTCACGGGCCAGCGGGCCAGCGGTAATTTCGACCCCTGCCAAGAGGATATACCGAAGCTGTTCAGAGCGCTCATAAATGTCTACTGTTAATTTTATTCAGTTTGGAAAAGTTTGGCTGAAAAAGACATCATTTGGGCGCTAAGTGGTTAAAAAAATGTTGTCTAATCTAAAGTGGTAAACCAATTACAAAAATTTCTATTAAGTGGTGTGGAATTAAAACTCATCACATTTTTTAGTTAGTTAAATTTTACTGTATCGACCCAACTCACCTGACGTCATCATCACAAGTCGGGTTGTGCCATTTTGGGAGTCGATGTCCCTAAATGTGTTATAATACAGTGTAGTGCGGTTTTTAGGTGAAGAGGTATTTACACACTTACCTGTTGACTCTCAAAATCAGGAGCGTAGCACAGTCGCCTTGTAAGGGGTTATACATAATGAGAGTTCAAATTCACATTTCATGAAATTCAGCCAAACTATCTACCAGCTATGATTACATTGGGTTGAATGGGGGGGGTGAATGGCCGCTTTATTATGAAGGACTTTTGGTATATAATTGTGGCTCTTTTTACCATGGCTTGGGCTTGGGCTTTGGCTTGGGCGTGGACTAGGGCTTGGACTAGGGCTTGGGCATAGACTAGGGCTTGGGCGTAGACTAGGGCTTGGGCTTCGTCTGATATTTATAAAACATTTGCTGTCCTTGCGGGACTTCAAACAGGAGGGCTGAGCCCTAGCCGAAGCCCAAGCTGGAGTTGTTACTTCGACAACAGCCACAAAGGGTCACCAATTAAATCTGTAAAGAAAGGTTAGAGCACAAGCTCAAAAAGGCCAAGCTGACGAAATTATCACCTGTAAACACAGTTTAATAAACAGCAATGAATCACCTGATGATTCCATCCCAACTCAACCATGATCCTTGACTGTAAAAACAGCTCATTTCCTGGTATAAATGCCGAAAATCTCGAGGCTATTATTTCTCCAAATCGATGATATTTTGCTTGAAGGCAGAAGACAGATGATAACTGCAATGGCAGGTGGTATGTAGATAATTGGCCGTGAGTTTGAAATTAACGGCAGTAATTGTGACATGCATGTCTTTATGATCGTATGCTGTGTTTACTGATGTGCACATTATGTTACGACAACATGCAGTCTTCTAAATTGTCTTTGAAATTTCTGTGCTGTGTTTTTTTTAACTGTACATTTTACAAAATGTACAGTGTGTGTTGATCTAGCAAAGCTTAGTGTACACATGTAGGATTACAATTTTTATTTTTTTATTTTTTTGTTCAAACCTTCCAGTCCGAACAGCTATTGTTTTTGTCAGGATTTTTTTTTTCCATCAACTTTTAAATGGCCTGAACCAGCTTGAAGAGTGAATTTGATGTGTCGGCGGAGACACGTCACATGACTGGCCGAAGCATGCTAGGCATATTTTGCCATTCGTCAGCCATTACTGAGTTGTGTACGTTCAGCATTCATTGGAAGGACGCTACGCATGCACTGTCATTCTTTACTATGATTATGAACGCTAGTTATACGCTCAGCATT
The DNA here is from genome assembly GCA_037783415.1 of Leptasterias polaris. Classification (NCBI taxonomy): domain Eukaryota; kingdom Metazoa; phylum Echinodermata; class Asteroidea; order Forcipulatida; family Asteriidae; genus Leptasterias; species Leptasterias polaris. Next base: position 1,337,407 of record JAZGTN010000089.1, read on the forward strand.
CAATCCTTATTTGTTGAACATTCAGATTTTGGCCGAGATTTGAGCGTATCTGGACGTTGACGAGCACGTTGTCTGCATCCCATGTTGTATTTTAGTGTTATTAAAATTTAGTGTTCAAGTTGTGACAGCCATGTTGTCTCAACATTTTAACACTATACAACGTAAGTTGTGACCTTCATGTTGTAAACATTTTAGCCCTTTTTTGTTTTACCACAACGTATTTTCTTTGTTTTTACCATCCTGTTGTGAAAATGCAGTTTAGTTTGATTACAACATATAAATTATACGTTTTGACATCGTGAACATTGTAGTTTAGTTTGTATCTGCAAATCATACATGAATTAAAAAACCATCATGTTGAATAGTTTGAACAGCTGGTTGGGATAGTTTTATTGTCATTTATAAGCTAACAACTATTAGTATAATGTTTGAAATCACAAACAATATTGCTCTCAATTTAAATGTCCATATCAGTTTTCATAAATAAAATAGCCATTCGAGGAGTCTTGCCATCACAAAAACAAGGCATTTAAATAACAGTCTGAAAAGTACTATTTAGTAATTTAAGTGCTCAATATATTTTCCTTTTTGCAATCTAACCAACATGGCTACCCAACATTTTTATATTAAGTATTTTTACAGGCCTGTAATTTCGTCTTTGAGAGGGCAAGGCTATTTCATTTTTCAAAGGGCACATCCAATCTATGGGAAACTTGTGAAGGGGAACCAAGACCAGGACAGTAGATGCTACATGTAGGCCTGTTTAAGTGATTTATTTATTTGTTATAGTTCGTGGATTGGCGTTGAATACGTGGTGACACATTCTTTTGTGTGATTTTAATAGCTGTGATGACTTTTTTCCCTTAAACCATTTCAAAAGAATTTAATTAATTAAACTCAATTCCATTTTATGGAGTAAATAAACCCCATTACTTATTAGACATGCACAGCAAACAGTGTTGAGGGTGCTTTTTACATTCTTCTGTGAAACTGACGTTGCTAGGCAGTCTGTTGTTTTCCGTGAATATGACAAGGTTTGAAGGAATTGTTTTAATATGGCTGGAAAAATTCATTCTTAAAAAGAGAAAGGATTCATCGGAAAACGCTTATATGGAAACAGTTTTATAGAATAAAGCAAAGACCCATAAAACATTTCACCATAATTTTGTATTTATTTAATATTTCTGTAAGAGTTACTGGTAGTTTATCTTACTTTAAAATAACAGCAATACAAAAACTGAGTGTTTTCAATTTAAACAGTAATTGCAATGGGCCTTTTATCATTGTTTTTAATTTGCAATATAAATATTTTGCTTCTTTCAATGGACAGCCGCTTTCAGATTGTGAAGCTTCTTTAGGGCTTTGGACTTTGTCTTATTTAGAAAACCGTACCCCATTTCTAGGTAAAATAATCATCTTAGGATCTCCTAACTCAATCGTACCGGTCCAGCTTGGATGTCGAATTGTTTGCTTTTCATTTGCGATAGGGGAAAATGTCATAGATTGTAGACATTTTGGATTTAGCCGTATCCAAGCCAAACCAATTTATCATTTACTTCATTCTAACAAATATGGTTCCAGAATGCATATAATTTTAATTGGGTGAAGTATTTAAAACAATGTTGTTTTCTTGCCATTTCCCTTTGAACCCGGATAGCCAACACATTGTGGAGAGTTGTCTTCAATTAAATATTATTTGGCAAATTTACTTCTGTTCTTTTCTATGAAATGGTATAAAATTACCAATCTGTTGATTGTTACATACTTCAGTTCAAAATGAAAATAAGAATTGAAAGTATTTTTTGAACATCCTCAAAAGAACAGAGTGTTTAATGATAGGATGCTCAGAGCTCAAAATTTACAGTGGAGCGCTGGCCTGAGGCCAGTGATTTTAGCATCGGGCCAGTACACTCACGACCAGTACAAGTCTTGTGTTTTTCTATTTGAATAACAACACCTCGCAGTGTAATATCTTTAATTACAAATTTTGTTTTCAAATGTTGACTTTGAGTATGATTAATGTATTTAAATCTGTTGTTGAACATCAAAGTATATTTACCCATAAATAAAAAGAAAAGGAGAGAAAGTGCTTACTCAAATAAAAAAAATATATAGTATTTTTCTCATTTTGTTTTCAGTCAGGTCTTATCGATTCTTCTCCCAAATTCGATGCCCTGATGCTGTCTGACAAGTTTTTATACTGTACTGTCTTATTTCTATTACAAATGGACCTGAAATGTTTTATTTAGTATAGTGATAATACAGTGAGAAATTCTCCTTTCATTGCGAAAATTGTTTCTATTCAAAATCAAATCATTTGTTAATTGAAATGCAGGTTTGCTCATTAAAAGTCAAGGTTTTTCCGACATAATGCTGCTGTACTTTTTTCAAATAATATCAGCAAGAGGTATTTGTTGGTGTAGCTTACATTTTGTTGAATAAAAATGCCTTTGGGAAATTGCAGCCTGTCTCTCATGGACTGTTAAAATGACCATTGTCTACAAGCTTTGCTTCTTAATGGATCCCTCCGCAGTTTCACATTTAATTTATTCTCATCTCTATCATTTCATTTACATATTTATGTAACTTTTGTGATTTAATTTCTTTGGTTCAATACTGTGGAATAAATACACCTGAAACCCGAATAGGGAACTTGGACAAAACAGATCCATAAAATGTGCTTCATGTTCATGAGCTCGGTGTTAAGTATTTTGTTAGAAGAATGAAACATACAAATTCAACTGATACTGTACGGCAAATGTAACATAAAGAAAATTCCGGGGGGGGGGGGGGGGGTTGTGAGTTTTTAAGGATGATTTGTAAAGACGTTTCCTGTCTTTTCATCTTCAAGAAAATATTCAAAATACATGTTTGAGGACATTACAAGTAATTAAACCATGGCATACTGATTATTGTGACCCCTGCTGCTGTAACTGCAAAATGCTAGTTGTATACATAATTAGGCCATACACGGTTGATCAAAAAACAAAAGAGACATTACTGATGCTTTCCCTTGGTCAATGTCAAGTCTGCAACAGAGATCGTTACGCACATATTCAGCATCTACAGATAGCATCTGTTATATTACCTGAGCACTAACACAGCCTTCCAAACAGGAAATTACTCCAGTGCGTTGAATGGTAGCTTGTGATCAAAACGAAAGCTGGCTACTGACAAGGTAACACACCTGCGCTGCATCATTGTCACGCAGAGTGCTGTTGGTCCAATGAAGTCTAAAACAATACGCTTAGCACGAATTGAAAAGCAGTGTTCAAACTTGCTGTAAATTAGAGAAGAAAAACTCAAACATTCAAACGAGGACATGTGTGAAAGATAAAGTAGAGGCCTAAAATATCAAATATGATGGGCCCAGATTATTGAACTCTCAGAGTGTTTCAACAGTCTCACTATGTATTCATGTATTTTCAGTTTGCAGTGACACCATGTGTTTATCTACTTTGCTGTGTAATAATAATAATATCGGGTGTATATTTTGTCTCAAGGAACAAAATCTACACGGCAAAGTAGACACATGGTGTTACCACAAACCGAACAACATTGATACCTCACCATACAATGCCTCAAAACCCAAATAATATTATGTATCCAATTGCTGAAGTGAAGAATTCAAAAGGACTGGGGCCGGTAGGCGCAAATAACAAGCGCATTACAGGGTCAGGTATACCATACCAATCTTATCTACTGTTTACCCAAAAGGTTTGGTGTGGAGTGACATTATTTGTAAAGCGCCATGAGCACAGTAGATTTGCGCTATAGAAATAAAGTTTATTATAAGAGGAAATGGGAGGAATGAGGCAACATCCCAGCCAAATGGCCTAGGCCAAATTTCTTGAAGATGTTTAGCAGAAAATACTGCTTAATGTAGAAAAGAACGAGTGGGGCACCAGTTGCAACCATGTAAATGTTATGGAATGTTGGCTGGTAACCTGTTTCTGCTAAGCAATATTTTCCAGTGCTTAGCCAAGTCTGTAAAAATAGTGTAAGGGTTTTAAGAAACTGTAAAAACCTCTGTAGCTTTAAAGGTGCATGTAGGGTGAATTACTAACAGCCCTGATACTTCACGACGGCAACGGCGGCAATTGCCGTCGTTGCCCCTACCTATTGCCGCAATGCCCTTCAAAAATCCCACTTTTCACGGCAATTTTTGCCGTGCCCTTTTCTTGTCATTGCCGTCGTGCCGTTTCTCCTGAAAAAAAATTATATTTAACGATATCCCAAGTTCGACATTCATCTCTAAAAATGACAGAGAATTAGCCGAAATAGCAACTGTCCAAAGTCGCGATGTCTGTGTGATACGTTTAATAAAAATTTAACGCAACGAACAACACGCACAGAACACACACATGGAAACATCGTACATACATTGTACATGTACAACGATCATCACAAACCAATAGTATGGTGCAGTCAGCTTCACACTACGACGTGTATGCAGCACTGCATGTGTACACCTATCCGAGTCGGTGCCCAGACTGTAAAACACGCACAATAAACACGTGTACATCGTTTCAACCTCGTACGCGCTGAAATATTCGCTCGGCCCCAGTAGGTGGGACTGTTCGAAAAAGAAAAACTACCGAGAAGAAGCTGTTGTTATGCAGCTTGCTTGCTTTGCTTGGCTTAGGTGATGCGTCCAACCAACGTTGGTTGCTTTTTTGGTTCTTCAGAAGCTTTCAAAATGCCGTACCAGGAAAGAACCAAGCAAAAGAAATTGGCTTAACTAAATGTTACAGCATTAAAATGCTGCAAATTGGACACCTTTTTCAGGTAATTATTTTTGTATGTAATTTTTTTTTCATGACATCGTAGGTTGTCCTTTATACGAGGCGAATCTTTTACCTCACTGCGCGCGATGTAAACAGTCCCTAGATACAATTTTGTTGTTTTAACTTGCCAAACATCGAGTCTCCTCTCCTTTGACCAAAACTTAGAAACATGTATTGTAAGGCTCCACTTGTTAGTTGCACTTCTAAATGCAAAAAAGTTGTGGTATTTAGGCATTTCTACCTCATATTAATCCCATCCTATGTCATATATGAAGGAAAAAAACTTACATACAAAAAAAAATTAAATAAAAAAAAACTTACCTGAAAAAGGTGTCCAATTTGCATACATGTACGTCATGAAGGAAACAAGCATAACAGAAGAACTGAGTGATGTGCATTTTTTATTGTGTAAGATTGAATAATTTATGAAATATGTGTTTTTTCCAATATTGCCTTGGTGCCCTTCGCAACTTTTTACGATTGCCTTGGTGCCCTTTGAAATTTCTGAAAATTGCCTTGGTGCCCTAAATTTTTACAAAAAGTCAAGGCAAAACTGCCTTGCCCCTTCAGAGCCGAAGTATCAGGGCTGTACTAAGTATAGAGCCCCTTAAATTGGCAGCCATCTTTGATGTCAAACAATTTTGTAGTAGGTCACTCACTCGATCACTCACTCAGTCGACCCAAGTTTTCGCGTTGCCGCATGTTTGAGTTGGGCTCGATGTCTGACACGCCACACAACTCTATCCTGCATACAACTGATTAGCTCCTCCTTGTTGTTTACTCCTGCATCCTCGATCAGGGTCTTGCGCATGGTCTTGGTGGGTCTTCCTGGACCGCGCCTGCCGTGGGTGGGCTCCCACACGATGACTTTATTGGCTGGTGTAGTAGGTAGCTCCATGAAATAGCGCCGATTTGGGGAGCAATATTTTCCTGTTATAAAAAAAACTGCTTTATGAAATTGGTCCAAGCTGATTAAACCAAGAAATATTTTTTTTCTCTTGAAATTCTTTAGGACTGAAATAAAAATACTCATATTTTAAGCAAAAATGTGTGATCGAGTGTAACTCACACGCTTTGTTCATTCATAAAATTGCTGTAAAAAATATATCAATGATTGAAAGAATCATATATTATATTTATCATGTTCAAACCAGCGTGGAATGTGCACACATCTTTTCCTATGTGTAGCAGTTATATTACCTGATGTAATTGGACACACGCAGGCAACTGTACTGCAGTCCCAATGGACCTATTTACATAGACCATTTGTACTACGTTGGATTGTACCCAGCACAGTTTATACAACTGGATAGATAGTAGTACAGTAATTGCCTTGTAAAAGCATTCAACCTCCAATTGAGGAAATTCATGAGGTCACAATCATTATAATAATATCCATCAATCCAGCTAACTACATAATGAATTGATTCTCAAGCGTTCAATTTGTGCATTTTCGTTGGATGCAAAATGTGGACACAGGAATTTCAAATCATCTTGTAATGGTACACTACTGTCTCGATTATGTGTGTATACATGTAGTGTTAAAAAAAAAAATTATTAGCACGATTTTGTTCTCACAGTGCAGGTAATCTGCAATCTCCTGGGGTCAGTTTGACAAACAAACCGTGCATTTTGTGCATGTGTGCATGTGTGCAAATAATAGTGTACAGGATTTGATTCCATAGAGAGCATCATATTAAATGTTGCCCTTGATATAGATAGTACCCAGTAGACGCCATCTTTACGGGCAAATCGCATTTTGGCTTGCAGGCGCGTCAAGCGCTCAAATTATTAACGCAGCCGCGTCATTCACTAACCAATCATGCAATGAGTTTTGTGAAATGTGCGCGTGCTGCACGCCGTTCTCACGCGTAACGCATGACTGTGTGTTCCAAATTGCCCGTAAAGATGGCCGACTTACGTCATACTGCAACCTATCTATAGTTATAGAGCAAGGACAGATGTAAACATGATCTACCTATCACTGCCTTTTGACTTCATTTTCCAACCGGAATGATCGGATGCGTGAACATCTTAGAGACCTGTCATTAAATTCTGGATATCGTTGTTGGGTTACTTGGGTGCATATTGGCAATGGTAGTTCATAATCTCATCTTTTATAAAGGGACCTGACTATTTTGACCTCATTTTGGTTACATAGGGTTCAATGAGAGAAATACAAGATGGCCGCTGCCTGTTAGAGGTTGTGTGTATTCAGCTACTTACACTATTCATGGTCCATACGTCCATGATAAGTCTTGACAGCAGGTTTTTGTGCCCTCGCTTACAAAGTGAAACATTGCTCAACTGACATGCTGTATTTATCAAAACAATACTGATTGTTCTCCATTTAGAAAGGACAATAAGGTTGAATTGCCACTAATTAGGGCTTATTGTTGAAAAAATGTGCTGTCCAAATTAGATCAGTTTAATAACTCATGTTTAATGTATGTGGAGATACACTGTCCATGTTTTTAAAAGGGATATTACATGTAACTAAGTAGTCTCCTGAATTCTGAAATTTATTCCACGGCAGTAGAATAAATAGCAAGACAATTTCTCAAAGAACTAATCTACACAGCAAAGTAGAACACATGGTGTTAACGCAAAAAGAATATACATTAATACATCACCATGCAATGCCTCAAAACCCTTAAAGTCAATTTATGTATGGAAAAATAATTAATATTTTTAATTTATTCTTGACCAAATAGATCATTCTCTTTCATTGCTGCATGTACATTGAGCATTTCATAGGTCAATGTCCACTCATGTTTCATATATTCAACATTATGCTTAAATCTACCCGTTAAATAACAACAAATCAGAGTGAGATGTTAGTAAAATTATTCAATTTGGTGTAACGTCTCTGACTCACTGTATTCCATTCCTGCTGTTCGGATAAACGCAATCAGATTGGATTTCACTTCTTCCTAACCATTTGGAATTTGTTGTCACACGAGGGTGCTCTACGAGTCCGAGACACGCAGCCAGCTCTCCTAATGAAGCCAACTGGGTCAAACGTTAATCAAGTAACATGAATACCATCACATTAAGCACTCCTCTTAAATTGCATGAGAAAGTACAAGTTCATCCATTGTTTTGGGAAGAGTAATGAATTGCAAATCCCATCTTCTCGGTTTCAATAATGAAAACATATTTTAATAACCAACCGGTGGCAAAATGTCATCAAATTTGGTTTTTGTTTTCTCAGGGATTTCAGTAACATTCATATTATTGGGCTCACTTGTGTTTGGGTTGCGGTAATTAAAAGTGCGTGTGATTTGTTAGGTCTACAAATGCTATTTCCACAATTTTGTCTGTATTTTTATTCAAATAAAAGGGACAGAGTGCAATACCCTTTTTTATACTGGAATTGATGAATGGAACCCACTTCCTAGTAGTATCAAACATTCAAATAATCATTATCAATATTTTTAAAAAGGGCATTGAAACATCTCTGCTCTCAATAATTATTAACAGACTATTTTGTGATCGCCATTCTCCGCTATTTCCTGTGCAATTTGTTTTTCTCGTTTTGTAATGTGTTTGTTTGTCTGTGTTTTTATAAAAAGGACCTCGATGGAAATAAGTTGTGTTTAAACAGCCCTTTGTGCTCTCCTTGGCTTTGTATTCAGTTTACTTTTATGTATTTTCTCTGTATGTTTGGTTGTAAATGTAATACCAAATAAAATAATATTTTAGTAATTTCAGATGAAAATATTTTTCTGGGGAAAAAAGCACTAAGAGAAGATTTATCTCATTGTTATTATGAATAAGTATTTTTGAATACCCAGCTGATTTAGATTTATGAGACTGAAAGTCAGCATTTGAACTAAAACACAAAACCGCTGGACTTGTCCAGTTGTGAGTTTACTGACCCCCCCCCCCCCCCCCCACCCCCACGTTAAATTCACTGACCTTGAGCCTGCAGGCCAGTGCAAATTTCTAGCCCTGCTATACCAATTTATTAGTCACTCTCGTAAATTATTTCACCCAAAACATAACAAGAGTATCAACATTTCTGACCACATAGTTGTCCTTTTCTGTTTTGTTCACATACAAAGTACATTAATTATGAATGACATATCATTCAAAGGCTGTATACCTGGCGAGAATAAAAATAAGCAAGTGAATTAATTTCCCCAGTGTGAACATAGCGAACAATCAGCCAGTCTCTTTTACCTAACTCCTAAGCATGACTCTCTCGGCAAACCGATTGAGCCTTAGAAAATTAACCGCTCACAACTTAACACTGTGAGGGCGATTGACTTAGGCAGTTAGGGTAATTGGTTGTGACTAGGCCCCTTTGTCTGCGCTCTTCTGGCCATGTAAAGGAGGAGGGGGGGGGGCTAGTAGAGTAAGGGAAAGGCTCAATGGCTGTGCAGTGATTGTAAATTGACGAGGTGTTGGCTGGTTCTTGATGTGGATTGTCAGGTGGTGAAATTTTGACTCTTGTGCCAACATCACAATGTTAACAAACTGCAGCTGATGCTGAAAGGAGCGTCTTGTATTAAAGCAAGGTTAAACAAAATTATTACAAATGCCCCATAATTTGTTTTATTTAATGGAACAAAGATGGACAGTTCAAGTTTGAGATTTTTTCCCAAATAAAACAAGTTTTAAGTATTGTTATTTGTACGTGCATGTCAAGGAACGACTTCGTCCAACAATTTTGCCTCGCAAGACATTCAGACTTTACATGAAGTGGTGTGCACACTGAATGAGGAGCAAGTCCAGTAATTTTGCATCTCAAAACATTTAGACCTGACATGGGTGCACAATAAGGAGGCAGACTCCATTGTGACTGAGTAGCAAATGATGACATGGGTGCACAATAAGGAGGCAGACTCCATTGTGACTGAGTAGCAAATGATGACATGGGTGCACAATAAGGAGGCAGACTCCATTGTGACTGAGTAGCAAATGATGACATGGGTGCACAATAAGGAGGCAGACTCCATTGTGACTGAGTAGCAAATGATGACATGGGTGCACAATAAGGAGGCAGACTCCATTGTGACTGAGTAGCAAATGATGACATGGGTGCACAATAAGGAGGCAGACTCCATTGTGACTGAGTAGCAAATGATGACATGGGTGCACAATAAGGAGGCAGACTCCATTGTGACTGAGTAGCAAATGATGACATGGGTGCACAATAAGGAGGCAGACTCCATTGTGACTGAGTAGCAAATGATGACATGGGTGCACAATAAGGAGGCAGACTCCATTGTGACTGAGTAGCAAATGATGACATGGGTGCACAATAAGGAGGCAGACTCCATTGTGACTGAGTAGCAAATGATGACATGGGTGCACAATAAGGAGGCAGACTCCATTGTGACTGAGTAGCAAATGATGACATGGGTGCACAATAAGGAGGCAGACTCCATTGTGACTGAGTAGCAAATGATGACATGGGTGCACAATAAGGAGGCAGACTCCATTGTGACTGAGTAGCAAATGATGACATGGGTGCACAATAAGGAGGCAGACTCCATTGTGACTGAGTAGCAAATGATGACATGGGGGCACAATAAGGAGGCAGACTCCATTGTGACTGAGTAGCAAATGATGACATGGGTGCACAATAAGGAGGCAGACTCCATTGTGACTGAGTAGCAAATGATGACATGGGGGCACAATAAGGAGGCAGACTCCATTGTGACTGAGTAGCAAATGATGACATGGGTGCACAATAAGGAGGCAGACTCCATTGTGACTGAGTAGCAAATGATGACATGGGTGCACAATAAGGAGGCAGACTCCATTGTGACTAGTAGCAAATGATGACATGGGTGCACAATAAGGAGGCAGACTCCATTGTGACTGAGTAGCAAATGATGACATGGGTGCACAATAAGGAGGCAGACTCCATTGTGACTGAGTAGCAAATGATGACATGGGTGCACAATAAGGAGGCAGACTCCATTGTGACTGAGTAGCAAATGATGACATGGGTGCACAATAAGGAGGCAGACTCCATTGTGACTGAGTAGCAAATGATGATTTTTGAGAAGCAGCTGATACATTTAGTGTAGCATTTTACTCGGCTCTACAAGGGAAATTGCGCTCTGTACGTGGTTTGTGTTTTGTATAGACCTTATGCATATGACGTCATTTGAGTAGGGCGCCCTCACCTAGAGGTCAAAAGGAAGATGTTCATTGGTCAGTCCTGTGCGCCGCGCGTACAAATCAGCGCGTTTCCATTGTTTCATCATCAGTTTACCTCTAAGATTACGGCTTGGTGACGTCAATGCATAAGGTCTATTGGTCTATAACTGCTCTTGCATGAGGAGGTTTTGAATCCCACTCAAGGTGCTCATGGATTTCTTGTCGGCAGAACTCGGGAAGTACTTCCTTATCATTCACTAGTGAGGGTCAAAACATTTTTCTTTTTCATTGATTCAAGAGTTTTATTGTTGATGTTCGCTGTCGCTGGTTGTGAGTTTCTTACAAGAACCGTTTAGTCTCAACAAGCCTGCTCTAGCCTTCATCAGGGATCTTGTCAGAATAGCCGAAGAGGAAGACATCTTAGGCTGATGCAAATGAACATCTCAACAACCCAATTACTTAATAGGATCAGCTAAAGGGATTTATAAGCCGTGGAATCAAAGATATTATGCGGAGCAAAATCTTTGACTTGGGTCTGCCGTCCACAGAACTAATCCCTAATCTTTAATTAATCCTTAAGAAATCTTCTGCCTCTTTGCATTTCCCTGATGCGATGTTCTAGTTTTTGCATTGTGTTTGTCCACTGTTTTGAAGACAATTTTGTGCATGGCCGAAGCTTTGATGGTCATATTTTCTCACTTAATTGCAGCCTGCCTTATTGCCTCATTATTCGTGTCCGATTTAATTAAGTCCAGGTATTCTCAATAACCACCATTTGTCCGTCTTCAGGACTTGACTTCCAGGAAAAAAGACCCCACCGGATTTCTGGGCTTGTAGCTCAAACCATTCGTGGGCCACATGTATACATGTAAGGCAAAATAATAAATAAATGAAGAAAAATCGTTGGTTTTTCAAAAAGTAGAGGAACTTCCGAGGAAGAGGCCCTTTAAAAAAAACAAAAAACCAAGATGGACACAAGGAACATTTAGTTTCTGTATTCCTGCCGCATTTTAATTCATACAGCATGAAGTTCATGAGTTAAAATAAAATGTTTTTTATATTGAGTTGTGCCAAGATTTTTAATGAAATGTTGACTTATTTATTAAAGTGAAAATTTTATTTATATTCTACAAAATCATTTGGAAGAAACAAAATTGTGATTGCTGAGGTGAAATGTAAGGCGAGTAATGGTTCAGGTTTCTCCACATGCACTTAAGCAAGAATTGCGAGCCAATACGCAACAAATTTATTTTAAAAACCACACAAAAAACCACACACATGTAGAAAACATTCTGAAGACCTTGTTACTGCAAAACATCCCAAAATTTGGATCCAGAGTGCCCTAAAGTTTTGAAAAATCCTCGGGAGTACCCTGTGGTTGAATTTAATAGATGTTAAACTTGCGTCCAGGCTAAAGAATATTATTTGGTTTTACCAATACAGCGATGTGTATAAAGCACACTCAGTACTTTCCCTGAGTCTTGTGAAAAATGGTCGCTGTAAAGATTTGAGACAAAAATCAACCATGACAGAATCACAAACATGACTCTAGGACACTATTAGAGGCAAAGTATACCTGTGGTTTTTGGGACCGTTCAATTGTTCAAATGTACAATCAAACTAACCTGTACAAATTTCACTTCAAAAGGTGGTCGTGTTTTTGTGATATTGCCGAAAAACCGGAGCGAATATGTCCAAGCAGGAAGAATAATCACTATAGGAATTTGAGAAACATTTCTGACAGAAAATTGTTCTGGCATAAAACCTGATAGCTTTTTCCATAACCACATCACTTCGAAGTGAAATGATTCTCAAAATGCTTTATACTATCGAAAGCTGTTACCATGTAAGTTTTTATTGCCATTAATTTTCAAAGTCGTTACCGAATGTATACAGACCCTTTATCGGTCAGCAGTCCAGTCTTTATTTTGAACCCTGGTTTCTAAGTTAAAGAAGGAAAGTAAAGAGTAATTACACAAGCACCCATCAAGTACCGTAATTTCCTGCGGATAAGACGCGGGGCGTACAAGGCGCAGGGCCGTGAAATTACCCCCAAAAAATCAAGCGTCAACAGACAAGGCGCATGATCTTACATGCACCTTTGACTGCAAACAGCAGATCGTATCGGTACATGGCCAAAAGGGGGTCATTTTGTTACCCTAAAAGTACCACGCTAATCAACACGTGAATAAATAGAAATCACATGTGCTTGAAACATGTAGAGACATGTAGAAAGTTCATTTTAAACTGAAACCAACCTACCGTTCAGCAGCGTTTTCAGGAGATTCTTTCTCCTGTGTGTCACATGGGGTTGAATGGAGTTTTACCAACAGAGGGCGCTACCACAGGGCTGAAGGGAGTTTATTCAACAGAGGGCGCTACCATACGGGAAAAATCTCCTGCCATTCCGATGGGGACGTGACATTATTGGGGTTTCTGTGGTTTCCTTTATTTCAAAAAATTAATGTGAAGTTCCTTTTCTTTATTTTATACCACTAACATTTATTCAAAGACGTCGTTTCTCTCGTTTGTTTTGTTTTCTCCACAGTTATTTTATATCTTACTTTTAAGCTAAAATAAACGAAACAGACATTAATTTATTCAAAGACTTCGTTTCTCTCGTTGGTTTTGTTTTCACTACAGTTATTTTATGTCTAACTTTTGAGCTAAAATAAACGAAACATGTATATGAACCATCTCTTTTCTTATTGGGCGTCCTGAAAAGGACGGTTGGTTTTGTTGGGCACTTCAAAATTTATTCGAAGCTACGTGTCAGGCGGCTAGTTGAAAGAATACGCCGGAGGCTTGCAGAAGAAGCCAAAGTTTAAAGGGCTAAAAAAGGTTTCCCCAAATCATACAAATCTCCCAAACAAATCCTGAAACTGAAGTCCCATCTTAATAAATAAATAAAATCAAGGTGTCCCAAAATAATTAATGTAACTGAAGGTCTATCATATAATTAGTTTCAAAAAAATGTTACTACCCCGTTACAAAAAAATTAATTAAACTGAAGGTCTATCACTTCCCCGTGACTTATAATTGTTTTTTCGTTTAAAAAATACAACCAAATAAAAAGTAACGATTATACAGTTTATTTTTATAAAGTTTTTAAAAGTATTGGACATTAGAACCATGGACATTAGAACCATGGACATTAGAACATGGTCGCACCTTTCACACAATAGAGGTTGGGTGAATGCGTGAATCACCGTTCACACAATAGAGGTTGGGTGAATGCGTCCGCAAACGTTTAGATAAATCTGAATGCAGTATTTTCGGTACGAAATCGCGGCCACGAAGGAAGGGATGAACACGTTGCTGCATTGTTGGAATGAATTCACGGTCGTTATGTATAGGGACACGTGGCCACAAAGGCGGCTCAATACATCGCGTCATTGTCGGAATGAAAATCTGGTGACATTGTCTGGAGAGTTGAGCACTGATAATGTACTACGTCAACAATGCGTGGTGAGTTGATGGTTGGCGACCGCATTATTAACCTGACTGCAGCTACATTAAATAGGGCCTAGATTATTTGCACGTCGGCTGCGGTCATTTTGATCTCAAGCGACATCATACAAGGCGCACTGGAATACAAGGCGCAGTGATGATTTTGTGGTCTAAAAAGTCAGATAAGACGCGTCTTATCCGCAGGAAATTACGGTACAGTACTCATCAAGAAATGTGCATTGAACTCAACTCAATGTTTGCACATCAAATTTTAATGGCTGTGAACTGAACTGAATTTAAGCTGACATTGAATAATTTTTACTTAATAAATTTCACCTTGAAGTTCAAAGCACTACGTTGCTTCATGTTCACGTACCATTCCAACGATATAGTATTTTCATGGTAAGAACACATTCTTAATCTTAAATCATTTGTTGTTATTGATAAACCATTCTTAATCTTAAATCATTTGTTGTTATTGATAAACCATTCTTAATCTTAAATCATTTGTTGTTATTGATAAACCATTCTTAATCTTAAATCATTTGTTGTTATTGATAAACCATTCTTAATCTTAAATCATTTGTTGTTATTGATAAACCATCAATAATCTTAAATCATTTGTTGTTATTGATAAACCATTCTTAATCTTAAATCATTTGTTGTTATTGATAAACCTTTCTTAATCTTAAATCATTTGTTGTTATTGATAAACCATTCTTAATCTTAAATCATTTGTTGTTATTGATAAACCATTCTTAATCTTAAATCATTTGTTGTTATTGATAAACCATTCTTAATCTTAAATCATTTGTTGTTATTGATAAACCATTCTTAATCTTAAATCATTTGTTGTTATTGATAAACCATTCTTAATCTTAAATCATTTGTTGTTATTGATAAACCATTCTTAATCTTAAATCATTTGTTGTTATTGATAAACCATTCTTAATCTTAAATCATTTGTTGTTATTGATAAACCATTCTTAATCTTAAATCATTTGTTGTTATTGATAAACCATTCTTAATCTTAAATCATTTGTTGTTATTGATAAACCATTCTTAATCTTAAATCATTTGTTGTTATTGATAAACCATTCTTAATCTTAAATCATTTGTTGTTATTGATAAACCATTCTTAATCTTAAATCATTTGTTGTTATTGATAAACCATTCTTAATCTTAAATCATTTGTTGTTATTGATAAACCATTCTTAATCTTAAATCATTTGTTGTTATTGATAAACCATTCTTAATCTTAAATCATTTGTTGTTATTGATAAACCATTCTTAATCTTAAATCATTTGTTGTTATTGATAAACCATTCTTAATCTTAAATCATTTGTTGTTATTGATAAACCATTCTTAATCTTAAATCATTTGTTGTTATTGATAAACCATTCTTAATCTTAAATCATTTGTTGTTATTGATAAACCATTCTTAATCTTAAATCATTTGTTGTTATTGATAAACCATTCTTAATCTTAAATCATTTGTTGTTATTGATAAACCATCAATAATACAAAACAGGGCCCAATTTCATAGACCTGTTTAAGCAGGAAATATTGCTTAATAACTTGCTGCTAAGCAGAAATTAACAGAGCCCAGTCACAGATGGTGTGAGATGGTACTTTGGCTGGTTACCTTGGTCTGTAAGCATAATTTTGTTGTGCTTAACTACCTTTTGTGCTTTAAAAACAGCTACATGAAATTGGGCCCACTATAGAGCTGCTTAAACAGAAAATATTGCTTATAAATTTGCTGGTTAGCAAAAATAAGCAGGATATCAGTCACAGACAAGGTTTTAGCCAGGATTTGGTAAAAGGGTGTCCAAATCTGCTGGAAATTTAAAAACTGGGTGTCCAAATTGTTCACTTACAATACATTTACATGTAAATGACAGATGAAACAGGGTGTCCAAATTTAAAACAGGGTGTCCAAAAGACACCCAGACACCCCTCTGGCTAACACTATGGTCACAGATTGTACATGTGACATGGTATTTTGGCTGGTAACCTTATTTTGTTGTGCTTAGCGGATTTTTTTGCTTAAGCAGCTTTATGAAATAAGTAGCTGGATTGTCTCAGTACAATCATGGCTCCATGGTACAATGTATGCAGAAACCCTTTATGTTCAATGCAGCTCTATCGTACTGTAGTGTTAAAATGATATAGACCTATACAGCATTTTTTACATGAGAATTAATTAATTGCCTTCCTTTCTGGGAGTATCTTGTTAATAATTAACTGATCATCAAATAAAAAATATTCCAGGTTTGATATTAAAATGCACTTTTTTCCCTGTCGATTATATCACAAGCCACCAGCTGTCAGCTGGTGAATGTTGGAATGCCCAGAGGCAATTGATTCTAGCTTGGAATTTTGTACATGAACTGCAGGGATAGATATCTATAACCAGGCAGCCATTTTGTTTTTTAGTTTCTAGTTTTTTTCTCCAAACCTCGGCTTGGGCTCAGGCTGCAGCTGTAGGCTCTGTTTGATGTTGGAAATAATGTGCAAAATGCACTCTGCTCCAAAATTGATGACAGAGCCCAGGCTGGAGCCGGAACCCAAGCTAAGGTTTGGGAAAAGGCCCCCGGAAATTGAAACAATTGGTATCAGAAAGTCAAGCAGAAAGTGATCCAAAAATTATCAAGGAACCAGATGTAAAAATACATTACTCTGGCTGGTGTTCTGTATTTGCTAAGCAAGAATTGTCAGTGCTAAGCTCTGTGTCAGCTGTGAAGAAGAACATCAACATGATCAATAGCATGTGATATATGCCTGTGTGGTGAAACAACCTGATTAGCCAATGGGACAGCTGAAATTTGCCAAACAGCTAAAAATGGCAGCGGGTATAAATGTCCTCGAAGCAAGTACATGTATAGACAGAAAACTACACAAACAGCAGTTTCTATTGTTCTATTTTTATGGGCTGTATACAGATAGACCCCTTCAATATATTTATCATGAGCTCAAACAGCGCTCTCACTGAGTTCAAACGAAGACCTCCCATTGGTTGGTAGTTAGTTGTGTGTGGTGCAAGTAACCTTGTACGCATGTTTCCATTGTTTAATCTCAATGATGAGTGCAAATGCAAGGGGTCTATATATGTAGGCATGACCACCATCCCAACTGTTTAGAAATACATGTAGGTAGTCCAATGTTGATATAAATTCAAAAACTGGGAATCCATATTTCTATTTTGCAATATTTTACAAGATAGCACAGGGTGTTAAGATTATAAATAAACACAGTGTCTCAATACACACCCAGACACCCCTCAATCTAAATTCCTTCCCACTGCATCATCTTTTCTCTGATCTAAATATAAGTGCCCACAACAATAAGAAGAGACGGCGTACATCCATGTTGACATTTCTAGTTTCTAGAAGTCACTTGCCTGGCTTCTTGCATGTTCACATCCAATCGACCTTGAAAAGTGTGAGCATATCTTTTTTAATAAGTAATTCGCTCTGGCGGCCATGGTTACTCATGCAGATGATATTGCACACATTTTCCCATCAATTTGCCAGGGATACGTGTTATATCATTAACTAAATCTACTGCGGGGATGTGGTGGTTTATTAATTTATTGGGATAAACTTGCTGGAATTCTTTTAGGGACAATAGTGAATAGGGATGGTTGGTGTTTGATTTAAACAAAATTGCTTGGAAATTCATCATTTTAAAGAGGGTTTTCAAGGTCAAATTAAGTTTAGTGATGCACTCATTTTCAAATAGATAGAGTCCTCATGAAAGTGGTTGAGAAAAATTACAAGTCGCTTACCTCACGTTAAAATGGCATTTTATTTGATACTCTATCAGATCAAAATTTGAAACTTGACATCATAAAAAAAGGAATTTTGTGCCAGTCAAAAGGACAAGTTCATTGCTATTTTGATTGAATATTATCAAAATTCAGGAATAAACTGAAATTTCTTTGTAGAAAAATGTACAGACCATATGAAATACAACGCCCTCAAACATTTTCGGATGTTGACAAAAATAACACTTGAAGGGTAACAAACACTGTGGCATTTTACACCATTTTAAAGGAGGATAAAGACGTGTAATTTGTTTTCCTGTTTTCATAACGACTCTATCTATTGGAAAATGAGTGCATCTCAAAACTGAATTTGGTGGAATATTTGAGTAAAATAATTCACATTCTCTGGAAATGGAACCTGAGAGTATTTCATCAAACTTTGTCATCACGTTTTAGAGAACACAACCAAAAATACAGTACATTTTCCAGGGATTTTTGCTTTTTTTGAATTGCAGCAAACAAATGAGTTCCTGACATAAAACAATATATATATAAAAAGGGAATGTTTGTTTTGCTTTTTCATTATTCATTGTTACTATATATATATGTTTACAGGGAGCAGGCAACCTCCAATGTATTTGCAACTTGAATATGAATTCCTATCTTCAGCTCCCCTGATTTGTTTTCATTAATATTTGATGTTTTCTTCTTGTAGCCTTTACCAAGTGTGGCATTTTGTAAATTTGTTGTACCTTCCCTCCAAGTTATTTCCCTGTTTCTTTCTCTCTCCACTGCGCAATCTGAGAATAATTTAATCCCTGTTTTGGTAACAATAGTTTTGAAGAGATTAAGACTTAATCCCCTTTGCAGAGATTAATGTCAATTGCCCAGACAGGGATTTTTTCAAATAGTGAATCTTTTCCTAAGCCATGTCAACATCTATTCTACGTTAGGATTATGACATAAGACATTTTACCACAAGGAAAGATCCTAAAATTGCATTCTTTAAACACACAAGCTGGAAAACCTTAAGAGAAGAGACTTGTGCTGTACACGCTCCAGAAAGCATTGGTTAGTGCATTAGCCATTTTGCCATGCAAATTTAAAAACTTAAAAGCCTTTTTATGTCCACTGTATGATCGTCTTGCAACTATTCCTTAATGCATGTTAGACACTAATGACCAGTAAGCTTGTGTACAGGCCTCCAATTAACCCATGGCACACAAAGCAATTGTGCCTTGTTCTTTTGCAGCAGTGCCCTTTGAAAACTTCAAATACAAAATTACATTTTTGCTCATAGAGGTGCCCCTTACCAGAGGAAAATCGCTGAGCTCCTTCAAGAGCGAAGTTCAACCTTTGTATAGCACATTGGATAGGTCTCAGTCTACAGTCATTTTTCATGACTTTCCATTAATCTTCCTTTTCTTGAAGATGTGAACTTGTGTTTTCAATTTTTTTCCCCCACTCATATTGATGGAGAGAATCTGTAAATCCCTCACTGTAACACCCTCAAAGTTTGGATCAGTCTGGTCTGTAGACCAAATGGAGACTGCGTCAAATTTTCAGGATTAATTTCTATTTTCTTCAATCGTACCCCTGTGCTGTTGCAGGAAAAAAAAATCAAACTTTTTACCTGATCATTGCATTACGAGTAATTCACCAGACAGAGTGCCCTCTAAAGTTGACCCAGGAGATACCATTTATGCAGAGTATTTTTAGAAAGAGGTACATGTAGACAATGATTTGATTGTGATGTAGAACCCAATGGCATGTCATGGCCAAGCAGTTAAGAGCACCAGACTCAAGCTCTTTTAGTCGACCGCTTTTCTGGGTTAAACTTTAGGGGTGTACACATTCTAAATGTTATCCCTGTGGAGACATCTTTTGTTATTTCCTATGTCCCTGAATTTAACATCCTCCCATATACTTTCTACACAAAATTCCTTGTGGCGCACCCCGGTCTTTAGAAATTCCCCTATGGAGACCTTTTGTTGTCCCCTTTTCCATTTTGTCTTTGGTAGGATTAAAACACCCATATTAATGAAATAATCCTCACACTGCCAATAAATAATGCGTCACTGCTCAGATTGTTTTCTTTCACACTTGCGGAAATCCCAGCAGTCTGATTGTTTGCATAGATTCATGTTTCATTCAGGAGAAACATATTAATGAATTCAAATGAAATACGTAAAACAGAGTGCTCTGAATAACAAGCGTTGGAAAGATTCTGCTGTTGAATCTTAATGAGGAAGGTGGATTAATTAGCTTTCCGATTCAGTGATTCAAAGGAGTTCTCATTAAAGATGTTTAGGGTACCGGACTTCGGAGATTACTTTTTGCTTTTCGGAGACAGCATTGCAGGCTGATGGTCATGTATCTTGGAAACAATACAGGCCTCTGGATTGAGTTCCCCTTTTCTTGTTTTCAAAAGTTCTTGATTTGCAAAAACCTTTAAATTGGTCGGGTTGAAATAGTAGTGTCTTTCAGCTCGAAGATCCCGGTTCGAATCCCACCGGGGGCACTATGTGGATTGGGTTTTCAGTTCTCACCTGATTGCATGGGTTTTCCCTGGAACAATTCTCTGGGTTTTTCCTCCCATATCTAAAACTGAAACGTCTTTCTTTGCCTCCTCTACATTTGGTTCTTACACGGGTAGACCTTACAATAATTCATAAATTTAAAAAGAAATTGTCAAAAGTTTGTCTCAACATCAAAGGGGAAGAACCGTACTCAAAAGGGCAACTCTACTTATCTCCTTCCCTCCATACAGACTCGCATAAATACTCAATCCGTTCTTCCCTTTTCTAAAGATCGTTTTGTCTTCTTCCATTCTCGTGACTTCACACAAAACCGACAAACGGCGCTCCCAAATGACTAGCAGATGTGAACGTGTGAAGTGTTTGTACGTGCAGACCTCTCAACTCAAACGTGACACCCAAGCATTATTTATTAAGCAATCTCTGGTGATTTGCTAAACTCACAACTTTCCCATCAGAAGCAGCGGAGTTTAGATGAAATATTAACAATCTCATTTTCTAGAGTTACATCGGTGGGGATCATGTGGTCAGTGGGGAATGCTGAAGAGACATCATGGTCGTGTTGTTGTACCATGTGGGGTGGCACGGTGTATCTTTGAAGAGAGTTAGATCTTAAAAGTTGCCCTTGCATGAAGTTCGTCACCTCATGTGTAGGGCAAAACAACTTTTAAATAACAAGATTTTAAAGAGATAATCTTAAATGTTAGCAAATAATTTATGTGACACTTTGAGATCATGCTACTGCACGATATGGGTAAAGCCAAATAACTCTTTTTCCCCAATGCAAAGTTAACATCTTCTATTAAATTGTTGCGGTACCCGCTGCTAAAATGTAGGATTTGAATTGCCTCTCTCTACTGGGCAATCTCGGTGGTCTAGTGGTAAGACCTCTAGAATGACAATAGTTGAGGGTTTTGAATCCCACCCGAGTAACATGACTGTTGATTTTTTTCACATGACTCAGGAAAGTACTGAGTATACAGTGCTTTAGACACATTGGTGTAAGGGTACAAACAAGTAATAGTCTTTATCCCCTATGCAAATTTAACATTTAATTGAACAATCACTATGTGCTTAGCTCAGAAAGATGATTAACTGAAAGAAAATTCAGATGAAAAAAATATGCCTCAGGAATATTGATCTTGTTAAACCTTTAGGAAAGATGACCTACCGACATTATTGAGAAAAAAATTATGATATGGTACAAGTTTGCCAATGTGCTTTGCCTTATACAGGTAACGTCCGTTTGACAAGCTTGAAATATCTCGTTTGTAGCCCTGGTGAGAAATCCATTTTTATAAGAAAATACAATCCCCTTAGCAGCCTCTCTTTTAAAAACGTCCCAGTCCCTCAAACCTCTCCCTAATACTCTTTCTTCCTCCTCAAAAAGAAATCTGACAATTTGCTCTGTTTTTGCATAAGGTTATTTTGAGTTCAGGTGCTTCAGAGCCTGGTTGATGCAAAGGAGATTTTATCGATTGCCTATCGTCCAGTGTTATCTTTTTACATCAGAGAGCAATGAAATGTGTGCTGGCTTCTTAGCGGCCTGGAAGAGCTATTTTGTTTTCAATGATTTGGCCACGTATTGTCATTATCTTCGGCCTTGCTGGCATCTGTCTTTCCGTCTGAATCATCGTCATGGTTGCTAGATCTTTGTGTTTTTATGTTTTGTGACCATCGATTCGTGGTTGTGGTCGGAGAACGTAGGCCTACATGGTTCTCTTGAGTTTCATGTCATGTCGTTGTTGAAGTCATATGTCCCATGGTGAGGACATTTCCTTTACTTTTCAACTTTAAAATGTCATTGTCAAATTCGTCATCAGTCTGAAAACATTACAACAATCCTAGAAATGCCAGTGTGAGTTTTAATATTCTGCATCGTTTCACAGGTACCGATGAAGATGGTAAGTCTAGAAGCCATAACTAATATCTTGAAAGAGAAACAGTGGCAGATTTTTTTTTCGTAATAACTTTTTTGTGTATTTTCAACCGAGGCAGCAAATTGGAGAGTCACTCCAAGATATAGATGTTACTGTTCAGACACCCAAGCCCAATTTTATGGCTCTGCTTACCACTGAATTATGCTCTTGTGATCACCAATTTCCGTTTACTGTGCCATCGCCGAATGTCTGCTCTAATTGTGTAAGCGAAGAATGCCTGCTAACCTGGAAATACGCTTGGAATTCCCTGCTTCCGTAAGTGCTGTTTCTTTGCTTATGGTAAGCAGAGCCATGAAATTAGGCCCCAGAGAGTTATTAGGCGATCCATTCATAGCCCCCCTCCACTCTCTGTTTAGTGTTGATAAAGTTGCACCAAAATTAAATGCAGTCACAAATAGTAAACATTGAGACAGGATCCAGCGATTGAAAACTGAGATTTAGTCTTTATTGATTTGGGGCCCAAAATTGAAAGGTTAGACGTTGTATTTTGTAATGCATCCGTTGTATTCTGGAGGCAGTGAATGAAAATCGGCTCATGTGAACTTGTCACGTCTTGCAATATTTATCTGGAAAGTACATTGACAATTACATGGGCTGATGGTGTAATTGTTGACGCACATCTTAGAAATAGAACTGAATGGACTCCGAGTGAGATTATCGCTTGTGTCTGCTGTGCACTCCCTCATGTACATGTGCTGTCTGTCTACTCAAAAATACAAGCTAGCTTTTGAAGCATTTAATTTGTTGGAAATGCATCAAGTTTGCTCCTTTAATACTTTTATTATAACTCACCATTAATCCATGATATAGAAAAGAGAGGCTCGTAAAAGTCTACGAAATGAAAATTAAGAGCTAATAAACATGGGTTTAGTGTTTAATTCATCACATCAGTGCAATATTAAAAACAATGTAAAATGTCATTGCAGTAAAGGTCACTTGTGAATACTCTGATGTTTTTGTGTTTTGAAGGCAGCAAGCGAAGGTTGACATGAGACGCCTTATGCCAATTAACTCTGTCTCTGCCCATACATGTAGTCCATAAAGTCTGCTTGTTTTGTCAATTTTTTATTAGTACCTTCGCAACTGAACTGCAATATTTTTTTCAATTTTTTATTAGTACCTTCGCAACTGAACTGCAATATTTTTTTCAATTTTTTATTAGTACCTTCGCAACTGAACTGCAATATTTTTGTGTTAATGCTATGAACCTTGGCCCAATTTCACAAAGCCTGTAAGCACAAAAACTTGCTAAGTACAGAAAAATCTTGCATTGCTAAAAAGGTTACCAGCCACAGCCATAGAGTTAACATTGTTGCAACTGGTTCCCAGCTCTTTGCTAAGAAGTGTTTTCTGCTTGTGGTTCTTTTCTACAGGTTCAGAAAGCATAAATAAAAAGTGCTTTGGGTGAAACCAAATTATTTTGAGAACATTAGCTTTCAAGAAACAACAAAAATGCATGATCAGCCATTTTCATTGTATGAATCCATATAATTCACCAGCCTTGGCAATGGGAGAACCAAATACTTCCATTTTGTTTTGTTGTTTGTCTTCAGGACTGTTTTTATTTCAGAACTTTAGGAATTTATGATAACTAGCTTATTAGTGAGATGGTGAAAAGTACACATAAATGTTATTATTATTGTACTGGTGACCTCAAAACAAATCTGTGTGTATCAATCACCTGCGTTTGTTTTCATAGGGCTCTGTCTAAATTCTAAAATGAGTTCTTAGGCTAAGGTTAGGGCTATGGATAATGCTTTGAATATGGCTATTGCTTGTACCAATGTTTTAACCAAGATTGGGTAAAACCTTGTCCAAATTTGCTAGAAATTTTAGGACTTGGTGTCCAAATTGTTCACTTACAATACATTTACAGGTAAATGACAGATACAATAGGGTGTCCAAATTTAAAACTGGGTGTCCAAATTTAAAACAGGTTTTCCAAAAGACACACAGACACCCCTCTGGCTGAAACTATGGCTTGTACTACATTTAGGAGCCAGGTTGTAAACCAAGCAATCATCCTCAAAATTGAGAAAGAAAGAAATTTATTTGTGTGGATAATGATACGTGTAGTTTCCAAATGTTGTACCTTCATTGTAAGTTACGTAGATTGTATTTCTAAATTTTGGAAGAAACCAGTATACATATATAGAGAGCCACAAACAAACAGATGTACATTTGGCCAATACTAATAAAACCGCAAAATCAGATAACCTCTGGAAAAAATGCATCAAATTCCCAAGCCTGAGGCAAGCTGGATTTAATCTGTGGACACAGAGGCAAGAAAATATATGTATAAGCCCCAAAGAACAAGGATCGGTGTGCCTTAATGGATGCTTTAGCATGCTGTAACCGTGACAACTGCACACAGATGAAACAAGTTTATTGTGTGATCAGTGAGATATTTTGTATTTGTAATAAATATCTTGTAATTTCAGTGGCGACTGCGATGGGATTTCACAATATGATTTGGACGTAGCGTCTAGCGAGAGCTCAATTTCAGAAGTTACTGATTGTCCACTTGCAAATCATCGACGTTTTCGCGCTTGTCATCAGGCGTAAACGTGAAAAGACCTGTAGGCTACGTTGTTGGAACCTCCAAGTCAAAGAATTGAAATCAATATCTCATTCAATTTTGGAGAAACTTACCCCTTGTGGGTGGACGTTACCGTAACCTTAGACATAGGTTTGGCCGGTGTTTATTGCAGTACTCAAAGATCCTCGCTGGAAAGAACTAACTAGCTAGGAGTTTATTGATCAAGTTGATGAACTTTTCACCAGGCTCCCCACTAAAACAAATCAGTTAGGAAAGAGAAACGACTAAACACAGTTTATAAACAACTTTTGTTGCATAAGAATAAATAATTAAAATATTCATCATTTTATGTTATCATTTTATGTTATTATTTGCAGAATAGATCAAATTAACTTTAAACTAGGCCTATAATTACATTATCAAATACAAATTGTTAAAAAAAAATGAATTATCTTATTCCACAAATCCAAACAAATTGCTATTGTCTGTTTGATAAGCCATGTTCATTTTATTCATGCAAGATAGACCCCTTATTAATGTAAATATATTTCCTTAGAATGTTTTCATTGTCTGTCTCCTACCTGTTTTTCCATTTAAAGAAAAAAACCACCACTGTTTTTTTTGCCACCATTAATGCATCACTTGTGGTTCAATGTTAACACTTGGCATCCTGACCAACTCTGTGCGATACGGATCAGCGAAAATGAAGTGGTGTAAATACGAAAAAAAATAGCATCTTTTGTATTTGTCCCTCTGGCAAGCTCCGAAGCTATAGATGTTGTCTCTGTGGCATTTACATGCATCTTAGGATGCTGGGTGTACTTTCTGTAAGGATGAGGGGAAAAATCATTATGGACAAGAAAAAGGGCAACGGAATAAGGAGTTTAGGACCTGAAGACTTGTCATTACTTGAGATTGTTATCGTCGAGAGAATCTTAGGTTGACAGGAAATTGATTTTTGCTTTTCTTAAAGGGTGGCTTTACTAAATGTGGATGGATGTTACAGTTGGAGCCTAATTCATTTTCCTCAATACATAAGGGGTCGGTACTGGGCCCACAGTGGTTTACACTGTACACTTTACCGATTCGTGACATCATCCTGAAATTTAACCTGAATTACCATGTGTACGCAGACGACACTCAGCTATACATCACGTTTAAATCTACTCAAGAAAATGCCAATACCTCTATTGAAAGACTTGAGAATTGCATCCAAGAGATTCGACGTTGGACCCAACAGAACTTCCTGAAGTTGAATGATGATAAAACAGAGTTCATTCTTTTTGGGTCTCGTCAACAATTAACAAAGGTTTCAGTGCCATACATTTCCATTGGTAATGCTCGGATAGCTCCCTCGTTGCAAGCTCGGAACTTGGGGGTTATTTTTGATTCATCAATGACACTTCAACCACACATCAACAACATCATACGTGTGTCATCATTTCACATCAGGAATATTGGTAAGATACGCAAGTACTTGAACAAGAGTGCCACTGAAAAAGTCATTCATGCATTCGTAACTTCTCGTCTTGACAACGGCAATGCTCTTCTCTACAGTCTTCCTAACAACCAGATTTCCCGCCTTCAACGCCTCCAAAACACCGCAGCCCGCATCGTGACACTGTCTAAAAAGTCTTGTTCTATCACCCCCATTCTGAAACAACTTCACTGGCTCCCTGTCTCTCAACGTATCATCTTCAAGCTGATGCTCATTGTCCACAAAGCACTTAACGGCAAGGCTCCCCACTATATCTCTGAACTGCTTCAAGTTTACACTCCGTCAAGGAATCTTCGATCCAGTACCATGCTTCTCCTCAAGGAACCCAAGTCTCAACACTCCTGGGGTGACAGGTCTTTTTCTGTAGCTGCGCCACGCATCTGGAACTCTCTACCACATAATCTTAGATCTTGTCTTTGTACCACAAAATTTAAATCACTTCTCAAAACTTATCTAATGTCACAGGTTTTCAAGGAATAATTTAGTTGTTTCTGTTTTTCTTTTGTTTGTTTTTTTGGTTTACTGCGCCTTGAACACCCAGCAGGGTGGATATGTGCGCATAACAAGTCTTTATTATTATTATTATTATTATTTGTTTCTGTGTTATGTTGTTTGTTTATTTTGCCTTGGGTAAGAATTGCAAGTTAGCTTAAAAGAAGTGAAGAAATGTAAACAAACATATTTAATTTTCTTTATCTAGGACTGGATTTCACAAAGAGCTAAGATTGATATTAACAATCCTCTCTCAAAATAGTTTATACTATCAACAGCTGCAGTACTTCTCACCAAGTAAGTTTTTATGGTCATTAATTTTTGGAGTGTTTACCAATCTATGACCCTACCTTAGGATCTTCGAACACAATTTTAAATGCGCAACATTTTAATTAACCATATCACCATAGAGCCTATAATTAATTTCCATGAGATGCTTTTAAACTGAAATACTGCAATTTCTCAGGAAGTTATATATAAATAATGTCATCCGCGAGTCATAAAACTGAGTCATCTCTTGAATATTCATTAGATGCAATCAGATTTAAATATTCATGATTAGGATTTAAAATTTATGGTAGGGTATGAATTTTGATGATAGATGTCATTGAATTACAGTAACAAACATAGAGGTACTTTTAAAAATAAGCTGAGCTTATTTTTTCAAAATGTCCCATTCAAATCAGTGTAACCAAAGTGAGGCTGAGAGGGAAATAGTCTGTTCACCTTGGGAAAAGATAAGTCTTGACTTCTCTATGAAATTGGCAAAGAGAACCAGCATTGTAAATACACTAACCATGGGAACACAATATTATGTTAATTTATGTATAGGTACTGCCACGACTAGTTATTTACAGAAGTAAATGTTCTGTGTACATGTACAGATATGTACATGTACTTCATACAAATTGCCTATAAATATTACAAAAATTGACTGATCTACAACACAAGAGGGCTCACCTCATCTTGTCTGTTAAGTTAGCATTATTCACCATCATGAATAACCAACTTGTAGTTGATGACTTTCTTCCAACTGCTGGATTCTAGAACTTCACTTATGAATAAGGCTGCATCCAAATACACCGATCCATTAAGCCATGCCCATTTCTCATTGACCAATCACAACCGCGAAATCTGATCACCATTTGAGCCGTTTGGTGATCTTTGCACTAATGGTGATCGGGTTTCGCGGCTGTGATTGGTCAACTCGTAAGGAGGCAGGGCTTAATGGATCGATCTATTGGTGGCTACAGCTACGGCTACGACTGTTGCTAAGGGTGTTGCTAAGGATGTCCTATACTTCAATGCATGATGACGTGGAATCTAGCCGTAGCCATAGCCACCATTTCAGACATGGCCTTGAACTAAAGTTGTTGGTGCCTCAAAAACTGCATTTTTGAAAAAGGAAGGGGAATGAAAATTTTGTTTATTTTGAGATTTCTTTCTGTTATTCCAGCTGCCTTCTTGACCTACAAAAATGTACTTATAATTATCGGCACATGACAATTGATGGGTAACGCCATTTTATTTATCCAAGACCTTTGGGATTAGTTTCTCAATCTCTGTATTCATTAATCGCGATTTAAAAGTACACATGGAAATGAAAATGATGTTTCATCAAGACGTCTGAGATGCAGTAACACAAGCTGACATGAACAAAATACTTAAAACAGGCTCAAGGTGTTGGTAAGAGATGATGCAAT
Organism: Leptasterias polaris; assembly: GCA_037783415.1. NCBI lineage: Eukaryota > Metazoa > Echinodermata > Asteroidea > Forcipulatida > Asteriidae > Leptasterias > Leptasterias polaris. The sequence continues at coordinate 1,366,240 of JAZGTN010000089.1, forward strand.
AAGATCATGCCATCTTCGCAGAAGCTAGACGAGTGTTGAAAGCATTGAGAATTTGAGATGAACGGAGAAGATTCAGTGTTAAGGGTTTAGATTTCTCACTTCTTATCTAGTGATTTTTTTCCGGCAACCTCCATCTTGTCTTTTCTTAATACTGATCCTTCCGGCCAAAGGTCCATAGGTGTTTTTTTTTTAGAGAACTGCATGTGGATCAAGTTGTGAAATTATAAGAAGTTACTATAACATGCTGGTAAAGATCATGTAGTTTGTATTGTTTTTAGATGATTTTGCTTAGGGCATGACTATTGGATAGGGTGCATTTCTGAGCAATTCTTACCATGGAATAATAGTACAGAGGTTTGGATTGTAACTGAAAAACCTAATCATTAATAAATTTTCAAAAGTGTTGTGTTTTGAAAAAAAGAAGTTGCGGGACTGCAGTTTTGGAGGTTACTTGTCAAGTGTACTGGACTGTGGCCAGTGGTCCAGTCAAATTTTGAAACTGTTTGGTTGTATTTTTGTTCACGGGGGATCATGGTTTATTCTACTCTATACTCTACTCACTTACCCTTCCAGTCTGAATCCACAAGTATTAACAAGTACTTTAAGTACAAGTAGGTTGTTTGTTGCTAGATCAAAAATAAAAATATCTACATGTACAGTCCCCCAACCCCCTATGAAAGAGAGTAATTTTATGTTATTTTTAGCTTCATATTTGTTTAATCTTCAAGAAATAACACGAGAGGCTGTGAAAGTAATATTGAGACATATTGAATTTCAAGATAGCGCAGATATTTTTGTATTCTCATTCAGTGATACTTCCGTCTCAAAGGGATAATTGATACAGGAGAATAGTGCAAGACTTCCATCTAGTAAGATTTTTATCGTCTAATATTACAAAAGCAATGCTGAAGTACTTTACTCAGCGGAGAATTCACATGACACTGAACCATCATTGACATTAAGAACACCATCTTGCGGATACTTGATACACAGTTTTCAATAAATCCAACTGTCGTGGAGATGTTCCTGGGCCAATGTGCTCAGAAGCATGTCGCAGTCATGTTCAGTCTGTTTTAGACGTTGTCGGTATTGGCTCTCGCTACATTTGCCACATCTGCTGGACTTAGATTTCAATCTCCTCCAGTTGATAAATTTATTGATAGAGCTGTGCAGAGAGGAGCTTAGGAAGATGAGGGGGAGGTTTTGACTCTTAAGATGCTTTCTCAGATGCCCTCGTTACTTGCTGAGAAGACTACATATTTTCTGTTCTTAGATGGTGTCGGGAACCGCAAATCTCAAGAGAAAGTTTGATGGATAATAATGATAATAAAAATGAAACAATTCTTGTAATTATTTCAAATCCTGCTCTAGTGAATTTTTCTTTGTTCAACCCCAAATCATAGTGCAAAACACCATGAGGTCCATTTGCACCATCATGAATTCAACAATTATACAAATTAAACAGAAAATGCCTTGAATTGCATGAGCGCCACGGAGGCCATGGCCGCTGTTGCCCTGGTATTGACATTTGTGCCCCATTAAAAAGTAGTAGCCCTATCTATGCCTGGAAAGTTGTACTATTTTATGTTACCTAGCCATTCAAGTTTGAGCACCCCCAGAAGGAAACTTTGGAATTTGGTCTGCATCATTAATGCTGTTATTCTTCTAAAATAGCTACCTATACGTGATGTATTGTACATATATATGTGAATGTGTATGTGTTGGTACAGTAGAATAATTGATCCATCTAGCAACCTGGGGATCTATAGAGGGATGGGGGCTGGTCCATCTCTTTGATCCAGGCTCGGGGGTCGCAGCATTTCAAGGCTCTATGCATAATCGGTTTTTGCCCGACGCTGTTGAGGTTGAGGTTGCGTTGTCTTCATGTGGTTTTTGTCTTCAACTGCTTGGAGATAGTTCAAGTAAAGGTTTCTCTGATGGGGTTGTAGGAAGGAGAGATTGTTTTGTCAGGGGGGACTTTGGGGTCAGTTTTTCTCCCCATAGGAAAAGGGTAAGGATATAATTTGGTTGCAAGGTATCAGGATCAGAAAACATTGTGTTCAAATTTTCCATTCAGTTGCTAGATATGATTTTAGCAGTTTTTACTCAAGAATTTAGATTTAAAATTGTAATTTTTTAAATAGATTTTAGGAAGTTATAAGCTTCATTCCATGGTAAAATTCACTACCTGACTTATCGAGCTTCAATTAGGCATGACTTCAACACTAGTTGCGACTTTTTTTTCAGTAGTTGTGGCAGCGCTGTTTACCGGGTAGTTGAAAAGCGGCAGTTGCAACTTCTAATCGCCAAGGCGTAAGATAACCAGAGCACACTCATAACACATGGTGTCACCTCAAGTTTATCTTTATTATCATTCATAGCTTTGTATTTAATTTACAAGTGTTTGAAAATTTATCACCCACCATGTTTAGATCAAAACAAGCTGTTGGTTTATCTTCCAACTCAAAGTCAACTTTAAAGGTAGGGTCTAGACTAACTCCAAAAATTAATGACCATGAAAACTTACTTTGTAAGAAGCACTGCAGGGCTCTGTTTAAAGTATAAACTATTTTCAGAAAGGATTCCCATTAGCGTAATATGGTTTGGATAATTTGTTTCCGCACCAATTCATGCATGAATCGTTTCTCAAATTTTTGAGGGTTGGTGTCCGTTTGTGAATGCGGTGGCCAGAGATGCAGTTGGAACAAACCGTCACCTCGCTAAACGTGGATGGATTTGTTGTACAGTGTAAACAGGTAAATAAGTTAAATGCTTTATGCTGTTTTCTCAGCATGTAGACACTGTATTCAGTTGAAACTTTAACATGTGACTTTTATTGTATCCTTCTTTATTAATTTGCCTTTAAATCAGCATTACGCTGACAAAAACCAATCCCTGCCTTTTAGCTTGATTAAAATTCCACTATTAAACCATTATCAGGTAATTGAGGTAGTGTTTCCCGTCAGCAGTCATCACACAATGAGCTTTTGGGTCCTCAGGAATCTGGGAGATAAGTGAGCACTGAAAGCCTAGCTAATGCACTCTTGTGCCTTGATCCTCATGTCGCTTAGAGATATTTTGCAGAAGTGGTTTAAGGATCCAGGTCATGGTTGATGTTACTGTAACGCCTGTCTGGGTCACTGCATTTTAAAGTTGAGTCACATGTACTCTTGTAATTAGTAAACCTCAGAAATAAACCCTTGCCCCACTTTGAGCAACAATCGTTGGGAAAATTTAAATCCCATAAATATACATTTAAAAGGTTGGCCCCTATTTTATAATAGTAATAATAATATTTTCTCAATAATAATAATAAGCAGTTCTTATTATACCATCACAATGACCCCTGTTATGCGTTGATGTACCAGCAGTGAAGCCTGTGCGTAACTATCATATTGCGTCTTATACGGCAGTGGGCCTTTATCTGTTAACCCTTGAATCTTATTTTGGTAATTTGAGGGTACTGCGCCTTATATGCCGAGCGCCTTATACGCAGGAAGTTACGGTAACACTTTATCACAGAGGGTGTCTCAAAGCACCCATTTAGGGTTTGTTTAGGGTTGGTATGTCTGTACAATTTTGTGCACAAAGTATATATGAGTGAAAACATATTTTCCAGTCCCTAACCCCCCCCCCCCCCCCACAAAGAACACAACTCTGGAACCTGATACCCCTCTTAGATATGTGGAATGGTCCAGTCTAGGATATCAAGGACCATGTCTCCCCCAGGCACTTCTGCTCCCCTAGGCACTTGCGCTCCCCTAGGCACTTGCGCTCCCCCAGGCACTTGCGCTCCCCCAGGCACTTGCGCTCCCCCAGGCACTTGCGCTCCCCCAGGCACTTGCGCTCCCCCAGGCACTTGCGCTCCCCCAGGCACTTGCGCTCCCCCAGGCACTTGCGCTCCCCCAGGCACTTGCGCTTTGGAGAAAACAGTGAAATAATTAAAATTTGCCATGACTTAGTGTTACCAGCTCTCACTTAATGGTTTTTAAAATGACTGAAAGATAAAAAGCAATAAAAGAAGAAAGAAAATAACTCGGGAAAAAGTTTATTGAACCTTCCAAACCACAAAAATGTAACATTGCAATAAATGTCAAATGAAAGTACGACAGATTAGTCTCCGAAGTGCACTGAGCAGGGATTCTAAAACTGTAGGACAGACTTCAGTTGTCCAAAGAATAGAACAACGATACTAAAAATGTTTCCTGCTGTGTTCCTTGCAGTATCAACAGCATTTCCTTTAAAAGGATTTTGTAAATTGTTGTGCACTTGGGCAGATAATTTCTCATTTCACTATCTCCAAATTGAAACAAATTGTTAAGATGGAGTTGTCCAAGGTGATATGAGCCTAGTCTTCAATCTTCATCATTGAGATTTCAAAATGCATCCGGAAGACTGCCTGAGATGTTAAAGAGAAGCTAAATATTAAGAACATTGTTAACTAAATGGTCAAAGTATTTACTTACATGACATTCCTTTTGATCAGATACTCTTCCTTTAAATCAGATATTCTTCCTTTAAATCAAACACCCTTCCTTTTAGTTAGACACTCTTCCTTTAAATTAGACACTCTTCCTTTAAATTAGACACTCTTGCTTTTAGTTAGACACTCTTCCTTTAAATCTGACACTCTTCCTTTAAATCTGACACTCTTCCTTTAAATCAGACACTCTTCCTTTAAATCAGACACTCTTCCTTTAAATCTGACACTCTTCCTTTAAATCAAATACTCTTCCTTTAAATCAAATACTCTTCCTTTAAATCAAATACTCTTCCTTTAAATCAAATACTCTTCCTTTTAATTAGACACTCTTCCTTTAAATCAGACACTCTTCCTTTAAATTAGACACTCTTGCTTTAAGATATTGGCATAAGGTCATACCCCGCTGACGTTGTCCAAATTCCTCTCTCCTAGGGGGTGAAGGGGAGTGGCATTCCATGCAGATAAACCCCATCAGAATCAAAACCCTCTGTAAAGAGCAATTTATTCAAGGATTTGGAGGGCAAAATGGCCCCTGTGCGGGTGGCATTGTTATGTTAATTCTGAAATTCCCTGATGGATGATTCTAGATCAACTTCAAAAGAACCTATTCTCAAAACGTTTTGCAAATTAAACTTGGGTCTAAATACATTTTTTTAGCTGATCAGTTCTCAGGTGCTGTAAACAGATCTTGATTTTAAAAAGCAATAACTCTTAAAATGTTTTGCATTTATTTCTAGAAAGAAATTTAATTATGTTGAAATTAAATTAATTATTGTAATAAGTAATTTTGTTTTTGTTTTTTACAAGGGGGTTCTTTCTGAGACTCTACATTGTCTTTCTCTCCAAGAATTGTTTTAAAGAAATCCACAAAGAAAGGGTTCCTTTTCTGTGATACATAAATCCAACTCTTTCTGAATTCCTTGAGTGTTAATAAACAATATCTGACTGTGTGTGAAGCTAAGGAAAAGGAAGAGTAGACAAAAGAAACTCGTCAATGTGAACAACCAAAGAAGACTCGTTGTAACAGTGTTGCTAAGGTTAAGAAGCTAGCGGCAGAAATTATAGCTGCACAGATGTAAGCCAAGTGATAAAGTATTACCGTATTTAATATTCAACATTGTAAACACATAGAACCTAACCATTACTGGAGCAGGTAACGATGGTTGTAAATCAATTTCAGGCTTTCATCACCTAAGTAAAATTCAACCATTTTTTATCAATTGTGACTTAACTTATATAACGGGCCTACTTACTTGAAATCATGTCTGTCAGATTTCCCATGTGGAAATTATATTAAAGTTAGCAAGAGTTTGCAATGTAACAGTTTTTGACATGACGTACTGGTAGAACCACCCCTCTCGAGGCCAACATGGTACAGTCTGAGACCAACTCTTCCCCCTAATCAAATTGGAATCAAATCTGGAGTCGTGGAGTCTCTGGCCACACCAGCATTTCCAGCAGTACGTGTGTCAACACACTCACATACATGGCTGCAAACAAGATTTTACCTCATTTGGCCATCTTACAAATATGACATCCTTGTCAAAGTTGTCCTCTCACACTCTCATATTTTCCAGCGACCCCTATGTCCTGAGATCCTGGGAATTAAATTTATTGAGTTAGATTATCGAGGCGTTGTTTTTCTTTGACACAAGATGAGAGGACGAAGCGAACACCTTAGTTTTAGCCGCAAAGGAGAGAGAAAAACTTCATCAACGTTCTTTTTCGTCCCAGGTACCGGTAAATACAAACTTTTATTTCTCTCTTTTTACGTTAAAAAAGTAAAATTTGCAAAAGTAATAAGTTGTGAAGCAAGTTTTCAAAGTTTTACATATTTTTTCATGGCTTCTTCAGAGAAACTTCTATTTCTGTTTGCAGTGTTATAAATTTACACAAAAGAAGAAGATATTTACCACCAAAATGGATGCAGTTTGTTTTTGTAGTAAAGACTCTTGCAAAGGCATTCTTAAACTTGGAACATTTTAAAACTGCGAACTTTTCACTTTGATGGTTTTGGTTTATAGTCTCAGCTTGCTTCCCTCAACTTTTTATGAAAATCTCCTTGAATAATTCCTTAATTAATTATGTTGATATTCATGTTACGTGCTTGTAAAAGAGGTTTTTAGAAAACTTTTTTGAGTTTGGGAGGAATTGGTGGACTTTTACTAATTTAAAATTATGGAGTTTTCAAAGTTAGTATGTACATGTAACAACGGCTATAACGTCTCTTAATGTTTTCAAATCATTTTGTCTGTTGTTCCAGCTTGTCATGCCCTTTTATTAACAGTCTCACTTAATGGCAAGTGCTTTCAATTTATATGAAAACAATCTTCAGAAGGTACAGTCCAACTTTTTCCATCGACTGGTCAACAGTAAGACAAGATGTGTGTTAATCAAATGGTTAAATATTTTAAGTTAGAGTTGAACAAAGAAAAATTGACTAGCGAGTAGGATTCGAACCTGTGACCTCAGATTAACAAGCCGGCGCTCTACCAACTGATCCTTAATGTTGACAGTCTTCCTATTTTAGAGTGCCGTTACATTAATGCTAAGAGTGAATTTTTGATCATCGGATCAAAGCAGCAGTTGAAGAAAATTAATATTTCCAATATCATGACAGGTGATGCTAAAGTTTTTCCTACAACATGTGTTCGTAATTTGGGGTCATGGTTTGATTCTGAACTTACAATGAACACCCACATCAATAAAGCTTGCTCTGCAGCCTTTTTTCATCTTCACAACATCAAACGCATTAGTCAATTCCTAACACAAGACTCTCTTTTAAAACTAATTCATGCATTTGTGACCAGTATTTGTATGGTCTGCCCAAGTCACAGATAGCTAAACTACAAAGGGTTCAAAACGCTGCTGCCAGAATTGTTACTAACACACACCGGTTTGAACACATTTCACCTATAATTCGTCAATTACATTGGCTGTCTGTTTCATACAGGATTAATTTTAAAATCCTTTTGTTGACCTTCAAAGCTCTTCATGGTCTTTCTCCAAAGTACTTACAGGATCTTGTTTCCATCCGGAAAGTATCTTCATATCAACTTAGGTCAGGGAATAATGGTATTTTCTTGGATTATCCTTCTGGTAAAATGTTGACTACATTTGGTGATAGGGCTTTTTCTGTGGCAGCCCCTAAGCTTTGGAATGCGCTACCGTTTCATATACATAGCGAACAGAAACTTACCTCTTTTAAATGTAATATAAAAACCCACCTTTTTAAAGGCGCTTTTTAGTGTGTCTTTCTTCTATGGTCACCTTGCCAGTTAGTTTAGATTTTTAGCATATATAGGGTTAGAGGCGTCTGTCTCCTGAAAAGGTCAAAACATTACCGATGCCAGCAGGGATAGGCCTACATATGTAATAAGTAACTATTAGTTCTCTGTTGGCGGGACGGACGTATCCCCATACTTTTGTTTGGGCACTGGCCTGGTGATCAGTCTTTTTTCTTTGTCGTTTTCTTCCATTCTGTGCTTTTTAACATGTGTTCTGCGCCTTTGATCATTTTGTATGTAAGGGGCGCAATATAAATTTTAAATATTATTATATTAAATATTATTATTATTAATCTAGAGGTCGCAGGTTCAAATTTTGTTTTGTTCAACCCAAAATTTATTATATTTTAAAGTTTATTCAAAAATTGTATTTCACTATTCACACATCACACCAGTCAGTTAAAAGAAACCCAAAGATTTAGATTGAAAAAGCACCAGTTTTTTAAAACACCTAAGCCTCTCTTTGAACTCCATTGACATGTCTATAATGAAATTTAAAATGGCCAATGACTGGTACATGTAACCCATACCTTCCATTCACGGCTGGACAGTCCCAAGACCCCTGCAAACTGCTAACCCCAAAGCTATTGATACGAAAAGTTGCCAGAATTGAACACCAGATTTCTTTATCAGAGGCTTGCATCAGCTCCATCGGGTGTTTATAGTCCCAATTAGATTGTCATGGTGGCCCTCTGCATCAGGTCTTGTCTTTGCCAAAAGCGTTAAGGCATCATATTTATTTCATGTCTAAAATTAGGCAGTTGCCGATGATAAGGAGCTTGCTGTATAATCCCCAAGAATTATGATTTACGGAGGTCCGTCGATCCAATTCATGATATGTTGGATGGAATCGAGGCTTTGGGTCAACTGTTTATGATCTAGAGATTGAGTAGATGACAAATGTGAGGGATTCTGTTCAACTACTTTATCCAGTGATTTTTCTTTTTGTGAATCAAATGATTTCACTGAGAACTTATTCTAGGAATTTTATTTGTATCTTAGAAAAACTGCTTACCAACAAAAACTATATGAAGGCAAAAAGTGGTAATGGTTAGTGAAGTCTGTTTCAAAGCCTAAAACTTGTTAAACGTTTGAAGATACACCCCTCTTGGATGAGTGATGGAAATCAATCTTCTTTCGAAGGGTAGGAGTTAGTCAAGTGAGCCATAGGTACCATCAAGTTTCAATGAGCTGGTTTTGATTTAAACTCAAGATTACTACTTTATTTCTTCATCTCCTCCCTCCTCTATGATTCGTCTCTTACTGATCTCTTATACCATAAGTCATCAAATTTTACTGTTTTCTCAATTATTTTCATTCCAAAACAAAATATTGGAATATTACACTCATGCGCTTATGCATGCATGCGGCTCCCTGAAAGGCTAATCAGATTTTAATAGGGCTTGATAGCTCAGTTAGTAGAGCGCCGGAGGTCGCTGGTTCAAATCCCGCTCTAGTAAATGTTTCTTTCTTCAACTCCAAATATTGAATCTATTGATAGTTCCTTATCACTACAAATGTTACAGTTGACTTTTTGTTGTAGGATGAAAACACGGTTAGGTACAGTAATGTAAGAAGAAGAGTTGTTGGGGGGGGGGTTGTCCCTTTTTGTCTTAACCCCCCTCTCCATGTTGATCTGGCTCTTGTCACCTTTGACCTAATCGTCTTCCTCCCCTCCTGTCTTCCATAATCCATCAAGGCATAAAGCGTGGGAACAAGAATCATCAACATCAACGGATCTGAAAACATATTGATAAAGCCAATGTCTCTGAGACTGGAATTACAAATAAGGTGTGACAGAAGTGGGTCTTGAAAAAAATCTTACTTATTCCAAAACACAAAAATGGCATCAAATAATGGAAAGAATTTAAATTGGATAAGCAGAACCGAACATGACTGCCTACATCCCCCTCCCGATCACCAAAACTGCCCAATAGCTGTACTCTTCCACCTTGGGTATTTTGCAATTTTCTGAGACTATTGAGTTCTGTCAGCCAGGACAGCTGTTTTTTGGAAGGTGAGTGGAAAAATTACAGCAGCAGTAAACATCACTTATGCTGTAGTCTCAACCCCATGGGAAACACAGGATGGGGAACAAAATAATGTGGTCTGTCCCAGCCTGCTGATAGATGGTTCAGATCGTGCAGATCAAGAAGTTGGAGATGCTAGCATTGGAATTTCAGTTTCATTATTTTTAGAAATTGGTTTTCGGCAGTTTCTTAGGAGAAGTTGCTTTCTGTAGCAGGAAACAAGTTGAGGGATGCAATTTTAGATGTACAGAGTCAGGTTCCTGTTGGAAGATGTTAATGATTGTATTTGTAATGGAGTTAGTCAACAAATAATTAGTACCAGACTTATGACCATTTTAGCCCTATTTATAGGCTCTTTTCAAGTGGCGGTTTCAGCTTGTGCTAATGGCTAGAGAAAGTAACACAGACAGATGCAGTGATTTAGCTAGCCACAGCCAAAGTCTACGGATGTGTTTGAGTTATAAAAGCGACTCTGGCTATGACTGGCTTTGGCTACAGCAGTAACATTGAAGAATAGCTACTGCGGAAGTCATCAATTCCGACACTTGCTTAATTCTCATGATTGTGTGTGAACAAAACCAAAATGGCTGACCAGCAGTTTATGCCAACTCTAGTCCTTTGATTGAGTGCATATTTTTCTACTTCTGACCTATAAATAATTTCCTGAACTACACATTTGGGATGCAGCAAAAAAATGCAAGATTCCAAGAATATTTTCAGTTTGGTGGACAATAATAGACAGTTTGCGGAGACTTTATTGTTGCAATCCCAGTGTGAATTCACTTGGTGAATGTTTGATCTACCAATAGTTATACCATCTTTGTTCTCATCAAACTTCTCATAAAACTTGATTTATTTGATGGGGCTGAATTGTGTTGATGGGAGGTCTTATTTATTGAAGGGGATGTTTTTTTGCATAACATGTTGGCATTTAGACTGTTTTAGACCTTTTTGTTCTCCATTTTCTGGCAAACATTGAGAATAAAACCAACCGTCTTTTCTTTCTCTAGAAAGTATTGTCCAACTTTGAAGGGGATGTTTTCTGCATATTATGTTGACATTTGTTCTGACCAACATTGAGAATAAAACAAACCTGCTTTTCTTTCCTTGAAAAGATTGTCCAACTTCACAATGATTGTAAAACCCCAAATGTCTAAATACTATCTAAACCTGGCAATTTATAAATCGATTTTAACCCCCAAAAATTCATGCAAAAAGTCTGTGAACTCACGTTATCGATAGGAATAAATATTGCGCAGTTAAAAATGTTTCCACAGCTAAGTAAAGCTCGCTTGTAACCAATGAGTCCAGAGGCCTGGGGTGCTCTCATCTTAAAATAGCCTTACTAATTCCATCACTGACGTCAATAGACATGTTTAGCATGAGACATCTCAATGGGAGGCAGATACCAGACTCTTGGACTGCCAGCCGTGTGATTATGTTGCGGGAATACTACATGGTATTTATTGAATCGTTGCTCTTTTGGCCGACATGGTGTAAAGTTTTAGTTTGAACTAAATAGGCTATAAATGTTTATAATCCTGTTAATTAGTTTTGTAAAATGTTTTAGCGATGTTTCGGTTCATGGACAAGTGGTGAGAAGTGGGACAGATGCTGTTCGTGTAAGGACGGTCAGGGAGTGGGTTAAGGTGGGGACTAAGGAGTACATTAAAATCACGCAGATCTATGCGGAAGAGTTTGGACCAATTTCAAAGATAAAACTTTTCAAGAAGCACAGGGTTTCATGATGATTTATCTCTTTGATCATTTTTTATGGGGTGATGTTTGGAATATTTATCTAATAATGGTATAACTCAACCAACCACCATCTCTTTAAAACTAGATCATGACAACATAACTCTGTAAGTAATGTCCATCTCCACCTTGAAATCTTAAAAGCTTGCAACATTTAGTCAGACCTTCTTGTTGAAATCACATTGACACATATTGTAACACCTTTCAGTTGCCATCTGGTTAACTTTCGTCTGGAATTGATGAAAAACATTCAGTAGCTGGCCGGGTTTTCCAGAAAATCAGTCAAGCATAAAAAGCCTATTGGGCTTACTGACTCAATCGCATCTTTCAAGACCCGTATTTATGATGACAAATTTTCATTATATCCAAACCTCTAACTCACAACGACAGCTGTGTTCGTTAGTAAAGACTTCAGCATCAGACTCAGACGAGAAAAGATCTAAGTAAATAAATATTCTGTAGAAAACGGATATTACCCCGCCGCCGAACGGGCACAAGGGTAGAGGTAGATTTCTTGTAAGAAAACACACAGTATTTGCATTATTACTATACTTGAGGTCATCAACGAGGCTGAGAATTGCAAATCTTCGGGGGTGTGTTGCTTATTTTTACATGATGAAAAGTGTTAGGAAATATATGTCATAAAGTGTCGCAAGTGTCCCTTAAGTATTTAGATGATGTGTTAGATCCAGGATGTCCGTTAGATCCAGGATGCCCGACAGAAGATTGCCAGAGACTGGGAATAATTGTAAATAATTGAAGTCATACACGATAAAACATAAACAGATGTATTTTTAATGGGAATTTTTTAAAGAAAGGGTACAAAAAGTATGGACCTTATGCATTGACGTCGTCATGCTGCCATCTAAGGGGTAAAAAGGTTTACTGTGAACAATTCATGGGTATCCCATTCTTTTCAGGTAGCTGAAGGGATGGTCTGGATTGGTCTACCAAATTTCATCAGAGCCATCCAGACAACAGACAATTTCAAAACATCCTTGAAAACACTTCTTTTTAAGGAACATTTTTCCTAATTCCGTGGAGATTGGGATTACTGCTGCTGTTTTTATATTATGCAGCTCCCCATTTTCACCTTTTCTTGCTTGTGCACCACTGGAAGACATCCACAGAGGAACTTTACTATTGGAGCAAGCGCCATGAGCACTTTCGTGAATACTGGCGCTATAGAAGACGTAATTATTATTTTATTAAAAAGGTGTTGAAACAATGGAAGTGCACAGCTTTTGTACGCGTGGCGCACATGATGAGCCAATGAGCACCCTTCTTTTGACCTCTAGTCAAGGGAGCCCTATGCAAATTTTTGCCCAAAATGGCAAGGATGAGAAACTTCAGACTTTTATCTAAATTCAGATTGTTTTATGTTTGCATGGCAATATAAAATGCAGTAATTTTCTACAGATATAATTGAATCCTACACTTTGACCTACTTCTCTAGTGCTGAGGATACTGTTCCTAAAAGCTCCTTGAAATGAATAACTCCAGGGGTTATTAAAAGGTGGACATTTCATCATTTTATCATACCTCTTAAATATTTGGATCATAATTTTAGACCTTTTGTCAGCTAGCAGTGACTCTTGCCATCCATGCTCTCACGCATAACAATCGACTTCACTGTTTATTGTGGGATGTGTACTGGTATCAAATTTATTATATAAAAAAATATTTTCTTTTTCGTATGTCCAAAATGAGTGGCAGAAAAAATGACATCGGATCAGATATGGCATTGAAATTCTAAATTTATACCTGAATATATGAAATATAAGATTCCCTCAGGCTTGAGATATTATTCTTGAAGTATTGTATAGCCCTGGACGATATCGTAAATTTTGACTGGCGATATATTTTGACTGACGATTTTACCGCAGGGAGGACATGAGCAATAGAATAAACAAACAAGACATGACTGTATGGATAAACCGCTGAGAAAAAATCACTGAATTTAATATCCATATTCCATGAAAACAAAACGTCTTACATTTTTATGTGCTTTTTATAACTGGCTCCGACACAATTAATTCATGGTTTTACCTCAACGATTGAACGTTGCGCTGTCTAAAAGCTGGTGCCTCGACGTTTATTCCGATCCCGTACATGTGCGTGTTATGTAGAAACCTTCTCCCGACGTTTCCCCGACCACGCAGTGATTTCTCATCAAGGGAATTTACCTCGCCTTTTTGCTCCCACGGCTACACGCCCTTCCTTCACCCCCTTACTATAAAGTTTACTAAGTTAGGAGCAAGCACATCTGCGGGATCGAGGTGATAAATACTATTGAATGGCAGCGCTGTGAGAAGCATGACGTCATAATTATTCACGCCAATCTAGTGAATTTCGGCCAATCGGAAAGCGGCCAGTCAGAAATCAGGCAATCAGCCTGTGCCGATCACGTTCGGCGATGCCACGAAGAAAGACAACCATGGCTAGATGGGAAGACGTACACAATGGGACCGGTTTCCTTCGCTATAGAATTCGAAAGCCCCAATTCATTCAACTATGTCTGATTTTGCGGCATTTACATTAAAAAAACTAGCGAGACCTGGTCGCCGTCCAAATTATTGAATGGCCTACAAAAATTGGAATCCTTTGAACGGAAAAAAGCGTGATAAAGCCTTCTTTAAAACCATATCGTCTATTTTATATAATATCGCGATATTTCGATATTTTTAAAAACCATCATCAACATTGTCGATATTGTTTCAATATCGCATCGCGACGATACATGTAATATCGTCATATCGTCCACCCTTAGTATTGTATAACATAGAAACATATTTTGCTCCCACATTTTTTTATTTTTATTTTTTTGCACCCAGTGGTTTGATATTTGCCATTCAGGTTGGCTTATTTGTTTCTCTCCTGCCTTTCACCTCTGTGGACCCCAGTTTGAATCCCAGGGTTTTCAGTCCCCGCCTGATTGCGTTGGTTTTTCCCCCAGTTAGGGTTTCCCTCCAACATTGAAAACACCACATTTTCTCTTCAAAGGTATTTATTATGAACATTTCAAAAACATTTCAAAATTCACGGCCAGAGCCGAGTTGAATTTGAATGACAATATTAAAAAACAATCTTTTTGCAAAGTGGGTTACAGTTCAAGGCACTTTTGAGTGCTCCACTGCTTCATTCCCAGAAAGATTAAATAATAATAATGTAATAATACAAGAACAATTGAAAGTTCTTCAGCTACTAAAAACAGATGTGATATCCAATGTATGCATGTCAGTTATCATTGAAAACTCTGTCTTTTTTGTTCAATTACAGTAACTGCAAGAATCATGTAGAGTTTTTTAAGGATCTTGGCATACCCTTCAATGCCTTAGAACAAGAAAAGACTTGCAGTGTAAACACATTGACGACTCAACTGAGAAGAGAGCATTTTGGCGGCCTTGGCATTTGAGACGAGTCGTAAAAGTGTTGCGTTGCCGTCTGCAAACTCTGGCGCAAAATAGCACAGATTGATTTATATTAAGAATAAATCTGCTCAAATCTACATGTATCTGGGCCAGTAATTGGTAACTGACTCCCCCAATGGGGATTCCAATGTCTAACATGGTACAAAGATACAGGTGTAACATTTTGTATGTGCTACAATGTAGAGACTTATTTACAAATATGCATTTCTTCCCGGGGCTGTGACCCAGATAAACAGATCTGAAGACGCCGGCAAATGCATATTATAGGATTTGGCAGGCTTTGAGCATCAGTGTAGGTCTCCCTGTATACAGTTTTACAATTATAACATGATTTTTCTACAAGTTTGAAAGGTACCAGCCTATGTTTTTCTTGTCTACATTTGTAACGGTGATAACTCTACTGATGATGCTGTGGCGGTGGTACACAGAAACAGTTTAACTGAAGAATTTATAGAAATTTGTAGTCGACAGACAATTATTTGAAGTGGCGATGCTTTGTATCATACTAAATGGCAGCATTAGTAGGGCAGGCTCGTAGGCGTGCTGCTCTTTCTTTGTCATTGTCAGTCACCTCACATGTACTCATGACTGCAGAAAAGTAACAACGGTTTTCTGGAGAGTTTTGAGCATCTTAGATTTACTCTCAAACTTCGGATCATCTCATGGGTAGAAGGGCGTGGCTCGGGCATGGCTCCTTAAACTCTATATCAGGATACAAAATGAGAGTTAATAGGTTAAGAGTTAAATTTTGGTTTTTACCCTTACAGTGTGTGTGCTAAACACTGTATACTCAGTACTTAACCGAGTTCTGTGAAAAAATCCACAGGCAAATCACTTGGATGGGATTCGAACCCACAAAGTGTTAATAGAAATTTAAGAGTAATAAACCACAAGGGAAACTGACTTGGAAGATTTTAATTAATTTGGGGTTGAACAAAGAAAAATTTACTAGAATGGGATTTGAACCTATGACCTATGGAAACGTGCCAGCGCTTTACCAACTGACCTATCTAGCCCTCTGTTTGGGACACCGCCAAGAAAGAATAGATTGTTTGCCAGGAAAACAATGGGTTTCCACAGACTAACATTCTAAACCCTGTAATACACATAGACTGTGTTCATAAAATTACTTGTGGAATGTCCCTCTCTTTAGATTCCCCTTTGTAGACCTATTGCTCCTATTGTACACAAGATTAGTACACCATTTACCTCCAACAGAATGTTCTATATTTTGTACCAGTCCAAACTCTTCAAATGTCTTATGTTACATGCATAATTAGTCCAAGTTCACCTTACAACCCATCAATTACATATAATATCAAGTAATGTCGCTCTACATTTGATAAACCATTGATGCAACGTTGACAGACAAACTCGCTGACATTCAAAACTATCCACAGATGTCCGCGACCGCTCATGAAGCAGTCATAAGTGTTGAATCAACGAGCAGCAGATATCAGCACTGAGTTCCTCTGTGTAGCATCATTTGGAATTGACTTTATGTTCAAGCTGGGTTCGAGCTGGGGATGCTGTTCGGATCGTCTAGAAATGTCAGACTTGTTATCATTGAAAGAGTATCAAAATAGTCATGCTTGCAGTTGGTGCTCTGTATCATCAGGGATGTTATCGTCGTCGGTGAAAACAGTTCTTCTTATTGCACTCTTTTATGACTTAAAAAGCATGTTCGTGGGTTATTAAGACCTTGTGTTTGATTCTGTGCCAAGGATTTTTAATTTGTATGCTGTTTTAGTTTATTTTAACGATAGTCTCCTCAGTTACAAAACTGCCTTCCTGAAGGGCGCTGTAGTTTTTTATATTGGGGTTTGGAGTTTTGCTTTTAACTATTTTGAAGAAAATGAAAGACATAATTTTAAAACAAATTAAGCCAGTGGTAGGTTTGTTTCAAATTGTAAGAAAGGGTATCATAATATTTTTTACCATAATCTGTCCAATTGTTGTAGTTTGTAGTGTTAACAAAACGTCTTGTCAGTGTTCAGTCAAACGCCACTCAAGCTTTTCCCTCTCAATCTAACATTAGTAGCCACAAATATGAATTGCTCACCAACAATGTCATTTATTTGAGATGTAGAATATCAGGTTTCGTTCTGAGAGTGAAGCTTTCCATTATATCAACTTCTTAGGGATGTAAATTTATTGAAACATTCTGAAAGTTGAAAAAGTCGCTCTTTCCCATGTGTATTCCAGTGGAGTTGAGATATTGTGAGCATTTTGTTTCACACTCTAATTCTCATTTACTCTTTCTAAAGTACCTGTCTCAGACAAGATCTTCCCACATGAATTGTGAACACTTCTACATCATCTTCCCTACATAGGTATCTTCAGGCCTCTGGGTTATCATGATGATCACATTCATTCCATGAATAATTTAAAACAAATAAGTTATGTGTGTTGTGTTGTCATTTTTAGCCTTCAAGAAAGACTGCTAGGGTCAAAACGTCAGGCCATTAACTATTTTTTGCATTTATACCACAGGTCCTTTTGGTTGGTAAGCAGTTTGCAAATAAATAAATAAATAAATATCTCAACTTTGATTACATGCAAGGTACTTTGCTAGACTTGTATAACCTCCATTCCTGTCTTGTTCCCATTATCATTAATGGTTGTTAAGTACACATTATGTAAAGCACCAGTCTGTTTACAAGTAAGGCTCTGTTTGATTGCACAGACTCCCATTGGAACAAAATTGTCAGTCGCCTTTAAAAACGGTTATTCCTATTTCGTTAAGTGATGAATGTATTAACCCTTTCAATACCGCATTTTTTATGGGGGTCACACTGCTGTGTACCGCATTTTTTCACACACACACACACACAAAAAAAGCAACGTGCAGTGTTAAAAATTTTTCAATCTTGATTTTCTGTGTGAAGACATATTTTTGTGGAAAAACTTTATGCATACAATTTGTAGCTTATGAAATTACCTTTTATATGATGTCAAATTTGTATACATTATCTTTATGTCCTTTGTCACCTCGATCGGCACGAATGGGTCGAGGCCCGCCGGGTCCACGCCCAAGCACACGGCGTTGAACGGGTGCCGTGCTCGGTCCAGCTACCGGTATATCGTCAGGATAGTTGTAATAATTGAACGTGCCTGGCGACGAAACATCACGAGTTTCATCTGAATCTTCACTAGGTTCTTCTTCAGATATTTCCGAGTCCAATTCGAAGTCACTTACGACAAATATTTCAACCAAAACCTCCTGGTCACGAACAGCCATGATGGTGATTTTTTGTCGGAAAAACGGAAGCGTGAAATCTGGAAGTACTGCTGCATGCAATGTAATTTTTCTCGGAATATCGTAATGGCGACCCCCTATACAATACACACCATTGTGAAGCTCGATAAACAAGCTACCCGTCTATATAAAGGTCAACAGCAGAGGGCGCCAAACAAAATAATTACAGGTTCTCAAACGCCGCTGCTTTTTGTGTCGAGTAAACTCGACATTGGTACGGAAGCACTACACAGAGCACTGTCGAGTAAACTCGACAATGGTATTGAAAGGGTTAATGTAGTCCGTCAGGAATGTTAGTTCCAAAAGGAACATGACTTGAACTTGTACAGTAGTCTGTACAATTATTAAGTGAGTCATCCGCCCCCAAAAACAGAAATGCATCGGAATATTTTGGTTGAGTCGACAGCATTAGTTATGCTTGAAGTACCAATCACATGTTAAATTCATTAGCAACAACACCCATGCCTTTAACACCCTCAGAGGGGGAAGACGGGATATCTGGACATGGTTTTCAAAGATTTGTTTGATATTTTTACACAAGCAAGAGCAGTGACCCTTCCAGAGGAATAATGGTGGGGGAAAGTTGCAGGCAGGAAGCGTTTAGGGTTGGGAGAATAATTAATGTGCATTTTTCTTTCTTGATGAGCTCAAACAGATGCACTTGGGAGGTAATTCATTACGATTCAAAGGGACCCGTTAGGACATCTCCAGGGATTTTTGGGCTACATATCAAATCCCGTAATTGTGTATTTATCATGAATTTGTAGCGATATTGGCTCCAGCATCGTCTGATTGATAAGACTCAAGTATGACGATAATTATAGTTTAATTAAAGGACATTTGGAGAGTCTCGCTAAATAGAGGATTTACGTCATAAGATTTGACAAGCTGGAAAGATGGAATCATAAATTGGATAAGATTTATTTAGGTGAGATTTTTGGATGTAAGTTGTCTGAATTGCATCGCGTTTCAAAGGGACTGCCATAATTTATGACTGATTTCAACTATAATTGGGCAAGGCTAGAAAGATTAAGCAAAGGTTATTAGCCTTTACTAGTACATTTTGTAGCTGTTGGGAGAACATGTTTTGCAAGTATGTTTATTAAATAAGCAGAAATGTTTACTCTGTATTCATTACAAGATACATAGGACTCAACCAAACCAGCAACACAAAATGGGTTGTATTTTATTATTTTGTTATATATTATTATTTTATGATTATTATTACTTATTTTTTTCTTTGGGGGGGGGTGTATGTGAGTTTTCATTTTTAATTAATTTATTTTATTATTTTTATTTTCATTTATTTTATAATTTTTTTTAAAACAAAAACAAAATAATGTTTGGGTTTTTTTGTTTGTTTTTTTACTTAATTTATTTATTTTGATTTTTTTTTGGGGGGGGGGGGGGTTGGGGGGAAGCGTATTTTGTATCAAAAGTGAATCAAATTCCAATGTGAAGCTTGAAATAATTTAGATAATATGAATGACAGGATATCATTAAAATCATAATCAACAGAAAAATGATACCCCTTTAACAGAACTCTGACTAACTTTTAACTGTTTTTTTCATCCTATTTTTTATGTTATATTATGAGTTATCAGATTTGACATGTTGATCAACAGCAAGAATTGCTTAAATGAAGTCGAATTATGTAAACCCATTAATTCCTCTGGGGTTTTTGAGATCGTAGCTTGATGAATTAATTTTTATTCTCAGCATCGGCGCAATCTTCTTGGGTCGAACAGGGTAGTTGTCTTATGGGAATTCATTCAAGCACTACTAGACAAAGCCAATGAGGTGGGACCCCAAAGAACAATAATACCATCCTGCATCCCCCAATGTCGCTACACGGCAACGCATCACTCTATTAATGCAGTCACCGTGACGATAGGTTGCATGCATTGATGTAGTCATTCACAGCATCTCAGGAGTCTAGGAAAAAAGCAACATCATGGAGGGAAGTAGACGAACAGGGAGTAACGGTATATCACCTATAAAGGATGAGGAGGAAGATGATTTGGGCATTGGAGGTAGGTTTATAAATGTCTCTAGGATGCAGCTTTTCCTTGGGCTAGAGTAAGAAAGGTTAAGATGCCTTTAAGGAGACGCTCTAGTGTTGTTTTTGAGCTTATGAGAGAGGAAGAAAATGTGTTTGGGGTCCGATGATAGCGGATGATGAGGAAGTACATTGGTTTCCATGGAAAATTAGTCGTCTTGGTTTCTAAGGAAAGTCACATAAAGATGTTTTTGATGTTTCTATGGATATTTAGACTTCCCTAAATATACCGTTGATCAGAATAAATTATAGGAAAAAAAATAGAGGATAATCATTGGGAAACAGCGGCAGGCAGATTTACTGGGGTTCTGTTAATTAATCATGTTTTGTGGTTTAATAGGCATAGATTATTATTACCATTTGTTTCTATGGAAACGTTGGCATCTGTTTTATGAATCAACTGATGGTTCTGCTTTTTGGAATCAGATGATGATTCTAAAGATTTATGGAGGCTTTTGTGTGTTGGGAAGACCGATGAATGGAGGAGTCTAATGTTGTGATGTTGATGTGATTTTCACGGATGGATGGTGGCATTGATCAACTTAGGGAATGCTGCTATATTTATCTCCGTATCTCACGCTCAAAAATCTTCATGCATCATATACCTTTTTTATAAATGTTAAAATTGTTACTAAATTGTAATGTTCCGGCTAATAATTTTATATCAATGTTTTTTAATAGTTTATTTAATTATTTTGGGTTGAACAAAGATAAAATGACTAAAGCAGGGCTTGAACCTGTGACTTCCTGATTAACATGCCGGTGCTCTACCAACTGAGCTATCTAGCCCTAAGTTGGCAGTCTCGCGTGAGATAGTTTTATTAAAGTAATGCACACTTGTAAATATTTGTGGCCATTCCTGTTAGTTGAAGGAAACTTGGTACAGGTCACAAATTAATCAAAGTAGCAGCAAAATTATTGTTTAATTGTTTTTTCGCTTATCAGTTTTATTGTGGAGGGAACCAGTCAAGTCATTTAAATTACATGATAGTTTGGTTGGTAAAGTATGTCCGCTTAGTAGCAAAAGAGGTTACTTTCAGCAAGTTTGGTCTCATTCAGCTTTTGCTCTGAGAATGTTCTTGTCTTTTACATTTTTAATTTATGCATTTTGTAAAACACCATGACCAACGACTGGTAGTATGGCATTACACACTATAAATGAAGTAACAGATTTATTTAACGTAGATGTAAATTGTTTAATTGAATATTAACATGCCAAGTATTTGCAATCCAAACACATTTATTAGTTGTTATATGAAAAGGAAATATTTACATTTGATTTAAGTCTGTTATAATTCTCAACTGGAGGTCATCCATGAGGTACTCTATTTATGTTTCAGTTTCCAGGGTCTACTTAATGATTCTATGGATATAAATCGAACTGTGTGATTCTTTTACAGGCATGTAACTTTTCTCGGGGAGTTTTGAAAAGCTGGATGTTCCAGATTCCAGACTATGGATAAAGCAAATGCAAATTACTGTTCCCCTTCGGAATACATTTACGCAGATACCCGTGTTAATTTTTTCAACTGGCGTTCACAAAAGCTGAATTATTTGCACTCAACCGGAGGCTTTTAGTGTTGCTAAGCAACTAGCATCTTACATAGGAATTTATTTATGGAATAAGAATTCCGGCGGATTATACAAGATGTTCGATTGAGGAGATTATTTTTGTACGGGAGGATTTGTAAAGTAGTGAGGAGATATATATATGTAACCTTGGAGAATGTTGATTAAGTAAGTAGTACACACTCTGGTTGTGGCTTACAATACTGGCTGTGGCTTCATTGGTAGTCAGCCATTTCAAGCTGAGAGCATAATGGAAAGAAATATAAAGAATGCACCTTTGCTAGGTGTGTACGCTTCTTCAAACTAGTAATTAGCCGTGTGATAATAAGATTAACCATGAGCCAGTTTTAATTACAGTTCCTAAGCATTATGGCTCCATGAACTTGGTTACTTCAATATTATTTTGCACTGTTATATTTTGCTTAACAAAAACAGACAACTACCCAATATGCCATGTAATTCACATTGCTTGACTGGTGCCCTGATTTGATTTTGCTTAGCATCAATTTCTTCACAGTTTCATGATGTTGTTCCGTGTTTCTGCTTAGTTCTGCTTAGTAGACATTAGCCAGTCGCCTAAACACGAGCCACTTTGCATTTCCCAAATGCAAGCCTCAATGCTCAAACCCAAACACCGAATCATACATCATGCCCACGGGAGCGTCTGATTCTAAATTGAAAAAATAAATGGAGTCGCATCTGCAACGATCAAATGACGCTTTAATTAAGGATGACAAGAAGTGGCGTCCACAAGAGGGTTATGAATGGATCTCTAGCATCCATGACTAAATTAAGATGTAGATCTTGCAAGATCATATGTGGCTGTAAATATACAGAAAGATTGTTCTTGCATGGCTACGAGCCCCCCTCCCCCCACCACCACCCCACCCAACAACACCACACCATAACACACACATACTAACATAAATCAGCAAGCAACAAATTATTGATTGCCTCAGAAGAATTTGATTTAAAACAAATTACATTTAATTGCTGGAAATGCATTTAATAGAAAGATGTTGACAAAATTGCTACAAGCACATCTTTAATTTTGTTTGCTGAGGGTGTAGCTCTAAGACTTTTCACAGTTAGACGGTTTTGTAAACAATCCTCCGTAAGGCTTTCTGTGTGACTTCATAAGAACCGCTGTACATCTGAGATCCTAGAACTGCCATTGGTCCCTGGATACTATCTTATCATCTGTTATGGTCTCCCAAGCTTGACAAGAAGCACATTGGTTGTGTTTAGAGAAGGGCATATTCCATAGCAATGCAGCATCTCACTGCAGTAACACGTGACAATCTGTTTTCTTATAGACCTTATGATGTCACCAGAGCCGTATATTGAGAGAGTTGTAACAAATTATGATTAAAAGCCATTTTGTGTGTCCAGCGAATACAGGGTGCCAGTCTGCCCATTGAGTTGTGCTGCATTTAGACCAAAAATGGCGTCCAGCATAATCCTGACCAAAAAAAAAAGTTCTCTCTATGTCGCAACTCTCTTAATACACAGCTGTGGATGTCACTGGACTAGGGCGCCCTTTTGTAGAATGACCTATTTATTGGCCTATTTATTTACTACATCACAGGCGCAAGTTTTGCCAACCATGCACAAACGCGCTGAGTTGTTCTATCCAGTCACTGTAATGGAGATCAATGAAAAAGCTTATTTTTCAAACAAACAAAAATTCCCAACATGTACCTCACTGTTTACATGTAGAGCAGTGGAGAAATAAAAAAAGGTCAGACAAATTTGTCGTTGAAGTATGGGCAGCCTTCACAGCCCAAAAAACCAATAATTTATCATAAATTACAAATTCTATCAAATCACTCAAAATCAATGACCAATTAATGGTTGCCACTCAAAACAAATAAAAAGTACTTGATGTTCTTCATAGCAAACGGTGTAAATGTTTTGAGGCAAAATTTGTGCCAATCCAGTTATCAACTTGGTGTAACTCAAGGCTGTCTATAGAAAATGATGATTGATGTTTGTAAACAAAAGGAAGGTCTATTCTTCAACATTGCTAATGCGGCCAATTGCCCAAAACTTATAACTTACACAGTAACATAAAAGTGCATAATTACCTTCTCCTGTCATGATATGGACAATAACCGTAGCTCTTCTGGTCACACCCCTTATATCTAACCAGCCACGACAGACCATGTGTTAATATTAAGCTTATTTTCAAACAAACAAAAATTCCCAACATGTACCTCATTGTTTACATGTAGAGTGTTGGAGAGGGAAAAAAAGGGCAGACAAATTTGTCGATGACCTACGGTTCGTTGCAATTCTCTGCTCTAGGACTGCGGGAGGATGGAGGGTTACGATTATCGCAACTACTGTATTGAATGCTAACTGCGCTAAGAGTAAGAGGTCACAAGTTCAAATAAATTTTGACAAATTTTCCTCAATGTTTTTTTCTGTTCCAGGGGATGAGTCTCTGGGAGTCTGCGTCTACCTTCTGATGGTTTGCTCATATCTTGTTGTATTTTTCACCCTGCCTGTGTCCTTATTCTTCTGTCTCAAGGTAAATCTTAAATCTGTGTATTTATTTATTAATATATATTTTTAAATCTTAGGGGGAAAAAAGAGGAAACAAATTATTCGTTCAGAGCTGCAAACTCTTCCTGATTCTGCAGAAAGTTCCCTGAAAATAAACCAGTCTTTCCATGTTCTGATGAACAAATTTGACAGTCTCCCTGATAATGATTTTTGTTCCCCTTATTTCGTTGAATTTAATTCTAAATATATCCCTGATTGTTGTACAAAATCTCCCCAATTGCAAGATGCAAATGTTTGCAGCTCTGTGTGTTTGATATTTTGAAGGAAAACTACAAATGGAGGAAGGTGTAGTGACATTTGAATCCATATTTTAACTGTCAAGCTCTTGTCAGAGTTGAAAGGCAGTATTTTCTACAGTAAGATCCTAAACAATAGAAAGTAGGGCTTGCCCTTAACACTTAGCCCAATCCAGTACTATGGGCTAGTGAACACCACTTCTCAACTGGCCCTGTGGGCTATTAAAAATTCATCAACCTACTTCTATACTATAATGATCGTTAAATCACCATCTTGGATTAGAAGTGCGCCATCTTGGATTAGAAGCGCGCCATCTTCGATTAGAAGCACGCCATCTTCGATTAGAAGCGCGCCATCTTTTCAGGTCAACTGGCGCCCGCACCCTGCTGAATTTGTGCGTCCTGGGGTCATTATCGGAGTACCCGTGGGTTGGGGTCTGCGTTGGTGTTCCGACATGTAGCCGCAATTGTGTGCAACGGCAGCCGGATACCCGCATTGGGGTGGTTGGGGTCTGCGTTGGTGTTCCGACGTGTAGCCGCAATTGTGTGGAACGGTAGCTGGACACCCGCATTGGTCGACCCTTTCGTGTTTTCATACATGTCATCAGGCATGGTTTTTTTTTGCGGCGGGTTAGTCTGTAGCGGAGCTTGCGTGACGGTCAGATGATTTGTGGGTGTTCATTTTGGGATAAACTTTGCATATTCAAAACATAAATTGGGGGTCTTTCAATTTGCGTTCGCTGTTTTGCATTGTTGTGCATTCTGGGAATTTCGCGTGCCGGACACCGCTTACTGGGGTCGGCACCGGTGTTCCAACGTCTCCCCGCGATTATGTGCAACGGCATACTAATATAGCGAGATGATTGATTTAAAATGCAGCTCAAGGGGGGGGGGGGGGGGGAGGGGGAATAATCCAAATTGTAAACTGCATATTTTCTGTTAACGATGCTTTGTCTTCTTCCAGCTCATTTTTTCCCTTCTTGATGTGACCTCATATGTCCCCTTTATAATGTTTTCCTTTTATTATTTCTTTCATAAAGACACAACATAAAATTCACAAAGACAATTAGCATTATTGAATATTAGTCGTTACCTGCATTTAGTGGTATTAAAGTAGGCCTAAATACAACCAATAATTTCCGAGCAATAAAGAAATAAAGAAACAAGCCATAAAGAAAGCCAGAAATAATGACACAATGAAATAAAGGGAAACACACAAAAATAAAGCCTCCTCCAAACAAGCACATAAATCAAGAAATCAAAGACAGACGGAAATGAACAAATAAAGGAAAACGCTAACACACAAATATTGTTTATGTTATTTTCATTTCTTATTTAAATCTTTAGACGTAGGGCCTACGATGAATAAAATTTGAACAGGGTCCTTCAAGACAAAATAATAAACAAGTTTACAAAACTGTCATCAACAAAATGTGACGCTTAACATTATTATTGTATTCATCAACCATTTACATTATTATTGTATTCATCAACCATTTACATTATTATTGTATTCATCAACCATTTACACAATCTAGAAGAACGAAATAAGGAAACAAACACAACCACACCCGAAATTATTTAAAAAAACACAGAAATACTGACATACAAGCATCGAAATCAATTTTAACATAAAAACATCAAACAATAAACGTCAACGAGATATCAAGAAACATCAGGCCCCCCTATGCAACTAAGGAAATAACGAAAGTAAGACATTAACAAAATTAACAAATATAAAGACAAACAGACAAGTCAGAAAAACACATCATTACAGAAACACCGAAATATACTGAGCAAATACAAAGTTCACCACGGGCAAACACGGATATACAGAGAGAGAAAGTATAGAAACAAAGACACATTTAAGAAATAAAGAAATAGGTCAAAAGAAATCAAGAAATAAAGAAAAAAGGAAATAAAGTATATACATAAATTCACACATTTTACAAATTTTAGGACCACAGAAGCATCATATTCCATGGATTACTCGGGCCTTTGTTAGATATTCAAAAAGACCTCACATATCAAAAAACCTACATATCATGCCAAGCATGCATCATTGTCTTAGCATATCCTTCCCAAATATTCAAACTCACCCCCAACTTGCTTCGTAGTCGAGAAAAGGGGCAAGAAAAGGGTCAGGAGGGAACGTGACGTTTCGACCACACTCAACACCTTTTCCATGCTCAAAATTTTATCATAACACATAACTACATTGCGTACTGGTTTTCAATATCCTTACCAAACCCATTCTGAAAATGATAACCTTTCATACCCTCTCCAATTATCTCCTTTCCCCTCACCCCACTTTGCAACATTTTATACGCAAGAATCTATCGCGCCCACCTAGCGGGTGCCGCGCGAAGCGCGGCATCCCGCTAGTGTTTATAATACTCAATACTTCTTCCTTTTCAGATGTGAATACAAAATTGGTTTTGATTAATAATTTTAGTGTGTGAAAATAATTTCATTTGACCAATAACTTAGTTGCAATTGCTGTATCAATATTACAGCATAAAGATGTTTGTGACAATTTTTGTATGTAACCCAGGCTACTAAAACTTCCTGGGGGCAACTAAAATGCACAGTCTACTATCCCAGTGGGCTGCTTGAAATAAAAAACTTAAGCCTAAGGCCTGGACATTGTTAAGAAATATTTCTTGCTACATTAACTTGTTTTAGTTTTTTTTATTTATTAAAAGGTATTCCCATAGGTTGTTTTTCCCATACTTTTAAAATATTCTGAACTGTAAGCGTTAGAAGCAACCAAGGACACTTAATTCAGATATTATTATATTTGCATAGCAGGAAATCAATTTTTCTAAGGACAGTAAAATCTAGGTAAAGGCTGTGTTTGTCTAAGGATATTTTTGGTGCTCATCGCTGAGTACATCGGAAAAATAATGTACTCGGGTTGTTTTGACTGCAGGTGGAGGTGATCACAGTGACAATCAGGGTGTCATATTTTATCTTCCTGGGGTGCACATGAGGACATGTTTACTGTATCGTCGGCTGAATAGATGGAAAATGGGTTGCCTAAGAGACCACCTCAAATCTTCCTTTCTGAATTATTATAAATTTCATATGGGCCCGTCTGAAACTCAGTAATGTCTTTTGAAGTTGAATAGAAGCTGTGTTTATCTTCCCTAGAGTGTTGTCTTCACTCCACGCTAAAAATGTCAAATCTGAAATATTCTTGACATACCCTACGGACTCAGAGCATAGCAGCTTCATTTCCTCTCTATGTTAATGTAAAACCCGCATTAAAAAAAAGGTTACAGTACATGTATTTCAGCCTAAGGGTTTTTCTTTTCTTCTTTTGAAAAAGGTATTAGATGTGCATTGACAAATCTGTTGCTGTATAAAAAACAAAATGGCTGATGCAAGAACAAATTGATGATGCATCACCCTTCATTCAGAAAGTGAAGCATCTGCTTGATTGATTCAAGAAGTATTTAAAGATACATCAGGGTGATATTCTTCATATTTTCTTCCGATTCGAGTATTGTGCAGAAATAATAGCCTCTAAAAAAAAAAAAAACCTAGAAAAAAAGCCTCTTGACCCAAATCACCTGCTGTCATCACAATGATCTTGGTTGTCCCATTTTGAGAATTAATTTTCAAAGTTTTCCAGTGAAGTGCAAATTTTAGGGTACGCAGCATTTAACACGCTTACCTAATGACTCTCAAAATGGTGAGCGTGTCAGTCGCAGTAATTGATGTACGTGCAAGGGGTTAATATCATATGTAGGTCAGCCCTTGTACTCGACAAGACTTTCCTTCCATTTTTTTGTATATTTATATTTTTAACTTTAAAAACATGCTAAAGATGTAATTTTTAAAATGTTGTACTTTGAAATTAAAAGACAAAGAAAAATAATTTGTATATTGTATGTTACACATTTACATGTAATTTTTCATTTTGTTAATTTCATGGTAAAAATACAAAGTACAATGATAAAAATTATAAAGAAACCTCATACACAGAAAAACAGTTTAATATTAATATGATGTTCCTATACATTGCTTTCGTACCCGAAGGGTGTCCCAAAGGGCTCATTATATTTTCTACAGGTACGCATCAGAGCTATATTTGGAATGTACAAATGTATAAGACCCATTTGACATGAATATATACATGTAGCGCCTTGTAATGGTTTACAAGGTGCTGTGGGGCAAACCTAATGCAGCACCATGCCAGGACACCACACACTATGAACTATGAACTATGAACTATGAACTATGAACTATGAACTATGAACTATGAACTATGAACTATGAACTATGAACTATTTAGTCCCATCTGAAGGACGAAGCAATAATGGTTAAGCACCTTTCTTAAGAACACAAGTGTCAAGACTGGGACTCGAACCCACTCCCTGCTTAGCAGAAACACAAGTTGAGTCTAGCATGCTTGACCTCTTGGCCACAAAACAACAAGTTGAGAGGATGACATAGTTTGTTTGACAATCTAGCTTTTCCAAATCAATAAACAGAAACAAGTTTTTGCGACACATTTTTTCAAAGGAGAAGACAGAATCAAAAGACGAACGCAGCATCTTTAAGAGGCAAAATTGTATCTTCCTTTAAGACCTGTCAGACTGAAGTTCCATTAGTCGTGTAATAAATCATTGGGGATAATCTGAAAAACTCTAAGATGCAAAGGCATATCACGCCTGTCTGGTCAGATGTTTTGTTTGTTTAACAGAGAGTTTCTCGTAAGTGACACCCAATCTAAATATTTCATTCCTTTTATTCTTCTTCATTACTGAGTGAAATTTACCCAAATAATGTCTGTGGTGTGCAACTACAGATTGATAGACAGATTCTGGTTTGACAATTTAAACCAAGAAACAAAAGAGGACAAATATTCTCTTTTTGTCAATGATGTTTATTTCTCCTTCAAATTTGCTTTGATTGGTTCATATGATGAGATTGATTTATATTTGTGTATGCCCACCTAGCAATGCTCATCATGTAGTTTTTCACTTTAGCATTGTGTTAATTTTTATATTTGTAGTAGAAATTAAGAAGAAACAACTACCTCTTTATTAATATGGAAAGCTGTCCAACATTCATGTATGTTGAAAGCAGTATTGAATGGAGACTATATTCT
Source organism: Leptasterias polaris (assembly GCA_037783415.1). Lineage (NCBI taxonomy): Eukaryota > Metazoa > Echinodermata > Asteroidea > Forcipulatida > Asteriidae > Leptasterias > Leptasterias polaris. The sequence continues at coordinate 1,396,036 of JAZGTN010000089.1, forward strand.
TGATTTGTATTCAAGGCTTGAAATAAGGCTAAGGATCTCATTGTAATGTGTTAATTGTTGAGACCATGGAGCTATACATGTACATGTAGCTGTGTGTTGAGACCAATAGACGGTTTACAATAAATAACATACATAGCTATGATAACTTATGATAAGTGCGGATTAAAGTACTATGTGAAAGCTGGTCACATACGACAGGGCATCATGTACTTTTAGTTCATTATCATTATGCACAGAGATAAATTTATTAGCGTGTCAAATCATGTTCACCATACTGATTCCATGCTCTGTGGTCGTACCAACACCGTATTGATTGTTGGGTCCTTTTGCGCCGTCGAAACTACACCATTTGATAAAATTGCCGAGGTTAGTTTGACCCATGGGGGGTAAGAGGGTCCATGTTGAGGAGCATGCTGGGGTGAATATCAATCCAACATATTCAGCTTTGTGGGGAGACTGGGCAGTGTAACTCAACTAATTTCACACTCCGGTGCCGAGCGTATAGTCACTTATTAGATTGAAATTGGTGAATATTATCCGAGATGTGATTTGGTCATCTCACAGCAGGCATGGGGGTGAATATTGAACAGCAATATTGAAAATGAGACATGGAGAATTGGTTTAAATCCCTCGCTGACATTACATGACCTGTGATCATGTTGAGCAATTAGTAACATAGTAATAATCGGTAGGTGGACTTAGTGGGTGGGTCATTTGTTTTATTTTGGGCCTGTGGTCATTTTCACCGTCATGTTCTGATGTCACTAATGTCATGTCACTGATGTCACGGTTATTCATCGGTCGCTCCTTCTCGTTCAGTGATTTGCCTGTGGAAATTTTTTCGCAGAACTCGGGAAAGTACCGAGTATTCAGTGCTTAATACACATTGGTGTAAGGGTAAAAAAGTTTTTTTTTTTTCATTCTTGATGCAAATTCTATTTTGAATATTTTTTATTTTTTATTAAGATATCGATTTGAAAACTCAAGATTGACAGACTTGTCTGATCATGAGTTTACTGGACTTGACGTCTCTGGCCTGTGGTACAGTGTAAATTTCGAGCAGAGTCCTTGCAAAATTGCTGTCTCAAATTTGGTATAGAAGCCATTGAGTCTTTGGCTATGACAGCCACTGCCTAGCCATAGCCATACCAAAGCCCCATGCATCGGTATAAACAGCCACGTAACCATGTCAATGTATAATGTGACAGCGCATCATTTACATATGGCATGACCTTTGTATCAGGTTGACCTCTAACTGACGTCAGTGCCTATATGCACCTGTCATACGCACATCTTGACTGAGTGGTGGTATGGTAGGAATCCAATGGTTAGTTCATTCATCAGCTCTTCTGGCTGTAATCAGTCATCCTGGTCCCCCTCTGTTAAGAGTCGATTAAAAATAATTCTGATGGATTTTGTGGTTGCATGACATTTAGTTGTTGGTATTGTACAATTACTGTAAACTTCTCGAATGGGAATTGTTTTGGAAATCTATTTTGTTGTATTTGGTTGTTGCTCTTGATTCAATAGAGATCTTTGATCTTCAAACTTTCAACTGATTGACAGGGCCTGTAATTGTTTGTAAAATGTTTGTAAAATAAAACAAGGCTGTTTTCCATGAAAACTGCACTGCAATAATTTCTTCGTAAATGTTTTTATTGCAATAACTTCTTCTGTGACTTTCAAGCATGTGTTTAGTTATAAACGAGAATTATCACAATAATAATCATCGTAATTAAACAAAGTTTTTAATTTTTTGTTTTGTTGAGGTTGTTGCGGAGTATGAGCGTGCCGTTATATTCCGTATGGGACGCCTGCTACCTGGTGGTGCTAAGGGACCTGGTATATTCTTCATCCTTCCTTGTATTGATAACTACGTGAAAGTTGACTTGAGAACCATATCATTTGATGTTCCACCTCAGGAGGTGAGTAGAACTGTTTCGGCCCCTGACCCCTAAATCCCAGAATTTTTATATGGGCAGGTAGCTCTTAAAAACTTCAAGGGCATTGTTTCAAGAGCTGCTCATCATATAAGATTTGCTGAGGCAAAACAGGTTGCCAAAGTGCCATTGATGTATGCTGTCTGTTATACATGGTTCACTGTAAGATTCTTGCTAAGTGAATTAATTTGTCGTTCATTCGCACATTTATAAATAAAACAATAAATCAAGAATAGTTTAAACTGATGAAGACTTACAACAAAAGGGAAAATTTGAACATACCTTGAATTTCTTTTAACGTTGTGATGGACTTGACCTCTAGCCGACCTTTGTTGACATTTGGTGGGAAGAGGGCAGGGAGTAAGCCATCACTTAATCTTGACCAAGGATCGGAGTTGCCATCCCTGTTCAGCGCCCTCTTTTGATCAAATGTCAACAAAGGTTGCTAGAGGTCAAATCCATCACAACATTGTAGGACTAAAGATCGAAGACGTATGTTACATGCCGAAAAATCATGGAATGTTTGTATTTTCCCTTGTGCTCTAAGTCAATTTAAAACTATTTTGGATTAATTAATCATGAAGCAGCTTTGCAGCTCAAAAATATTTGCTCGGATGTTGAAAATGAAAATGAAATTCCGCACTTCTTAACGCTTGACCTTACTCCAAGATGGGTTATTCTACTCAACTTGTTTGTTAATAATGAGTTTCTGTAAAGTAGTCCATGTTAGTCCATGTCACATGAAACCCCATCTAACACTCCACTCCTCAAGCGTGTGTTGAATAATACATCACAGAGAAACACCACAGCACAAGTTCCACTAACAGGGTTGAACAGAAATAGTTGTCAGGCATATATCCGGAGAAAGCAACCTGTCCTGACAGTTTTGTTTTGTAGTGAACTGTAACAGCGATACATGTATTAAGTTGCTACATGAACACTTAGTTTACAACTTCCGCGCCTAATAAAAGACATGCAGTCTTGAAGAGGTCTTACATTCCACCTTGGTCTGTAACTCAGCTCACTTGATATGGATATTGTCTTCCTTGATTAAATTACATGGAATTCAAATCGATAATCAACATGTTCCAACCTCCCCCCCCAAAAAAATTTTTTTAATTCTACAGATTTGCTTTAATTTACTACTACTTTTTTCACAAGGATTAAAGTTTGTTGCAGTCCCGTGTGATATAAAACACTTGAAAAAAAAGTTAAAACATGAGGGTTGCCGGCGCAATGCAATAAAAGGATTCTCAAGGTTGTAACATGAACATAAGAAAACGAGAACAAAACAAGCGAAAGTTTGCGATATCATAGATAAAGTGCAGAAACCACTGCCCAAAGAAATTCCTTTTTTGTGTGTATTTATTTGAAAGCTTTGTATAATTTTTCCTCATCCTTCCCCATCACCACTCTCATTTTTTTCAATCGCTGATAAAAGTCTATAAATAAAATGAGGGCAAGTAACTTTTTAAAACCAAACATCCCCAAGCCCATGTTAACAGTCGTGTCAGGCTGCCAACATAGGGCTAGCTTAGCTAGCTCAGTTGGTAGAGCACAAGCACGTAAGTTCAAAGGTCATTGTTGGAAACCGCCAACATAAGGCTAGCTAGCTCAGTTGGTAGAGCGCAAGCACATTACTTTGGAGATTGATGGTTCATGTTCCGCTCTAGTCAATGTTTCTTTGTTCAACCTCAAGTTAATTAGTCTTATCAGGCATAAAAACTTTGTTCTTCTTCTCTCAGATTTTGTCAAAGGACAGCGTAACGGTTGCCGTAGACGCAGTGGTGTACTACAGAGTACACAACCCGACTATCTCCATCATCAATGTTGAAGATGCACAACGCTCCACAAGACTCCTCGCTGCTACAACACTACGGAATGTTTTGGGGACAAAAACCCTGGGAGATATGCTGATTGACAGAGACATAATCAGCAGTCAAATGCAATCTGTTTTGGACGAGGCTACAGACCCTTGGGGTGTTAAGGTCGAGAGAGTGGAAATGTGAGTCCAGACATATCAGTATCTGATTCAAGAGAAATAAATTTATTTATCAATCAGTTTCTCTTGTGGTTTATTACTTGATATTTCAAGCAAAAAGTTGCATCCCCTTAAGGTGATCCCTCTGCTGCTGCTTCCCAGGTTGTATTGTAAACTTGGGTGTGGTCCCTGGCTCTACGGCAGTTACAGGTTGGTTGGCTTCAAACTGGCACCCCCAAACAATAGGGCTAGATAGCTCGGCTGGAAGATTGACGGCACATTAATCCGGCCAGAGGTCGTTGGTTCTAGTCCCACTCTGGTCAACCCCAAGTTAAATTTATTTATTAACTACAAATTAGTAGGAAACCCAGTCATAGACAATACATGGCGATTCAGTTGGTAAGCAGCTCCTGCTCACTTTTGCACGGAGTAATTTTGCTTGGATTTCCTGTGAAATTGGTGCAAGACAATCAAAGAAGTAGAACGTCAGTTATTGCGATTATTTATTTTCATGTTTAACTTCATAACCTATGCAATCCTCAGAAATTATCCCGCCGTGAACACATGCTGACCAAAAATTGTGAAGAACCTTTACCACTCCCCACCCCCACGCCCTCTTTCCATTTCTCTATCTACCCCCCCCCCCAAGTCTCCACCCAAGGGCATCAAAAGATGTCTAGCATGAGAAACAAAGTCACATTGGACAGGATTTCTTCTGTGGAGTTATTTTCATGAACTCATTATTTTCCTACTTACAGTAAGGACGTACGTTTACCAGTGCAGTTACAGAGAGCTATGGCAGCAGAGGCTGAGGCTGCAAGGGAGGCCAGAGCAAAAGTAGGTTTTAGTTTTTACGCATCCTTCATCAGTTAAAGCCAAAGATTTGCAGTCTTTGAAGAACTTGACCATCTGATTGTTCACCTGATAAAGTTGAAGACCTGCCTTTGAGCCATGTTGTACTGCGTACCCAGAGTACATTTCTAAAGGAGAGATGTTTGCCCTGTGTCTCTAATAGACCGAGCAAGTCCCATGTACATTGCTTTAATGCGTAAATGAGACAATTTCACTCAATTTAATGAGTCCCAATGTTTGAATACGCGTGACACTTGTACAGTTTATTGTGCAGTTTTTCATTTAAAAAATGCAAGAACAGAGAATCACTAAAAGAGTGAAGGAAAAAACCTTTGATCTTTTGGGTTCACACAAAAAATCCTATTTAAATTAGTCTTACTACAGTTTCTTTGCTAATTTAAAGTTAGTTTCCTCTTTGTCATTGTAATTGCTATCATACTTCCGTAGCGACCACAGCATTGCAGTTTCGCTCCCATCCAAACACTGAACTAAACCACTCTTTTGTTTACAATCAGGTTGTGGCAGCTGAAGGAGAACAGAATGCATCCAGGGCTCTCAAGGAAGCTGCAGACGTCTTAGCAGAGTCTCCATCTGCCCTCCAACTGAGGTATCTCCAGACTCTGAACACCATCTCAGCAGAGAAGAACTCAACCATCATCTTCCCCTTACCCATCGACCTTCTGACAGGTTTCCTTGGGGGACGTAACAAAAAGTCAAGTCGGAAGAAGAAAAGAGAACTTGAGATTGATGAAGACATGGACGACGACGAACCAACGACAGTTTGAACGAGTTTGACTTGAATTCTTCAATGACATGTACTTAGTTTGGGATTTAAATTCATTAGGGTTTTCCAGAAGGGCTTGGCTCATTTGGTTTCATGAGACTCTCAGTTCATTTTTAACCTAAGTTCAGATCGGTCTGTCGTTTTGCAGAAGCCAGATGCAATTGAATATGAAATGCATTATTGAAACAAAGTTGACATGGTACATTTCTAGAACTTTATATTTTCTTTTGTGCTATTTGAAAATAAAAAGTGCAAAAAAGGAAAAGTGTAAATTTAACGCCATATTTGTGTGCTAAAATGTTGTCTGACTCCCACCTCTGAAGTAAAGTTTGTACAAGGTGGAAATTAATTTGAATAAGGGGACGTGCTTGTCTTTATCTGCAAGGGACCAAAATATCAGTTGGTAACTCATGTCATCAGCTCACAATGTGAAAATCACACAAGGGAAAAGTTTTTATTTTAATTTGGGGAGGGGGGGCAGGCTGTTGTAAAAAACACATATGTGATATGCACTTGTGTTAATAATCTCTTTTCTTTTTTTTGAGGGGGGTGGGTTGTTGTTTCTCATATTGCCTGCTTCAATCCTGCAATTCATAGGTTCAGTACATCATCAATTATCATTTTTGATCAATTGTCATTTTTGATAAAATATAAAATGACTTTGTCATTACTACATCGGTGCTACGGTTCACTTGAAGCTCTGTTCAATGCAACGATTCATCCTCGATACATCAAAGAAACAAAATCATCATTGTGACTAAGTTGGGTACATCATCAGCAGACTATGAAGTACAAACATTGTAATTTTATTTTGTGGAGTCTGCCTTTCTCTTTTTACAGTTTTCTTTTCTTAAGGATGTGTATTCAAACTTTGTAATAATGAACAAAGTCTTGCCAGGACATTCATGGTTAAGTATAAGTTCATCATGTGCTTCAAAAGAAAGTTTTCTTTCTTGCTTAAGTGCCATTATACTTCACTTTTTACTTTTAAAAATCTGAAGTGAAACTACCGTTGAGAGGAAAGGTACAACATTAGGTACATACTTATGAGGGTTTTTACAGCTTTGTTTCATAAAACTTTAAAGTTCACAATTTCTCTTAATCACTGAGCTATACGTTTTGTCAAAAACTGCTGTGAATATTTCCAGTTATTCTATTTGAAAAGGAACATATTCCAAACAATTTTGTGAAATGTTGTCTTAATTGCGTGCGTATTCATTCTGACAACACGATAGCTGTGAAATCTTGGAATATACAAGATGCTCACGTTTATCAATTATGGAATTGTTTTCTTTAAAATTTAACGGCTGGCTGGCAATTTCTGATATTTTATACACGTATCCATAAAAAGTTACCATTGATCTTAAACACTTCTAGTAAATTTTCTAAAAGTATGTAGACGGCACGAGGCAATTTATGAAATCAATGAAACTAACAATACTAAATTTATAATTATTGGGTTCCGGGTCTTGTATAAGCTTATGCTTTTTACCTGGATCCCTCGTATCATTTCTGTTATTATTTAAATATGCATTGTTTATCTGTTCTTGAGAATATGATACAAAATAAACCAAACCAAACCAAACCAAACATGTTTAATTAACAATCTTAACACTTGATTCCCTTCTGCTGTTGATTCACTCTACTCATTACTGTTCATTCAAAATTTATTTTCTCATTACCTCACCCCCCCCCCCCCCCCCAATAAAAAAACAATACTGATGTTGTACCTTTCCTCTAAGTTTTTGAAAGGCACACAAGTTTGATTGGTATTTAGAACTGGTAGTGAAAGTTTTGTGTAGCATTTCCAGTTGTATAGATCGTTGTTGATTATGTTCGTTATCCCACCAACATGTGGTTTTGTCCCAGTCCATCAGTGGGATGAGGGCGGACATCCAAGTTGGGTTAGGACAATCCCCATGGAAAGAATTCTCCATTCTGAAATAAAGTTTACATAACAATACTGACTGGAACCCCGAACAAAGATATTGACAAAGTAGGGAGACCACCAACATAGGGCTGGATAGCTCAGTTGGTAGAGCGTTGGCACGTTAATCCGGAGGTCATTGGTTCAAATCCTGCTCTAGTCAATTTTTCTTAGTTCAACCCAAAATCATTTAAAAATTTACCCTGTCAGTTTCCCTTGTGGTTTATTATTTTATACCTTTTTATAATGGATATTTATTGGATTTTGATATTTTTTTGTTTGTTTTAATCGAACGGAGAAATTTCCCTTTATCTTGTCAATACTTAAATTCCATCTTTATTGAAACATTAAGTTTATTACATAATATCACAATTGTTTGACCTTTTTAATTTTGGTTATTGTGTTGGTTTACTCTAAGAAAGAGTTGTTGGTCTAACTTATGAAAATTAGCAGTTATACCAGAGAGGGTATACCTTTGGTAATTACTCCAAAAGTTAATGACCATAAAAACTTACTTGGTAAGAAGCACTGCAGCTGATGATAATGTATAACCTGAGAAACAATTCCCTTAAAAGGAGTGTGGTTTTAGAGAGAGGGATTCAAAAACGTTTCAATCCGAAAAACGTTTCATGCATGAAACATTTCTCAGATTGTGTATTCCAATAACAGATTATTCTTCCTGCATGAACAAAACTGCTCCAGATTTTCAGCAATATCTCAAAAATGTAACCACCTTTTGAAATAAAATTTTAGTTTTATTGTATATATCTACATTTATAGGATTAAAACAATCACGGTTCCAAAAACCAAAGGTATACTTTGACTTTAATTGAAACATTATCTCAATTACAGAACTCTCAGAAATTGATAACAAATATATAAGAAGAATTTATTGGAAGACCTTTTCAATTCCAGTTTGTTAAGTAACAGAGTCACTCTTCATAGCTCTCAAACATATTTTAATTGTTTAATTTCCTGCATCTGTTGCTCTTGTCATTTTAAAACTGTATTCAACTTAAAGGCCATTTGTATTTAAACCAGTAATTTAACTTACCATGTACTTTTTAAAGAAACTTTTAAAAGGTACTTGTATAACAAAAACTTGTATATAAATTCATGTTTCCTGTCTGTGTGGTAATAATAAAGGTATTAAAAATATTAATTTATTAATATTCTATGTACCACTGATTGATAATTATAACTTGAATGTTCTGTAGACACAATCAAGTATTTATTATGTAAGTTTCTTCTGTTATGAATTAATCATAGAAATTGACTTTGGAGAACGCTGAATAGGTCAGTAACAGAGCGAGTCTTGGTGCAAGACATCTGTACCTTTATCTTGGTGCGGCCATCTTGATTTTCTCCCATTCAAATCAATGTAACGAAGCCAAGGCTGGAAGGGAAAATAGTCTGGTTCTTTTTTGTATGAACGTTAGCATTCATTACTGTGACTGGATACAAGGAACATGACCAAGATGGTAGCATCATGATAAAGGTCTATTGTAATTGACATTGACAATTTCAATAGTTTCAATAATTTAGGTTTTCATAACAGCTCTCACTATTGTTTGTTTGTTTGTTTGTTTGTAAAGGAAATTGCGATACTTGAGTGATAAGGAACAACACATTTTTGCACCAAGACTTATATCGGAGCAAGTCATCATTTGGGAAATGCGGGAATTTTTGCTGTATGGCACATATCACCTTTCTCATGTCACATGGAATTTATAATATCTATCCATTGCTACCATAGAGGGCGTAACAAGCACAGCATTCTTCTGGTGGGTTGTTTCCATGAATCCACCATGTATGTCTTGTTTCCTGTATACAATATCAATCATGAATACTGAATTGTATAATGTATAAAAAGCACCAAAACTATTTCCCTGTAACCCTTCTCTCATTTTCAATCTGGAAAAGAAAATGGCCGTCCCACTGTTCTATAATGTAAGTCTATTAAATGCAAAGCAATATGTGAATAATTATTACACAAAAAGTAGAGTTTTCACGCAAGTTATTATTTATAAATGTGAGATTCACATTCTGCAAGAATGTCACATACATTTGAAAGTTTGTTTTACTTGACTTGTCCCTGTTCAGAGTTATCTTAAGCATATACATTTATAAGCAACTATAATTGTTAAGATTATGTATAGTCTACAGGCCTCTTATAGTCAGTGCCTAAAGGGAACCAGTCACCCACTATACACACTGCATGGTATTTTTGCTGGTAACCAAATATTGGTTCACATGACTTCTTGGATTTCAGCAAATCATTTCTAGAGTGAAGCTACAATCAGCGAAGCGACCATCAACTCAAAAATATGTTTTTTATATTTGAGTTAAAGATCACATCCCTGTCATAACACATTTCTAGCAATAAAAAACAACAATCTGCTAAATGAGTGCATTTTTCCCGTCACATTCTATATGGAATCATTAAACAGTTTGGCTATAATTTCAGTTAGAGATATATGGATTAGTATATGAATGGGTATATTTTGTATATTTTCTAGAATTATTCTTATAATCTTAGTGCAATGTGTTTAGTTTTAAGCTATTTTAAATTAATTTACTGCTTGATGGCTTCATGAAATTGGGCCATGCTCAAAGGTATCATTTTGAAATTAAACGAGATAGTACCATAAGGTAACATTATAGTCTTTAAAGTCTATTTAAAATATCTAAGAAACCTTTTGTTAACTTATTTTAGTTCATCATTTGTGTATACTATATACTTTACTATTATATTTGTTAAAATGTTAATTTGAGATGATATTTAACAATAGATAGGTTGCAGTATGACGTAAGTCGGCCATCTTTACGGGCAATTTGGAACACACAGTCATGCGTTACGCATGAGAACGGCGTGCAGCACGCGCACATTTCACAAAACTCATTGCATGATTGGTTAGTGAATGACGCGGCTGCGTTAATAATTTGAGCGCTCGACGCGCCTGCAAGCCAAAATGCGATTTGCCCGTAAAGATGGCGTCTACTGGGAACTATCTATACGTTTCCACTGAATATTATAAAACAATTTATTTAAGGCAATCTTGTTTTATCCTTGAGGTCAAAATGCAATTAAGTTCACTATTCCCAAGTGTTTGTGCCGTTATGTGCAATTGTTAAAAACAAAAACAAAGTTTGTTCTGAATAATAATTCAGGGATTAAAAAATTTCGAAAGTATTTTGACACGTCACCTTTGATTAATAATTCAGTAATGCAACCTTTCCTGAGGTTATGGCGTTTGTTCCAGTTTCTGAACTTGGGTTTCACTTCACTACAATACAATACAATAAAAATGCAAGATCTGATCGTGTAAGTTGAAATTTGTTAAAAAATAAAATAAAAAAATTCTAAAAGCGTTTTCAAATTACCCTACAAATTATGTAAACCCTATTTCATTTTAAAAGAATTAGTGTGTACTTTCCAGTAGGAATGACAATTCCAATATTGAAGACTTATTACTGTAAATATAATTTATGTATTTGTACGAAATTAGAACTCGACTGTAGTGTTAAGAGTTAATCAACATGTCATAAAGAATGATTTAGTTTGGCTGTAATTGATTGATTAATGTAATAAATATATTAATCATAAACAACGATTCTTGGTTATGTGTGTTCTTCTTTCGCTGTTTGTTCAGATAATGCAAAAAAATGAAAATGTTCGCTGCCCTCAATTTGTAAGATTTTCTTTCAATCATCCAATAAGTTAACCCCAAAAAGGTATACAGAACATGTATCAATTTTTTTTTAATTTTAAAGGCACTTTGAAAAAAAAATTATTCCATAGAACATGATTAAGAGTACAAATGAGTTTTCAACTTGTAGTATACTGATAAACTTTATAATAAAGAACAGAAAAACTAGAAATGTCGTAAAACCTGCTACAAAAAAATGTGTCTTTTAAATAAAAAAGGTACAGTATTAGTTATATCGGCAGAAGTTTCGCATACAACAGGAGTGATTTAATGAGATGAATTTGTCTTTTTGGAACTTTTGAGGTGATTGGCTCAAAGATTGTTCTAATTTGCATAACAAAAGGCATATTATCTCAGCATTTTTGTACATTTTACAATTAACCGAGTGTAACATTGTTCAAAATAAATACAGTGACGTGTTTGAAGTTTTATTTAGCTAGAAAAGTAAATAGATTTATTAAAGAAATGTCTGACGGTGTTGAACCTTTGGTTTAATAAATCATGAACAAGGCTGAGCGGCAAGCTCGAAAGCGAAAGACTCACTCTCGCACATATAAACACTGGGTCAAAGTCGTCTGCGTAACGTGACTGCTAAAGTTTGATAGACCATGGACAGAAAAACTTGTTGGTTCCGTTGGATTCTTTCATGGAAAAGAAAGATTTATGGCGGTAAGTGAAGCAACATTTTTTCTCATTTGAACTGCAACTATAAGTTGAAAATTTAAGACTAGTTGTATCATCCGTAGTCTGTTAACTCCGTGGTTCGTAGCACTAGCATTCGAGGTTGACCGACGACTGCACGAGCATGTCATGGTGCCCGTAGCGTACAGGCCGCTTGTGCACTTGGTACCGTTTGGTATTTTATTCTATCTGCCTTTCACCCCGTCACGTCTGTTTAAGACTTATTTTGTGTCCAAACTGAAGTATCCGAAGCTAAAGTACTACTTCTACTATTACTACTACTACTGCTACTACGTCATGAATACACAAAGTATGTTGCAATGCAATGTCTACATCGTGTGCCGGCGGTGTCATTGGAATTTTTGTTCCCTGATATTTGTGACTCCATACGGGAAATTAACATGGGCTGAAGAATTTGATTCAAAAGAGGGCGCTATCAGACGAAATTTCTCGTCGCAATTTGCCATTGGGGACAAAATCTCCTGCCACACCGACCGACCAAGCCCACCACCGGACATTCAGTCCATACAACTAAAAATGAACAAATACTTTGCCTAGCCATAAAGTAAACGACGTGACTGAATTAATACTGCTTGTATTCCTGTCCCTACCTCTCTCTCTCTCTTTTCTGACTCTGTGACAGTTTCCTCAAGTGCACAGAGCTTGCGTTTGTTCTGCTCAATACAATTGTTCATAGGCCTATTGATATTTTTTCTGACAGAATCTTGTAATGCATGTATCAATTGTAGTCCCGGCCCTGGGGGACCCAGGACTTTGGCAGAGGTAGCCGGGACATAGACGGGGATGTGCAAAGAACTGTGCCCCGCTAGCCGGGACAATAGCGGGGTCTTTGCCGAGGTTGTACAATTTGTTTCCCCGCCCTACCGGGACAATAGCGGGGTCTTTGCTGAGGTTGTACAATTTGTTTCCCCGCCCTACCGGGAAAATAGCGGGGACTTTGCCGAGGTTGTACCATTTGTTTCCCCGCCCTACCGGGACAATAGCGGATCGTTTTGTGGGTGACAAATGCCCTGCATGTCGGTCGGGCCGGGATTGTGCAGGGGTTGTTATAAATGCCCCGCATGCCGGGGCCGGGATCGTGCGGGGGTTGTTATAAATGCCCCGCATGCCTTGGCCGGGATCGTGCAGGGGGATGTACAAAAACAAGTGCCCCGCCCGGCCAGGCACGTAGGGGGGCATGGCAGGGACTAGGACGCCAAGCCATTTTTACATCCCCGGCCAAGTCCCCGCTAGTCCCGGGTCCCCCAGGGCCGGGATTACAATTGATATGTGCATAATGTAGGCTAGTCTTTTCTCTGTGACTAGTCATACTTTGTTTACAAATCTTTGCATTGATTTGACGTCTTCTGAATAGGTTTTGAAAACATTTTGAAAATGTTTATGCCTACAAAGAATGTTTGGCAACACTGATGAACAGATCATGTAAACGTTTAGATTATGAAGACGATGTCAAACCCCCAATAATCATACTAAATACTTGGACCTATATTTCCCATGTTGATTCTACTCGTGTGAGGAAGCCCCTTGTCCAATGGCAGTTTACCAAAATTATGTTAACCCCCCACCAAAAAAAATAATAATAATAATAATTATAATAAAAAAAAAAAAAAAAAAAAATAAAAAATAGAAATAAATAAATAAATAAAAAGTATAATCAAATGAAAAATAAAAGTTGTTGATGCAAAATCATGTACCCTCTCAAAGTCTACTTAATCTGTGAGCTAGCTATATTAACTTTGTTGACTAGGGAAGACACTTGTCCGCCATTTGGTCAATCCACAAACAACAGGAAATTTTAAATCTGAATATGAAAATAAGAAGTTTTAAATACGAATTTCAACATTTGATGCTCACTGACTTCTATGTTTTTTAATCTACCACTTTGGGCCCATCCAGCATGAGCAGACAGATATTGCGTCATAAATTTCATTAGCACCAAAACAAAACATCAGCTAGGCATCGGTCAAAATAATTGTTAATCCTTTGTTGTGGCATTCTGCTGGCATCTGTTTCTGCTATAAGTCATTGTTTTTGTCAGAGTTTTTGTGCTCAGAAAATTGTTCTGTGCTTACCAACGTTATGAAATCGAGCCCTGGCATGTGTTCACCAGGCATCATTGAGGGGTGCACCACACTAAATAGGCCAAAATTCATGCGCCAAGCTGATTATCATAATTTTGAACCATTCAAAATCTGTTGAATTATAACGTTTTGGGGGTCATGCAATATTAATATATTGTGTAATTATAAGAATCTATCCCCACCTTGGGGTTCTGTGCTTCAACTTTTGAGGAGGCTTGATAAATTTGAGCGTTAAAGTTGGCCCTATTTGACTTGGGAAGTGGAGAAGTGCTTCATGAAAACTGGTAGCAAGTCGGTTTGGGAAAAAGCACATTTTTAGGGGTGGGTTTTTTTTTCTGGTAGTGAGCAAAAATTCCAAACGACAGACCTGCCAAAAATTGGAGAAAAATCTGAAGTTTAGTTGTCCGAAAATATGTTTTGATTGGTTTTCAAGAGGCTGAGAGACCTAAACTATTTTTTTGAGTGTTTTTGAATATTTAGCATTTTGCGTTTGTTGGTATGGGAGTTTATTTAGTGTGGTGCACCCTGAGTTAATTAATAGCTGACGGCGACCTCTCTAAAACGCCCTCTGCCGTTATCCCACTGAAAACCTCTATCTGCGTGATGGACGAACCTAATTCATTGGAGGCCCAAGACACCATTTCAACAGCCATCAATGAATCGACTCCATAGTAAACCATTGGCTTCTTTAGGTTGATTTCTTGTGGGTTCATGCTGAGAAGTTCTCCCATCTTCCTCCTCATCTTACGCTCAATATCCTCTGAGGTGGTCAATGTGGTTGTTTGTCCACTGGCTCTATCGCCGACAGTCAAGTGTCGAAACTTCAAGGAGTTGTTGTGGCAGAATTTAAGATTCAAGTCCCAGTCCTGTATTGGTCAAATTAATTGATTGCTGTATTTAGTGCCAGCAAGTAGCAGGTTCGCAGGTTTTGTTTTTGTGTGTATAAATAAATAAATAAATATTTTTAAATTGCGCATAACTTGGGGACTCTGAAGATTGCCACAATCTGTCCTGTTTTTAAACGAGAAACTGTTACTGTGCTGTTGACATAAATTCGGCTTTCACTGATTTAATTTAATTGTATCGAATTTTAGGTTGTTTTGTTTGTTTAGTTTTGTTGTTGTTTTTTTTTTTTTTTGGGGGGGAGGTCTTTTTTTGTGCGATAACCTGAATGCTTTTTTGTTGCATTAATTTGTGACTCTAAGTAGTTTTTAAACTTTTAAAACAATCTACTATTTTTAAATGAAAAGCTGTTCTTATACTAAGCTGTTGACATCGCTTGGGCTTTCACTGATTGAGTTTAATTGCATTCGAATTTTAAGCTTTTGTAATAGCCTAAATGCTTTGTTGTTGAATAAATTCTCACTATCAGTTATTTGAAGAAAATTAAATTACTTATCGGGGGTGAGCTTTGAAAGAAGAAAGATCTTTTGAAAAATTTACATTTTATGAAGAACACATTTTGAAGATACGGTAAACTGGAGTTTATATTTGTTGTCCAAATTTTGAAATTACCTGGTTAGTTAGGCAGACAACAGGTGGCAGCCACTTTCTCTGCATGAGATGTGTCAAGCATCGTAAAACCTCATCAATGGTGAGGTGGAGTTGTCCTTTCTTCTCTAGCGCCCTCAGCGGTGCTGAGTTTCTCTCCAAATAACCCGCACCAGTCACAGCTCCCATTTGTAGACTCAATGCCGGGAGACCCATAGCTCTCCGGTCTTCAGCCAGGGCATCAAGGTATCTGTTAGCCGCAACATACCCAGGTTGGGAAGAGTTGCTCCATAGTGCTTCAGATGAAGACATCATGAAGAAGACATCGAGGGGTTCATGAAGAGTCTGGGTATGCAGGTGATGTGCCCCTCTCGCTTTTGCACCCATGATTTGATCCATCAAGTCAGGGTTGAGGCTTTGTATGGATTCCTCGGTGATCACACCCGCTAAATGGAAAATCCCGCAACAAGCTGGCGCTTGAAACTCACTTTTCAGAGCATAAAAAATCTTCTTCACCTTAACTTCGTCTGAGATATCAATGGCAAAGTTGTACACCTTGGCGTTTTTCTTCCTCAGAAGGGATACAGTTCGCTTAGCCGATGCAGACTCGCAACCACGGCGGGACACGAGGGCTATGTGTCGAGCCCCTTTATCACACAACCATCGGGCTAATACCAATCCTAAACCACCATGACCTCCTGTGACAATGTAGGTAGCATTTTCCTTGAAGAGAACAGGGGACGGTATGAATGCAGACGGCTTAAAGTCAATAGGAACTTCAAAGACAATTTTTCCAATTTGACCTCCTTTGGCTACTGTTGGGAACGCTACTTGGTAGTTTCCAATGGAACAGACCGTGGTGACTGTGGGTCTTAAGACACCCTTTTCAAACAAAGAGATAACTTTTCGTAGTACATCACGAGCCTTTTGTGGTTGAAGCTTCATCAATCGATCAATCTGACAAGACAAGAGGGACTTGTTCTCCAGCCAAAGATTCATTTGAAGGTTAGAATTTTCAAGGATATCTCGCTTCCCAATCTCACAGAATCTTCCTCCAGGTGCAAGCAGTTCAATGCCTTTTACCAACAGCTCACTGTGTAATGAGTTAAGCACAACATCTACTCCTCTCTTTTCAGTCCAGGCCATAGTGTCATCATAAAATTTCCGCGAGCGGGAATCTGTGACCATCTCCACTCTCATTTCCTCTTTAAGAAATCGTCGCTTCTCATCAGTCCCTGCACTGCAGATTATTTTACAGCCGATCATTCTAGCAACTTGGATCGCTGCCAAACCAACCCCGCCACATGCTGAGTGGATGAGAACAGTTTCGTCTCTTTGTAGGTTAGCCCTCACCACGAGGCTGTAATACGCAGTGGCGAATGTAACACTGATTCCAGCGCAATCGGTCCAGCTGAGTTCTTTAGGCTTTGAAACAAGTAACTCTGCCTTTGTTGTAGTGTGTGACGCGAAGCAATGTTGTCCAAAACCAATCACTTCATCGTCCACCTGTAAAGTCGTCACCCGTGCACCTGTTTTGACGACGACACCACTGCACTCTAAGCCTAAGTGTACTGCCTCTTCGGCATCTTGTAGTCCATCCAGCATACCAAGTACAAGCATTATGTCTTTAAAATTTATGGATGCTGCTCTGACCCTTACTACCACATCGTCATCACAAGGTTCCATTTCAGGAAGATGAGTGAAAACGAGGTCGTTAAGAGATGGCTTTTTGGTTGGATCACGGTTTGAAACTAGCTTCCAGTAATCAGAGGGCTCGGTTCGGACTTCTTGAACACCAAGTCTCATCACTCTCGGTGCGCAAACCTTTCCAGATGTAATCAAGAGTTCTCTGTCTGGAGTCTCCGAAGATTTTGTCAATAGTCCCAAGAGTGCATCAGTGGATTCATCTGTAGTGTCTTCTAAGTAGATTGAGACAATTGGAGTCATACTCTGATTGGTTACCGCACTGATAAGGCCTCCTGCTGCCGCAACATCTACTCCATCTCCTCTCAAGATGATGAAAACTCTAGTATAAACCCCAACTTCTGCAGATACAACGTCTTGAAGGAATCGAACGAGTATGTTTGCATTTCGATCACTCTTGTCCCACACGTACACGATTTTTTTACCGGCCTTCGTGGGTGCATCTTTGTCGGGTATCACTTCATGGAACTTTAATGGAGTGTATACCGTCGCATCAAGGTTGTTGAGAAGATTTTCCTGATAACCAGTTGTTCCATTCTCTGAGATCAAAATCCATTTGGGTTTGGAGATAATTATATGTTTTTGTTCAACACTTGGAGCCTTGCGACCTACGATGATGCTGCACCAAAACTCCTTGGGAATTGAGACTGCTCTGACGTCTTGGAATCCCTGATTCCTCATCAAGATTACCCAATCACTTTTTGAAAGCCAGTGCGTGTCTTGACTCGTATCATCGTCAACCCCACATCGGACTTGAGTTCCCAGCATCACCTCCGCGACACAGTGCATGCTCGTTATCGCAACTATAAAAAGCCAACCATCTTGGCATAAGAGGTTTCTGAGTTGACTCAACTTTGTCTCCAAGTCAACAATCTTTCGGAGGTCATCTACACAGATGACGATATCAGTAGAATCGTGCACAAGTCCCAATGCCTTGTGATCCCTTTCAATATTGAACTGCTTGAACTTGAGAAAAGGAAATATCTCAAGATTCAGGCTAGGATGTGAACAAACAGACAAAACTCTATCCAAACATGTGTATTCCAACCGACCCTGCTGTCCCAGATCTTGAAGATGTCCAACAACCTCCTTTGTAAATGTACCATTTCTACTTCCTATTTCCAGGACACGTACTACATGCTGACATTCTGAGGCTTCCCTGATGGCGTTTACAATAGCCTCTGAGCCAACCCTGCAGAAAAACTGCATAAGTTTAGATTCTGAGAGGTAGTTTACAAAACTGTAGTCTGTAAATTTTGCAGATGAATGTTCTCGAAGTGTTCCTGGAAGACGTTTTCCAAATTCTTGAACCAGTCTTAGTTCTGTACTAAGATCAGGGTTTCCTGCCTTGAGATTTAGAGCTGTGGCGATGATGTCTTCATGAGGTATTTTAGGATTGCTCTCATCTCGAGCAATCTTTTCAAGGTGGTCCATATAACGTTGTCTTGTTAGATCTCGTTCATGCTGAGGTACGGTGTTGAGTGCATCCAAGACGTAAGAAGACACGATTGTCTTAAGAACTTGAAGAGCAGAATCGGCTTGCAAAACTACATCTACATCCTCAAGGTTAGATTTCAGTAATTTTTCCTCGCTGAAGATGTCTACCACAACCTGTGTACTTGGAAGACCTGAGTTGATACCTTGATATTTTGTCGTGTACAGCCACTGCTCCGGGTGACATTCAGTCTTCTTCCTACTCATATTTGCACACCTGCATCCTTTTATTTCTACCAAAACCTTACCATCCCTCGTGGCGAGTACGATATCTCCTTTCAGCGTCTGCCCTTGGTAGTCTGTGATTGTTGCATGAGCTACAAGATATTCTCCAGATGGTAGAGATGCCACATGCATACGGATACACTCAATAGTGATGGGGGCGTATAAACTCAAATGAGATCTGGTAGCAGTGAGGAGCAGCTGGAAGCAGCCGTCAAGATGGGTGATCTGAAGACGTTGTTTGTTACTTGGTGTGGGGCGAAGGAAACCAACAATCTCATCGTCTCCTAGAAAAGCCTCCTCAACCACTTTGAAGGTTGGTCCGTACTGAAGACCAACAGTCGATAGATCTTCGTAAAAGACTTGGGAGGAGATTTTATTTCGGCATCGGGACAGTATAGCATCAAGCATGATCGGTTTGCATGGGGAGTTGTCTACTGACTCGTCAAGCAATGCTGAGCTGTACACCATATTCTCAGCAGTGATATTGATCTTTGGGCCGTTCTTATCACAAGCAAGATGTAGCTGGTTTGCGGTTGAGTTGTTTCCTGTCACGTCCATCGACAAGGAAAGTATCTTCTTAAAAGTGATAAGTTTCATACACGGATTTTTCGTCAAGGGTATACTAGTCTCGATCACGTACTCGACATAACCTGCTCCTGGAAACACAGTATTTCCTTCAAGAACGTGATCTGCAAGGAAAGGGAAAACATCAACTGAAATTCTACCTCCCTGGCCATGAAAAGTACGATCGTCTCGTCCTAGCCTCAGATTCCGTCTTGTGTTAGATTCCAACCAAAATGATTGGTGTTGCCAGGGGTAAGTCGGCATGGAAACCCACTCGGCGCAATCTTTGGTAATATTTTGCCAGTTGACATCCAGGCCGACTGTATAGAGAACGCTAAGGGCACGAAAGACAGAGAGTCGGGCATCTTGTTTTCGAATTCCACTCGGGACCGTGGTGATGGAAGTTTCTCTGTCCATCTCCTTTGCTATCTGCTTTATGGGAGAAAGCAGAGTTACCGATGCCCCACATTCAAGAAAGACATCAGGTTTCTCATCCTGCAAGATAGCTTCTACGGCTGCCTGGAACTCAACTGGGTTTCTTATGTTGTCCCACCAATACTCAGTATCAAAATTACCGGTGAACAGCTGTCCTGTGACGGTAGAGTAAAGCTTGATATCCCGGTTACGAGATTCAGTCTTAATAATTCCTGTCATAGCGGCTTTAAAGGGCTCCTTGATGGTGTCCATGTTTGGGGTATGGTAAGCACTCTCCACTCGCAGACGCTTTACAACACTCACACCCTTACTGGTAAAGTTGGATATGTTCTCAATGCTTCCACTTGATCCAGCGATGGTTATAGCCGTTGGTGAGTTAACAGCAGCAACGTGGAGATTCTCCTGGCTTGAGCAGAGCTCCTTGGCGGCTAACAAAGACAATCTGACGGCGACCATACTCCCGACTCCTTTCAACTTAGTCTGCTCGTTGCTTCGGTGGTATATGACTTGAACAGCTTCTTCAAGCGAGAGACCGCCACAGGCGTACGCTGCAGCAACCTCACCAAGGCTATGACCAACAACTACTGCAGGAGTAATGCCCCAGTGACACCATAAATGATATAACGCAATCTGAAAAAACAAAATGGCGGGCTGAGATATCAGCGTGTCGTTGATGTCTACATCTGGTTCGTCATCGTCTGCGTACAGATCAAGATCAACAAAGAGCAACGTCCTTTGGAGAAGTGACCAACCACTGAGCTTCTGAAATATGACGTCACATGAATTAACGGTGCTTTTGAAAACGTGTTCTGTCGCGTACAACTTACGACCCATGTCTTTCCACTGCTGACCCTGCCCTGGAAACACCATGCACACCTTCGGTTGATTTGAACGTGCAGTTCCTGTCATAAGCTTATCATCCACGCATCCTTCTTCTGAAAACCGAATAAGATTTTCAGTGAATTCTTTCCCAGAACTTCCGACGATAGCAAGTCTGCAGTCATGATGTACACGGCGTGAGGCAAGCCAAGAAACAACAACCTGCGCATCTTTGTCGCTCTTAAACTTCTTCCAGTCCTCCACAACGGATGCAAGAGCCTCCCATGTTTTAGCTGAAAGTGGGATGATGATGTTTTCTCCCTGGTCATCTGAGCCAAACTTCCAGCCTGCGTTTGAATCATTCAATAAGATAGAGGTAACCATTCTTGGGGACTCTTCAAAAATGGCGTGAGCAACTGCGCCTCCAAAACCAAAGCTATTTAAACCAAAGATGGCCTTTCTATCGATGGAAAGGGGTTCGGGTTTTGTTTGGACTTCAAGTTTCCATTTCTTCATATCAATCGCTGGATTCGGATCGATGTAGTTGATATTTGGACAAAGTTCTCGTCTATGTAACATCAAAGCCACTTTGATACTCGCAGTAACCCCTGCTGCGTACTCGTTGTGACCAAAGTTCCCCTTAACCGAACCTATTTTGAGTGTTGTCTGGCGATAAGGAGCAAAGGCTTTCCCAATTGCCTCTGCTTCAATCGGATCTCCAACTGGTGTGCCAGTACCATGAGCCTCAACATATTGGACATCTGTCATGGGTATCTCGCAGCGAGAATATGCCTTTTTGATGACGTCCTCTTGAGCAGCACCTGAAGGCATTGTAAGACTTCTGAATGAACCATTAGCTGCGATAGCAGTACCTCTGATGACAGCATAGACATGATCGCCATCTTTAAGCGCACTTGAGAGAGTTTTGAGGATGAGGGCACCGCATCCTTCGCTTCTTACGTACCCCTTAGCAGAGCTGGAGAAAGGGCAGCATCTCCCATCCGATGACATCACACCCAATGCGCTGAACCCAATGCTCATCTCCGGAATGAGGAGAGTGTTGCATCCAGCAACCACGGCTACTTTACACTCGTCTTGCGTGAGCCCACAACAAGCAAGATGCATCGCAGTGATGGATGATGCGCAAGCCGTATCAACAGCGCAGCTCGGCCCCTTCAAATTGAAGACGTAGGATATCCTGTTTGCTGCCACACTGTGTGAAATGCCTGTCAGGGTATACGCATCAATCAGAGCTCTCTCCATTATCTGAAAGCGGTAATCTGACAACCCGATACCAACATAAACCCCAGTGTCTTCTCCAACCTCAGCTGTTAGAATCCCAGCATCTTCAAAAGCTTCGTGTACCACCTCCAACAGGTGGCGCTGTTGGGGGTCCATGGACGAAGCCTCCTTGGGTGAAATCCTAAAGAAAGTGTTATCAAACCCATCAACATCGTCAATGAATCCGCCCCTTTTAGATACGATCCTACCTTGTCTTGATTTATCTGGATTGTAAAAGTTTTCATTGGACCACCTTTCTGGGGGGACATCAGTGATTGTGTCTTTGCCATCCCGAATGACCTGCCAAAAATCATCTGGTGATCTGACTCCTCCAGGCATGCGACAACCTGCACAAAATGGTTCCAGAATAATATGTAATTTAGAACAAAAGGACAAATTTACTGATGTTTACAGGCTAAAGAAATGAAAAAGTGTGTGTCATAATAGATTCTGGGTCCCATAGGGCCTGATCCATATCCAGGTGTAGCTGACTCGGAAAGTAGTTACAAATTGAATTTAAACTCAGATTCTCTGTAATTTTTACCCATTTCTGGGTCATTTTGACACAGATTCCGCGTCAATGATGACTCGGAAGTTTTTAGAGTGCAATACCATTGTCGAGTTTACTCGACCACGCGCAGTGTATTGCTTTCTTACCATTGTCGAGTTTACTCGACGTTAAAAGCCGCGGTATTTGGGCGAAAAAACCGCTGTGTTTGGGAGCCTGTATTTATTTTATTTAGCGCCCTCTGTTGTTGAACCTTATATGGACTGGTAGCTTGTTTACCATGCTTTACAATGGTGTGTGTTGTATAGGGGGGTCGCCATTACGATTTTCCGAGAATAACAACATTGCATGCAACAGTACGTCCAGATTTCACGCTTCCGTTTTCCCGGCAAATAATCACCAGCATAGCTGTTCGTTACCCAGAGGTTTTGGTTGAAATATTTGTCAGTAGAAACTCTGAATTTGAATCAGAAATATCTGAAGAAGAACCTAGTGAATATTCGGATGAAACTCGTGATGTTTCGTTGCAAGGCACGTCCGATGTTGACAGCAATCCTTACGATATACCGGTACAGCTGGACCGGGCACTTCAACGCCGTGGTCTTGGGCGTGGGCTGGGCGGGCCTCGACCCATTCGTGCCGACTGAGGTGGCAAAGGACATGAAGATAATATAAATTGGACATCATATGAAAGGTCATTTCATAAGCTTCAAATTGTATGTACAAAGTTTTTCCACTAAAGTATGTCTTCACAAAGAAAATAAAGATTGGAAAAAGTGAACACCACTGCTGCTGAACATTGCACGTTGCTTTTTGTGTGAAAAAATGCGGTACACAGCAGCGTGACCCCTATAAAAAATGTGGTATTGAAAGGGTTCAAAATGCATGTGTCATCAGAAGAAACTTTGTTTCAACCATTGCAGATCAATAAAAAGTTTCCAATAATTTGATCAATAATAATAACTCCCTTGCTTTAGAGTTTAATCATGGATCGGCCGTCGTATTTTTCTCACAGAGAATTTATTTGAAAGGTCTTCAGATTGGGCGCTTTTTGCTATAAAAGCGTACGTCGTGAAATTAATTTGATTGGAAAGATGCTTTGGAAGAAGAATAAAACGATCCACACCAAATATAACTCGAAATTGTTGTTTTATTTCGTGAACTAACACGGTCCGCCATTGAGGAGTCAAAAATTTGGCTCATTTCATTTTCATTTCATTTCATTTTAGGCCTATTCGCCAGCAAACATTACAATAAATAAATAAATAAATAAAAACATAACAAAATTGCAAATCAAACAATATCAGAACAAATAAACAATACTTTAGAGAAGAATACAAAAATGTAAAAACACCTAGCAAAGTATTAAATGAGGTTCTAACTCACCAATTCCCACGATTGCAATGGGTTTGTGCATGGCTATACTTCCCAAAGTCTTGTCCCACCTACACGGTTCAATCAGTCATCAAATTGTCTTCGATTGTTCAGTGTGTACAGTTTCAACAATATTCCTAGAAATTAAAGAAATATATTCAAAACAATAGTGATATCAAGACATGTCTTTCGTTCCCTCTTGGGACACCTGTTTTTCCCTCAGACGATATTGATGTGACAGTGTTTGCTGCCGTCAAGGATACTGTTTCTATTGCTAAATGCAAAGGTACAAAGAAACATCCTTGGATCTCTCACAACAAGAATTGATCGATGAAATGATAACTGTATGGAATTTGAGGCATCGAGGTGAGGTATCGATGTACATATTTGGTTTGCTGTGATTACTATTGCAATTTTTCAAATTGAAACGGTATCAATGATCCAGTCAATATTACTCAGAATTTCAACCTCATGTTTCCGAGTAATTTGAGTTGTAACTTTAACAATATCATCACAGTGACATCCCAAATGTGATCACATTATTACTGATTTTCGTCTTGTTGGTAACATGTTGTTCAATCCCAGCTGGGGTTAATCAACTCCTTTCGGAACCTAATATGCATAAATATTGTGGTCCTGACTATATATCTCTTATGTTGCCTGAACTAAAACTACTTGTGATAGTTTATTCCAAATCATTAACTAAGCTATAGACCGTATCGAATATGATGTTACCTTTCAATAGACTGTGCAAGTCTCGCGCGTATCGGAGCGAGAAAACACGTCAAGTGAAGAACATATTTTTTTCTGAAATCAAATCATTGTTTTTAAATTAGATCTATGAAAAAATCTGACCAACAAAAATAATCTTTACAATTTGCATAAAATGAGTTTTAGCTTTCATAATAAACACAAATCATTTGTTAGTTTTTGTTGAAACAAACTAAAAACTCTGGGACAAGGATGCTTATTTGATCTTAACTTTTTAGGAAACCCTTTTGTAAATCCACGCCTGAGTACGTGCAACCACGGTTTTACAAGCAGGTTTAAACGCAGACGCGCGATGATCGCACGGGCGTAGAATTAACGCATGACGCAGTTTAAAGAGGACGCTGACGCCTCGACAACCGTAGACTGCAATGTACAGGGGGGGGGGGGGGAGCGGATGGGGTAGCGCCACCAGCGCGCCACCTACGTTGAAAATAATCTCATTCGACCATCGCGACGTGAACTGGTCGAAGCTCCCCACGTACAAACGGATGTGTGTATACACAGTACACACTATTTGAATTGACGGTTGCTCTCGATCTCCGCTGCGTGCCGTTGAGACTGCCTGGACGAGTCCATTTTATCAGAGGGTATTGTTATCTTCAAATGTTGTAAATTCACAAAATCTTTACACCAGAAAACATTTGTAAATTGTTTGTTTTGCCTTGCCAACTGCTTCAGTAAATTAACTATTTAATAAACAACATATATTTAACCTAAACGACATGTATAACATATCTGTTTAAGATGTGTATGTTGCCTCAGAATTACAATTACCTGCGGCAAATGTTCCCGTCCGTCAACAGAGATCGTTTGAACGCAAACTAAGTATTGGCGGGATCCATTCTCTCCAAAAAAATCGTCAAATATCTAGAGGATGTACCGAGGGATTTTGATTAAACTTTCAGGAATGAAAGATCTATTCCTAAATATTACGTTAATGGAAAAAAATCGGAGGATGAACGGTAATTTTTTTCACATTATGTCGATATTTGTAGCCATTTTAGGGGAGACCATTTGTAACGAAATTCCCACCTGGACCCATTCATACACGTTAGCCGCTGCAATAAACCAACGGAAAATTTTCGATAATATTTGTACGCACTTTATTTAAAATTAAGCATCTCAACAATTGAAAATACTCTTACGTTATGTTTTCAGTGCTGATAAAGAGAGAATTTTAACGGTATACATGGATTTCTTTTTGTTTTTTATTGGGGTTACCTATTTTTAAAATGGAGTGTACCCCAACAGCGATCGCAAATGATTGCGCAACACCCCTTCCGCCCCCCCCCCCCCCCCCCCTGGCAATGTAAAGGCTTAGCGTCTGACAATTACAGCGTCAAAGTTGCTGCAAAGTTGGACCCGGCCCTCAATGACTGTTGCCGTATCATCACCGGCTGCCTGAGACCAACACCAAAGGAGCACCTGTACACACTGGCTGGCATAGCCCCTCCCAACATACGGAGAGCTGTCACCAGCCAGTCAGAACGCTCAAAGCAGATGGACGATACCCGCCACCCCCTGTTTGGCCATGCTGCAGCAAGGCCCCGACTGAAGTCCAGGAGAAGTTTCTGCTCCTCCACCATGCCCCTCAGAGACACTGCAGTGACAACCAGAACCCGACTCTGGCGAGATTACCAAAGAGCCACGCAGAGAAACACCTCAGCGATGAACATCCCAGCCGCGGAACGTCTGCCCAGTGGCGCCAACTCCAAATGGACCACATGGAAAAGCCTCAACCGTCTACGCACCCAAGTCGGGAGGTGCCACACCAACATGGTCAAATGGGGATTGCGAACCGACTCGGACACCTGCGAATGTGGGGAGAAGCAGACTATGAGCCATCTCCTGTGTTGTCGACAACTCCATTCACCTGTCACAGCCAATGACCTTTCCGCTGCAAACGACGTTGCCATCCTGTGTGCGGACCACTGGAGGGACACCATATAGAACAGGAAGGACACGATGAAGAAGATTACAGCGTCTGGTGATAATCATCGCGCGACCAAAACAAATTTGGTGATCGGAGGTGGGCACAAATTCTTAATTTTTTGCAAGTAACCGGAAGCAGAGGTCAAGTTTAATTCTTGGGTTTTCTTCGTTGTTTTGTTGAATTGATTTAACTTTCATATTTTTGATCACTTAGTATTACATTCCCAACAACATATTTAATTTTCATGGTCATAAAGTACGTTAAACTAAAATAATAGACCAAACAAAATATTGCCAACGTAAAACTCCATATGGTTGGGACCACAATGGTCCCGGAAGTTCGCTTACGCGAGAGACTTGCACAGTCTATAATACCCACAACATGGCGTCTGTGAGCGTGTGCGTGTGCGTGTGCCATAGAAATCAAACCAGGAACGCTAAGACGCGTTTAGACGCGCATACGGCCTGTCCTATGATATGGCCGCTTTCATGCACTCTGCGTTCATGGTTTGATTTCTATGGCACACGCACACGCACACGCACACGCACACACACACGCTCACAGACGCCATGTTGTGGGGCATTTGAAAGGTAACGTCATATTCGATACGGTCTATTTAAAGGAACACTGTGCCATAAAAAGCGTTTGAAAGCATTCGTTATGAAATGAATATGGTTGGGAATGATCCACACAAAATATGCCTCGAAATTGTGTAGTTTTCCTTTTACTTCGTGGACTAAAAGTGCCATTTTGTGGAGTCCAAAATGTTGTCCTTTTTGTATTTTTGCTGCAGAGGTATAGGTAATGAGGTTGAAACTTCTTAGTGGATGATTGACACTTAAAAGCTTCTGATCACAGATTGATCTTTCAAATATATGACCGCCCATTTCAAACACAGCTGTATCATTATTTCAGACACAATCCCTTTAGGCACTCTTTGGTGTCTGCAAACATTTTCATCCAACCATGCGTGGATAAAACGAAAGGGCAGAAGTGAAATTACTCCGCGTGTTCTTGTTTTGGTAACCACGGCTGTCGCGGAACCCTGCGGAGCGCCCCATTGAAAATGTATAAAGTGACAACTGACAATTCTGTCAAAAGAGTGAAATAATACTCAAGAATGCACGTAAACCACTTTTTCGACAACCCCGTTCGTGAGTAAATGCAAATGGGAGTCTGCATATTTATTTTGATAAAAAGTCTTGTTTATTTGCATTTTATTCGGTTTTGAGCGAAATGGTGTTTTCTGTCATGGTTGGTTGTGGCGTCCCGTAGCGTTCAATTGAAATTAACAACCTATACTATAATACGCAACAGCGTGTGTCGACAAGCACGATTCGCTTTCTGTTAAAAACAGAATTCCGAGTTCAACTTAAAAGCGCCCAGAATTTTGTTGTAGGAAAAACGTGCTCTGGCTTCCTTTTCCTTTTGGGTGAGTTATCATGTGGCGTTCATAAGGTGAGACATTTCATACTGCCAGACAAATGTGAGCAAATTCATAAATCGTCATATCCTGATGTAAAACTGTTAAGTGAACTTGTGGAAAATATACAACTTAAATTGGTTATTGGAGCATATTATTAGAGGCGATCTCCTCCAAAGATTTGCGACCAACATATGCCCCTTATTGATCCAATTCCCCTGACGTCATACCCGCACTAAGGATTGGTTGAGCCATTTTGTAAGTCAGTTTGCAGTGAGCATTTTTAGGCGGTGCGCGCATTTACACGTCCACCGTATCTTTGAATACAACATTAATCCCAAAATGGCAGACTATGCACGGGTCAACAGTAGCTCACCAGTATAGACAATGTGACCTGTGACATCACATGTTTACAAAAGAGCCACAGAGCCTGGACTTCCTGCAGGCACAGTTTGTACACGCTCAATTGAAGAATAAAACAAATCTTGTGTTTTATGGAGATTGCACAGCTGATTTGTCTCAACTTTTGATATGAAGAAAGGGGGGACATCTCAAAAGCTGTACAGCTGTTGCTTTTATAACTCTTGAATTTATGTGAAAATTATGACACCAAATGTAAATTTTCCCATAATGGCCTGTGTAGTATCTTGCCTGTCAGGAAATGCATTAGAATGTACAAGGTCACTATATCTGTAAACAAAGGTAACATGGTCTATAGCCACGTGTGACGTCATTGCAGAGTCAATATACAAACAAGTTGAGTTAACTTTGAACAACTTACAAAAGAGCCAGAGAGCCTGTATTGAATATCTGCAGGAACGATTTGTTCACACAACTCAACAGACAGTTCAAGTCTCGCGCGTATTCGAGCATTTGGTGACCTCTTTGATCCCACGTAAATGTACATTGCTGTGTGAAGGAAATAAACTCGAGTACTAACGTATCCGAACGTCAGAATACACGCGAGACTTGCACAGTTTCTGGAAATAAAACCATAACATCTAAATTAAAAAAGAGATTCCACTGTACGATTTTTATCACCTTTAGTGATAACAAGAAAGGGGCAGATCTTAAAACTAGTTTTTGTTCAGCTTCAATTCTTCCAATTTTGTATTTCATAATATGGTAATTTCGTTACAAGACGTTAAATTTCCCATATGACCAGTTTAGTATAAATGTTACCTGCCAGAAAATGCCATGGAATGTACAAGGTCACACTTTATTAGTGCATTATAACGTGACTTGATAGAAATCGACGGTTACACACCATACTTCGAAATACCGACACCCTAATGTGATGTCCTAATCCTAAACCCTAACCGTACCATAGCGTAAAGATTACGAGGGGTAAAATCGGAACATGGTTGTCGGAACATGGGGTGTCGGAACATAAGGTGTCGGAACATCGAGAAGTTACCGCCCGTGCAATAAGCGGTAGCACTTTTAAAGGTATTATCGGATTGGCAGAGCTGACAAAATAATCACAGACAGTGTTCATGTTTTGTGTATTATCAACCACATACATGAAATAACAAACCTGTGAAGTTTGAGCTCAATTGGTCATCGAGGTCACGAGAAAATAGTGAAAAGAGACCTTATGTGTTTTCTGTTTTTCAAACATCGAGTTTATTATCGCGCGCGATAAAAACTATTGTTTTACTCATTTCTCAGAAACGATAGCATTTTAGGCAGAAATATTTTAAGGAACCCTTTCTACCATTACTTACTTTAAATCATGTAAGTTATGTGTGAATCTGTGAACATTTGTGTTTTTCGATCTTACCAATATACAGGGCCTTTAAATTGATTGATTAATTAACTAATTTATTTATTTGTCCAGATAAAAAAAAAAGGTCCATATCCAGAACACCGCGGCTCGTCTCATCACACGCACAAGGAAACATGAACACATAACCCCAATCATTCGAGCTCTTGCCCATACCACAACGAATCCAATTCAAGGTCCTCCTTCTCACGTAAAGGCTCGTAATGGACTAGCTCCATCTTACATCAAAGAACTTATCACACCCAAACTGCAAACTACCTCCATACAACTCCGATCATCTTCCTCAGTACACCTGCAACTATCTCCTGGTCCCCGTACAAGACGTAACCCCCCCGTACCCATATACTCGCTACGGTGAACGAGCCTTCTCCGTTGTGCCCCAAAACTTTGGAACAATCTCCCCATCATCATTCGAGATTCCCCAACTCTGAACACTTTCAAAACTAGATTAAAAACTTACCTATTTAATATTCTAATTCATGATTTTTGTTGATGTTTATAAGCTATTGTAAATTTGTTTTGTTTCTTTTTTGGAAAGCGCTTAGATACACTTCGTATAAAGCGCTATATAAATGCTTATTATTATTATTATTTGTCTATTTATTTGCTGATCTTACTGATTTCACATCAACCTAACGGATTAATTTTGAGTATTCTGACTCAAATAAGGATTTTAATTTTTTTTATTAAATAACAAATACGAAACAGGTTGCACTTCTTAGTTTTTTGACCCCGGTTATTGTGGGTCACATACTGACATCATTTGAAGCCGATTGCCCCCGTTAAAAGAAGACAATTCTCGGCTTTGACACCTTGCACAATGCCTGGTTAATAACACCACAAAAGTCAAATTTTAGGAGACACGTCAAGCGCACACAATTGCTAAGTTCAGCACGAAACAGGATACCAGCCAAATTCGGTAGTCTACAACAATGCTATATTTCTGACTGGTAATTTCTCTTTGACGATGTTATGAGATCTTCCGCTCGGTGGATCCCGTTAAATTGGGGCTTGGCGGCTAAGTTTGGGTTCAAAGAGAGGAATAGCAGACATATAAACTATAGAACATGCTTTTTAACATCATGGCCGCACATTTCGTGGTTGAAGAACTTCATACAATCAACCATCGGGTGCAAACATTCTACCCGTTTGAAGATTAATAATATTAATGTTCCGTTTTCCTTATAATTATAGGCCTATTCATTTTGAAACTCTGAGGAAAAACACTTTTCGGATGGATTTAGCTCTTCGAAATGACTTGTTGGGATATTTATTTTTGCAAGATCACTGATGGTCGATAAAGTAAAGAAATCAAGTATCATTCAAGTTCTTGAGCGTTCGGGATAATTCATGTTAGCCGTTTTTTACGGGCAACTTGGGTTTCGGCTTTGAGCTGCGTCAAGCGTTTTACTTCACTACACGCAGCCAACCCAAGTGGGTCATCGACCAATTATACAAGAAATATTAATTAAGATAAAACTACACCATTTACGCATAATTAATAGTAGTGCGTTCAAACAACTTTGCCCATAAAGATGGCCGACCATACACTGTGTGACGTGAAATGGGAACTGTCTGTTTTTTAAAAGAATTATGTGTTTTCTGTTTTTCAAACATCGAGTTTATTATCGCGCGCGATAAAAACTATTGTTTTACACATTTCTCAGAAACGATAGCATTTTAGGCAGAAATATTTTAAGGAACCCTTTCTACCATTACTTACTTTAAATCATGTAAGTTATGTGTGAATCTGTGAACATTTGTGTTTTTCGATCTTACCAATAGTATACAGGGCCTTTAAATTGATTGATTAATTAACTAATTTATTTATTTGTCCAGATAAAAAAAATGGTCCATATCCAGAACACCGCGGCTCGTCTCATCACACGCACAAGGAAACATGAACACATAACCCCAATCATTCGAGCTCTTGCCCATACCACAACGAATCCAATTCAAGGTCCTCCTTCTCACGTAAAGGCTCGTAATGGACTAGCTCCATCTTACATCAAAGAACTTATCACACCCAAACTGCAAACTACCTCCATACAACTCCGATCATCTTCCTCAGTACACCTGCAACTATCTCCTGGTCCCCGTACCCATATACTCGCTACGGTTAACGAGCCTTCTCCGTTGTGCCCCAAAACTTTGGAACAATCTCCCCATCATCATTCGAGATTCCCCAACTCTGAACACTTTCAAAACTAGAATAAAAACTTACCTATTTAATTCTACTTCATGATTTTTGTTGATGTTTATAAGCTATTGTAAATTTGTTTTGTTTCTTTTTTGGAAAGCGCTTAGATACACTTCGTATAAAGCGCTATATAAATGCTTATTATTATTATTATTTGTCTATTTATTTGCTGATCTTACTGATTTCACATCAACCTAACGGATTAATTTTGAGTATTCTGACTCAAATAAGGATTTTAAAAAAATGTATTAAATAACAAATACGAAACAGGTTGCACTTCTTAGTTTTTTGACCCCGGTTATTGTGGGTCACATATCCCCTGACATCATTTGAAGCCGATTGCCCCCGTTAAAAGAAGACAATTCTCGGCTTTGACACCTTGCACAATGCCTGGTTAATAACACCACAAAAGTCAAATTTAGGAGACACGTCAAGCGCACACAATTGCTAAGTTCAGCACGAAACAGGATACCAGCCAAATTCGGTAGTCTACAACAATGCTATATTTCTGACTGGTAATTTCTCTTTGACGATGTTATGAAATCTTCCGCTCGGTGGATCCCGTTAAATTGGGGCTTGACGGCTAAGTTTGGGTTCAAAGAGAGGACTCGAATAGCAGACATATAAACTATAGAACATGCTTTTTAACATCATGGCCGCACATTTCGTGGTTGAAGAACTTCATACAATCAACCATCGGGTGCAAACATTCTACCCGTTTGAAGATTAATAATATTAATGTTCCGTTTTCCTTATAATTATAGGCCTATTCATTTTGAAACTCTGAGGAAAAACACTTTTCGGATGGATTTAGCTCTTCGAAATGACTTGTTGGGATATTTATTTTTGCAAGATCACTGATGGTCGATAAAGTAAAGAAATCAAGTATCATTCAAGTTCTTGAGCGTTCGGGATAATTCATGTTAGCCGTTTTTTACGGGCAACTTGGGTTTCGGCTTTGAGCTGCGTCAAGCGTTTTACTTCGCTACACGCAGCCAACCCAAGTGGGTCATCGACCAATTATACAAGAAATACTAGACACTAGGTGTTTGTGGACAAACACAAAGCTGTTCCGTTTTTTTTTTACTTTGATGAAACGCCCCAAACCTCTAAAGTGAGCCTGACTTTGAGATAGAAGACCCTTGATCTTTGACAGGCCTTTATTTTGACTTAGATTGTGCCTAAAAACCTAAACCTGGTCAACATTCTGATACTGAATCGAAAGGAGCTTTTAAACCAGAAATAAAGGTCAACATGGGGTCATGGTAACCCTTGTCTAACATTTAATGTTCAAAGGGTTTATAAACTGAAAATATATTGAAAAACGGGTGTGTTGTTCTTGAGATATGGTCCCACTTCCGATTGACCCAGAAGTAAAGGTCAACATGGGGTCACGGTTACCCAAGGCTAATCTCCAATGCCCAAGGATTATATAACTGAAAAAAGTTTGAAAATCGGTTGTGTAGTTCTTGAGATATGGTCTCACTTCCGGTTGACCCGGAAGTAAAGGTCAACATGGGGTCACGGTTACCCAAGGCTAATCTCCAATGCCCAAGGAGTCTATAAATGAAAAAAGTTTGAACTTCGGTTGTGTAGTTCTTGAGATATGGTCCCACTTCCGGTTGACCTGGAAGTAAAGGTCAACATGGGGTCACGGTTACCCAAGGCTAATCTCCATTGCCCAAGGAGTCTATTGGTTGTATACTTTTTGAGATATAGTGGTCTCAAGATTGGCTAATTAAATATTCACCTCGCTAATTAAGTGGCTAATTAATTAAGAATTTAAAAAAATTTACATTGAGAGTTAAGTTCATGTACTAAGCTTCAATTTGATATATGATTTAACTCTTTCGTATTTACGCTCTAGGATATTAGGAGCCAACAAAAAACGTGTACAAATGCTATGGGATTTAGGTGGAAACAAAGAATAATAATAATAACTAGTCACTAGGTGTTTGTGAACAAACACGGAGCTGTTCCGTGTTCTTTTTCTTTGATTAAGCACTCCAGACCTTCAAAGTTGGTCTGACTTCGAGATAGATACAAGACCCTTCACCTTTGACATGCTCTTATTTTGACTTTAAATGTGCCCATTGTATGAATTGTAATGTTGGAGACAAGATGTACACAAAGCATAAACTCAAGATGGCTACTTTATTCAACAACTCAGTACATGTGACATTGTTCAAGTCTCAACACATGGTGGTCATATAACAGTTACATGAAGCATGATCATAGATTATTATCTAAACCTTCATAACCTTCATTCTGAAACTGACTCTAAACTGAACAGGTTTCACTAGTAGTTAAAGTGCACTGAGCGAACTAACCTCCTTTTCAAGCTACAGAACTGAAAAGTTAGTACATAAAGTTAACGAACTACCCCTTATACCAAAGAACAGGTCTAAAGTAAGCATGAAAAGCAAACTTAACCATTCTATCGAGGAACAGGTCTCACAAGTTAGTAGTAAAGTAAGCGTGTGACAGTTACACGGTTACGCGGTTAACCAACCGATCAACCGGTTAAAGGTTTACATGTTTACGGTTCGGTTAAATGTAAAAATAAATCGATCGCAAAGTGCCGCGAAATGCTGACCATAATAAATGCGATCACGACTTACACAGCACACGATCCCATGTGACACACACACATATCGTTTCCAATTAACAGGCTTGTAATCTTTGTTATTTCATTACTCTGCGTGCCGCAATAGTTGCAAAAACATTGATTAATTTGTTCGTGCTTTACACACGGTACAAGAGTGAAATTCCATAAATCCATAGGACATGTTAATAGGGGTGTAACGATACATTGAAGATAAACATGATAAAGAACGCTATTATACATTATTGCAGTAACATACATTATTTTATCATGACAGTAGTGGGTAGGCATACACAGAGCTGTGGGTCGACTTGTACACAGTGTTGTATGACTCGAGTCCGTCTCGAGTCACAATTTCGGTGACTCGGACTTGACTCGAGTCACGTCTGCAAAAGACTCGGACTCGACTATCATGACTCGGACTTGTCCCCGAGCACTCGTGACTTGCGAGTCACATATTTTCACAAACAATACTTTTTTAAATATTAAAAACAATTTCGATGATCCGATCGTTATTCCCGGAGTGTTCGTAATTATTGTGTAGATGGCCACTATGTATGTACAGCACGTGTATGTTCAATACCCATAATAACACTGGGATTGGGATATAATTCTTTAAAAGCATTATTATGCACGACACCAATATTAATGCTGGTATTCTGTCAACATTAACACCATAGCCACTGGTTTGATGTATATTACCAGGGAAATGGCATGTCTGGTACCGGTAAAACACAGCCTGCATATTGCACTGTGATGGCTGTGTGTTGTTTGCACCAGTTTCCACACATGTCGACACACGACGTCAAGCTTGGTCACGTCATGTCAGTTCGCTAGTCGCTTGTACAACATTTTTTGATTGGATAAGGGGCAAGGAGTATTTGTAAAACCTAAAATAAAATTTTAACTGCAGATACATGTACAGAACTTTGTATAATTTAAATGTGTTTTATTTTGTCATTTCCAATTCTTACTTTGAAGTGACTCGGGCCTCGAACTCGACCCAAGTGACTTGAGACTCGGACTCGGACTCGACACACAGGTGACTCGACTACAACTATGCTTGTACACAATAGAACACAGGTCCCCGCAACGTTTTTCTTTGCTAAACTGGGTCCCCACAGCGTGATTCTTTACAAAAGGGAATAATAGAACAACAATAGCAAGCACCATAACTGTGCGTGCAAAAGACTGTGTGTTTGTTTCACACACAATTTTAATAGACGTAAACACTTGAAATTGTTGTGCTTGTCTTATTAGTATAACTGTGTTATACATAATTCCCTGAACTGAATTCATTCATTATGAAATGAACCGCGGTGCATTGTGATTAGGGTGATCATATCACTACCATAACACTCCTACTCTGGGTATGGAACTTATTGAAATATAATTCCAGAGGTTGAAATTTACTTGAATTTTATGGAAGCCCACAGAGCTAGTCATGCCAAAATGTTTACTATTCCACATTTAATGAATATGGGACATTCTATGTACACATTAAACACATTTAGCGAACTTAATATTCAAGAATGTTGCTTGTAAAAGTGTCGTGATCCACATTTAGTTTGTGAACTGTTTATTATACCATCAACCCATGATAAATTGAAAGATTAAATAAACATTTATATTGGGTAATAAAATATCTTTGTTTCATAATTAATTTACATAATTATGATCCTTTAGCTTGTCTTTTTAGCCTTTTGTATAACACAATTTTCTAAACCCCACGAGCTAAGAAGCTGTTGTTTTTAAATCCTTAATGTGATAAACATACATTAATATTGTGCAGTTAATGTAGAGTGTTCAGCCACCGAGAGTCCAGCACTTGATGGTCAAGCACTTGATGGTCCAGCTGTTGATGGATTAATTCTTTATCCAGTCTTGAAGTTTTCCTATAGAAATTAAGCATTGAAAAAAGCAAAATGTTACAATGATACAATCTATTAAAAACAAATTAAACATTTACCCTTACCCCAAAATTGATTGACACAATTTTGTTTTCCTTGGGGGGGGGGGGGGGGGGGGGGCTAGAAAGGAGGATAAATCCACTAACTATGTAGTGTTCTATAGACCATGTGACCTGTGACATCACATGTTTACAAAAGAGCCACAGAGCCTGGACTTCCTGCAGGCACAATTTTACACAGCTCAATCAGGTTTTCAATCTCGCACTCATGTTATTGTTATCGAATCTTGCGGATTTCAAACCCATCCCTTTTTTTTATTGACTAATTCCCACGTCTTGTAAGTTGTAACAAAGAAAGGACCAATGTCAATGACAGGATGGAAGAAGCTCGCCACTCTATCTTAAACAGAGGGATTTATTTTGTCGTTGTTTAGTGACATGACGGTGAACACTGGCACAGGCTCAGTGTACTAAAGCGCCCGACAAGCGACTAGGGGCGATCGAAAGTTTTTAACAAGCGTACACGCATAGAAGTCACTTTTGGTAAGCCAATCAGCGTAGATTTTTAGTGTTTCCCTTCCACGAGTTAGAGATGGACCTGGAGTTAGCATGCGTTACGGCGCACTGCCCATGGTAGTGAGGCTGGGATTGGCACACAGAGTTATGTATTAACATATCAGAATGCGCGCTCAATCTGTAAATTTCTTTTTTTATATAATAACCTGTGATTGGGCACATCAATGAAATGCGCTCAGCTTGTGACGTTGAGTCTGCAAGCGGCGTTTGGTTTTACGCTGATTGGTCGTGATGTTACTACATGTTTGTATACACGTTGGTCAGTCTCCGGTAAGTTGTTGTCTTTTTTTCTTCAAAACATTTTCTCAATGATGTTTTGAGTGTTATGAATCAATTTATTATCAAATCTGTGTTCTTAGAATTTGTGTCATGATTTTTTGGCAAATCTGGTGACTAGTCTGTCAACATATTGGTCGAAATTGCACTATGGTTGAATCTTGTGCTTGTGTCTCGTAACACTCCGGTCTCCGACCGTCGGGAGGATGGAGGGTTACGATTATCGCAACTAACTTTCGTACTGCCCAATCTGTTTTGCCTAGTATCCGGACACGGATTTTCTGATCATAAATCACTTACCCGTGCGATTTGCTTCTTCGTGTTTTCTCGATTTAGTCACGAGAGTGAAATTCCATAAATCTACCTATAGTACAATATGTTTGTGCAGTTTATGTAGAGGGTTCAGCCACCGAGAGTCCAGCGTAATCCTTTATCCAGCGTTGAAGAATTTCCTAGAATTTCCTGCAAAATGTTACAATCTATTTAAAACAATATCTTCATAAACCCACATATTTTGTTTTCCTTGGGAGTGGGGGGGGGGGGGGGGGGGGGGGGGGCTGGAGGGGAGGATCAATCCACTAACTACATGGTGTTCTATAGACCATGTGACCTGTGACATCACATGTTTACAAAAGAGTCACAGAGCCTAGAATTCCTGCAGGCACATTTGTACATGGCCGGCTCAATGGAAGAATACAATAAATCTTATATTTTATGGAGATTGCACTGTCTGATTTTGCTTAAATGTTGATATAAAGAAAGGAAAGACATTTCATAAACCTGTACACCTGTTGTGTTGCTTTTGTAAATTTTGAATTTATGTAAACATTATGGCACAAAATGTAAATTGTCCAATGTAGCCTGTGTAGTCATGGTAGTATCTAGGGAATCTGTATCTAGTTGCGATAATCGTAACCCTCCATCCTATCGACAGTCGGAGACTGGAGGGTTATGAGACAACAAGCACAAAATTCGACCATAAGTGCAACTTCGACCAATGTTGACAGACTAGTCACCAGATTTGCTAAATTTTTACCTCTTTCGTAAATCATGACACAAATTCTATGAACACGGATTTGATCATCAATGTCTAATGAATCCATTCATAACACTTAAAACATCATTAAACCATGGGCGCGGCTTTTGTCTTTAACAAACTTGCACAATCTGCAGGTTGCGCCACTTGTTCGCAGGATTGGCACATAGAGATATCAGAATGCGTGCTCAATCTCCAAATTATATTTTTTATATATAATATTATAACCTGTGAATGTGATTGTATCCAATATAGAAATGCACACAGCTTTTGGCGTTGAGTCTGTAAGCGGCGTTTGGTTTAACGCTGATTGTTCGTGATTTTACTACATGTTTGTATACACGTTGGACAGTCTCCAGTAAGTTTGTCTTTTTTCTTCAAAATATTTTGTCAATTATGTTTTGAGTGTTATGAATGGATTCATAAAACATAGACATTGATGATCAAATCCGTGTTCTAAGAATTTGTCTCAAAATTTTCGATAGCCCCACTTGTGTGGCCAAGGCTAGCAAGGATTCAGCTACATGTAGCCTTGGCCACACAAGTGGGGCTAGATTTTCGAAAGAGGTAACAATGCAAATCTGGTGACTAGTCTGTCAACATTGGTCGAAATTGCACTTGTGGTCGAATCTTGTGCTTGTAGTCTCGTAACCCACTGGTCTCCGATCGTCGATGGAGGGTAACAATTATCGCAAATACGATTATCGTGACAAGATTTTATGTACAGCTACGAAAATACGATATCCGTACGTAATGCCCAATCGGTTTTGCCTAGTATCCGGACACGGATTTTCTTATCATAAATCACTTACCCGTACGATTTGCTTCTTCTTGTCGTCTGTTTGGCCCTTTCACTCTTGATTCCCTGACCACGTTATGGCAATCTTTGTGGCCTTCAGTGTGGACTCAACTTCCCCCTTTTTGAGGACTTTCGCTAAGCCCTTCGCCATGTTCGCTAGAGTTTCGTTCGCATGGTTCGCAATAACAACAGCTGAATTCAGATCCGAAATACGTTAAAAACTAAACTATGTCTAAGTCTCTCATTGTTAGGAGTTAATGTATATTGTACGAAATACGCAACAACATCGCTCGTATACAGGACTAGGACTGGGATCATGTTTAGAATCTTAGAGCAATAGGTTTGTACACAGATACAAAAAGCGCAATAAATGACGTCATTGTGACGTCGTCCGGTATTTTAGGCCACCAAACAGTTATACTGTATACCAAAAGTATATAATCGGAAACAAAGTTTGACGATCGGTCGCATACTTTTCGAGATATAGTGGTCTCAAGATTGGCTAATTAAATATTCATGTCATTATAACTAAGTAAATTAATTAATTTAGTTAAGCTAATTACATTTAACTAGACTAGACTTAACGTGTTTGTGACAACAAACACTAGGTGTTCGGGTATCGCTGGGGTCAGTGCTGTAACAAACTACACACTTTAGCAAAAGTATAAAAAAACAAGATTAAAAGCCAAGCATTAATTTGATTGTTAACGAGGTTTGCATGAACGGCTGTTTTGGAGACTAACAAAACGTAGTGTCAAAAGCAGGTTGCGCGAACCTTGAACAGAGACTAGACCACAAGCATGTTTGATTGACTTTTGAACCTTGCGGTTGATTTGCTCACCGTTTAACTGGTTTAGATCGCGTTTTGTGTGTGTAACCCGTGGTTTGACAGCGGGTCAATAAATACCCGTAATAAATGGTCAAAATTTCAAATATTTGTTTACAAAAATCTAATGACGTCATCATGTTGTAACTTTAGATTTACGTAGTCATTATCATTGTCTATCTCTATGCCGAGTTTCAACTCAGTAAAATGTTTGGTTTTTGAGATGCAAGGTTTCAAAAAGTAAAAATTAAAGGCTTTACCACGTGACACACGATGACGTCATCAATCTGAAATACCACACATAGTGTCTGCATAAAGTTCATTATGTATACAAATTTTGAAACGATTGTCATAACTTTCACCGCAGAAATCTAGTAAAAGTGTATTTTGGTATGTTTATAACCTGCCGCTAGAGGGCGCTTTGACACTTGCTGGATTATAACATCATTAAAAACAACTTGAAAAAATTTGCCACTTTTAAGCTACAAGGCACTTCTGGTTTCGACCGAGAGTAGAGTTCATGTCATGTCACGCACACTTTTAAAAATGAAGACCTATAATAACTCTATATAATCCCGCAAAAAGCAACCGACGGTCTCTTTGCTTGATTTGATATAGATTTTAAAAGATTAAAATTTTTAATGTTTAAAAACCTTGTAATTTGACACCTAATGACGTCATCATGACGTCAAAACTACTTAATGGAGGTTTGATCAAGGTCCTAATATGGTCTAAGAAAGCAGACACTATCAAGATCCTAACATTGATTGTTAACGAGGTTTGCATGGACGACTGTTTTAGAGACTAACAAAGCATAACGCTAAAATCAGGTTGCGCGAACCTTGAACGGAGACTAGACTACAAGCGTGTTTGATGGACTTTGAACCTTGCGGTTGATTCAATGCAGCAGCCGCGGTCACCGTATAGATCGCGTATTGTGTGTGTTCTGAGTGCAGTTATTTTCCCGCGGTTTGACAGCGGGTAAATGTATACCCAATTTCAACCATAAGTGAATTTCAAAAAGGTAACATCTCTGTGGAAAAGTTTGAGAAGGCTTAAGGACCTACAATCTGATATAAAAATTGTCCGTAGTGTATGTGTAAAAAGTAGGCCCCCTATGAATATTTCTTAAAGTATGAATTTTGAAATTTTCAACTTCCAGTTTGAACAGGAAGTCGAGAACAATCGGCATAAGACTCTGTGTAGTATTTGCTACATTTTTCAAAACCTCTCCGATGATGTATAGATTGTTATAATAGCTTATGCACTTCTTGAGTTATGAATTGTTGAAGTATTAAACTTTGATTTACTGTATTTCAACACCTGATGGCGTCATCATGACGTCACAACTACATAATGGAGGTTTTATCAAGGTCCTAACATGGTGTAAATTTGAAGTTGATCCGATATACAAAAGTTAAGATTTTTGCCGGGAAGTGTTTTTTTGAAGAATTACACCAAGGCAAACTTTGACCTTCCGGTACGACCGGAAGTAAAGGTCATGCGAATTTAGCGTAAACTTTTCAAATGTTGCCCATGTCTTGATGTATCATATGCCCAAATATGAATACTGTAGCTTTAATATTCAGAGACATACAGGCGTTGGCATATGGTCACGTTTTGAACTTAAATGACTTGTAACTTGACACCCGATGACGTAATAGTGACGTCACAACTTTCTCGGCTTCTGCCAGTTATGTTCTAACTTCACATAAAGTTTCAAGTTGATCAAAGGTTCGCAAGTATGCGTTTGCTTGCGGACAAAGCTCGGGGAGAAGAATAAGCAAAACAAAGAAGAAACTAGACTTAACGTGTTTGTGACAACAAACACTAGGTGTTCGGGTATCGCTGGTGGGCTCACTGCTGTTTTAATGCGTAAGCTATATCATGGAATCGCTGAAAACAATGCTGATAGCTTTTGAAATTTCAGAGAAAGTAAAGTATAAATAGTTTACACAAGAAATAAAGGGCTGCTCAAAATTGTATAAATGTTATAAATAACAACCTTTTGTTTAGCCAAATTTGAAACCTATGACATCATTATGAAGTTAGAATGTTTTAGCGAGACATAGGCATTCAAATATGTGCCTAGTGGAAAACAAAGATTAACTTAGAAAGTAAGTTTTTTTATTTTTCGATGGTTATCGATTCTTTATTGATAAAAAAACCACACATACATGTTGACATTATTAGGTTACAATTCAGAAAAGTTTTTAACAGGGTTTCAAATCCAGTGAGGTGGATACTCGGTTCAGGAAACATCGATTGTTCAATACAAAAACACTGATGATGATGTCGCTAAAATAAGTCAAGCAAGTTCTGAGCTGGCAGTTGTATTATTTAAAAAGCTTAATTTGCTTGATTTTTGGATATTGATTTTCCTACAGAACAGTTTGTTAATTTTTAGACTATTGAAAAAGGCACTTGTTTTAAATCATAATGCAAAACGAAGGCAAATCATGAAGACGGCAAATCTAAGCCTCTCTTGAATTTTGACTTATAACATAATGATTTATAAGTTCTATTTCTACCCGTATGGTGCATCATACAGGAAATAAAGAATGCAACACAACACGTGGAAAATCTGTCACTGGATCCAAGACCATGCCGGTGGATGTGCTGTATTCTGAAGAAGAAAAACAAAATATTACAAAATAAACAAAGTATGACTCTAGGAAAATTAAGTCAAGCTGAAACTGTTAAAATAAACAAAAATCAAGACTTAAAACGTTTCATAATTATATAATAATACTACTAATTTATTGAATTTATATTGCGCTCTCTCAATGACCAGCCTGTTCAAAGGGGGGGGG
Organism: Leptasterias polaris; assembly: GCA_037783415.1. Classification (NCBI taxonomy): domain Eukaryota; kingdom Metazoa; phylum Echinodermata; class Asteroidea; order Forcipulatida; family Asteriidae; genus Leptasterias; species Leptasterias polaris. Next base: position 1,438,861 of record JAZGTN010000089.1, read on the forward strand.
GGGGGGGGGTCAAAACAGTAACAAAATTCAAACTTGGGAAATTGCACAAGAAAAAGTTAGTGGAAGGTGCACATATTGTTTTGGAAGTGAACAACTTATAAACAAAACCTACTTTACTAAACACAAACGTCATCACAGGTTTCTTTAAATATGTCATAATACAAAGTTGCCGAAAAACATTCATCAGTCGGACCATTTTCTGACTTTAGTGACACAGCCAACAATCATACCAATCCCCCATTGCCCAATTCTACCTCCCCGACGATCACACTAAACGTTCCTTAGTTTTAAAAACATCACCAACGCCACCACTTGATGATAAAAAATAAACTTTATAACATAACTGTGCATTAAATAAATACTCATTTTGAAAAGCAATGATTTTCACACAAAGCTTACCGTTTTATCACCGTGTGGCACCGATATAGCATCGATAAACACTGCCGTGGACGCCGTCCGAACACCCTTCATGAGCTGATGTCAAGTCTCTGCTTCTCGGTGTTTGATAAACACATAACCAATGTTCGTCTTTTTCTGCTTGCATTTTCTCAAACAATTACAAGTCATACGAATCACTGAAGCAGGTGGTCATCTCAGTGAACAATTAGACGCTGAATATAAGCGGTATTTAGATCTATAATCTTAATAGTACGCCATTGATAAGATTGAACTACGTTGTAAGTACGATGACCTGTGGCGTGTCAAAACATGAAACAACAAGACTACAAGCGTGTTTGATGGACTTTGAACCTTGCGGTTGATTCAATGCAGCAGCCGCGGTCACCGTTTAGATCGCGTATTGTGTATGTTCTCAGTGCAGTTTATTTTCCCGCGGTTTGATAGCGGGTCAATGTATACCTGATTTCTACCATAAGTGAATTTCAAAAAGGTAACATCTCTGTGGACAAGTTTGAGAAGGCTTAAGGACCTACAATCTGATATAAAAATTGTCCGTAGTGTGTGTGTAAAAAGTAGGCCCCCTATGAATATTTCTTAAAGTATGAATTTTGAAATTTTCAACTTCCAGTTTGAATAGGAAGTCGAGGAAAATCGGCATAAGACTCTGTGTAGTATTTGCTACATTTTTCAAAACCTCTCCGATGATGTATAGATTGTTATAATAGCTTATGTACTTCTTGGGTTATGGATTGTTGAAGTATTAAACTTTGATTTACTGTATTTCAACACCTGATGGCGTCATCATGACGTCACAACTACATAATGGAGGTTTTATCAAGGTCCTCACATGGTGTAAATTTGAAGTTGATCTGATAAACAGAAGGCAATATTTTTGCCGGGAAAGTGTTTTTGTGAAGAATTACACCAAGGCAAACTTTGACCTTTCGTTACGACCTGAAGTAAAGGTCGTGTGAATTTGGCGTTAACTTTTCAAATGTTGCCCGTGTCTTGATCTATCATATGCCCAAATATGAATACCGTAGCTTTAATATTCAGAGACATACAGGCGTTGGCATATGGTCACTTTTTGAACTTAAATGACTTGTAACTTGACACCCGATGACGTAATAGTGACGTCACAACTTTCTCGGCTTCTGCCAGTTATGTTCTAACTTTACAAAAAGTTTCAAGTTGATCAAAGGTTCGCAAGTATGCGTTTGCTTGCGGACAAAGCTCGGGGAGAAGAATAAGCAAAACAAAGAAGAAGAAAAAAAAACCGAACAAAAACAAGGAGTTGTTCGGGCGTAAGGCCCGAACACCTAAAAAAAACCCGAACAAAAACAAAGAGTTGTTCGGGCGTAAGGCCCGAACACCTAATAATAAAAATCTCGACGAAAACAAAACCTGTTCCGACAGTAGGTCGGAACAGCTAATTACTTAAGATAAAACTACACCATTTACGCATAATTAATAGTAGTGCGTTCAAACAACATTGCCCATAAAGATGGCCGACCATACACTGTGTGACGTGAAATGGGAACTGTCTGTTTTTTAAAAGAATAGCCTACAATAATCAAAATCGTTCGGATAGGCAATGAAGAATGGTCGTCATTCGTAGGCAAAGGGATCTTTGACAAAAATACATAACTTGTGACTCCTGTATGTAGGAGGACACGAGGCTCATGGCATGTTATTTATACTATAGGTCTAAGAAAAGTGCCAGCGAAAAAATATATAATTGGGGGGAACAGGAATTCAAAATGTCTTACCAATTGGATCATGACTTGTTGAGTTGTTGGCTGCAAGATCTCTTTTGAAAAGTTTTGTTGGTCTCAGGGACTTATGAATATACACTCCCACAATGTATAGGCTATAATTTATCGCTTGACTAAATTTCTTGCGGTGTTTGGTTGTCCGTAACAATCTGCATCAACTTGCTGACACTTTCGTTGTTCTTGTGCAAATACTTATTTTCCTCTGACAAACAAAAGTTGGGACGTGTTCGTTGAATTTAACTATTTTATAAGCTGCAATGACTTATGCGCCAATGGACACGCCTTTGCAAGTAGGCCTTTTTTATATTATACGGTGGGTTGAAAGATTTTCTTATAAGGTGGGTTGAACTACTTTATTGTGAAGTGGTTAGGTTTTGTTAAGGGACTGGACACAAAATTGTTTTTTATTTTGTTTTGGGTTTTTTGGTTCCTATCTTATTATGCATTCTAAAGTAATTATAAAAGAGTTTTAACCACCTAATAAGAAACACAGACAAATATAATAAAAGAAAATATTGTAAGTTAATAAGGCATCCAAAGTCATTCGTGAAAATTCTAAAACTTAAATCACCCCTAACTTTATGAGTTGTCAAATCATGGTCAAACCCGCTAAAATTGAAAGCAGAATTTGGTCGATGACCGATATCAATCAATTTGGGATTTATTGCTTCGTATTGGTTCCGCGCCCCAATCTAATATCTCACTCAAGCATGAAAGGACTTGGGGCGTTGGTTGCCCTAGATCCAGGCTTGGCCAAAGCACCTCAGGCGCCGTGGCCAAGCCAAAGGCTGCTGAGACCAGTGTGGCTGAGCGATTACCTAGGCCCTTTCATAAAGCTGCTCAAGCATAAAACATTGCTTTACAACAATTCTGCTATAAGCAACAATAAGCAGTACACCAGTCACAGATGCTACATGTCAAATGGTATTTTAGCTGGTAACCTTTTTCTGGTAACCATAATTCTGTTGTATTTAGCTCAGAACTACGTTAACAATGGAAAACTAGGTGTCTGCTGCCACCTATCGTTCAAAAGTATTCAATAAACTTTTTTGAAATCCGCTCTCGTGGAAGTGCACTCTCTTCAAAAGATTGACATGTGTCAGTCCGTAAAAAATTGTCACCGCTTTTATACAACGACCATTTTGTTTGTGGTCAAACGTTTGTGCTTGAAGGATCCTATATAAGAAGACGAACCTGTTCCTAATAGTGGTGTAACAAAATGCCTGGGGCAAGGTCTTCCTACTCTTCTGACCTTAACTGTCCATCAAAACTTTCTTCAGATAAAAGTTGTTTGTAAAAGTATATTGGCTGATTATAAGCTTGATGAAGTTTGTGTAAAGCGGGTAGGGCCACGAGTCACCCGGACCCAGTTTCGCTGTTGTTGCTATGGACACGTTGCCTTTCGGATTTGGTGTTTTGAGATATAAAAGCAATTGTTATGAACAATATAACAATGGTTGGAATTAAAGATGTTTATAAGGTAGTTATTGATTTACAGAAATATCCCCAGAAATCATGTGGTTTTCTTTTTACTTCGTGAACGAATAAAACGGTCCGCCATTTTGTAGAACAGAATGATTTTTGACTCCACGAAGTGGCGGACCGTGTTAGTTCAATCCGAAGGCAATCTAACATTTCTATCATTCTCTCTCTTTATAAGATTTTTTTTTCTAAAGCTTTTGAAATAAAACCATTTTAATTGGAAGGTACGGATTTTTGTAACTGAAAAGATTTCTAATTGCTTTGTAGTTGTTTAAGGGTAAACTTAAACTGTTCAGCAGTTGAAGGCCTTCTAAGAATTCCGACATTACCACATTCAATAGATTGTGCTATACTAGTGGTAATGGGTGCACCACAATAAATAGGCCAAAATTCATGCACCAAGCTGATTATCATAATTTGTAGGCCCTCAACATCTTTTGAATTATAACGTTTTGGGGGTCATGCAATTAATAGATTGTGTAATTATAAGAATCTTTCACAACCTGGGTGTTATGTGCTTCAACTTTTGAGGAGACTTGGGTGTTAAAGTTGGCCCTATTTGTGCTTCACGAAAACTTGCAGCAAGTCGGTTTGGGGAAAGGCACATTTTCGGGGTGTTTGTTTGTTGGGTAGTTAGCAAAAAACTTAAACGGCTGACCTGCCAAAAATTGAAAAGAATTCTGAAGTTTAGTTGTCCGAAAACATATGTTTGATTGTTTTCAAGAGGCTGAGAGACTTAAACGATTTTTTGAGTATTCTTGAATATTTAGCATTTAGCATTGGTATATGGGAGTTTATTTAGTGTAAGCAAATTTAGTTGTGCTCAGCTACATTTTGTGCTCTAAGAAATTTTTGAGCCAAATTTAATCGCATAAAAATAATACGACACCGAAGAAAGATTGTAAGAATGCGCCTTTGAGTGCGCCCTCTGCTGCCATGAATAATGTATCGGCCATAAAAAAAAAAGTATTGGATGTAGAAGTATTCCGCTAGCCACCCCCAGCCCCTCCCTCCCCAATCGGCCTTGGTAGCAATGAAAAGTACACTTGTACGTCACTCGTATTTACTTAAAAGCCGAGTCAATGAGCGCCCATTGGCCCATGGAGGTAGCTTGGCCTCAGTGATGAAATACATGTATTGTTTTTAAAACTTTGTTTTCCTCAAAACGTTTGGTGAAAAAGATAGCCTGTGCAAAAAGAAGATCGGGAATAGTCAGCAGTGAAACCGAAAATCTCGTATATTTTAGGCCGCTATCCTATTCGCTTGTTCCCATGCCTATTATTAGAGAAAGGACAGAGCATGGACAGAGACATAGACTTGGTTCCAAGTCTGTGCTCGTGGTTTTTAGTCTACCTGATAGCCGGCCAATACATTATTGCCTCAAATAGCGCCCTCTTGTGGATTACCAATCTGCGGGGGGAATTTTGTGTGGCTGATGCAGAGAAATAACCGCAATCTCAGACTTGAAATCAAGTCTAACAGTATGGTGTTCTAAAGGCGATAGATGTGCGTCGCGTCGTGCCGTCGCGTCGCCTATTCCGTCATCCGTCGCGTCGTGCCGTCGTCCGTCGCGTCGTGCCGTCGCGTCGTGCCGTCGCGTCGTCCGTCGCGTCGTGCCGTCGTCGTCGCGTCGTGCCGTCGCGTCGCCCGCCGTCCGTCGCGTCGCCCGTCGCGTCGTCCGTCGCGTCGCCCGTCGCGTAGCTCGTCCTATATATTGTGCCTCCTGGTGGCGCTGCAAGAGACTGTGCATCATGGTACAGTTCAAAAACTAATGACTTTTTCAGTGGCACTCTTGTCCATGTACTTGTGAAATGATGACAGACGTATGATGTTGTTGTGTGGTTGAAGTGTCATTGATGAATCGAAAATAACCCCCATGTTCCGAGCTTCCGAGGGAGCTATCAGAGCAAGTTACCGATGGAAATGTATGGCACATTATTAATGTTATGTGTCACTTCGTGTAACGTTATCTCTCTATTGTGTGATCCATAACTCTGTCACTTCTAAAAATCTCACACATGTTAACAATTCAAAGATGAAACCGTCAATTTGGAAAAGCCGTTCAGGCCAAATGAAAGGTATCAGTTAATAAACCTGCTAAATATTGACATGACTAGTGACAGATAAATCATACTCGACCATTGTGTCACTCCGTAATTTATTGCCCAATCAGTATTGAAATGAACATTTACAAATTTATCATCAAGTTAGAAACACCAAGGACTCATGACCATGTATTTTGTTTTAATGTTAGAAACACCAAGGACTCATGACCATGTATTTTTTTTAATGATTTGGTGTTAAACAAAGAATTTTTGTCTTTGCCTCCTTTTTGCATAATTGTTGCTACTTATGAACTTTCAGGCTTGCGAAAGGCGATATATTAATCCGTTGTCATTACAAATATTATTGATATTACATATTTTAAGATAAACGGGCCAATTACCACTTTAATTACTACTACATGTACTCTGGTAAATTAACTCTTCTGTCATATTATGGCATATTATTATTTACTGTGAAAAAGGCATGCACACATAACTTCTGTTTAAAAAAACAAAAAAACAAAACAATGGGAAATGACCGAAAGTAACAAACTTACTATTTCCAGCCAGTAATTCTATTTGAATATTCGCCATGAAAATTTACTTTATTAATGAACACTAGTTAATTTTATCACCTTTTTCTTCCGAAACATTTCTCATTGTTAGAGAAGTTTACCCCCTCCCACTCAAAGTTTAAAAAGGGAAGGATGTAACAATAATTATCTGTTTGGTTTAAATTTGGTGTGAGAGTTTGTTGATGTAATTTTACTTCTTGTGTTTACTGCTAGAGGAAGTTTCTCCCTTTTGATGGCTTATAAACAGGTCCAGAAAAACCGTGTTCAGTAGGAGCATAGAGAAAGGACCACGGAGAGACAAGTGTCTCTTCCACTGTTTATTCCAACTTAATCTCTTGTAGCACCCTGGTACAAGTTCATTTCAAGGAATCGTCTGATAAACAACCCTCTTGTTTAAAGGCCTGTACACTATTGGTAAGATCGAAAAACACAAATGTTCACAGATTCACACATAACTTACATGATTTAAAGTAAGTAATGGTAGAAAGGGTTCCTTAAAATATTTCTGCCTAAAATGCTATCGTTTTCGAGAAATGAGTAAAACAATAGTTTTTATCGCGCGCGATAATAAACTCGATGTTTGAAAAACAGAAAACACATAAGGTCTCTTTTCACTATTTTTTCGTGACCTCGATGACCAATTGAGCTCAAATTTTCACAGGTTTGTTATTTCATGTATGTGGTTGATTACACAAAACATGAACACACCCTTTAATAGTCAATGTTCTACACACCCTTTAATAGTCAATGTTCTACACACACTGTCTGTGATTATTTTGTCAGCTCTGCCAATCCTGTATAATACCTTTAATCCTTAATCCTTAAGTATAGTGGTAATTAAGTCACCCATTAAATGTATTATAGTTAACAGATAGCAGCCTGTGTGTTCTCCCACCATCACTTCTTTGATTTTATGTACTGGTGGTTCTTCATGTTTTTAAGTTTTGCCTGTTTCAAGTCATACTGCTATGGACTCGATTTTAGATTTTAATTTGTAACCTTCCTTGGCACATGTGTTTTGTTGTTTTTAGTAGTTTTTATAAATCCTGTTAGTTCAGTAGTGTTACTGTTGGTCTTGGTTTAGAATTCACTTGATTTATTGCTTTACATGGTTTTGCTTTTGGTCATCGCTTCATAATCAATAAAGTAATTTTTCATCGCTTTATAATCAATAAAGTAATTTTGTGCAAGCCCACCAACCATGTGGATAATAATTTAGGTAAATTTGATCTCAAGAACTGGAGACCGATTAGCCTTTTAAATGATTACAAACTGTTGGCCAAAGTTCTCACAAATAGGTTTAAAAAAAGCCATGCCTTTCATAATAGGTGACGAACAGACATGTGGTGTACCGGGGAGAAAAATTCACGACAACCTCACACTTTTGCGTGATAGCATAGATTATATTAATTGGAACAATAAGGAAGCAGCTATTTTAAGTATCGATCAGGAGAAGGCTTTCGATAGAAATAATTGGAATTATATGTTTACCATGCTTGAGAAAATGGGGATTCCCCCCAAATTCATTCAATGGATCAAGCTTTTATATAGTAATCCTGATGAGAGTTGCGTCATTGTAAATATCTTCATTGGCAGACCTTTCCAAATAAGTAGAGGTATCAGACAAGGGTGTCCCCTGTCTCCATTGTTATATCATAGAGCAAGCCTCTATGGTTATATGCAGTCTGTGCAGAAGGTTTAGGAACTCTAATTAGAATCAATAATGGGTTGCATGGTATTCAGTGTCCAGGTGGAACTGAATGTGTTAAAATTATCCAGCATGCCGATGATGCCACGGTTTTTATTTCTAAAGAAAGTGACTTTCAAGTCATTACGGATGTTTTGTATAAATATTGTAAAGGTAGCGGATCTAAGGTAAACACAAGTAAAACCTTGGGTCTATGGCTTGGCAAATGGAAGAACAGAATGGACAAGCCGTGTGGCTTCAACTGGAACAATGATAAATTGAAAATTATTGGTCTTCTTTTTGGAAACAATGTTACACCGGCTGACAACAGGGACCCCGGAATAAGCAAACTTAAATGCATGTTAAAATATGTTTAGACAGCGGGACCTGACCCTGACGGGCAAGGCCGTTATTGTGAACGTCATGGTCGGAAGCAGACTAAATTATGTAGGTAACATTGTCTCTTGCCCGGAAGAGTGTGTAAAGAAAATAGAAAACATTATTTTTAGTTTTTACTGGTCAGGTAAACCGGACAAAATCAAGCGTGCCACTATCACCGGACCTCGATACATGGGAGGGACAGGTCTTTTGGACGTCAGGGTCAGGTTACGCAGTCTAAAACTGATGTGGTTGAGTAATTATATCAAAAGTATAATGGTAAATGGAAATCCTTCTTTAACTATTGGATCGAGAAACCCGGCGAAAGCCATAATCTTGGTTGGCATGTGTTTGGTAAAACCAAGAAAAAGTCACTGCAGACCACTCCCTTTTATATGGACCTTTTTGCAGCCTACGAAAAATCAGGGGGTGTTTTCAGACCAGAATTCACCTCAGTTTTGGAAGTAATGAATATCCCTCTCTGGCATAATTCAGTGGTTACGATTAATAAGGATAAAGATTTAGCGAGTCCTGTTTTAACAAAGAATAACATCATCAAATTTCAACATGTTGTTAAAAATAACAGACTAATTACCTTTAAGGAATTGAAGTGTAAAATTAATCGTATCACTGCTGGACGCATAGCTAAACGTCTTGAACAAAACATCAATCCAGTCCTCTTCAAAGAAAAACGTTGTGGGCCTTACCATCCAAGCTGGTGGCTGAAGTTCCAAATTGACCATGGGGATCAGGGTTTGGTACCTTTTTCTAAAATTACCACGAAATTAATGTACAAATCATTGAAGGTCAAAGAATTTGTTTTTCCAAAAGCACAGGAAAAGTGGGCCTCGATTTTAGGCCTCACTGATAAGTTCGACTGGGCCAATATTTGGACCAAATTATTAAAACATGAACAATATTATGGACGCCAAAGGACACCCTTTTTAGACTTTATCACAGGATTCTGCCAACCCGAGATAAACTTAAACGCATGAAAATCATAGATACAGTCGACTGTCCTTTCTGTAAATCCGACACTGAAACTGTCGAACATTTGTTTCTATATTGTAATGAGGTGGTTGAACCCTGGTTATACGTCGAATTTTTAATTAGGAAACAAACTTGGCTGCCGTTTCTTTTGTCTCAGTGATTGTATAAGAATTTTATGTATTAATTTGTCATTTGTATCTATGATAATTGTTGGCATGATGATCAATGTTATTTGGAGAATCCGGTGTGATCTGGTCTTCAATGAGGACAACGTTTTCACAAACACAAACATTATCAAGACCTACAAAGAAACTCTCAGATCATTTCTACTAATTGAGAGGAATATAGGCTCCAAACAAGTAATTTTAACAAATTGTACAAATTCCTGTGTACTTTCAATGAAGACGAGAGTCCAAAATTTATGTTCTGATCAAAATCGAATTTTGTCACCTCTCAGTTACTGTCCTTTGTGTACGCCTTAATTTTAATCTTTTTACTTGTACTAGTTGCTTTTTCATGTTTTGATCTTGCCTTTGTTTGATATGTAATATCAACTTTTGATCATTGTCCTTTAGTTTCTAGTAACCTGTACTTGTGTACTGATCATCAGTACTTGCTTTAATGTTCCATAGGAGATGTATATACTTGTAATTACTTGAGCTGGATAAACGGAGTCTATAAGAGCTCCACTCAAAAGGAAAAAAAAAAATTAATAATAATAATAATAATAATAATTTAGGTAGTATTTTTCTTACGATGCTGCTGTTGACATTGCTTTATTTTACAGGCTAGTAGGCATGGTAGGGAGGCCGAGATAGTAAAAACTAATACTTGACATGTTTTTACAATTAAAAGGATATTGTTGAGATGACACGGCAAGCAGGGATTGATCAAACTATACACATCTGCCATCTAGAATCTCAACAACCTCATCAGACTCACTTCGACTACGAGTATGGCGGAAATAATCAAAGAGCGCCACCAATTGACAGAAAAGTGAAGAACGTTTTGGCGAAATATTGAAAGTCCAAATCAATTGAAAAACAGGCGGGACGACGGGCGATGCGACGGCACGACGCGACGGGCGACGCGACGGCACGACACGACGGCAAGACGCGACGGGCGACATAAGTCAAAACCACCATTCAAATCAATTGAAAAACAGGCGACGCGACGGGCGACGGCACGACGCGACGCACGACGCGACGGGCGACGGCACGACGCGACGGACGACGGAATAGGCGACGCGACGGCACGACGCGACGCACATCTGTCGCCTTTAGAACACCATACAAAAGGCTACCGTGGTCCAAGCATGGAGGTCCCAGGGCCTCATCGAACCCGTGGGGTCGAGGCAATTAATCATGCGGCATCTGCTTTAGTTTAGGTTTTGGGTGAAAGATATAATTATATTCAAGTTCAAATCAGTTTTTTTAAAAGGAATGTTTAACTCTTTTTATTGCTTTATAGAGTCCCATGGTTTCATAATGTTTTGATTTCCTGGAAACAAACATAATGTGACCGTGGAGAACAATCTGTGTGAGACTGATCATGGATGGACTGATATAGGCATACTGATTTGTTTGCAATCTTTGCAACTTTGGAGTTTGGACCGAAACATAGCTAGCTGCCTTCGTTCGGCCTTGACGAAATACAGATTAAACAGGATATGGCAGGGTATTGCATAACCCTGTGGTTGTTAAATCAACTGAAAAGAAGAACTGATCAATGACCATAGAGAAATGACTTCTCCATGAATTGACTAAGGCCAAATAAAATAAAATACCAGTTGATCGTCCTGATTTTTCCAAAAAGAGGAGGATGAGGGCCTTTATATTTATTATTTATTATTTTTTTCCAAGATGGCCGCCAAGTATTTCAATTCAAACAGGCCACCAATTCTTCAGTTTGAAATCACCGCTAACTTTCTTTATATCAATTTATTGCATGAGGACCCAGGTTAACAGGGGGGTTTGCCGAAACATCCAACTTGTTCTTGGATTCACCAATGTTGACCTGAACCTGGAAAAGTATAGTTAGAAAAGAAATACACTTTCTCAAAATCTATTTGTGTGCAGGTATTTTTCAAAGGATTAACAAAATAGTAACACCTCACCCAAGCAATCAGAAAAACACAAAAAATGCAGAATACATCAGAGACACCAAGTCAGATTTGATCATGAAAAAATACTTGTGAAAACAAAATTCAAATGACGTTGGATCATGTACCCGGCACGCCAGAAAAAAATATTTGTAAAAAATTTAAAAAAATAAAAATAATAAAAATGATGTGGGTCATGTACCCGACACATCATGCAGTTTACTATTTTTTATAATTAATATTTAAAAACAACATTTTGAAGATTCCATAGGTTTGGCTAGTTCAAAAAAATAAAACAAAAAGAGCTTTTGAACTTCGAGTTGTATTTGTAAATAAATATGTTTGGCTCCACCCGCACTAGTTCCTTGACTACATCTTATACAAACAATGCACACTCAGTAGTAGTCTGGTACTGGTCAGACACCGTTGTCGAAGTCTCCCGACGCATAGTCCGAGAAAATATCGACAAGCATGCGTTTTTCGTCCCCTACTGACCGTGTAGGCACCAAGGCTTAAGAATTTTGCTTTTGGTGCGAATTACACACACACAAGACCATCTTGCAGCTCACCTCTGATAAATTTTACTCTGAAAAAAACGTGTTCAGATTCAGAAGACGCCACACGAGATGCGTGGGTCAGCAACGCGGCAATGAAGACCAACTCGACACGTTTGAAAGAACTCCACAGTCGAGTCAACTCGATCAAAACTTACAACGTAAGATAACAGGTCGAGTTGTCTCAATGGTCGAAGTGGTGACGACCGTAACCCTAGCTAAACTTCGTTCCCATGGATGATCGATCTCGTAGCACTATTCGATACGGCACGCTCCCATGCATGGTGCGAGGTAGACTTGTTGACAAGTCGTTAATGATGGTCGCGGTGAGTCGAGTCGCGTGTGGTGTTGTAGCCTAATAAAGAATGCTCTCGCGAGATCACTGCTCTCGCGCGAAGTTGCTGGCTGCTGACTCTTCGTCATTAACGACTTGTGAAACCCGCCGGCGGTACATATTCATTTATTCATGTACGGACACAGTGTACATTACGGTTGCTGTAGCGACGATCATGAAGACGAGTCCATTTTATCTGAGGGTAGTACCAATTTTAGTTACTGTAAATGTACTGAATGCTTGCGCTTGAGACATCTGTGGGTGTGTTTTGTGGGTGTTAACTCCTTCATTAGTTTAGTAACTAAAGAAATAAAGTAAACTTATCTTAAACTGCATTATTATAATAATTGTTTAAGATGTGTGTTTTGCCTCATAAAAATAAATATGCCTACCGTGAATAGTTACTGATACGCTCCAATCATTTAACCCGATGTGTTCTACAGTGATTGTGTGTATTAAGTGTGTATAAACAACGGACACGGAAACCAGTCAACTCGCCCCCTAGCAAAGTCGCCAATTTAAAAAAAAGAACATGTACAAAGTCACCAACTACAAATTCGCCCCTAGCAAAGTCGCCCCCTGACAACAAACTCGTCCCCTCTCATAGTCGCCCCTCACAACGGAATTTAACAAATTTGTGTGATTGGACTTCAGGGCTTCGAAAGCTATCTTCTTAACGGAACGAAAGAGGAATTTTGGGGAACGAAAGAGGAATTTTGGGGAACGAAAGAGGAATTTTGGGGAACGAAAGAGGAATTTTTGGGAACGAAAGAGGAATTTTTGGGAACGAAAGAGGAATTTTTGGGAACGAAAGAGGAATTTTGGGGAACAAAAATCTCATTGCGAAGGAACGGGAGCGTATATTTGGGGAACAAAATCTCATTGCGAAGGAACGGGAGCGTATATTTAGGGAACGAAAGCATATTTCGGACGAATGAAGTATATTTCGGGCAACTAATTCAAAGTCGTATTTTGATGAAACGAAAGCTTGTTTTTAGGGAAAGAAATCTCCTTTCGGTGGAAAAAATTCATTTTTATTGAACGAAAGCATATTTTGAGCGAACAAAATTATATTTTGTGCGAACAAAATCATATTTCGAGGAAACGAATGCGTATCTTTCAGGGAACAAACGCGTATTTCTGGGTAACAAAATCGTATTTCGGGGGAAAGAAGGCGTGTTCGAGGGAACAAAAACGTATTTTCTAGGAAAAATCTATTTTGCTACCTAGAAAAACACAACTTTGTTTACAAATTAAAAAAAAATTAATTTTATGTGACAAAATTATAATATTTTGATTGAATAATATTTTGAGGAAACGAAATGACTTTGTTGGAATTTTGTGTGTCGAGAGATGGAAAAAAAATCAGAGTGAGATTTATTTTTTTCACATTTTAATTTGTAATTTATTTTTCACCTGTTCCTTCAGGGGCTCTGTTTTTGTTTTTTGGGGGTTTTTTTTTGGGGGGGGGTTCGTTTTTGTCTCACAAATTGTTTAACTTAATTGCACCGTCAATATAAGAGTGGTATTCCTATTTATTGACATAAATCTTATTTAATTTCCAAATCGGGGGAAGGAACGTACACCGAACATTGAAACGTAACGATTTTAAAACAGCGGATTCGATCAGCGAGGTTTACCGGCTAACAAACTCGCAATGACAAGGTACGTGGTCTGGCTCCCTACCCCTCCCACATGTTCATGAGCTTCCAGGTACAGCTATCTCTTGGCATGGCTAGGGTATAGGGTTTCCGTCGTGCTGAGCCCCGCCGAGAGAAACTCTGCGCGTCATGGCATGCATGCAGCTACACGATTTGCCCCGTGTGTTGCGTACGTCTCCCCACACGCTGTACACTGTCAAACACGCTTCCGTTGCTCGGACTCTCTGAAATAAAATCTTACGTTCGATTTTTGGTAATTATTTACAAGTTTTAGTGAAGTTGTACCCATAATTTGAATACGTATTTTCTTGTGTCAAAATATTCATGAACACAATCACTCTCACCACTCAGTGTTTGGTTTTGATCTTGCATGATCAAAGCATCAAAGCAACATAAAACTCCATCCAGTACAGGATTTGATGTTTAATATTCATCTACAGTTTGAATATTCATAGATTATAACGAAATTGACCAATCAGATGCGTCCGTACGAAATCGGCTGAAGTGGCCATAGGCCGTGCACAAACCGCCAGCGGGTTTCACAAGTCGGTAAATGTGACCAGTCTTGAGAGCAGTAATCTCGCAGAGCAGCCCTCTCGCGGGATATTGCGAGAAAGCCGTTCCGCTATCACCGCGACAGACATTTAACGACTTGTCCACAAGTCTAGGTGCGAGGTTGCATAGAGCTATGCTCGTATATCTTGCACGCACGTGAGCCTGCATGCAGCGTGCAGTCTACCGACGACGGCCCCATAATAAATGCGGTTTTGTGTTTTCCGACCCCCTTTTTTGTGTTGCAAATTCTAAAATATCGGTAAGTTTACATCAAAAATATTTTTAAAAATCCTAAATTATGTCAAGGGTGGATTAAAAATACAAACAAATATTGTCTTTTTTTAGGAAAAATCGAAAATAATAAATAGTAAAAAAAAGGATGCGGCCTCAAAAAAGGATGCGGGCGGGGACGATCAACTGGTATTTTTTTTTACTTGGCCTAAGCACAAACTTCAGAAATTATCTACTGTTGTTGCATCATAGATCTTTCTCTATGCATAGAGCAAGGAACAATGGTTTGATTATTGCAGTATCCGGATCGTGAAGGACCCCAACCGACTACAGGCCGCGTCCGGGACCAACACTTTGACCCAGTCGTATCATTTACACATCAACGCTCTGCGCATACTACTTGTGTAATGCACAACCGGAACCCGCATTGTTTATCCGGGTCCGTCCCGACGTGACCAAAGATTGAGTGAACACAATTACAAGAAACCTAGCGTTCTGTACAATAGAAGCGAGTATGCGAATGCCTTGAATGTGCAGCGACTGGGATATGCAATTTTAAGGCTCATTTCGGTTTTTGACTCCGTGGTAACAACTCTAAACAACGACTGGTGGAACTGCAGTCCATGAAGAAGCACTGTTCGTGCTGCAGTCACAAATTGTAAGTAAAAGTGCAAATAAATTTACCCCGTTGTGTTGTTGTAAGGAATATTTTTACAAAGCAGACAAAATGTTTACATGATTTTGTTAGTATTTATTTGTAAAGCTACCTCTGTGGTTCTAAGCAACTCTGTTTTGGTTTTAAATTATTACTTGTGTTTGTAATTTTCTGGTTTTGTTGTTTTTTAACACATGAAGTAGGCCTATGGCCTATTGCTGCTGAAAGTTTTAACCCAATATTATTCAGGGAATCCAAACTTGTATTTAAAATTATAGCTTTGTTTTCTTTTGATCTATTTTCCTCTACAGGAATATCAGTATATAAGTTATAACACATCAGTACATTAAGATTTTGGACAAGTTGTTTTAAAGCTGAGAAATTTGTCAGCGATGTATCATCAGGATTCTATTTAACATTGGTAGACTAATGGTAGTCATGGATACTGGCAAAGGGCAGAAGAAGCCAAGCCCCTACCTCAAAGCAGGTCTTCTTTCCAAGCTGTTTTTCACGTAAGAATTTGCCATTTTAAAATAAATTTTATTGTTGATGTAGAAACTCATCAAAAGAGTTCAGCAAATGTTTTACCAGAAAATAAATGCTAAAATGAAGCAAACATGAAAAAAACTATTTACTTTTTGGCATTTAAGAATATTTTTCCCCTAAAAATTTCAATTTTCTCACATTAAAATTTAAAAATACTTCCTTTAGAATTATTGTGAAAATAAGTGTTAATCTGCAAGTAGTTAGTGACAAAACCAATAAAAGATGAAATTTTAATGACATTTTTTATTTATGTTGAAATTTGTGCAATTTTATTTTTCTTCAGCTGGATTGGAGCTCTCTTTAGTCTTGCTTACAAAGAGAAGAAACTTTCCCCTAAGGATTTGGATGATGTTGTGCCATCATTCGAATCCTGCCATTTGGGGTGCAAACTTGACAGGTAGGCAATGGATATACTAACAAAACATAATCTTAACGAGCTAAAAAAAAACCTCAGTAGAAGTTTCAATCAAATTCTATACTTGTAACAAGTTTTCATAATGATTTTTTCATTTTCCTCCCAAAGTTATTGTGATGGACATTATTATTTTCTTGAAACAAACAAATCATACTTTAGATTTTTGTTTTATAGGCCTATATTTGTTTAAGATGTTAATTTCAAATTGTGTTTGGTATCACCATCAGGGAATGGAGTAAAGAAGTAGAGAAAGCCAAGAAGGGAAAAAAGCCCAGTCTCACTGGGGCATTGATGAGAGTATTTGGTTCAACTTACGCTCTCTTTGGACTTTTTGCATTAACAGAGGTAAGCCAAGCTAGCCCCAAAATGGTGCATTCTTTTTCTTCATTCAGAATTAGTATTTATTCTATTACAGAGCAAGCTTTGATTACCTGATCAAAGGACTTGTAAGTTGTTGTTTTGCGGGCAAAAATAAGTTTGTCTGCTTTCACTGAATCACTTAGGAGTTCTGTCCTGATAATAAAAGCTCCTTTTTGTTTTTGAACATTGTGAGAATAATTTGAAAGAGATAAGTATCTGTAACTTGTAAGAACTAAATGTTAACCCTTTACCTTTCAAAAACAGTATATTATTATAAGTTATAAATAAATCTGCAATTTCTTTGATCCATAGGAAGCTCTCCGCATCGTTCAACCTTTCATCTTGGGTCGTCTCATCGACTTCTTCTCCCCTACTGTCAATGTTCCGACATGGCAAGCCTACACCTATGCAGGCGTGATCACGTTGAGTTCTATCCTTCTTGCTTTTGTGCATAGCCCTTACTTCTTTCAGATTCAGTGCATTGGTATGAAGGTTCGTGTAGCCTTGTGTACGCTAGTTTACCGCAAGGTAAGAACAGTTCATTTTAAAATAAAAACTTTTGAAATTTTGAGTTTGGCTTAAGGAAACACTTTCAATCACAATCATTTCAGAAAAATTAATTACAAACAATTCAGAAGTTTAAAAAGATCTAAATTACATTTAAATGATAAACAAACACATTATAAACAAGTGAATTTCTTTAGCCCTGGGTTGCTCAAGAATGGGGTTTAATCGTTTATTCTGTTTTATAGTTGTTAGCTAATAAATGACAATAAAAACTATATATATATTATACTAATAGTTGTTAACTAATACATGACAATGAAAACCTTCCCAACCAGCTGTTTGAACTATTCAACATGATGGTCAAAATATGAATAATTTGTATGTTGGAAACCAACATAATGCAGATATTGCTTTCCGACTTAAGACCAACATTGGCTCAACGTATCAACATATATCATTTGGCCGACCTAGAGCCAACATTGCCCAACACCAGAACCCTAGCACAATGCCAAATGGGGTTTTACAAATGTTGGCTTAACACTGATCGCCTACGCAAAACCAATGTGATACTTCCAACCTAGAGCCAACAATGGCCCAATCTTGGGAACAAACAAAATGCCAACGCCTATCGTAAGGCCAATGTAGGGCCAACATCAAAAGCTGACACAATACCAACGCCGACATTGCCGACCAAAAACCAATGTTGGCCCAATGTATGAATGTTATCTGGGTAACTAGTTGTGCTTAAGCAGCTCTATAAAATTGGGCCCATGTTGTAATCATTTAGCAGAGACTTTTATAAGTACCTCCCTAGTCTCTGGTTTTAACTTGCTTTCTTACCCTGTATGTCATATCCAAAGGAAATGCCCTTGACCATGATATACTGTCTTTGACTCCTATAGATGTTGTGTCTTGATAACATTTCAATGCGTAAGTCTTCCAGCGGGAAAGTGAATAACCTTATGACGAATGATGTCAGCAGATTTGAGCAGGTTGGTTCGGATTAAATTGTTCTCTCTTTGGAATTCATCAACGCGATTCCTTTCAGGGATAAAGTCAGAAATGTTGTAAAAGGTTTTTCAAATTTATTGAGCATTTGTATAGGTTGTGCAATTTGTGCAAAACAAATTATTAGTAAAATTTGTAGTGGCCTGACGTTTTGACTCTAGCAGAGTCTTTCTCAAAGACTAAATGACAACACAATAGACATAAACAGGTATACTGGTGGAATAAAAGCATTTACCGGTAAGTAGACAGAGATGAAAAGGGAGAGAGGTAGAAAGCACAGAGAAAAAGCAAAGAAGAGGTCGACAAGGGTAGAGGGAATGGGCTGGTTTGACCACAAGAGATGAAACAAAATGTGAAGAAAAGAGACAAAATAAACTTCTGAGAACAAACTCCCTCTCGTACACTTTCTGTAGCGGGACATCATGTTCTTAAGTCTACCCGTAGCCAAGTTTGCTTCAAGATGTCAACTCATGGAATCAAAACTCCACTTATAACTCAAACAGGTTCAGTTTATGTTAAAGTTGCTCCGATCTACTGTAAACACACTCCCCTGCATACCTTATCTACTAGCACCCCATCGTCGTGCAAGTATTTCTGGCAAGGTTCTAGCTGCCACAGTCTTGGTGAATTAATACAACTCCTATTTAAAATTACAAACTTCTTAAGACTCTGCTGTGTTTGGTTATAAGACAAAGTTTATCTTCTAGACTCCACTAATCTCCTAATTTTTCCGACCAGGTTCAGGCTGCCAAGTTTAATGTAATTCTAATAATCCTTGCTTATTTTTATTTTTATTCTGGCTCACAGGTCTTTATCTTTTTACATTATCTGTGGTTGGGTCCTCTACAAGCTGCGGTTGTCTTTGTGCTTCTTTGGTTTGAGATTGGTTGGGCTTGTGTCCCAGGATACATTGTTCTGTTCCTCCTTATGCCCCTCCAGGCCGTCATGAGCAAGCTCTTTGGCAGTCTCAGGTACAACAGTTTCTTACTTTCTTCCCTACAAAAGAATGTTTAGTTTTGCCTTGCAGAATTCAATGTTTGGTTAGAAAAAATATAAATCATTTTTAAGTGAAATATTTTGGATGCTAACAACAAAAAAGGAAAAGGATTTACCGTCACCTGTGATAGAACAATTTATTGATGTTTTTTTGTGTGTTTTTTTTACTTTTAGTTTCTACTTTCTTTTTGATAGTTTCCATTCAAATGAAACAGTTTTATGTTTGTGGAACACCTGCTTTTTACGGTGGCATATGTTCTGTCCTGGGAGTTTTTCTTAAATATCTACAACATGTAAAACATGTGGATATAATAAAATTATTGTAAACGATTTTATTGTTTCTTGTGCTCTTAAAGGAGAAAGACAGCATCCTTTACGGACAAACGAGTTGGTACAATGACTGAGATCATCAATGCCATGAGAGTTATTAAGATGTATGCGTGGGAATATCCCTTTGGAAACGTCATCCAGAAAATAAGAAAGTAAGTTCCTCTAAGTTTCAAAAACTTGTTAGAAATTGACTATTATAAGTTCTTCCAAACATTTTCAATGTGTAAATTGCCAATTACTCTTGTGAAGTTTACATTTGAGGAAACTCAGCTTCTTAAGTTTTAGTAACCAAAATAGTTGATAGTGTGGCTATGGCTATGGCTAGCCTTAAGCCAAATCAGTAGCCACATCCAATATCAAAGTCTTGGCCAGTGTACAAATTTTCCAATTCCGACCCAGTCTGCAGGTTTTTGAAAGCTTTAATTGTAAGAAGTTTGTAATAATATGCAAAAATTACAAGCACACAAAAAGTTCTAACCCCTTAATTAAAGTGATCCCTGTACCGCCGCTTCCCAGGTTGTGTTGGAAATTTGGGTGTGATCTTTAGTTATGTGGCAGTTTCAGGTTGAATGGCTTCTCTTGACTGGAACCTTCAAACAAAGACATTGACGAAATAGGAAGACCACAAACATTAGGGCTAAATAGCTCGGTAGAGCGCTGGCACATTTCCGGAAGTCGCAGGTTCAACTCCTGTTATTGTCAATTTGTCTTTGTTCCCCCCAAAATTGGACCAAAATTAAGAAGCATTTAAAGAGACAAAAAGATGTGGAACCAATAACATGTTTTTTCTCTTTGATTCTACCAAAGGTCAGAGGTGAGCAAGATAATTCAAGCTTCTTACCCCCTTGGTGTAAACCTAGTTATGTCCATCTACGGAAACCGCCTTATCGACGTCTGCATGATCGTCACCTATGCATTCATCGCAACGGAGATCCGAGTCTCCACTGTATTTGTAGTGGTGACTTACTGTAACACACTCAGGTCCTCCTTCATGAGGTTTTTCCCTCGAGGAATTCAGCTACGCTCAGAGTGTCTTGTGTCAATCAAAAGAATACAGGTAAATCAAATCAAATCAAGTGCAAAGATTTTACATTTTTAAGGGGGTTTTGATGGGTTTTTGGTTATTATGACATTTTAAATTCTTACTGCAGGAGAAGACGTGGGCACAATTTTATAGAGCTGCTTTTAGCACAAAGAGTAGCGAAGCACAATATAATTATGGTTACCAAAATAAGGTTACCAGCCAAAGTAATGTCACAAATGTACAATCTGTTACTGGTATCCTGCTAATGTTTGCTAAGCAGAACATTTTTAAGAAATATTTTCTGCTTAAGCGTTGGGTCCTATTGTCAAGATGTTATATTTTGAAAGTGTCACTGTTGAACTTTACAGTCTGCTTTTATATTTTTTTGCTTGGCTTGCCAGTTCATCTCTTCTGGCTGGCCCAGATTTTTTGTTTTTAGTCGTCCTTGTTTTTTTAAACTGTAATGTATTGATTTTATCAACCTTGTCTAACTGTCTATTAATTTGCTATATTTCTGTTATATCTTTGTACATGTATTGTCTTCTACAATTTTCTCTTTCTATATTAATAAATTGTTGTAATTGCTGGACACCTTTGAAAAATAGTGTTTCACTGAAAGATTTCCAAGGATAAACAATTTCCCTTTTTTGTAAAAACCTCTCATCATAGGAGTTCTTGTTACTGGATGAGATATCTGTACCTTCAGTCCAGGCTTCTGATGATGGTCTTATTGTCAACGCAGGAATTCATGTCAAAGGAATGAGTGGCTCTTGGGATAATGTGAGTATCTGGAGAAAGTCTTGTTCACTTTTTTTACAACTTTTTTTATTTGTATTTTTTTCAAACTAAATACACCGATCCATTAAGCCACGCCCATTTCTCATTGACCAATCACAACCGCGAAATCTGATCACCATTTGAGCCGTTTGGTGATCTTTGCACTAATGTTGATCTGGTTTCGTGGCTGTGATTGGTCAACTCGTAAGGAGGCGGGGCTTAATGGATTGATCTATTGTGTGTCCTTGCAAATGTTTTTTTAAAATGAACATTGGATTTCATGTGAAGTGTTTGAATGGCCTTTGGTTAAACAAGTACAATTTAATAAGAAGACATGATCTTTCTTTTATTACATAATGTTGTTTTGTGTTTCTTCATGTTTATCAAAACAAAATGAACTGATTTTGATGAAACTAACTTACAAATAAAAATGCTACTTTAATAGATGTTGAAAATGCACCTGTGATGAACTCTCACCTTTAGACGTTGTTAAAAATTATTAGTTTAAACTCTAAGTTTGAAACAATTACTAAAACAGGATGTCAGTATACTACCTAAAGAATTCCCAACATAGTGGTGTTTACCCTCCTGTGAACTGTGGTATGTGGTTTCTGGGCTATCAACAAAAGGGAATTCCCCTTTGAGGTCATATCCTGGTTCAGCCAGTAGAAAAATCTTATTCATCAACACTATTGATTATAATGGCCTCTTCACAAAGGGTGCTGGGTCACCTGCTATTTGGTTTACCCATGATTTGAAGTGTGTCCATAGAAAGACTAAGGCACAGAATCCAAAGGTTTGTTTCGTCTGGCCATGCTGAGCATTTAGTGTATAAAAAGTTGCTTGACGTTTTCTCTGTATTGGGAGTGAACAAATATATCTTCGATCACAATGCATTTGTTAGCATTGGGGCATTTTGTCAGTTGACACTCGTGACCAAGATCATGATTTACATCCTGGATTCCAAGTAGACTTCCCACTGAGTCTCGTATAACACAATCCTGTGGCCGTCTGTGAATGTTATCCCCTTTCTTAAAACCAACCCACCATGATGTGGAAGGGGTTTAAAGCAGAAAAACAGCTTCAAGGCAAAGTATACCTTTGCCAGGTTTTTTGAATCATTTGATTGTTTTAATCCTATATAACTGACCTGTTTTTGAGATATGGCAGAAAATCAGGAGCGAATATGTCCACGTAGGAAGAATAATCCCTAATAGAAATACACAATCTGAGAAAAGTTTCTGACAGCAACGTTTCTCAGATTCAAATTTTGGGGCATAAAAACTGATATATTTTTACATAACCACATTACTTCGATGTGAAATGTTTCTCAAAACGCTTTATATTATTGAAAGCTGCTGTACTTCTTCTAACCAATATGTTTTTATTGCCTTTAATTTTAAGAGTGATTACCAAATGTATACCTTCCCTTTAAAGCTAGGGTCATAGATTGGTCACTATATATAGATTGGTAAATAAATACACCAACAAGTCATGACCATAAAAACTACTTGCTGAGAAGCACTGCAGCTGTTGATAGTATAAACTGCATCAGTATTATGTTAACAAAAACATATGGCCCTAAAGGTTAAGGTTTGTGCCTTATATAGAATTGGTAGAGATTGATTTCTTAGTATCAACATGACAAGGTCATGTGATATGGCAAATGAAAAGGTGGTTTTTTTTTCAAGTCATTGTCTGGATTTAAATTTATTTTTTTGCAAATGCAAAGTGACTGGTGTTTGTTTTCATGTTTTTGTATGTTGGGGTGTGGGGGTGTTTGGTTTTGATAACATTTTTAATGAAATTGTTAAATATTCTTCTTTTTTCAAATTATGGATGAATATATCCATGAATATTATAAATTGGTATGATTTTATTTATTTTACAGAATCTGGCTAATCCGGCTCTTAAAAATGTAACCTTTGATGTTGGAAATGATGAGCTGCTAGCAGTGATTGGTCCCGTGGGGTCAGGCAAGGTCAGTCCTTCTCATAATTATTCATAAACATAATTATTCAAACATAATTTGTATCAGCTAAAATTTAAAAAGTATTCAAGATTTTGATAATAGCTGAGAAGCACAACTGCAGCCAAACATTATTGATCAATAAGTTCAGATCAATGTGAAGGAATATAAATTACTTTGTGCAGGTGTTTCAAAAGACACTTTTTAAAACAGGTGCCCAATCAATTATCAAGCTAATAAAATTAGAATTCTATCTACATTTAACCAAATACCAAAGTTTTATAGTTTGTCAGAAAATAGAATTAGCTGTTGCAAACTGCTCACCCAACACAAAGAAATAGTTACTTGGCCGACGTTTTGACCCTAGCAGAGTCCTTCTCAAAGACAATAGACATGTGATTTGTTTTTAATGATATCATAAGACATTACAATAACTGCATCTACCATTGAAATTTCTTAAAATTCTCAGCTCATTCTAGCCTATTGGGAACATTGTAAAGATCCGATCTATTGATTGTAAATTAATCCCTGGCTCAACAATATTTTGATATAAAATTGTTCTCCCTGCAGTCAACCCTCCTTATGGCTCTTCTGAAGGAGCTACCCACCATCTCTGGAGAAGTTAACATTAATGGAAGGATTTCTTATGCCAGCCAAGAACCCTGGGTGTTTAGCGGTACTATCCGTCAAAATATCACATTCGGCAAAGAGTTTATCCAGAGAAAATTTGATAAAATTCTCAAAGTGTGTTCCTTGGACAAGGTAGGCAGTGGTTGATGTTAAGTCCATTTACAAACACATAAACAGGGCTTTAATTTGGAGGAAATATCCACAAGATTGCAGGGCTTGTGGCTCAAAACATTTACTGAACCAAATTTTTTTTTACAAGACTCAGAATCAAAATGAGAACAATTTATCTACATATTTGAACAAGCACAAAGAGAAGATTTATCTTAGTTTGTCTTGTGGATACACTTACTTTAATACTCAAAAGAATTAAAAGATATTTAGCAGACTAAAGGTCAACACTTGAACTTCTCCTTGACTAAAGGTCAACACTTGAACTTCTCCTTGACTAACGGTCAACACTTGAACTTCTCCTTGACTAAAGGCCAACACTTGAACTTCTCCTTGACTAAAGGTCAACACTTGAACTTCTCCTTGACTAAAGGTCAACACTTGAACTTCTCCTTGACTAGCGGTCAACACTTGAACTTCTCCTTGACTAAAGGCCAACACTTGAACTTCTCCTTGACTAAAGGTCAACACTTGAACTTCTCCTTGACTAAAGGTCAACACTTGAACTTCTCCTTGACTAAAGGTCAACACTTGAACTTCTCCTTGACTAAAGGTCAACACTTGAACTTCTCCTTGACTAAAGGTCAACACTTGAACTTCTCCTTGACTAAAGGTCAACACTTGAACTTCTCCTTGACTAAAGGTCAACACTTGAACTTCTCCTTGACTAAAGGTCAACACTTGAACTTCTCCTTGACTAAAGGTCAACACTTGAACTTCTCCTTGACTAAAGGTCAACACTTGAACTTCTCCTTGACTAAATTTAGGTCAACACTTGAACTTCTCCTTGACTAAAGGTCAACACTTGAACTTCTCCTTGACTAAAGGTCGACACTTGAACTTCTCCTTGACTAAAGGTCAACACTTGAACTTCTCCTTGAGGAGATCACACAGGGAGGTTTTATTATTCAAATAAAAAACACAAACAAGACTGCCGGACAAACATGTCCGGTCATGAGTTTGCTGGCCTCGGGCCTGCTGTTCAGTGTAAATTTTGAGTCCTGATGGAACAATTATTATTGTTGTTGTTGCTCTATTTTCTAATGAATTTTTAACTGATTTTATGTAAATTTAGACGCAATTCAATCTCTGATTGTGATGTCTTTTTGTATTTTTGAAATAATGAATAAACCATTTATCTATCTAACAAAAGTTTATTTCATCTTAAAGAAAACAGTAGAATGGTTTAAATTGCTGTTTAAGCTTCAAAACCTTCTTCTCAAATCAAATTGGTTAAAGTTGGGCAAAGTTCTGCAAAAGGTAGAGACAATTACTTGAAAAAATTACTCACCTTTCAAAACAAATTATAAATATTTTTAAATTGATGTTAAGTTTGTACCGGGATGAAGGGATAAAGAATATCATTTGTGTTTTACCCAAATACTGATTTGTGTTAGAGACTGTATACTCAGTACTTAGCCAAGTCCTGTGGAAACAATCCATAGGTATATTACTTGGGTGGGATTCGAACCCATGACCTTTGCCTTCTAGAGCAGATGACTTCCCACTTAATAGATAATATTGCATAAATCGCCATACTAAAGTAAAGAAAACATTTAATCTTTTCTGTATTCACAGGATATAAAAAGCTTTTCAAACGGTGACATGACCCTAGTTGGTGAACGAGGAGTGACCTTAAGTGGAGGTCAAAAGGCAAGGGTCAATTTGGCTCGATCTTTATACGATGATGCAGATATCTACATTTTGGACGATCCATTGAGTGCTGTTGATAGTGAAGTGGGAAGACATATCTTTGATGAGTAAGGAAATGTTGTAATTTTAATACTCTAAAGTCCTCAACCAATATGAACATAACACGTCAATTTTCAAGATTTTTGACTAAAGTTTGATAAGTAAACAATTTTGATAATCAGGGTTCCTGCCAAACAGCCATGTAGTCTTTTGAGATGAATTCCTCGCTTCTGATTCACAAGTAAACACATTTGATGAGCAAATCTTTCTGCGCAACAGCTTTTATGAAATTAGGCTGTGGTTAATCTAAACATTTAAAATGCAGTTATAATTTTTCAATTATAATGTTCAGACTGTTTTGTCTTTGGATCTCAAGGCTCTTTCTCCCTTAAGCGTCTTGCATCCTTTGGTAATTTAGCGCTTTACAACTCCAGTTCTTGTTATTATTATTTTATTGAAATACACTTGTTGTATTAATGCCCAATGATTTGAAGTTGAAATTATTTTTGTTTTGACTTTTAACAGGTGCATCATGAAGTACCTCGCTGATAAACCCCGTATTCTGATTACCCATCAGCTACAATTCTTAAATACAGCCAATAAAATCCTTGTTCTGAAAGAGGTAAGAATCTTAAACAATTATCTTGTCTTTCAGAAGTAATACATAGCGCACGTATCTACTATGAGGTGCTCAAAGCACATGAACAACCAGAAACATTTAAAGACGGGTTTAGAAATTTTCTTGAACTATGAGACCAATTTATGTAGCACTTTATAAGGGTTTACAAGGTGCCGTGGCGCACTTAGCAGCTACTGCCAGAAACACCATGGCAAACTCCTTCTCTTAGCGATAATTGTTATTGGGTTCTTTTACATGCATTTAACAAAACACGGAATCTGCGGCTTTATGTCCCATTCGAAACACGACGCAATGATGATTAAGTGTCTTACTTAATGGCACAAGTGTCAAGACCGGGACTCGAACCCACACTCTGCTTATCAGAAACACCAGAGCTTGAGTCTGGTGCTCCTAACCGCTCGACCAGCTTTTTTGTTGTTGTAAACAACCAGAAATTTGAATGTTTTAAAAGGATATTTCTTGAATTGAATTATTACCTCATTAGGGTAACATGGAAGCTGTGGGTCCTCTGCATGAACTTCATGAGAAGAACATTGACTTTGCTTCGTTGATGAAAGTAGATGAGGAGGAGGAAGATGAAGAAGAAGTTGAAGAAGAAGTGGATCCTGAACATCCTGGCCTGAGGAAACGGACCAGCACAAGGAAGAGCCTTAAGTCACAGAAAGTAAGTTTATCAAGAAACTCGCGCGGTTATATTTTATATTTCAATTTTTGAATAAAATAAAATAAATTGAACTGTAATTGTAGGAGCTTGTTGGTTTCCCTGTATTGTCAATATTTTCTCAATTTTTGTGTTTGTTCACAGTATGATTTTTTTTACAAGTGATGATGTATTCAATTTCAAATCACTGTGCGAAGTGTAAATTTTCAAGAGCCTTAATCTCTAACAATGCCATATTATTTATTCTTGAAACAAAAATATTCTACCAACTTTGAAAAAAGGGTAATTTTGAATTTTTAGATGATATTAAGCGGAACACTATTTGAATAAAACAACTTTGAACGTTATCTTTAAAGGTTTTACACAGGATTGGTAAGGATAACAAACATTGTTTAATTTTTGTCTGAAAACTTAATGATTATAAAGTTCATAACAGAACCTTTTTTTCTGTGAAATATTTCCCTCCTGAAATGAAGTCATATTATTTGAGAAACTGTACCTGAGAACTTTAAAAAACATAGCAGCTGATTTCGGTTGTTCCTACAAAATTTAAGGATAATGCTGAAAACTGCATGGTTTTTTCACTATTTTCTCCTGACTCGCACAACGAAGTTAGCCCAAATTTTCACAGGTTTTTCCATGTATATGGTTGATCACACAAAACATGAACACTGTCTGTGACTATTTTGTCAGCTCAACCAATAATACCGTTAATTTTGTATTTCTTGTTTATAAAGAGCACCATCAAAGAAAACAAGGCAGGTCCACCCAAAGCCTTCAAGGATGAGCAGAGTAAGAAAGGAGATGTCTCACTCCGAGTCTACTTCAAGTACTTCAAGTCTGGAGCTAACTGTTGCTTGTTGCTCCTCCTCTTGCTATTTTTCATTGGAACACAGGTAACAAATCTTATTTTGGGGTTGAACAAAGAAAAATTTACTAGAGTGGGACTTAAACCTGCAATCTCAAGATTAACGTGCCAGCGCTCCAGCAACTGAGCTATCTAGCACTGTATTGGCAGTATCCCTTTAAATCTAGATAGCTCTGTTGCTTTTTGACTGAAATTAATCTGGCACGGGTAACGGGAAAAAGTATTTGTATTCCTGAAGCAAACTGGTTAAAGAATAATTAACTAATAAGAAAGTCTTTGAGATGTTTGCAAAAATAATTGATTTATCTTTTTCACTTTTAGATAGCGTACATTTTTACTGATCTTTGGCTTGCTTACTGGACTGAAGAAGAGGAAAAGAAACAAATCATGAATTTAACCGATATGGTAAGTTGGAGCTTGGATCATGTCAAACTAGATAACAGTCCGAAACCACAAACAAACAGTTGTTTATTTCTGCAAAAAACTAGCAATGCTTGAACTTTTTACCACCAAACCTTAAAATTTGATATCTTTTTCTTTTACTTCAACAGGATATACAGGAATTAACAGAAGAAGATGTAGATGATTTCAGTAACAGTTTATTAAAGTTCAGTCTTAACTTCACAACAATTGAGAGTGCATACATCTATGGAGGACTTGTTCTCATCCTCTTCCTAATGGCCATTTGTCGCTCAATTCTTTCCTTCAACATCATGATCAAATCATCACGTAATCTCCATGATCGGATGTTTAGGACTATCATCAGATCACCCACGTTGTTCTTTGATACCAACCCAGCAGGTGAGTTATAGTTTTATTTATTTATTTTGAATCTTCTGTAAAAACATCTTGGCCAGGAGTAGTCCAGGGAAGTACAACAGTTTCGAAAACTCATCAAAAAGATGTGCCTTCCACAAGCCCCTAGTCATACAATCTAAATATAGAGTACTAAAATATTAATACAAATTATTAAGACAAAATAGATCAGAAACAAACACCACATACACAAACAAACAAACCAACACCCCCAACAATCACTCCATCCACGAACAAACAAGCACCAACACAAAATTCAAACAAACAACCCAAAACAAGCAGACAAACTACAAAGTTAGTCAAAAGCAAGCAAACAAACACAAGATACACAACAAACAAACAAGCAAAATCCCAAAACGTAAAACCAACACAACACAAACGGACAAAAGACAGACAGGCAGGCAGACAAAGGATGGAGAAATGTGGGATATTTTAATGTGGCACAAAAGACGTACTACATTAAAAAAAATCCATATTAAGATGGGTCCTTCTTTCATCCTAAGGTCTCTCATTTCTTTTGGTTATTTTACAAGTTGTTCCTTGGTTTTATTTCAATTAATAATATTATTAATTTTTAAGTCTTTGTTTATGTCCAATCATTTTGAACATCTGCAACAATGATATTAACTTTAAGAAAATTGAAATCAAAATTATTGAAAATTACTCGGACTTTTTATTTGTAATTTTTGTAACAGTAATGTTTTTATTATTTTTATGTTGATTTATCTGTATACATTTTTGATCCTAGATGTTTTTCAACTGTGATTGTGTTTCCTTTTGAAACAGGTCGTATCTTGAACCGCTTTACCAAAGATATCGGCACAATGGACGACCAACTCCCACAAACATTCTTTGACTTCCTACAGGTAATCCTGAATATTGACTTTTTATTTATTAAGAAAATTAAAGTTGGCTTTAAACTCCCAACCTCACCCCTACCCCCAAAACCCCCCGAAAATTTACTTGAATAAGGAGAGTTACAAGGTGTGGAGACTAGGACGATATAAGCCTGGATTAGCCACAATAATGAAGGCCAGTGTGTGATGTGCTCATATTCGGTACCTTATGGAGACAATTACAAAACAATGAAGAGAAAACAAAAGGTCTCCACAAGACGTTTTGTGTACAACTTCTTGGGGAAGATGTTAAGTACTAAGATAAAGGAAAGAACAGTATTAGAAGTATTCAGAGGGATGCAGTTTTGAAGACAGGTGTGTGTGATGAAGGCATACATGTGTTTTAATATTTGCTACCTTATATGGAGACCAAGGACAAAGGGAGAGGGAAAACAAAAGGTCTCCATAGGAGAACTCTAAAGACAGGGGTGCGCCACAAAGTCTATAGGAGGATGTTAAGTACAGGAGAAAGGAAAGAACAAAAGATGTCACCACATGGATGTAAACAATAGAAAGGGTGTGTACACACAGATGTATGATATGGTCAGTTGATCATTTTCTAGATAAGTTTTGTAAATCAATGGATCTAAAAATATATTGAATGTTATAAACATGCAAAGGCTATTTCTAAAAGTACCTTTTGAAAATTTGGTTTGATTGAAGATAGTTGTCAAAAAAGCATTCTCAACCTCTGTTTTATTTTGTCTGCATGTAGATCTCACTTCTTATTCTGGGCACCGTCATCTTAACTATCCTTGTTAATCTGTACGTCTTCATACTTGTTGCACCTCTAACTGTGATCTTTGTACTCTTGAGGAGGTATGCCTTGGCAGCAACGAGAGCAATCAAGCGCCTTGATGGAATCAGTAAGTAGATTTTGCGTGGCCGAGCCTTTAAGAGCAAGGTCAAGCTCTGGTGATTCTGATCAGCAGAGTGTGGGTTTTAGTCCTGTATCGGATTTCCCGAAACTGAACGCAACTGCATAAGTCCACTTGAGCAATAATTATTGTGTTAGTGGTGTACAACTTAAAGGAATAAAAGTTGCGCAAGTGGACTTACGCACGGCGGATGGTCTTGGCACTTGTGTCCTTGAGATACTTTAATATAATTGCTTTGTCCTTCGAATGGGACATTAAGCCATAGGTCCAATGTACTAGGATTGGTAGTGCACTTGTAATAGAAGAGAAACCCTGGTGTTTCTGGTTTCACATAGCAAGCACCCTTGTTTACAGGTTTCCTCAGGCTTGCGAGCTACAGTGATTAAGTTCACTTATGAGGCATCCTTGGTCTCATTACCAGAAATGCATAATCTGCATGCTCTTCATTCGCGAGAATTTGAAAGTTCACACACTTTACAAAGTTGCTGCTTTTATTTTATTACACATCCTACAGTGCAAATCCTATAACAGGATGAAAAGTAAAGATGATGAAGAAATGTTCCGTTTTTAGATGTGGGAGGAAAGCATATTATGAGGAAAACCCACACAATGTTGTAGGAACTGAGAACCCAATTAACCTTCAAGGCTCCGGTTCCTGGTGGGACTCGATCAGGGGTCCACAAAAAGGCGGGGGGGGAAAATACTAAACTAACCTTGTTCATTGATTTTACAGTATGTGTTCTCACAGTGTATTTAACAATTATAATTAAATTTTTCTCTTATGTTTCCTTTTTCCATCACCTCTCCAGCTCGAAGTCCAATCTTCTCCCACAACACCACTTCCTTCCAGGGTCTTGTAACAATCCGAGCCTACAGCAAACAGGATCAATTCATTGAAGATTTCAACCGACGTCAAGACCAGCATTCAGCAGCATGGTTTGCATTCCTTGCAGCTAATCGATGGTTTGGTCTCCGTCTTGATCTCATCATGGTGGTCTTCACAGCTGGGGTTACATTTGCTTCAGTTCCCCTCGTTAATAGTATGAAAATCTTTTTAATCTTCCAAATTTGTTGTAGTTAAAAACTGAGTGTCTGAGAACAAGACCATAAGAAACAAATTTCTTAGAGTTGATTAAAATATTGCTTAGCAATGCAAAAGTAAGCAGGCTGCCAGTCACAAATGGTAATGTGTCATGGTATTTTGGCTTGTTAACCTTATTTTTGTAAGCATAATTTTGATGTGTGGAGCTACTTTTTGTGCTTAAGCTGCTCTATGAAATTGGGCCAAGCCAAAAACAATCCAACAAATGATACTTGTTACTCAGTACAAATATTATTTTTTATTTTATTGATTACCTGTTTGAATCAGCTGCTGTATTTAATTATATTTCTCTTAGATTTGACATTATATAATGATAAGCTTGATTTTTTCGTAACAAGAAAAGTGAATAAATAAAAATTCCTAATTTGTTTTGCAGTTCCATATCCACCAGCTGCTGTGGTAACAGTTCTATTTATTATTTTTGACTTTCTAGCTTTAGACCCAGGTTTGGTTGCTTTGATTCTCAGCAATGCCCTGACTCTTACTACTATCTTCCAGTTCGTCGTCAGACAAAGTGCATTAGTGGAAAACCAGGTAAATGAGAGTTTGATGTTAACAAAGTATATGGGCATCTGTGTAAGGCATAAGTTTGTACGGTTGGCATTACCGGCAAAAAGAGAATGGGTAGGGCGCTTAAAATAAAAAAAATAAAAATAAAAATATTTATTCAAATTTAATCATATTTTATAAGTTTTCTTAAACACTTTTGGTTTCAGTGACCTGCGCTGTGAAACTGCAGGCCTGATACTTCACACAAGCAATTGCCTCTGGGCCTTTTGTCACTGCCTCGGTGTCCCTTAATTATTAGAAATATAAGTTTCCCTAGTCGCCCTTGTGGGAAACATGGGAAAACAGCCTTGCCGTTCTGAGAACGAAGCATCAGACCTGAAAATATGATAAAACTATCCCGATGGAATGTGTATAAAAAGAAGAAAATCAGCTGTGACATTGTAGTTCTGTTTTTTGCTTTGGGGGTAAAGAATATTATTTACTGTAGACTCGGTATTTTCCCCGAGTCCTGTGAAAAAAAAACCATGGCAGATCACTCAGGTGGAATTCAAACACGGTGGTAGGGGAAAAAAATAAAAAATTCCTTATCTCCGATGCATAATTAAACCTACTAAATCATAGTGGTACCCGCTGCTAAAAACTTGGATTCAAACTGCCTCTAGCTACCAGTAGTGTGGTGGTCTAGTGTTAAGACATATGCTCAGCATGGCAAAGGTCACGGGTTGGAATCCCACCCGAGTAACATGCCTGCAGATTTTTTTTTCACAGGACTCAGGAAAGTTCTGAGTATAAAGTTCTCAATACACGTCTGTGTCTTTGTAAAACCAAATAATTTTCCTATTTTTGTTGTGTGTGTGTAGATGACATCTGTGGAGAGGGTGATTGAGTATACAAAACTTGAACCTGAGGCTCCGTTGACAAATCCAAAGAAACAACCTCCACCAACTTGGCCTCAGTTTGGCGCACTCACCTTCAACAGTTTGTCATTGAATTACTCAGTTGAGAGCCAAAGAGTTCTGAAGAATTTATCCTGCAATATTATGCCCAAGGAGAAGGTAATCACTTCATTTGACTTCAAAATATTTTTCAAAACCTCACCCTTTTTTGTGAGTTTACCTTTGATTTAAATTGTATTTTGAGGGTGTTTTTTAAAATATTTGTTTTAAAAACTGTACACATGGTGATGCCCTTGGACAGCATTCAAAGTGGAACATTAACAAATTTACAGATATTTGTTTGATATAAATATTTCTTCAATTAATCAATCAATCAAGAATCAATCATTCAGTCAATCAATCAATCAATCAATCATTCCATCATTTGTTCCCACGCAAATCAATAATTAGCACATAAGTATACTGTAATCCGTTTGCAAAAATTTTGTGATCAAGTGGAAGGACACTTCAAACCCTTTTATTTCAGTTGTAGAAAAGGGCTCTTAAATAAATCTATATCCTTTGTTTTTAATTAAAAGAAATTAAATGATTCTAACCAGTTTTTTAAACTGCTTTCCAGGTTGGTATTGTTGGGCGGACAGGTGCAGGGAAAAGCTCCCTAATCACAGCCCTCTTCAGATTGACTGAACCTAGTGGCGTCATTATGCTGGACGGAATAACAACATCTGAACTGGGTCTTCATGACCTCAGGAAGAAACTGTCAATCATTCCTCAGGTGGGTGTGGTCTCAATAACTATCAGCCAATCACATCATAAAAATACACGTCAGTCATCTGGTAGGTGTGGCCTAAATAACTAATATACAATCACAACATTAAGATAGACAACAGTCAGCAACCTGGTGGGTGTGGCCTAGACTACTTTAGGCCAATCAGAAGTTTGAAATACTTAATTATTTTAATCCTTACTCTGGTGGGTGTGGCTTATTATTGCAATCAACCAAAACTAGTCTTGAGAAGATGTTGTAGTTAAATGGAAAGTGCAACTTGTAAGAAAATTTAAAATCAAGGTTTGATGTTGGGGTATTAAAGTTTGATAAAAGTATTAATTAATCTTGAAGAATCAAATTTGTTTTATCTTGTCAGGATCCGGTTCTCTTCACTGGTAATCTGCGTTACAACCTTGACCCTTTCAACAGCCACTCGGACATGGAACTATGGAACTCCTTAGATGATGTAAGTTGAATTATTTATTTATTCAAGATTAATTTTTCCAACTTATGTTAATTGTAACTTTTATACTGCTTGAAATAAAGCAAATGGCTGTGTCAAACTGCTTACCTATGTTATAAATGCAAGAAATCTTTTATTGCCTCATGTTTCAACCCTAATAGAGTCTTTCTCAAAGGCCTTTTTTTATACTTCTTATATACTGAAAATTATTATGTATGAAAACTTCCCAACACAAGGCAAAAAGGTCACTCTAGGCGAAGGAAAATATAGAAAGATACGGAGAGAAGATGTCTGTTCACATCTTTCTTTAGTAAAACATAAAAGGGAACACAAATTGACATAAAGGAATTATAAAAACAAAACTGTTTTTCTTTAAGATAAATTTTGTCCAGCTGTAGTGGGGAGACAAACTGATATACTCAACATAGGGATGGCAAAAAAATCAAGTTGATCAAAAGTACACTCCTTGCCTTGCCTAGGCTGTGTTCATCCAGTGTCGGATGTAACCCTCTTTATGTGCTGGATATTTTCCTCAAGTGCAGGCAAAGTATTAAAAATAAGACATAACAGACAATGGTTTACTATAATTGTATTTTTGTATATTCTTTATGTCAAATAAGTTATATTGATTAAGCAACTTTAATTGACGAAAGTGTCAAGAAAGTTTAAGGATTGAGTGATTTGAAGTTTTTTTTTCATTTTTTTTCATTTAGGTCCAGTTGCGTTCTGTTGTCCAGGAGTCACCAGATAAACTCAACATGGAGGTAGGGGAGTCTGGATCCAACTTCAGTGTGGGTCAACGTCAGCTCATCTGTCTTGCAAGGGCTATATTAAGACAGAACCGGGTTCTTATCATGGATGAGGCTACAGCTAACGTAGACCCAAGGTAAGCCAGCAGAACAATAATATTACTCAGTTTTTTATTCTGGAGGGATTTAAATTGCTGGATGGGTTGAGAGGTAGAGTCATAGATTGGTTTTGTCAACCTAATGAGATTTGTAGGCAAAGTTGTCAATAAAGATACAGTATAAGTCACCTGTGAAAGTTTACATTGAATACAGTGTCTACTTGGTAAGAAAACAGCAAAAAAAACTGTTGCAGTATTTTCATCAAGAACGTTGAATCCATCCACGTTTATTGAGGTGACAGCTGGTACCAACAGCATCTTCGTCTGCTGCATTCACAAACATATTGGAAATTTGAATCTCCAAAACTCGCCTTTTTGAAGATTCAGATTTGTTGACATACTTTTATTAATTTCTAATCAAGGGGTCATTTCAGGCAAAATAATTTCGCAGAATTCTTATTCCCATTACCATCTTTATAACAAGGAGTCTTTTGGATAGAAATTACACATTTTTTGTTCGAGGTCATCACCAAAGTATGACCCTACCTTAAGATGTCGCTGAGAAAAACAAAATATTTTTAATTTAGAGAGTTGTCTTTATAATTATAAAACTAAAAACTATATTTCCCATGAGTACATGAGGCACAATTTGAAATTGAAATTACCAGCAGTAACTTTCCATAAAATAAATTACTGATATATTTATTTAAATGCTCACATTTGAAAAATTCACAAACATTTTGTTTTGTTTTACAGGACAGATGCTTTGATTCAGAAGACCATCCGTAATAAATTCCAAGACTGCACCGTGTTAACAATTGCCCATCGACTCAACACAATCATGGACAGCGATCGCATTATGGTAAGGACCTATAGTCAAATGGACTGATACATACAGCGACTGACGTAGTGATACACGATGACACACACTGGCATTCTGTAAACTAGTGCTTAGCTGATCAGTAGCACTCCGCACTGATGCAAAAAATAGAAGCTCAATTTGGTGATGTCACACAAGTACCCTGATCTCAAACAACGTGTCAAACTTCACTGACATACGTGCTTGTACATGTCCAAGGCTTACTCTAGCTTGATCAGTAATACTGCTGTCTGGCGTGCCGATGCGGTGATCACGTGAGTGGTTGAAAGTTTGTCTAACATCCGGGTATTTTGAGCAAAAGTTGCATAAATCTTGCTGAGTGCTATTTGCTAAGCAATTCTATGTGAAATAGGGACCTGTTGAGTGTTGTATTAGCTTAGGGTCTTGAAGCTGGAGAGTTAGGTGATTTTGAACATCTACATGGCTATTACTTCTTGTTTGTGCTAAGTATAAACACGCTAGTTAATTATTATTTAATTATTTATTATTTCTGGTTGTGAAGCCAAGGACTCTCAGAAAAGCAAACTTAATCTTTATACTAGCCAAGAACCCCATAGAAAGAAGACAAGGAGGGAATTTTTAGTTTTAGATGTGGGAGGAAAACACTAGAGAATTATTCCAGGGAAAACCCACACAATCGGGTAGGGACTGAAAACCCATTCCACAAAGTGCCCCCGGCGGGATTCGAACCAGGGTATTAGAGGTGGAAGGTGAGGAAAGATACCACTATGCTAACTTGACTGCCCCAAAATTAGCCAACTAATAAAAGCATCCATATAAAGCAGGTGTTGAATCTTTATTTTATTAAGGTTCTGGATGCTGGAGAGTTGGTTGAATTTGATCAACCACATGCCTTACTCCAGAAACCTGACGGCATGCTGAGTAAGTTGGTTGAGCAAACAGGAAAGATTGAAGCAGCACAACTGATTGAGATTTCCCAGAGACATTTCAAGCAGAGAAGAGTGACTGGAGTGAATGGTCACGTGACGTTCGCTAGCCCAGAGGAATTAACTGTGAATGGGTAAGAGAGTTTCTACATTTTCATTAACAAAATTGCACAATCAATGGGTCTACAAGAACAAACAATAACATTATTTTTAGAAGAATACAAAAAGGTAAAAAGGTTTAGCAAAGTACTGAGCAACCCAGCTGGGTGGGCAGATACATGTAGGAACAACCTCCAGTGGGGGTAGTACACTCAAACAATTATAAACAAAACTAAAAACAAGAACCCTGGCATTTGTTCTCCTGGGCAGAGAGAAGCAATTATGGTGCCTTGCTTGGGGACACATGTGTCACGACTGACCAGGCCAATATTCTAACCCACATTCTAATTACATCAGTGTAATTAACAAACAATTTGTCGTTGGAATGCAGTTATTCATGTTCTTTATTTCCTCCGTTAATTAAAGATATCAGCAACAGATTCAGCAGTGGGGTCTGACAGGAGCAACAAGTGCAGCAGCTAAACCTACCGAATCCAAAGGAATACAGGTCAGTTCATCTAATAGGGAGCCTGTATGGGGGATTGGAAATGGAAGTTCCTTTATGGATGAAAGGAAAGAAAAAAGGAAATTCACTGGAGCCATTGATGGATGATAAGGAAGCAACTTCCGCTGGAACTCCAGGGAAGTGTTGAGCTCATGAGGGCCAGTGGCAAATGCTTCAGAAGAAAGTAGAGTAGTTTAATAAGAAACCTCTGACACCAATACGTGAGGAAAGGTCATGTGTAATGACAGAGAGATTATGTGGCATGTAATTCTGCTATTTATGTGGTTTGGGGATATTTTTATAGGGTAGGGAAAGGATAGGGATGTTGATAATGAAGTTATTTTTAGAAATGACAAGAGTTCAACATGTGATGATGGATTGGTGAACATCACATTTTGATTAGGCATGTCCATGTTTTGTATAGATGAAACCAAAAAGTTTGTTTCATGAACTTGTCAAGGACGATACTTCGAAAGATGAAACAAAAAGTTGATTTCATGAATTTGTCAAGGATGATTAAAGCTCATTAACATTCATTTAAAAAACAAATTTCTGTGTGTAGTACCAAGATCCAATTTGCATTTTCATCATGAGGTTTGACTGACCAATGTCAGGTGGAAGAAATTTGAATGCAGCCTACTCTCGTAAAATACTCCAGTTACTTAAAACAATGTATACCTTTACTCTATGTTTACATTGTCTCTGATGATCAATCATGCTAAACTAGAGAGGTATGATGTGTAGTTTAACAAGTGTAGCTTGGTTTAAGTGGGCAGTCGATATTTGCTCCCTTCAGGATTGGAAGTTGAAAAACTAATTACAACGGCTTCACCTCGGGAACAAGTTTGTCAACTTCCAATACCTCGTTGAGCTAATATTGACTGTCCACCCTCAAACCATATTTGTACAGTGTAAATAACAGTTGTTTTCATCTTGCAGACTGATTCCTGTGAGCATCATGTGGTTCTGCTTCCAAACACGGCGGAAGGTTTCGGCTTCTCAGTTGCAGGAAGTACAGACAATCCTTCCATGCCTATTTTTGTTGCTCATGTTGTGGAGGACTCCCCAGCCAGCTTCCCTTATGCTCTTCAGGTGAGGGGGATCAATGTAATTACTGTATCACATGTGGTGTTTTGCAACTTAAACTTCATAGCATAGGGGGTCTTTTTCGAAAGTGATTTTGAATCTTATGCAGTCATAACACACTGGAATTTTCTGACAGTAGCATTGAGTTAAATATGAAGAGTAACATAATATAGAAAAAAGGTCAATTAGTAATAGAGACAGTATTATAAAATGAAATACTATGAAAAATGTTACACCAGGAATATTAGTTCAATGCTTTTTAGCATGATTATATTATACACTTTGAATTGTTGTTTTCATTTTGAAAGTCTGTTTTATTGATAGTCTAATGAAGCCAGTAATTCAGATGAATTTCTTGTCCGATCCATAATTGAATTTTCACACAAACCAGTTGGCTTTAATTTTCTCATTTGATTTTCAACTTAGGTAAAGGATGAAATTTTGGCAATTAACGGCCATGACCGAGCCAAGCTGACCTATGCAGAAGTCTGCCAGATGATCAAGGACAGTGAGGAGAGAGTCCAGTTACTGGTCAGACGACGTAAAAGTGCTACATCCTCCCAGAAAGAGGAGAAGAAGGGAGACGGTGAAAGTAATGGTGTGGATAACAACGGATTTGAAGTAAGTAAAATGAATAAAGTTCTTGGTTCAAGTTCAAAATGGCTTTCTAAGGTATCTTCTGCAATCTTTATGAAACATGATTGATAGAGAGGCTCTTAGGTCAAATTCAGTTTTGTGATCAATTCATGTTCCAATATAGAGTCCTCATGAAAGTTGGGAAAAACTTTCAAGTCTCTAACCTTACCTTAAACATTGTGTCAAATGCCATTGTATTTGATACCTTTCCACAAATTTTGTCAAAACCAAAAGCATCCAATGCCGTCACATTTCAAACAATGATGGGTCTATACATTTTTGTACAGGAATTTTTTTAGTTCAATTCTTGATTTTTTGTGTTATTCAATCAAAACGGCATTGAATTTCACATTTTGACGAGGCAAAAATTCCTCTTTGGAATGGATAGACCATTTGTTGTTAATACCCATAATGATGTTGTGTTTCAAACTTCGCACTGAAAGAGTATCAAACAAAAGGACACGCTACACCATTTTAACGTGAGGTTAGAAGAGACTTACAACTTTTCCCCAACTTTTCTCTATTTATTAAAAAATGTGTGAAACACAAAACTCAATTTGACCTTAGAGGCCCTCTTTAAAGTATAATGAAAAAGTGATTGTCTGATCTGATCATCTTTTGGGTTGAAACAGGGGATTTCCCTTCTATAATTGAAGTTGTGCCGATGACATCATCTCAAACAAAACTCTAATTTTAAATTTGTCTTATATGCACTGCAATTAACAGTTTCAAAGTTGGCAAAGTTTCTAGTGTCATTAGTTTTATGAGACAAACGGGTTTGTTGATTTTTAGAAACTAACTTACTGCTTCCTTTGATATCTTTAGGGAAGTCCCTCTTCTAAAAGGAAACACAGCCCTACCCATGATAAGATGGAACAACCCACCAATGACTCAGAATCCAGTGGTAGATCCTCCATGGCGTTTGTCAATGATGGATTTGAGGAGACACCACTTTCTGTAGTAGGGAAGTCAGCTGACAACATCAGTCCCTCCGATATTCAAGTAAGACCCACATCATTTGATGCTTCAATTGCTGATTTTGACACTAAGCTTTGAGGCCTATATTTTTGTTCAGTTGTTTATTCCACATTTGTTGCAATGTTAAGGACTTCAATTTATGGCACTAATTACTAAAACAAAGCTGGGCTGGAATTACATAGACTTCCATAGACATTAAGAATTTCCAATGAAAGTGCCCTTTGTAAAGTTAAAAAGGAATTTTTATCTGAATTTAGACTTGTTAAATGTCTGCCTGGTAAAAACAAGGTGTTACTTTCTTCAGATTTTTTTTTTATTTTTTTAAAATCTACTTCTCTAGTGCTGAGGATACTGTTTCAAAAACTCTTTGAAATCTATAACTCCAGGGGTTATCAAAAGGTGGAAATGCCATCATTTCAACATACCTCATAAAAGTTTGGCTCTTGGTTCAGACCTTTTTGTCAGGAGAAACTCTTACACCTGTTTTAAAGATGTGATTCCGGGTCTTCAAAATCAAAGAGATTCTTTACCAGAAATTACTTAAAGCATATACTTTGACAATTGATTGAATATGCTTTTTAGCAGAAAGTTTTCAGATTCTGTTGTCGTTGATTTTTCTGCATGTGGTGAGCAGTTCCATAAATTGTCAGTCTTGTTGAGTTCTTTGTTCGAGTTCGATTAAAGTGTTTTTAAAATGCATGCCTACTTTTTCAAAATAGCTAATATTTTGCTGACTTATTTTTAAAAGTCACAATGTATTAGATTTTTAGATAAGTATTTTTTTATTGTTCATTTTGTACTAATTTTTCAAAACATGTTGTGTTGATATTTCTATTGAGTTGGAGTTAATGGAGTTTCAAACTCTAAAATAACATTTTAAGTGATGGTACAACATTTGTTTGATACAAAAATATAATTTCACATGTTCCTAAATAATAGATGGTGAGTAAGGGTAACTTTTTACCTTTTCGGTGTTAACATGGGTTATTATTTTTTATTGTTTGCAAGCTGCTGTTTTGAAAGTGCTAGTTATGTTATATATACAAGAGCTATGCTTAATAATGTATTTATTAAATGTGGTTTCCTACTAAAGTAATTTATTTCAGTAAATTTAATTTGTACTTAAAGTGAGGGTATACTTTTGGTAATTACTCCAAAAATTAATACAACAAAAATATTTTGAGAAACAATTCCCTTAAAGGAATGTGGTTTTTGAGAAAGCGATTAAACAAAATTCCAGCTGAGCGACGCTTCATGCATGAAAGGTGTCTCAGATTGTGTATTCCAATTAAGAATTATTCTTCCTGTGTGGATATATTCGCTCCACATTTTCCCACAAACAGTACCACCTTTGGAAATGAAATTTTCACAGGTTAGTCTTATTGCATACAATGTATGTATACATTTATATAGGATTAAAACAATCGAATTGTTCCAAAAAACCAAAGATATACTTTGCCTTTAAATGAACGCTCAGTTGACTCATGGTTTGTATATCTAGTCTAGAATGCAGGGGTGGGTTCGAATCCTACTTCAGTCACATGTCTGGATTTATATCACAGGACTCGGGGAGCACTGAGTATAGAGTGCTTTATCACACTTTGGTGCAGGGTTAAAAGCAAAAAATGTGTTCTTTTTACCGATGTAATTGTTTCATTTATTAGTTTAGACTGTTCAGCACGTGATTACTCAGTTGGTCCTTCGGAAAACCTCTTAAAATATAATTATTTTGTTTATATCAACTACTCCAGACTTATCACATAAACATAAATCTGTACTTGGTTGAAATATTTAATAGATATGGTTAAAATATGACATATTATATTGATATGCATTTCTTTAAAAAAAAATTTGAACGATCAGATAAGACTATGTTTCTTATTTATAACTAGGCCTACTGCAATTTGTTTAAAGGGTGTGTACAACATTGGTAATATTGAAAAATTGAAGATTTGCACATAACTTTACATAGTTTAAAGATGGTCATGGTGGAAAGCTTCCCTTAAAATAGTTTGGCTTGAAATGCATAGTTTTTCGGAAATGAGTAAAACAATAGTCTTTATCCTGCAGGATAAAATCCGATGTTTGAAAAAAAGTTAAAACATATTAGTTTGATTTTTCACTGTTTTCTCATGACTCCGAAGACCGATTGAGCTTAAACTTTCACAGGTTTGTTATTTCATGTATATGTTGGGTCACATTAAGTGTGGATACAGATCTTTGGCAATTACCAATGTTGTACACACCCTTTAAATGGTTGAGTGGAACTTTTCATATTTATTACTTCAAGCTGAAAATATCAAAATGGAGAGAATTTGTTTTTACGCATGTTAAAAAGAATTATCAATTCAAATATTTGTATCAAATCGTTCTTGAAAATGTATTTAGTTGTCAAGAAACAAAACTGAGGTTAACAGAAAATTTAGTTTCTTCCTTTAAGATGTAAACAGAAAAAAAATCAAACAATATATACATGTTCTTGTGACATCTTGTAAATTAATCCAAGTGATAAACCGCTTACAGATATCTGTGACAATTTTAACCAAAATTTCTATGCATATTATTGACTGTTTTTTAATAGCTGAATACAATGATTTTGATACAATAAATAGTTATTGTTTGTACATAGTTTGTTGACGTTTACTTCACTGAGAAAAATGTAAGGAAGACTTATTAACCATAATGTTTAATTTATAAATGTGTTTATATATGTGAGGACAAATTATCAAGAGAGACGTTGTTAGTGTTTTTTTAATTTTAATACAACTGTTTTTACGAGAGACTGTAGGGTCAGGGTACAAAGGGAGTGAGTGACGTAAAGTTTTTACATGAAAAATGTTACACACATAAATCAGTGTAACGGAACAATTACACCCGATAGATCGTCTTTGATCGGTGTATATTTCCCACCATCTCCCCTTTCAGCCAATGACTGCCTCTTAACAATCAACTTAGGTCATGACCTACTCGACCCCTGACCCCAAGACAACACATGGTTCCTCCTTTGAAGAACGGGGTCATAACTTACAACACTTAAAATGGAGAATAAACTTCCTTCTCAGAAGAAAGATGCTTAAATGAGGTCAAGACATACAATGATTAAATAGAGTTCAAGGGAAAGCTCTGATGTCATCTCTATTTTCTTGTAAGAAGTCTCGGTTCTCCATCAGGTTGTCACATTGTCCAAGGAATCCAAACTGTCTCAATGCGGCACGGACTCCTCCAATGAGGTACCCCTCTTCTTCCAACTCTCTTAGATTGGAGCCGGGTGTCTCGGTGAACCGTTCGAGGACGAAGTTGACCTTTGTTGCCCGGTGTCTACGGACTGAGATGACCATTGTTTTAGA
This sequence comes from Leptasterias polaris, assembly GCA_037783415.1. Lineage (NCBI taxonomy): Eukaryota > Metazoa > Echinodermata > Asteroidea > Forcipulatida > Asteriidae > Leptasterias > Leptasterias polaris. Next base: position 1,482,469 of record JAZGTN010000089.1, read on the forward strand.
CTTGTACCCATGGGCATGGACTGTGACTGTGTATACCCCTGGCATCAGGAGCCTCCAGTAGTCACCATCTGGTGCTTTAAATACAAAAATAAATGAGATTATTTTTTGCTTCAAACCAATTTGTCTGCGATTAATTAGCATGTAAAAGTTGTTCCTGTTTCTTCTTGTTAGTATTTTCGTATTATTTTAAACTAACAATCATTTCGTTGTTTGTTATCTTGTTGATTGTTGATTTTTTTAGTACATCTTATTCTTACCCTTCACAGGCAGACTGTCTCCATAAAGAAACCAATATCACTACTGCCTCTTTAATCTTCGGCCAACCCGAATCATTGACTGGTGCATTATCCGCAAATTTACCAAAGTACATTACTCTTGAATTACCCAATAAAAGACTGCCCCTTTAACCCTTCAGATAACCTTCAAGATGCCGCCAAAAATGGTTTCCAGTGATCCTCCCACAGGACCCACGAAGAATTAAGACAATAAATTCAACATTTCCTCATCTAGCTTTTATCTGTTATCTTACCCGAAGTGACGTCATGTGCTATACTTGGCCCAGTTATCCGGATGACAGCATTGGGTATAGGATTCTTATCAATGTCAGTGACTTGACCTTTGATCCCCTTATGTACCTTGTAATAAATCAAAGGAAATTCAAATGTCAATTTACAAACGGTAATGTCATATTACTTATGCATATGACGTCACTGGCGAAGGGCGACCTCATGTAGGTTTTACAAGAAATGGTTGTTCATTTGCCAATAGTTGTGCGCTGCGTGTACATTGCTTTGTCTTTCATGTTTTATTCCTATGATGGCAGTGTGATGACGTCATGCCTTTCAAGATAAACGGTCTGTCATAGTTACCATATGAACTTCTGTTTGACGCTTTGGCGTGTGATTGCTGCAGATTTCCTTCCCCACGCTGTCTCCGAACCAATCCCCCAGTCTCGGCCGGATTTATTCACGATCTCCAGATTGCCAATGCGCAGACCAAGCGAGAAGTCTCGCGCGTATTCGAACATTAGGTGGGACCACTTTTTCCCACGTACATTGCTTTATTGTGAAGGAAACAAACTCGCGCACTTTAACGGGTCACAATGTTCGAATACGCGCGAGACCTGAACGATTTGTATTCATGTTAACAATACCTGTTCCATATAAGCTAGGAGTGATTCTTGATTGGATTCCCACTTTCTCTTAAGCTCTGATTCTCGAGGAAACTTCTCGCACCCAAGCTCCAATGTGATATCGAAGCAGTTACTGGAGAGGTAGTTGTAATCTTGCATTCCTAAACAATAAATAACAATAATATTTTAATTTAATGATTTTAATTTCTCCAAAAACAGGTTAACAAGAGCACTGCAAGCCTATGTTCCGTCCGATCCTGTGTTTATTTGTAAAAACAAACAATTATGTTGAAATAAAGAAACGACACTTGCGTTAAAAACATCAGTTAATTTTCTTTTTCAACTCGAAAACAGCGACAATAGCAATACTGACTGTTTTCGAGTTGAAGGTTTTTCATAGAACATCGTCTATCTTATAAACAAAATGAAAACATGCGTTCTATATTTACCTCCGGACACGATGTACCAATCAGCGCCATTGGTAACACCATCTCGAAATAGTTTGGCTCCCTGGAACCTGCATGATTGCCGCCTCGTTGCCATACTCATATGGTTCAATGAGTAGGTAAGAGCTAGCTCTCTGAACAAAACGTCATCAGGAGTAGCTGTATACATCTTACGATTGTTACGGGATTTATCGTACGGGTAGTTGGCTACCAGGTCGCCGTCATGCATGTTGGCCGATAGAACAAACGAATGCTCGGCCATCCACTTCATGGCGGCTTGGGTCTCTGGCTGGCGATTCTAAAATCAAACAGACAAGATTGACATCAATATAGACAGTATCTTATTTAAATGAAGGTGTATGTTGCAAGCATTTGATGGTATGCTTTACTTTGTTGCTTGTTAGCTAGGCAGGGAACATGACCGACAGTAACGAACAATGGTCGCCTGCTAGGCCAGCAGTAACTCCCGGAGAGTTCGCGTTGGCAGTCATGTTAAAATGTGTCCACAGAAAGAAAACCCAAATCCAAACTCGTTTTTAACAGTAATCTTTCAACCACACCTTTCCCCATCCACTCCCCGTCCTTTGGGGAAATATTCGGGTACAGGAAGGGCACTGTATTAGTCTAACTGTCAAAGACGACTTTGGGAGTCCATTTTCAGAAACCATCACTCACTCAGTTCCTTCCCTCCTTGCGTTAATTACCAAAACAGACCACTCCCTGAGGTTGTGGTGCCATTTTGAATTCCAACAGCTTTAATAAGGCAATGGCGATGAATGTTTGAAGCAGCATTTCCTTTTCGCCAATTTTTTTATGAGCGTGCACAAAGGTACTGTTTTAAAGGCACTGGACACGTTTGGTAATTACTCAACAAAATATTAGCATAAAAACTTACTTGGTATTAAACGAGCAACGGAGAGCTGTTGATAGTATAACACATTTTGAGGAACGACTCCCTCTGAAGTATGAACGTAGTCTTTGAGAAAGAGGTAATTTCTCACTAAAATATTTCAATCTGAAAAAGAATTCAGGCCTGAAGCCTTTTCAGGCATCTGAAAGCACACAAATTTGTGCAACAAGGGTGCAAGTTTTCTTTCATTATTTTCTTACAACTTCGATGACCAATTGAGCACAAATTTTCACAGGTTTGTTACTTTATGCATATGTTGGGATACACCAAGTGAGAATACTGGTCTTTAACAATTACCAAACGTGTCCAGTGCCTTTAAGACCAAAGTAACGGCCTTGAAAAGATTTCCTTTCTGGTTCTAAGAAGCAGACTGATTAAGCACTGTGGAAATGGTATCCTCCATACGAAATGACGCATGGTCACAATACAAGCTCAATTAATTGTCACAATCATCAAAACAATACACTCTAGAATCTCCCGAGTCAGAATTATAGTGACCCGGATTGGGTCCCGAGGTCGTGACCCATCTCTGGCTCAGGTTGATCTGGAAACTGGGTTTAAAAATAGAATTCAACTCGAATTCTGCGTCAGTTTGACTCATTTCTGATGGGTCATTTTGACTCATTTCTGATGGGTCATTTTGACTCATTTCTGATGGGTCATTATAACAAAGATTCCGGGTCATACTGACCCAGGGATGGGTCAGGTACCACTGCGACCCGGAGTCCAGGTCAATATGACACAGGAGTTTAGAGTGTATTTTAAAAGTGAAAGGTTTCGTTGTGTTGCAAAACATTCTCTGGAAAGCAATGGTGTGAATGAACCACATTACTTTTCGATGATAAGTGCCTGGATACAATTTAAAGGTGTTCACTAAACAGCAACAATCGTTCGATCACCCTACTTTTTGTTATTTACTCATAAATTAAATGTATTTCTTCAAGAGTGGGGTTTATTACTACATGGAGGTATGATAAATCTCGGTTCACTGTCATCTCTGTACTGTCATTGACCTCTGGAATAATGCTGGTCTTACTTATGAATATCCGACTACCCACAAAAGGGGAAAGAGTAGATCCCTTTCTCTTTGTCAACTATTGATTTATTTGCCATTTTCTTGATTCTCTGGCGCTTTGCTGACGGAAGAAAGGCTGACGAATGACCCCATTTTGTCTTTTTAGATTTGAACGCGATGGTCTGGATGAGAACCAGGTTGTTCGTGTTTGACGAGTGCTTCAAAGGAACTTAAATGTCATGCAGTCGTTTTTGCATTCCATATAGACTTACATTTGAAAAAAAGTTAATGTGCCGTGACTCGACTAAAATGAGATTGAACGCTGTGAAGTAAAAAGGATACCAACTTGACTGTTGTGTATCTCATGACCTAAAGTCGTATTTTTTTTTCTCTTCCTTTCTTTATTTCCGAACTAACAAATTATACAAAAGCATTATTTTCACTTCTTATTAAAGAATTAAATTATTAGTGGATTTATAGTGGGCCTGGGGCAGGTACGGGAAATATTTAGGGAAATTGTGCTATTGATGAAATATTCACAGAATTTCACACACAGTCAGAGTGTAAGTCACGAAAAGGATATTTGGCTGTAGGGCCGTCGCAGAATTGTCCTTTGAAAAAAATTGGTTTAGAAAGAAAGCAACTTTCAAACTTTGCTAAATGGCTGCCATTCCGAAATGACAAAATTAATATGCGATGGTCATATAGACCTTTTATTGTTGTTAAACAAACTGTACCGGTTTGCACGGACGGCCTAATATCAGCTTAACTGGTGTTGTGTCCAAATTCAACATTTCTGCAAACTTTCAATTTAATGAAAATACATTCCACGATTGGTGGCTTTGTTTCCAACAAATTAAAAATATTTTTGAATATTTGTCTAACAATGTTACAAACTGTGCCTATCTGTTTTTGGTTGGCAAAAACTCGGCCTGTGACGTTGCAATAGAAAGGTCTTTAGCCGCATCTTTCTCGTGACATAATTCCATGCTGTATCATCACAGGCACAATCCCATCACACCTACCGGTTTTTAGAAAAATTAGTCTAAAAGGTAGTTTCCCCAGGTGAGGCTCGAACTCACAACCTCGGCATGCCTCGTACAGCCTCAGTGCACTGTTTATAAGTACCGCGCGCTAACCAATTGCGCCACTGGGGAACTCTGTAAAGTTTGTCTAAATGGCAAATCCCAACCGTAAAAACAACACTTGAGGAAACATTACGTTGCTTTTGCTGTGGTACCAAATGCCATTTGTTCCTCCATTTTTTCGACAATAGGATTTTTAGCTGTTCCGACCTAGCTGTCGGAACAGCTATTGTTTTCGTCGAGATTTTTATTATTTTTATTATTATTATTATTATTATTCTTTGTTTCTGACCTAAATCCCATAGCATTTGTACACGTTTTTTCTTTATTTTTAATATCCTAAAGCGTAAATATGAAAGAGTTAGATCATATACGAAATTGAAGCTTAGTGCATAAACTTAACTCAAAATGTAATAAATGTAAACATTCTTAATTATTTTAGCTAATTACAGCGAGGTGAATATTTAATTACCCAACCTTGTAAGCACCATATCTCAAAAAGTATACCACCGATCGTTAAACTTTTTTCAGTTTTAGAATTCTGTGATGCAGTAGATGTGCTTTTTGGCCTACAATTACGGACGACGTCACAATGACGTCATTTATTGCGCATTTTTGCCCGTGTACAAAACAAATGGAGATAGTGAAAACAAATCCGACTTCTAGAAACATAGTTTTTCAATTAAGCTCAAATTTAACGTCCTAGATTACACAAATGTTTCTTAAAACAAGAAAGGTTTTATAGACGATCAGTTTAAAAGCATCAAAACTTATTAAAACATTGTCAGTAGCAAAAAAAACCAAAATTCTCAGGCAAATTGAACGCCATGTGTACTCTGACTTGAATTTGATATGTGTTTATTAACGACAGAGTATTTTTTTTTCCTTGTTTTTTAAGTTTAAAATAACGCACCGTTAAACTCGTATAGCGCCCTCAATCTTTCTAGGGTTTCCTAGATTCGTTCAAGCCCTAAACCCATTTATGACCCGTGTTGTAGACGTTTATGTAGAATATACATAGAGTCATCATTCCTGTCGGCGACTGACACAAGTCTACGTTCATTCACAAGAATCGAAAAGAATTTGTCTTGCTATCAGCGCAGCGTCGTCGTCGTCGTGTAGTCAGATAGTTATTCAGATTTCACCGTGGACGTAAAGAATATGGGTGCCGTGTTCTTGTCCATGATTTGGGGTGGCAAACTTGTATGCGCTTAGGTCCCGTTCGCCGGGAAAACGACATGTTTAACATTTCTTGTGCAAAGGCATTACTTCAGGAAACCGCGATGTATCAGTTAAAAAACTTGATGGCGATTGCAATAAGGCAATAAAAAGCTGATTGAGGAAAGGAGTGGTAAAGAGAAATTAGTTTTTCCATGGCTAAACGGGCAGTGTTGGATTTGGGGTTGTGGAAGAGACAAAATTACAAAACAATCGTATCCCATATGAATTGACTGTTTTAGCCTAAACAAATATAACGTATTCGATTGGCATTTCAGGGTAGAACAATTTTTACGATTACGAATTAAATACAACATCATTTTTGTTTACATGCATTTACAGTTAATTTTTAGTAAACACGTAATAATTTCTGAAACAACCATAATAAATGTGAACGGTTCAAAATTTCGCGACACTTTTTGAGGATGATTTTTCAACATTTATCCGAACCGTAATAATGTAGATGTTTAACCGGTTGATCGGATGGTTAACCTTGTGACCGTCACAGGCAGGCTTACAAAGCCTCAGCATTTAAACGTAAACATAAACATTTAAACGTTTAACAGGATTATCATTTGGTTAACCGGGTAACCGTGCAATCGATTTGTTGTGGAACGCCCTCTAGCGTTCAATGTTTTTTGCAAATAATGCCGCAAAAACGATAATGCTGGAAACGATATAGGTGTGTGTGGCAATTATTATGGTCAGCATTTCGCAGCACTTTTCAAGTGAAATTTTCAATGTTTATCCGAACCGTACAAATGTGAACGTTTAACCGTAAGATCTGTCACTTAACCATGTAACCGTCGCAGGCTTACGTATAAGCCTGCGCATTCACGGTTATTTTTTTGTAAACGTGTAATCGTAATTCTGAAACAGTTGATGACCCGTGTAACAGCAGTTTCATAAACAACATTTCATGTAAAAAAAACTGTTTACACAACCAGCATGTGATCAAAAACATTGTGTCTTTCTTCTTTATTGCAGAATTTTGACTTTGCGCACCTGCAAAAGCGAGCATGTTGCGCAATCGAATTGTTGTGGAACGCCCCCTAGCGTTTAATGTTTCTCACAAATTGCTGCACGCACAGTTGTATTGAAATAACAAAGACTACGAGTCTGTAAATTGGGAATGATATTATGTGTGTGTTTTATGGGATATTGTGCTGTGAAAATCGTGATCGCAGTTATTATGGTCAGCATAACACGGCACTTTTTAAGTGAATTTTTCAACGTTTATCCGAACCGTACAAATGTGAACGTTAAACCGTAACATCTGTCACTTACCCGTGTAACCGTCACAGGCTTACGTATAAGCCTGAGCATTCACGGTAATTTTTTGTCACATACCGTTTCTGAAACAGTTGGTGACCCTTGTAACAGCAGTTTCATAAACAAAATTTGAAGTAAAAAAAAAAACTATTTACACAACCATGCATGTGACCTAATATCCTAAGCGTAAAAGTATGAAAGAGTTAAATCCTATATTAAATTGATGCTTGGGAGTACATGAACTTAACTCTCAATGTAATTTTTTTTAAAATTCTTAATTAATTAGCCCATTTACAGCGAGGTGAATATTTAATTAGCCAATCTTGAGACCACTATATCTCGAAATATATACAACCGATCGTCAAACTGTTTTCAGTTATAGACTCCTTGGGCATTGAAGATTAGCCTTGGGTAACCGTGACCTCATGTTGACCTTTGCTTCCGGGTCAACCAGAAGTTAGACTATATCTCAAGAACTACACAACCGTTTTTCAAACTGTTTTCAGTTATAGACTCCTTGGGCATGGGAGATTAGCCTGGGCTAACCGTGACCCCATGTTCACCTTTACTTCCGGGTCAACCGGAAGTGGGACCATATCTCAAGAACTAAACACCTGATTTTCATTTTCTTTTCAGTTATAAAACCTTTGAGCGAAACAATAATACACGGAACAGCTTTGTGTTTGTTAACAAACACCTAATGTCTAGTTAATATCTGTTATTCAATGGTGCGTTGGCCGCTGTATTTACGGAGATATTCAGGAAACAAAAACATCAGTTGTGTTATCCAAAGAAATCAACCATAGGAATTTAATTAATATCTCCGTAAATACCGCGGCCGCCATACAATTGAATGACATTAAAGATCCTATTGTCGAAAAAATTGATGAACAAATGGCATTTGGTACCACAGCAAAAGCAACGTAATGTTTCCTCAAGTGTTGTTTTTACGGTTGGGATTTGCCATTTAGAGAAACTGAACAGAGTTCCCCAGTGGCGCAATTGGTTAGCGCGCGCTACTTATAAACAGTGCACTGAGGCTGTACGAGGCATGCCGAGGTTGTGAGTTCGAGCCTCACCTGGGGAAACTACCTTTTAGACTACTTTTTCTTAAAACCTTCCTCTATTCATAAAGAATGGAAATAAATGTGAGTTTGAATTGAAAAAAAAATTGATCACCTAAGATTGATCACACTTTTGCAGCGTGCACTTCTTCGTTGATCTTTAATTTAAAGCGAATTATACCTGAATTGTATAATAATGTTAAGTTAAAATTGCCTTTTTCTGAAGACCATCAGCAATATTATAGATGAAACGTTGACGATATAGGAAGAAACGAAATTGACTGCCACAGGTGAAGCTCGATCTTACAACCTTGTCTAGAATAATCGCAAGACACCCTTTCTAAAGTACCGTGCGTTAACGGAGTTCCCCACTGGGGAAGATGTATACTTGACCCTCTTCAATTATTATTTCAGAAACTACAACATTAATCTGGAAGGAGTCCATCAGTGTCTTCAAAGTAAAAGGGGTCGCTTCGTGACGGGGCATGGGGGCAAGATGGAATCACCTTAAGGGACAGGTAAGAGTCCAAGACACTGCAATCTCATCATTTGTCATCCTTAAAGTTACTTAAGATAAAACTGCAGATCAAAGATCGGATAAAATGAACATTTCCATAATGGACCATTGGAGAACAATTCGCGAAGAACACGTAATTTCCCCTGTGGACCATGAACAGGCAAATCGATTGGGCCTATTCCACCACAGCTTTTACTTTTAGCAGAAAATTTCCTGCTTGGCACAACACAATTCGCTTTAATAGCAGAAATCGGTTACCAACTATGACAGACCATCATTTTTATGAAGAACGAGTCACTCTTGCAGTCCTTAGTTTTCTTCATGTACAGACTGAAGCACCTGGGAAGAGCAAAGAGCTCTCCTCAATAATGTTACGGGAGGAGTTTATCTGCGTATTTCAAAAAAATTAAATAAAGGACTGTAATTATTAGTGCAATGTGACTGGTGGCTTAATTTAATTCAAGTTTTACATTCTTCTGCCAACTGTTTGGGTCTATCGATATCTTTGAGCAGACAAGATCCTGTATTATTGAATATTCATCAAAAACATTGACAACTTTAGAACCTTTAAACAAAACATTGTTTCCCCAGGTGAGGCTCGAACTCACAACCTCGGCATGCCTCGAACAGCCTCAGTGCACTGTTTATAAGTACCGCGCGCTAACCAATTGCGCCACTGGGGAACTCTGTACAGTTTCTCTAGATGGCAATTCCCAACCTGGGGGAAACAAAAACATCAGTTGTGTTATCCAAAGAAATCAAACATAGGAATTTACTGAATATCTCCGTAAATACAGCGGCCAACGAACCATTGAATGACATATATTAAAAATCCTATTGTCGAAAAAATGGAGGAACAAATGGCATTTGGTACCACAGCAAAAGCAACGTAATGTTTCCTCAAGTGTTGTTTTTACGGTTGGAAATTGCCATTTAGAGAAACTGTACAGAGTTTCCCAGTGGCGCAATTGGTTAGCACACGGTACTTATAAACAGTGCACTGAGGCTGTACGAGACATGCCGAGGTTGTGAGTTCGAGCCTCACATGGGGAAACTACCTTTTAGACAATTTTTTCTATAAACCTTCCTCAATTTCATGAAGTATGGAAATAAATGTGAGTTTGAATTGAAATAAAAATAAAAATGCCTTTGATCACCTAAGATTGTGAAGTAAAAATTGCCCTTTTTGAAGACCATCAACAATATTATAGATGAAACGTTGACGATGTTAGGAAGAAACTAAATTGACTGCCACAGGTGAAGCTCGATCTTACAACCTTGTCTAGAATAATCGCAAGACACCCTTTTCTAAAGTACCGTGCGTTAAGGGAGTTCCCCACTGGGGAAGATGTATACTTGACCCTCTTCAATTATTATTTCAGAAACTACAACATCAATCTGGAAGGAGTCCATCAGTGTCTTCAAAGTGAAAGGGGTCGCTTCGTGACGGGGCATGGGGGCAAGATGGAATCACCTGAAGGGACAGGTAAGAGTCCAAGACACTGCAATCTCATCATTTGTCATCCTTAAAGTTACTTAAGATAAAACTGCAGATCATAGATCTGATAAAAATAACATTTCCATGGGGGACCCTTGGAGAATAATTCGCGAAGAACACGTAATTTCCTCTGTGGACCATGACCAGGCAAATCAACCAGGGCCTAATTCCATCATAGATTTTAGAAGGTTTCCTGCTTGGCACAACAAATCTCGCTTAGCAGAAATCGGTTACATATGACAGACCATCATTTTTGTGAACAACGAGTCACTCTTGCAGTCCTTAATTTTCATCTTGTACAGAACAACCCCCCTTAAAATCCTCCAAAGGGTTCCTGAGATTCTCAGAACACAATGAATACACATCAGGAGGGAGGGGGAGCACCATGCCACACGGACCACCAAGTGAATCCGATCGTGCAATCCGGTTTGCGTCAGAGGGTCTTATGCATATGCTTAAATTTAATTTCGACAACAATCAGATTTTACAAATTTCACTCCTAAGGCTCGCTTGATCTGGGAAGAGCAAAGAGCTCTCCTCAATAATGTTACGGGAGGAGTTTATCTGCGTATTTCAAAAAAATTAAATAAAGGACTGTAATTATTATTGCAATGTGACTGGTGGCTTAATTTAATTCAAGTTTTACATTCTTCTGCCAACTGTTTGGGTCTATCGATATCTTTGAGCAGACAAGATCCTGTATTATTGAATATTCATCAAAAACATTGACAACTTTAGAACCTTTAAACAAAACGTTGTTTCCCCAAGTGAGGCTCGAACTCACAACCTCGGCATGCCTCGAACAGCCTCAGTGCACTGTTTATAAGTACCGCGCGCTAACCAATTGCGCCACTGGGGAACTCTGTACATTTTCTCCAAATGGCAAATCCCAACCGTAAAAACAACACTTGGGGAAACAAAAACATCAGTTGTGTTATCCAAAGAAATCAACCATAGGAGTTTACCGAATATCTCCGTAAATACCGCGGCCGCCATACAATTGAATTTCATTAAAGATCCTATTGTCGAAAAAATGGAGGAACAAATGGCATTTGGTACCACAGCTACAGCAACGTAATGTTCCGCAAGTGTTGTTTTTACGGTTGGAAATTGCCTTTCAGCCTACTGTTCGAGGCATGCCGAGGTTGTGAGTTCGAGCCTCACCTGGGGAAACTACTTTTTAAACCAATTTTTCTCAAACCTTCCTCAATTCATGAAGTATGGAAATAAATGTGAGTTTAAATTGATAAAAAAAATGCCTTTGATCACCAATGACTGATCACACTCTTGCATTGTGCACTTCTTCGTTGATCTTTAATCAAAAGGGAATTATACCTGAATTGAATTTAAACAAAACATTGTTTCCCCAGGTGAGGCTCGAACTCACAACCTCGGCATGCCTCGAACAGCCTCAGTGCACTGTTTATAACTACCGCGCGCTAACCAATTGCGCCACTGGGGAACTCTGTACAGTTTCTCCAAATGGCAAATCCCAACCGTAAAAACAACACTTGGGGAAACAAAAACATCAGTTGTGTTATCCAAAGAAATCAACCATAGGAGTTTACCGAATATCTCCGTAAATACCGCGGCCGCCATACAATTGAATTTCATTAAAGATCCTATTGTCGAAAAAATGGAGGAACAAATGGCATTTGGTACCACAGCTACAGCAACGTAATGTTCCGCAAGTGTTGTTTTTACGGTTGGAAATTGCCTTTCAGCCTACCGAACAGAGTTCCCCAGTGGCGCAATTGGTTAGCGCGCGGTACTTATATAAAAGTGCACTGAGGCTGTTCGAGACATGCCGAGGTTGTGAGTTCGAGCCTCACCTGGGGAAACTACTTTTTAAACCAATTTTTCTCAAACCTTCCTCAATTCATGAAGTATGGAAATAAATGTGAGTTTAAATTGAAAAAAAAAATGCCTTTGATCACCAATGACTGATCACACTCTTGCATTGTGCACTTCTTCGTTGATCTTTAATCAAAAGGGAATTATACCTGAATTGAATTTAAACAAAACATTGTTTCCCCAGGTGAGGCTCGAACTCACAACCTCGGCATGCCTCGAACAGCCTCAGTGCACAGTTTATAAGTACCGCGCGCTAACCAATTGCGCCACTGGGGAACTCTGTACAGTTTCTCCAAATGGCAAATCCCAATCGTAAAAACAACACTTGGGGAAACAAAAACATCAGTTGTGTTATCCAAAGAAATCAACCATAGGAGTTTACCGAATATCTCCGTAAATACCGCGGCCGCCATACAATTGAATTTCATTAAAGATCCTATAGTCGAAAAAATGGAGGAACAAATGGCATTTGGTACCACAGCTACAGCAACGTAATGTTCCGCAAGTGTTGTTTTTACGGTTGGAAATTGCCTTTCAGCCTACCGAACAGAGTTCCCCAGTGGCGCAATTGGTTAGCGCGGGGTACTTATATAACAGTGCACTGAGGCTGTTCGAGGCATGCCGAGGTTGTGAGTTCGAGCATCACTTGGGGAAACTACTTTTTAAACCAATTTTTCTCAAACCTTCCTCAATTCATGAAGTATGGAAATAAATGTGAGTTTAAATTGATAAAAAAATGCCTTTGATCACCAAAGATTGATCACACTCTTGCATTGTGCACTTCTTCGTTGATCTTTAATCAAAAGGGAATTATACCTGAATTGAATTTAAACAAAACATTGTTTCCCCAGGTGAGGCTCGAACTCACAACCTCGGCATGCCTCGAACAGCCTCAGTGCACTGTTTATAAGTACCGCGCGCTAACCAATTGCGCCACTGGGGAACTCTGTACAGTTTCTCCAAATGGCAAATCCCAACCGTAAAAACAACACTTGGGGAAACAAAAACATCAGTTGTGTTATCCAAAGAAATCAACCATAGGAGTTTACCGAATATCTCCGTAAATACCGCGGCCGCCATACAATTGAATGACATTAAAGATCCTATTGTCGAAAAAATGGAGGTACAAATGGCATTTGGTACCACAGCTACAGCAACGTAATGTTCCGCAAGTGTTGTTTTTACGGTTGGAAATTGCCTTTCAGCCTACCGAACAGAGTTCCCCAGTGGCGCAATTGGTTAGCGCGGGGTACTTATTTAACAGTGCACTGAGGCTGTTCGAGGCATGCCGAGGTTGTGAGTTCGAGCCTCACTTGGGGTAACTACTTTTTAAACCAATTTTTCTCAAACCTTCCTCAATTCATGAAGTATGGAAATAAATGTGAGTTTAAATTGATAAAAAAATGCCTTTGATCACCAAAGATTGATCACACTCTTGCATTGTGCACTTCTTCGTTGATCTTTAATCAAAAGGGAATTATACCTGAATTGAATTTAAACAAAACATTGTTTCCCCAGGTGAGGCTCGAACTCACAACCTCGGCATGCCTCGAACAGCCTCAGTGCACTGTTTATAAGTACCGCGCGCTAACCAATTGCGCCACTGGGGAACTCTGTACAGTTTCTCCAAATGGCAAATCCCAACCGTAAAAACAACACTTGGGGAAACAAAAACATCAGTTGTGTTATCCAAAGAAATCAACCATAGGAGTTTACCGAATATCTCCGTAAATACCGCGGCCGCCATACAATTGAATTTCATTAAAGATCCTATTGTCGAAAAAATGGAGGAACAAATGGCATTTGGTACCACAGCTACAGCAACGTAATGTTCCGCAAGTGTTGTTTTTACGGTTGGAAATTGCCTTTCAGCCTACCGAACAGAGTTCCCCAGTGGCGCAATTGGTTAGCGCGCGGTACTTATATAAAAGTGCACTGAGGCTGTTCGAGACATGCCGAGGTTGTGAGTTCGAGCCTCACCTGGGGAAACTACTTTTTAAACCAATTTTTCTCAAACCTTCCTCAATTCATGAAGTATGGAAATAAATGTGTGTTTAAATTGATTAAAAAAAATTCCTTTGATCACCAATGACTGATCACACTCTTGCATTGTGCACTTCTTCGTTGATCTTTAATCAAAAGGGAATTATACCTGAATTGAATTTAAAGAAAACATTGTTTCCCCAGGTGAGGCTCGAACTCACAACCTCGGCATGCCTCGAACAGCCTCAGTGCACAGTTTATAAGTACCGCGCGCTAACCAATTGCGCCACTGGAGAACTCTGTACAGTTTCTCCAAATGGCAAATCCCAACCGTAAAAACAACACTTGGGGAAACAAAAACATCAGTTGTGTTATCCAAAGAAATCAACCATAGGAGTTTACCGAATATCTCCGTAAATACCGCGGCCGCCATACAATTGAATTTCATTAAAGATCCTATAGTCGAAAAAATGGAGGAACAAATGGCATTTGGTACCACAGCTACAGCAACGTAATGTTCCGCAAGTGTTGTTTTTACGGTTGGAAATTGCCTTTCAGCCCACCGAACAGAGTTCCCCAGTGGCGCAATTGGTTAACGCGCGGTACTTATAAACAGTGCACTGAGGCTGTTCGAGGCATGCCGCGGTTGTGAGTTCGAGCCTCACCTGGGGAAACTACTTTTTAAACCAATTTTTCTCAAACCTTCCTCAATTTCATGAAGTATGGAAATAAATGTGAGTTTAAATTGATAAAAAAATGCCCTTGATCACCAAAGATTGATCACACTCTTGCATTGTGCACTTCTTCGTTGATCTTTAATCTAAAGGGAATTATACCTGAATTGAATTTAAACAAAACATTGTTTCCCCAGGTGAGGCTCGGACTCACAACCTCGGCATGCCTCGAACAGCCTCAGTGCACTGTTTATAAGTACCGCGCGCTAACCAATTGCGCCACTGGGGAACTCTGTACAATTTCTCCAAATGGCAAATCCCAACCGTAAAAACAACACTTGGGGAAACTAAAACATCAGTTGTGTTATCCAAAGAAATCAACCATAGGAGTTAACCGAATATCTCCGTAAATACCGCGGCCGCCATACAATTGAATGACATTAAAGATCCTATTGTCGAAAAAAGGGAGGTACAAATGGCATTTGGTACCACAGCTACAGCAACGTAATGTTCCGCAAGTGTTGTTTTTACGGTTGGAAATTGCCTTTCAGCCTACCGAACAGAGTTCCCCAGTGGCGCAATTGGTTAGCGCGGGGTACTTATTTAACAGTGCACTGAGGCTGTTCGAGGCATGCCGAGGTTGTGAGTTCGAGCCTCACTTGGGGTAACTACTTTTTAAACCAATTTTTCTCAAACCTTCCTCAATTCATGAAGTATGGAAATAAATGTGAGTTTAAATTGATAAAAAAATGCCTTTGATCACCAAAGATTGATCACACTCTTGCATTGTGCACTTCTTCGTTGATCTTTAATCAAAAGGGAATTATACCTGAATTGAATTTAAACAAAACATTGTTTCCCCAGGTGAGGCTCGAACTCACAACCTCGGCATGCCTCGAACAGCCTCAGTGCACTGTTTATAACTACCGCGCGCTAACCAATTGCGCCACTGGGGAACTCTGTACAGTTTCTCCAAATGGCAAATCCCAACCGTAAAAACAACACTTGGGGAAACAAAAACATCAGTTGTGTTATCCAAAGAAATCAACCATAGGAGTTTACCGAATATCTCCGTAAATACCGCGGCCGCCATACAATTGAATTTCATTAAAGATCCTATTGTCGAAAAAATGGAGGAACAAATGGCATTTGGTACCACAGCTACAGCAACGTAATGTTCCGCAAGTGTTGTTTTTACGGTTGGAAATTGCCTTTCAGCCTACCGAACAGAGTTCCCCAGTGGCGCAATTGGTTAGCGCGCGGTACTTATATAAAAGTGCACTGAGGCTGTTCGAGACATGCCGAGGTTGTGAGTTCGAGCCTCACCTGGGGAAACTACTTTTTAAACCAATTTTTCTCAAACCTTCCTCAATTTCATGAAGTATGGAAATAAATGTGAGTTTAAATTGATAAAAAAATGCCCTTGATCACCAAAGATTGATCACACTCTTGCATTGTGCACTTCTTCGTTGATCTTTAATCTAAAGGGAATTATACCTGAATTGAATTTAAACAAAACATTGTTTCCCCAGGTGAGGCTCGGACTCACAACCTCGGCATGCCTCGAACAGCCTCAGTGCACTGTTTATAAGTACCGCGCGCTAACCAATTGCGCCACTGGGGAACTCTGTACAATTTCTCCAAATGGCAAATCCCAACCGTAAAAACAACACTTGGGGAAACTAAAACATCAGTTGTGTTATCCAAAGAAATCAACCATAGGAGTTAACCGAATATCTCCGTAAATACCGCGGCCGCCATACAATTGAATTTCATTAAAGATCCTATTGTCGAAAAAATGGAGGAACAAA
Organism: Leptasterias polaris; assembly: GCA_037783415.1. Lineage (NCBI taxonomy): Eukaryota > Metazoa > Echinodermata > Asteroidea > Forcipulatida > Asteriidae > Leptasterias > Leptasterias polaris. Next base: position 1,498,948 of record JAZGTN010000089.1, read on the forward strand.
TGGCATTTGGTACCACAGCTACAGCAACGTAATGTTCCGCAAGTGTTGTTTTTACGGTTGGAAATTGCCTTTCAGCCTACCGAACAGAGTTCCCCAGTGGCGCAATTGGTTAGCGCGCGGTACTTATAAACAGTGCACTGAGGCTGTTCGAGGCATGCCGAGGTTGTGAGTTCGAGCCTCACCTGGGGAAACTACTTTTTTAACCAATTTTTCTCAAACCTTCCTCAATTTCATGAAGTATGGAAATAAATGTGAGTTTAAATTGATAAAAAAATGCCTTTGATCACCAAAGATTGATCACACTCTTGCATTGTGCACTTCTTCGTTGATCTTTAATCTAAAGGGAATTATACCTGAATTGAATTTAAACAAAACATTGTTTCCCCAGTTGAGGCTCGAACTCACAACCTCGGCATCCCTCGAACAGCCTCAGTGCACTGTTTATAAGTACCGCGCGCTAACCAATTGCGCCACTGGGGAACTCTTTTCAGTTTCTCCAAATGGCAAATCCCAACCGTAAAAACAACACTTGGGGAAACAAAAACATCAGTTGTGTTATCCAAAGAAATCAACCATAGGAGTTTACCGAATATCTCCGTAAATACCGCGGCCGCCATACAATTGAATGACATTAAAGATCCTATTGTCGAAAAAATGGAGGTACAAATGGCATTTGGTACCACAGCTACAGCAACGTAATGTTCCGCAAGTGTTGTTTTTACGGTTGGAAATTGCCTTTCAGCCTACCGAACAGAGTTCCCCAGTGGCGCAATTGGTTAGCGCGGGGTACTTATATAACAGTGCACTGAGGCTGTTCAAGGCATGCCGAGGTTGTGAGTTCGAGCCTCACTTGGGGAAACTACTTTTTAAACCAATTTTTCTCAAACCTTCCTCAATTCATGAAGTATGGAAATAAATGTGAGTTTAAATTGATAAAAAAATGCCTTTGATCACCAAAGATTGATCACACTCTTGCATTGTGCACTTCTTCGTTGATCTTTAATCAAAAGGGAATTATACCTGAATTGAATTTAAACAAAACATTGTTTCCCCAGGTGAGGCTCGAACTCACAACCTCGGCATGCCTCGAACAGCCTCAGTGCACTGTTTATAAGTACCGCGCGCTAACCAATTGCGCCACTGGGGAACTCTGTACAATTTCTCCAAATGGCAAATCCCAACCGTAAAAACAACACTTGGGGAAACAAAAACATCAGTTGTGTTATCCAAAGAAATCAACCATAGGAGTTTACCGAATATCTCCGTAAATACCGCGGCCGCCATACAATTGAATTTCATTAAAGATCCTATTGTCGAAAAAATGGAGGAACAAATGGCATTTGGTACCACAGCTACAGCAACGTAATGTTCCGCAAGTGTTGTTTTTACGGTTGGAAATTGCCTTTCAGCCTACCGAACAGAGTTCCCCAGTGGCGCAATTGGTTAGCGCGCGGTACTTATAAACAGTGCACTGAGGCTGTTCGAGGCATGCCGAGGTTGTGAGTTCGAGCCTCCCCTGGGGAAACTACTTTTTAAACCAATTTTTCTCAAACCTTCCTCAATTTCATGAAGAATGGAAATAAATGTGAATTTAAATTGATAAAAAAATGCCTTTGATCACCAAAGATTGATCACACTCTTGCATTGTGCACTTCTTCGTTGATCTTTAATCAAAAGGGAATTATACCTGAATTGAATTTAAACAAAACATTGTTTCCCCAGTTGAGGCTCGAACTCACAACCTCGGCATCCCTCGAACAGCCTCAGTGCACTGTTTATAAGTACCGCGCGCTAACCAATTGCGCCACTGGGGAACTCTTTTCAGTTTCTCCAAATGGCAAATCCCAACCGTAAAAACAACACTTGGGGAAACAAAAACATCAGTTGTGTTATCCAAAGAAATCAACCATAGGAGTTTACCGAATATCTCCGTAAATACCGCGGCCGCCATACAATTGAATGACATTAAAGATCCTATTGTCGAAAAAATGGAGGTACAAATGGCATTTGGTACCACAGCTACAGCAACGTAATGTTCCGCAAGTGTTGTTTTTACGGTTGGAAATTGCCTTTCAGCCTACCGAACAGAGTTCCCCAGTGGCGCAATTGGTTAGCGCGGGGTACTTATATAACAGTGCACTGAGGCTGTTCAAGGCATGCCGAGGTTGTGAGTTCGAGCCTCACTTGGGGAAACTACTTTTTAAACCAATTTTTCTCAAACCTTCCTCAATTCATGAAGTATGGAAATAAATGTGAGTTTAAATTGATAAAAAAATGCCTTTGATCACCAAAGATTGATCACACTCTTGCATTGTGCACTTCTTCGTTGATCTTTAATCAAAAGGGAATTATACCTGAATTGAATTTAAACAAAACATTGTTTCCCCAGGTGAGGCTCGAACTCACAACCTCGGCATGCCTCGAACAGCCTCAGTGCACTGTTTATAAGTACCGCTCGCTAACCAATTGCGCCACTGGGGAACTCTGTACAATTTCTCCAAATGGCAAATCCCAACCGTAAAAACAACACTTGGGGAAACAAAAACATCAGTTGTGTTATCCAAAGAAATCAACCATAGGAGTTTACCGAATATCTCCGTAAATACCGCGGCCGCCATACAATTGAATTTCATTAAAGATCTATTGTCGAAAAAATGGAGGAACAAATGGCATTTGGTACCACAGCTACAGCAACGTAATGTTCCGCAAGTGTTGTTTTTACGGTTGGAAATTGCCTTTCAGCCTACCGAACAGAGTTCCCCAGTGGCGCAATTGGTTAGCGCGCGGTACTTATAAACAGTGCACTGAGGCTGTTCGAGGCATGCCGAGGTTGTGAGTTCGAGCCTCCCCTGGGGAAACTACTTTTTAAACCAATTTTTCTCAAACCTTCCTCAATTTCATGAAGAATGGAAATAAATGTGAATTTAAATTGATAAAAAAATGCCTTTGATCACCAAAGATTGATCACACTCTTGCATTGTGCACTTCTTCGTTGATCTTTAATCACAAGGGAATTATACCTGAATTGAATTTAAACAAAACATTGTTTCCCCAGGTGAGGCTCGATCTCACAACCTCGGCATGCCTCGAACAGCCTCAGTGCACTGTTTATAAGTACCGCGCGCTAACCAATTGCGCCACTGGGGAACTCTTTTCAGTTTCTCCAAATGGCAAATCCCAACCGTAAAAACAACACTTGGGGAAACAAAAACATCAGTTGTGTTATCCAAAGAAATCAACCATAGGAGTTTACCGAATATCTCCGTAAATACCGCGGCCGCCATACAATTGAATGACATTAAAGATCCTATTGTCGAAAAAATGGAGGTACAAATGGCATTTGGTACCACAGCTACAGCAACGTAATGTTCCGCAAGTGTTGTTTTTACGGTTGGAAATTGCCTTTCAGCCTACCGAACAGAGTTCCCCAGTGGCGCAATTGGTTAGCGCGCGGTACTTATAAACAGTGCACTGAGGCTGTTCGAGGCATGCCGAGGTTGTGAGTTCGAGCCTCACCTGGGGAAACTACTTTTTAAACCAATTTTTCTCAAACCTTCCTCAATTTCATGAAGTATGGAAATAAATGTGAGTTTAAATTGATAAAAAAATGCCTTTGATCACCAAAGATTGATCACACTCTTGCATTGTGCACTTCTTCGTTGATCTTTAATCAAAAGGGAATTATACCTGAATTGAATTTAAACAAAACATTGTTTCCCCAGGTGAGGCTCGAACTCACAACCTCGGCATGCCTCGAACAGCCTCAGTGCACTGTTTATAAGTACCGCGCGCTAACCAATTGCGCCACTGGGGAACTCTGTATAGTTTCTCCAAATGGCAAATCCCAACCGTAAAAACAACACTTGGGGAAACAAAAACATCAGTTGTGTTATCCAAAGAATTCAACCATAGGAGTTTATCGAATATCTCCGTAAATACCGCGGCCGCCATACAATTGAATTTCATTAAAGATCCTATTGTCGAAAAAATGGAGGAACAAATGGCATTTGGTACCACAGCTACAGCAACGTAATGTTCCGCAAGTGTTGTTTTTACGGTTGGAAATTGCCTTTCAGCCTACCGAACAGAGTTCCCCAGTGGCGCAATTGGTTAGCGCGCGGTACTTATAAACAGTGCACTGAGGCTGTTCGAGGCATGCCGAGGTTGTGAGTTCGAGCCTCACCTGGGGAAACTACTTTTTAAACCAATTTTTCTCAAACCTTCCTCAATTTCATGAAGAATGGAAATAAATGTGAGTTTAAATTGATAAAAAAATGCCTTTGATCACCAAAGATTGATCACACTCTTGCATTGTGCACTTCTTCGTTGATCTTTAATCAAAAGGGAATTATACCTGAATTGAATTTAAACAAAACATTGTTTCCCCAGGTGAGGCTCGAACTCACAACCTCGGCATGCCTCGAACAGCCTCAGTGCACTGTTTATAAGTACCGCGCGCTAACCAATTGCGCCACTGGGGAACTCTTTTCAGTTTCTCCAAATGGCAAATCCCAACCGTAAAAACAACACTTGGGGAAACAAAAACATCAGTTGTGTTATCCAAAGAAATCAACCATAGGAGTTTACCGAATATCTCCGTAAATACCGCGGCCGCCATACAATTGAATGACATTAAAGATCCTATTGTCGAAAAAATGGAGGTACAAATGGCATTTGGTACCACAGCTACAGCAACGTAATGTTCCGCAAGTGTTGTTTTTACGGTTGGAAATTGCCTTTCAGCCTACCGAACAGAGTTCCCCAGTGGCGCAATTGGTTAGCGCGGGGTACTTATATAGCAGTGCACTGAGGCTGTTCGAGGCATGCCGAGGTTGTGAGTTCAAGCCTCACTTGGGGAAACTACTTTTTAAACCAATTTTTCTCAAACCTTCCTCAATTCATGAAGTATGGAAATAAATGTGAGTTTAAATTGATAAAAAAATGCCTTTGATCACCAAAGATTGATCACACTCTTGCATTGTGCACTTCTTCGTTGATCTTTAATCAAAAGGGAATTATACCTGAATTGAATTTAAACAAAACATTGTTTCCTCAGGTGAGGCTCGAACTCACAACCTCGGCATGCCTCGAACAGCCTCAGTGCACTGTTTATAAGTACCGCGCGCTAACCAATTGCGCCACTGGGGAACTCTGTATAGTTTCTCCAAATGGCAAATCCCAACCGTAAAAACAACACTTGGGGAAACAAAAACATCAGTTGTGTTATCCAAAGAAATCAACCATAGGAGTTTATCGAATATCTCCGTAAATACCGCGGCCGCCATACAATTGAATTTCATTAAAGATCCTATTGTCGAAAAAATGGAGGAACAAATGGCATTTGGTACCACAGCTACAGCAACGTAATGTTCCGCAAGTGTTGTTTTTACGGTTGGAAATTGCCTTTCAGCCTACCGAACAGAGTTCCCCAGTGGCGCAATTGGTTAGCGCGCGGTACTTATAAACAGTGCACTGAGGCTGTTCGAGGCATGCCGAGGTTGTGAGTTCGAGCCTCACCTGGGGAAACTACTTTTTAAACCAATTTTTCTCAAACCTTCCTCAATTTCATGAAGAATGGAAATAAATGTGAGTTTAAATTGATAAAAAAATGCCTTTGATCACCAAAGATTGATCACACTCTTGCATTGTGCACTTCTTCGTTGATCTTTAATCAAAAGGGAATTATACCTGAATTGAATTTAAACAAAACATTGTTTCCCCAGGTGAGGCTCGAACTCACAACCTCGGCATGCCTCGAACAGCCTCAGTGCACTGTTTATAAGTACCGCGCGCTAACCAATTGCGCCACTGGGGAACTCTTTTCAGTTTCTCCAAATGGCAAATCCCAACCGTAAAAACAACACTTGGGGAAACAAAAACATCAGTTGTGTTATCCAAAGAAATCAACCATAGGAGTTTACCGAATATCTCCGTAAATACCGCGGCCGCCATACAATTGAATGACATTAAAGATCCTATTGTCGAAAAAATGGAGGTACAAATGGCATTTGGTACCACAGCTACAGCAACGTAATGTTCCGCAAGTGTTGTTTTTACGGTTGGAAATTGCCTTTCAGCCTACCGAACAGAGTTCCCCAGTGGCGCAATTGGTTAGCGCGCGGTACTTATAAACAGTGCACTGAGGCTGTTCGAGGCATGCCGAGGTTGTGAGTTCGAGCCTCACCTGGGGAAACTACTTTTTAAACCAATTTTTCTCAAACCTTCCTCAATTCATGAAGTATGGAAATAAATGTGAGTTTAAATTGATAAAAAAATGCCTTTGATCACCAAAGATTGATCACACTCTTGCATTGTGCACTTCTTCGTTGATCTTTAATCAAAAGGGAATTATACCTGAATTGAATTTAAACAAAACATTGTTTCCCCAGGTGAGGCTCGAACTCACAACCTCGGCATGCCTCGAACAGCCTCAGTGCACTGTTTATAAGTACCGCGCGCTAACCAATTGCGCCACTGGGGAACTCTGTACAGTTTCTCCAAATGGCAAATCCCAACCGTAAAAACAACACTTGGGGAAACAAAAACATCAGTTGTGTTATCCAAAGAAATCAACCATAGGAGTTTATCGAATATCTCCGTAAATACCGCGGCCGCCATACAATTGAATTTCAATAAAGATCCTATTGTCGAAAAAATGGAGGAACAAATGGCATTTGGTACCACAGCTACAGCAACGTAATGTTCCGCAAGTGTTGTTTTTACGGTTGGAAATTGCCTTTCAGCCAACCGAACAGAGTTCCCCAGTGGCGCAATTGGTTAGCGCGCGGTACTTATAAACAGTGCACTGAGGCTGTTCGAGGCATGCCGAGGTTGTGAGTTCGAGCCTCACCTGGGGAAACTACTTTTTAAACCAATTTTTCTCAAACCTTCCTCAATTTCATGAAGAATGGAAATAAATGTGAGTTTAAATTGATAAAAAAATGCCTTTGATCACCAAAGATTGATCACACTCTTGCATTGTGCACTTCTTCGTTGATCTTTAATCAAAAGGGAATTATACCTGAATTGAATTTAAACAAAACATTGTTTCCCCAGGTGAGACTCGAACTCACAACCTCGGCATGCCTCGAACAGCCTCAGTGCACTGTTTATAAGTACCGCGCGCTAACCAATTGCGCCACTGGGGAACTCTTTTCAGTTTCTCCAAATGGCAAATCCCAACCGTAAAAACAACACTTGGGGAAACAAAAACATCAGTTGTGTTATCCAAAGAAATCAACCATAGGAGTTTACCGAATATCTCCGTAAATACCGCGGCCGCCATACAATTGAATGACATTAAAGATCCTATTGTCGAAAAAATGGAGGTACAAATGGCATTTGGTACCACAGCTACAGCAACGTAATGTTCCGCAAGTGTTGTTTTTACGGTTGGAAATTGCCTTTCAGCCTACCGAACAGAGTTCCCCAGTGGCGCAATTGGTTAGCGCGGGGTACTTATATAGCAGTGCACTGAGGCTGTTCGAGGCATGCCGAGGTTGTGAGTTCGAGCCTCACTTGGGGAAACTACTTTTTAAACCAATTTTTCTCAAACCTTCCTCAATTCATGAAGTATGGAAATAAATGTGAGTTTAAATTGATAAAAAAATGCCTTTGATCACCAAAGATTGATCACACTCTTGCATTGTGCACTTCTTCGTTGATCTTTAATCAAAAGGGAATTATACCTGAATTGAATTTAAACAAAACATTGTTTCCCCAGGTGAGGCTCGAACTCACAACCTCGGCATGCCTCGAACAGCCTCAGTGCACTGTTTATAAGTACCGCGCGCTAACCAATTGCGCCACTGGGGAACTCTGTATAGTTTCTCCAAATGGCAAATCCCAACCGTAAAAACAACACTTGGGGAAACAAAAACATCAGTTGTGTTATCCAAAGAAATCAACCATAGGAGTTTATCGAATATCTCCGTAAATACCGCGGCCGCCATACAATTGAATTTCAATAAAGATCCTATTGTCGAAAAAATGGAGGAACAAATGGCATTTGGTACCACAGCTACAGCAACGTAATGTTCCGCAAGTGTTGTTTTTACGGTTGGAAATTGCCTTTCAGCCTACCGAACAGAGTTCCCCAGTGGCGCAATTGGTTAGCGCGCGGTACTTATAAACAGTGCACTGAGGCTGTTCGAGGCATGCCGAGGTTGTGAGTTCGAGCCTCACCTGGGGAAACTACTTTTTAAACCAATTTTTCTCAAACCTTCCTCAATTTCATGAAGAATGGAAATAAATGTGAGTTTAAATTGATAAAAAAATGCCTTTGATCACCAAAGATTGATCACACTCTTGCATTGTGCACTTCTTCGTTGATCTTTAATCAAAAGGGAATTATACCTGAATTGAATTTAAACAAAACATTGTTTCCCCAGGTGAGACTCGAACTCACAACCTCGGCATGCCTCGAACAGCCTCAGTGCACTGTTTATAAGTACCGCGCGCTAACCAATTGCGCCACTGGGGAACTCTTTTCAGTTTCTCCAAATGGCAAATCCCAACCGTAAAAACAACACTTGGGGAAACAAAAACATCAGTTGTGTTATCCAAAGAAATCAACCATAGGAGTTTACCGAATATCTCCGTAAATACCGCGGCCGCCATACAATTGAATGACATTAAAGATCCTATTGTCGAAAAAATGGAGGTACAAATGGCATTTGGTACCACAGCTACAGCAACGTAATGTTCCGCAAGTGTTGTTTTTACGGTTGGAAATTGCCTTTCAGCCTACCGAACAGAGTTCCCCAGTGGCGCAATTGGTTAGCGCGGGGTACTTATATAACAGTGCACTGAGGCTGTTCGAGGCATGCCGAGGTTGTGAGTTCGAGCCTCACTTGGGGAAACTACTTTTTAAACCAATTTTTCTCAAACCTTCCTCAATTCATGAAGTATGGAAATAAATGTGAGTTTAAATTGATAAAAAAATGCCTTTGATCACCAAAGATTGATCACACTCTTGCATTGTGCACTTCTTCGTTGATCTTTAATCAAAAGGGAATTATACCTGAATTGAATTTAAACAACACATTGTTTCCCCAGGTGAGGCTCGAACTCACAACCTCGGCATGCCTCGAACAGCCTCAGTGCACTGTTTATAAGTACCGCGCGCTAACCAATTGCGCCACTGGGGAACTCTGTATAGTTTCTCCAAATGGCAAATCCCAACCGTAAAAACAACACTTGGGGAAACAAAAACATCAGTTGTGTTATCCAAAGAAATCAACCATAGGAGTTTATCGAATATCTCCGTAAATACCGCGGCCGCCATACAATTGAATTTCAATAAAGATCCTATTGTCGAAAAAATGGAGGAACAAATGGCATTTGGTACCACAGCTACAGCAACGTAATGTTCCGCAAGTGTTGTTTTTACGGTTGGAAATTGCCTTTCAGCCTACCGAACAGAGTTCCCCAGTGGCGCAATTGGTTAGCGCGCGGTACTTATAAACAGTGCACTGAGGCTGTTCGAGGCATGCCGAGGTTGTGAGTTCGAGCCTCACCTGGGGAAACTACTTTTTAAACCAATTTTTCTCAAACCTTCCTCAATTTCATGAAGAATGGAAATAAATGTGAGTTTAAATTGATAAAAAAATGCCTTTGATCACCAAAGATTGATCACACTCTTGCATTGTGCACTTCTTCGTTGATCTTTAATCAAAAGGGAATTATACCTGAATTGAATTTAAACAAAACATTGTTTCCCCAGGTGAGGCTCGAACTCACAACCTCGGCATGCCTCGAACAGCCTCAGTGCACTGTTTATAAGTACCGCGCGCTAACCAATTGCGCCACTGGGGAACTCTGTATAGTTTCTCCAAATGGCAAATCCCAACCGTAAAAACAACACTTGGGGAAACAAAAACATCAGTTGTGTTATCCAAAGAAATCAACCATAGGAGTTTATCGAATATCTCCGTAAATACCGCGGCCGCCATACAATTGAATTTCAATAAAGATCCTATTGTCGAAAAAATGGAGGAACAAATGGCATTTGGTACCACAGCTACAGCAACGTAATGTTCCGCAAGTGTTGTTTTTACGGTTGGAAATTGCCTTTCAGCCTACCGAACAGAGTTCCCCAGTGGCGCAATTGGTTAGCGCGCGGTACTTATAAACAGTGCACTGAGGCTGTTCGAGGCATGCCGAGGTTGTGAGTTCGAGCCTCACCTGGGGAAACTACTTTTTAAACCAATTTTTCTCAAACCTTCCTCAATTTCATGAAGAATGGAAATAAATGTGAGTTTAAATTGATAAAAAAATGCCTTTGATCACCAAAGATTGATCACACTCTTGCATTGTGCACTTCTTCGTTGATCTTTAATCAAAAGGGAATTATACCTGAATTGAATTTAAACAAAACATTGTTTCCCCAGGTGAGACTCGAACTCACAACCTCGGCATGCCTCGAACAGCCTCAGTGCACTGTTTATAAGTACCGCGCGCTAACCAATTGCGCCACTGGGGAACTCTTTTCAGTTTCTCCAAATGGCAAATCCCAACCGTAAAAACAACACTTGGGGAAACAAAAACATCAGTTGTGTTATCCAAAGAAATCAACCATAGGAGTTTACCGAATATCTCCGTAAATACCGCGGCCGCCATACAATTGAATGACATTAAAGATCCTATTGTCGAAAAAATGGAGGTACAAATGGCATTTGGTACCACAGCTACAGCAACGTAATGTTCCGCAAGTGTTGTTTTTACGGTTGGAAATTGCCTTTCAGCCTACCGAACAGAGTTCCCCAGTGGCGCAATTGGTTAGCGCGGGGTACTTATATAACAGTGCACTGAGGCTGTTCGAGGCATGCCGAGGTTGTGAGTTCGAGCCTCACTTGGGGAAACTACTTTTTAAACCAATTTTTCTCAAACCTTCCTCAATTCATGAAGTATGGAAATAAATGTGAGTTTAAATTGATAAAAAAATGCCTTTGATCACCAAAGATTGATCACACTCTTGCATTGTGCACTTCTTCGTTGATCTTTAATCAAAAGGGAATTATACCTGAATTGAATTTAAACAACACATTGTTTCCCCAGGTGAGGCTCGAACTCACAACCTCGGCATGCCTCGAACAGCCTCAGTGCACTGTTTATAAGTACCGCGCGCTAACCAATTGCGCCACTGGGGAACTCTGTATAGTTTCTCCAAATGGCAAATCCCAACCGTAAAAACAACACTTGGGGAAACAAAAACATCAGTTGTGTTATCCAAAGAAATCAACCATAGGAGTTTATCGAATATCTCCGTAAATACCGCGGCCGCCATACAATTGAATTTCAATAAAGATCCTATTGTCGAAAAAATGGAGGAACAAATGGCATTTGGTACCACAGCTACAGCAACGTAATGTTCCGCAAGTGTTGTTTTTACGGTTGGAAATTGCCTTTCAGCCTACCGAACAGAGTTCCCCAGTGGCGCAATTGGTTAGCGCGCGGTACTTATAAACAGTGCACTGAGGCTGTTCGAGGCATGCCGAGGTTGTGAGTTCGAGCCTCACCTGGGGAAACTACTTTTTAAACCAATTTTTCTCAAACCTTCCTCAATTTCATGAAGAATGGAAATAAATGTGAGTTTAAATTGATAAAAAAATGCCTTTGATCACCAAAGATTGATCACACTCTTGCATTGTGCACTTCTTCGTTGATCTTTAATCAAAAGGGAATTATACCTGAATTGAATTTAAACAAAACATTGTTTCCCCAGGTGAGACTCGAACTCACAACCTCGGCATGCCTCGAACAGCCTCAGTGCACTGTTTATAAGTACCGCGCGCTAACCAATTGCGCCACTGGGGAACTCTTTTCAGTTTCTCCAAATGGCAAATCCCAACCGTAAAAACAACACTTGGGGAAACAAAAACATCAGTTGTGTTATCCAAAGAAATCAACCATTATAAGAGTTTACCGAATATCTCCGTAAATACCGCGGCCGCCATACAATTGAATGACATTAAAGATCCTATTGTCGAAAAAATGGAGGAACAAATGGCATTTGGTACCACAGCTACAGCAACGTAATGTTCCGCAAGTGTTGTTTTTACGGTTGGAAATTGCCTTTCAGCCTACCGAACAGAGTTCCCCAGTGGCGCAATTGGTTAGCGCGGGGTACTTATATAGCAGTGCACTGAGGCTGTTCGAGGCATGCCGAGGTTGTGAGTTCGAGCCTCACTTGGGGAAACTACTTTTTAAACCAATTTTTCTCAAACCTTCCTCAATTCATGAAGTATGGAAATAAATGTGAGTTTAAATTGATAAAAAAATGCCTTTGATCACCAAAGATTGATCACACTCTTGCATTGTGCACTTCTTCGTTGATCTTTAATCAAAAGGGAATTATACCTGAATTGAATTTAAACAAAACATTGTTTCCCCAGGTGAGGCTCGAACTCACAACCTCGGCATGCCTCGAACAGCCTCAGTGCACTGTTTATAAGTACCGCGCGCTAACCAATTGCGCCACTGGGGAACTCTGTATAGTTTCTCCAAATGGCAAATCCCAACCGTAAAAACAACACTTGGGGAAACAAAAACATCAGTTGTGTTATCCAAAGAAATCAACCATAGGAGTTTATCGAATATCTCCGTAAATACCGCGGCCGCCATACAATTGAATTTCAATAAAGATCCTATTGTCGAAAAAATGGAGGAACAAATGGCATTTGGTACCACAGCTACAGCAACGTAATGTTCCGCAAGTGTTGTTTTTACGGTTGGAAATTGCCTTTCAGCCTACCGAACAGAGTTCCCCAGTGGCGCAATTGGTTAGCGCGCGGTACTTATAAACAGTGCACTGAGGCTGTTCGAGGCATGCCGAGGTTGTGAGTTCGAGCCTCACCTGGGGAAACTACTTTTTAAACCAATTTTTCTCAAACCTTCCTCAATTTCATGAAGAATGGAAATAAATGTGAGTTTAAATTGATAAAAAAATGCCTTTGATCACCAAAGATTGATCACACTCTTGCATTGTGCACTTCTTCGTTGATCTTTAATCAAAAGGGAATTATACCTGAATTGAATTTAAACAAAACATTGTTTCCCCAGGTGAGACTCGAACTCACAACCTCGGCATGCCTCGAACAGCCTCAGTGCACTGTTTATAAGTACCGCGCGCTAACCAATTGCGCCACTGGGGAACTCTTTTCAGTTTCTCCAAATGGCAAATCCCAACCGTAAAAACAACACTTGGGGAAACAAAAACATCAGTTGTGTTATCCAAAGAAATCAACCATAGGAGTTTACCGAATATCTCCGTAAATACCGCGGCCGCCATACAATTGAATGACATTAAAGATCCTATTGTCGAAAAAATGGAGGTACAAATGGCATTTGGTACCACAGCTACAGCAACGTAATGTTCCGCAAGTGTTGTTTTTACGGTTGGAAATTGCCTTTCAGCCTACCGAACAGAGTTCCCCAGTGGCGCAATTGGTTAGCGCGGGGTACTTATATAACAGTGCACTGAGGCTGTTCGAGGCATGCCGAGGTTGTGAGTTCGAGCCTCACTTGGGGAAACTACTTTTTAAACCAATTTTTCTCAAACCTTCCTCAATTCATGAAGTATGGAAATAAATGTGAGTTTAAATTGATAAAAAAATGCCTTTGATCACCAAAGATTGATCACACTCTTGCATTGTGCACTTCTTCGTTGATCTTTAATCAAAAGGGAATTATACCTGAATTGAATTTAAACAACACATTGTTTCCCCAGGTGAGGCTCGAACTCACAACCTCGGCATGCCTCGAACAGCCTCAGTGCACTGTTTATAAGTACCGCGCGCTAACCAATTGCGCCACTGGGGAACTCTGTATAGTTTCTCCAAATGGCAAATCCCAACCGTAAAAACAACACTTGGGGAAACAAAAACATCAGTTGTGTTATCCAAAGAAATCAACCATAGGAGTTTATCGAATATCTCCGTAAATACCGCGGCCGCCATACAATTGAATTTCAATAAAGATCCTATTGTCGAAAAAATGGAGGAACAAATGGCATTTGGTACCACAGCTACAGCAACGTAATGTTCCGCAAGTGTTGTTTTTACGGTTGGAAATTGCCTTTCAGCCTACCGAACAGAGTTCCCCAGTGGCGCAATTGGTTAGCGCGCGGTACTTATAAACAGTGCACTGAGGCTGTTCGAGGCATGCCGAGGTTGTGAGTTCGAGCCTCACTTGGGGAAACTACTTTTTAAACCAATTTTTCTCAAACCTTCCTCAATTCATGAAGTATGGAAATAAATGTGAGTTTAAATTGATAAAAAAATGCCTTTGATCACCAAAGATTGATCACACTCTTGCATTGTGCACTTCTTCGTTGATCTTTAATCAAAAGGGAATTATACCTGAATTGAATTTAAACAAAACATTGTTTCCCCAGGTGAGGCTCGAACTCACAACCTCGGCATGCCTCGAACAGCCTCAGTGCACTGTTTATAAGTACCGCGCGCTAACCAATTGCGCCACTGGGGAACTCTGTACAGTTTCTCCAAATGGCAAATCCCAACCGTAAAAACAACACTTGGGGAAACAAAAACATCAGTTGTGTTATCCAAAGAAATCAACCATAGGAGTTTACCGAATATCTCCGTAAATACCGCGGCCGCCATACAATTGAATTTCATTAAAGATCCTATAGTCGAAAAAATGGAGGTACAAATGGCATTTGGTACCACAGCTACAGCAACGTAATGTTCCGCAAGTGTTGTTTTTACGGTTGGAAATTGCCTTTCAGCCTACCGAACAGAGTTCCCCAGTGGCGCAATTGGTTAGCGCGGGGTACTTATATAACAGTGCACTGAGGCTGTTCGAGGCATGCCGAGGTTGTGAGTTCGAGCCTCACCTGGGGAAACTACTTTTTAAACCAATTTTTCTCAAACCTTCCTCAATTTCATGAAGAATGGAAATAAATGTGAGTTTAAATTGATAAAAAAATGCCTTTGATCACCAAAGATTGATCACACTCTTGCATTGTGCACTTCTTCGTTGATCTTTAATCAAAAGGGAATTATACCTGAATTGAATTTAAACAAAACATTGTTTCCCCAGGTGAGGCTCGAACTCACAACCTCGGCATGCCTCGAACAGCCTCAGTGCACTGTTTATAAGTACCGCGCACTAACCAATTGCGCCACTGGGGAACTCTTTTCAGTTTCTCCAAATGGCAAATCCCAACCGTAAAAACAACACTTGGGGAAACAAAAACATCAGTTGTGTTATCCAAAGAAATCAACCATAGGAGTTTACCGAATATCTCCGTAAATACCGCGGCCGCCATACAATTGAATGACATTAAAGATCCTATTGTCGAAAAAATGGAGGTACAAATGGCATTTGGTACCACAGCTACAGCAACGTAATGTTCCGCAAGTGTTGTTTTTACGGTTGGAAATTGCCTTTCAGCCTACCGAACAGAGTTCCCCAGTGGCGCAATTGGTTAGCGCGGGGTACTTATATAACAGTGCACTGAGGCTGTTCGAGGCATGCCGAGGTTGTGAGTTCGAGCCCCACTTGGGGAAACTACTTTTTAAACCAATTTTTCTCAAACCTTCCTCAATTCATGAAGTATGGAAATAAATGTGAGTTTAAATTGATAAAAAAATGCCTTTGATCACCAAAGATTGATCACACTCTTGCATTGTGCACTTCTTCGTTGATCTTTAATCAAAAGGGAATTATACCTGAATTGAATTTAAACAAAACATTGTTTCCCCAGGTGAGGCTCGAACTCACAACCTCGGCATGCCTCGAACAGCCTCAGTGCACTGTTTATAAGTACCGCGCGCTAACCAATTGCGCCACTGGGGAACTCTTTTCAGTTTCTCCAAATGGCAAATCCCAACCGTAAAAACAACACTTGGGGAAACAAAAACATCAGTTGTGTTATCCAAAGAAATCAACCATAGGAGTTTACCGAATATCTCCGTAAATACCGCGGCCGCCATACAATTGAATGACATTAAAGATCCTATTGTCGAAAAAATGGAGGTACAAATGGCATTTGGTACCACAGCTACAGCAACGTAATGTTCCGCAAGTGTTGTTTTTACGGTTGGAAATTGCCTTTCAGCCTACCGAACAGAGTTCCCCAGTGGCGCAATTGGTTAGCGCGGGGTACTTATATAACAGTGCACTGAGGCTGTTCGAGGCATGCCGAGGTTGTGAGTTCGAGCCTCACTTGGGGAAACTACTTTTTAAACCAATTTTTCTCAAACCTTCCTCAATTCATGAAGTATGGAAATAAATGTGAGTTTAAATTGATAAAAAAAATGCCTTTGATCACCAAAGATTGATCACACTCTTGCATTGTGCACTTCTTCGTTGATCTTTAATCAAAAGGGAATTATACCTGAATTGAATTTAAACAAAACATTGTTTCCCCAGGTGAGGCTCGAACTCACAACCTCGGCATGCCTCGAACAGCCTCAGTGCACTGTTTATAAGTACCGCGCGCTAACCAATTGCGCCACTGGGGAACTCTGTACAGTTTCTCCAAATGGCAAATCCCAACCGTAAAAACAACACTTGGGGAAACAAAAACATCAGTTGTGTTATCCAAAGAAATCAACCATAGGAGTTTACCGAATATCTCCGTAAATACCGCGGCCGCCATACAATTGAATTTCATTAAAGATCCTATAGTCGAAAAAATGGAGGTACAAATGGCATTTGGTACCACAGCTACAGCAACGTAATGTTCCGCAAGTGTTGTTTTTACGGTTGGAAATTGCCTTTCAGCCTACCGAACAGAGTTCCCCAGTGGCGCAATTGGTTAGCGCGGGGTACTTATATAACAGTGCACTGAGGCTGTTCGAGGCATGCCGAGGTTGTGAGTTCGAGCCTCACCTGGGGAAACTACTTTTTAAACCAATTTTTCTCAAACCTTCCTCAATTTCATGAAGAATGGAAATAAATGTGAGTTTAAATTGATAAAAAAATGCCTTTGATCACCAAAGATTGATCACACTCTTGCATTGTGCACTTCTTCGTTGATCTTTAATCAAAAGGGAATTATACCTGAATTGAATTTAAACAAAACATTGTTTCCCCAGGTGAGGCTCGAACTCACAACCTCGGCATGCCTCGAACAGCCTCAGTGCACTGTTTATAAGTACCGCGCGCTAACCAATTGCGCCACTGGGGAACTCTTTTCAGTTTCTCCAAATGGCAAATCCCAACCGTAAAAACAACACTTGGGGAAACAAAAACATCAGTTGTGTTATCCAAAGAAATCAACCATAGGAGTTTACCGAATATCTCCGTAAATACCGCGGCCGCCATACAATTGAATGACATTAAAGATCCTATTGTCGAAAAAATGGAGGTACAAATGGCATTTGGTACCACAGCTACAGCAACGTAATGTTCCGCAAGTGTTGTTTTTACGGTTGGAAATTGCCTTTCAGCCTACCGAACAGAGTTCCCCAGTGGCGCAATTGGTTAGCGCGGGGTACTTATATAACAGTGCACTGAGGCTGTTCGAGGCATGCAGAGGTTGTGAGTTCGAGCCTCACTTGGGGAAACTACTTTTTAAACCAATTTTTCTCAAACCTTCCTCAATTCATGAAGTATGGAAATAAATGTGAGTTTAAATTGATAAAAAAATGCCTTTGATCACCAAAGATTGATCACACTCTTGCATTGTGCACTTCTTCGTTGATCTTTAATCAAAAGGGAATTATACCTGAATTGAATTTAAACAAAACATTGTTTCCCCAGGTGAGGCTCGAACTCACAACCTCGGCATGCCTCGAACAGCCTCAGTGCACTGTTTATAAGTACCGCGCGCTAACCAATTGCGCCACTGGGGAACTCTGTACAGTTTCTCCAAATGGCAAATCCCAACCGTAAAAACAACACTTGGGGAAACAAAAACATCAGTTGTGTTATCCAAAGAAATCAACCATAGGAGTTTACCGAATATCTCCGTAAATACCGCGGCCGCCATACAATTGAATTTCATTAAAGATCCTATAGTCGAAAAAATGGAGGTACAAATGGCATTTGGTACCACAGCTACAGCAACGTAATGTTCCGCAAGTGTTGTTTTTACGGTTGGAAATTGCCTTTCAGCCTACCGAACAGAGTTCCCCAGTGGCGCAATTGGTTAGCGCGGGGTACTTATATAACAGTGCACTGAGGCTGTTCGAGGCATGCCGAGGTTGTGAGTTCGAGCCTCACCTGGGGAAACTACTTTTTAAACCAATTTTTCTCAAACCTTCCTCAATTTCATGAAGAATGGAAATAAATGTGAGTTTAAATTGATAAAAAAATGCCTTTGATCACCAAAGATTGATCACACTCTTGCATTGTGCACTTCTTCGTTGATCTTTAATCAAAAGGGAATTATACCTGAATTGAATTTAAACAAAACATTGTTTCCCCAGGTGAGGCTCGAACTCACAACCTCGGCATGCCTCGAACAGCCTCAGTGCACTGTTTATAAGTACCGCGCGCTAACCAATTGCGCCACTGGGGAACTCTTTTCAGTTTCTCCAAATGGCAAATCCCAACCGTAAAAACAACACTTGGGGAAACAAAAACATCAGTTGTGTTATCCAAAGAAATCAACCATAGGAGTTTACCGAATATCTCCGTAAATACCGCGGCCGCCATACAATTGAATGACATTAAAGATCCTATTGTCGAAAAAATGGAGGTACAAATGGCATTTGGTACCACAGCTACAGCAACGTAATGTTCCGCAAGTGTTGTTTTTACGGTTGGAAATTGCCTTTCAGCCTACCGAACAGAGTTCCCCAGTGGCGCAATTGGTTAGCGCGGGGTACTTATATAACAGTGCACTGAGGCTGTTCGAGGCATGCCGAGGTTGTGAGTTCGAGCCTCACTTGGGGAAACTACTTTTTAAACCAATTTTTCTCAAACCTTCCTCAATTCATGAAGTATGGAAATAAATGTGAGTTTAAATTGATAAAAAAATGCCTTTGATCACCAAAGATTGATCACACTCTTGCATTGTGCACTTCTTCGTTGATCTTTAATCAAAAGGGAATTATACCTGAATTGAATTTAAACAAAACATTGTTTCCCCAGGTGAGGCTCGAACTCACAACCTCGGCATGCCTCGAACAGCCTCAGTGCACTGTTTATAAGTACCGCGCGCTAACCAATTGCGCCACTGGGGAACTCTTTTCAGTTTCTCCAAATGGCAAATCCCAACCGTAAAAACAACACTTGGGGAAACAAAAACATCAGTTGTGTTATCCAAAGAAATCAACCATAGGAGTTTACCGAATATCTCCGTAAATACCGCGGCCGCCATACAATTGAATGACATTAAAGATCCTATTGTCGAAAAAATGGAGGTACAAATGGCATTTGGTACCACAGCTACAGCAACGTAATGTTCCGCAAGTGTTGTTTTTACGGTTGGAAATTGCCTTTCAGCCTACCGAACAGAGTTCCCCAGTGGCGCAATTGGTTAGCGCGGGGTACTTATATAACAGTGCACTGAGGCTGTTCGAGGCATGCCGAGGTTGTGAGTTCGAGCCTCACTTGGGGAAACTACTTTTTAAACCAATTTTTCTCAAACCTTCCTCAATTCATGAAGTATGGAAATAAATGTGAGTTTAAATTGATAAAAAAATGCCTTTGATCACCAAAGATTGATCACACTCTTGCATTGTGCACTTCTTCGTTGATCTTTAATCAAAAGGGAATTATACCTGAATTGAATTTAAACAAAACATTGTTTCCCCAGGTGAGGCTCGAACTCACAACCTCGGCATGCCTCGAACAGCCTCAGTGCACTGTTTATAAGTACCGCGCGCTAACCAATTGCGCCACTGGGGAACTCTGTACAGTTTCTCCAAATGGCAAATCCCAACCGTAAAAACAACACTTGGGGAAACAAAAACATCAGTTGTGTTATCCAAAGAAATCAACCATAGGAGTTTACCGAATATCTCCGTAAATACCGCGGCCGCCATACAATTGAATTTCATTAAAGATCCTATAGTCGAAAAAATGGAGGTACAAATGGCATTTGGTACCACAGCTACAGCAACGTAATGTTCCGCAAGTGTTGTTTTTACGGTTGGAAATTGCCTTTCAGCCTACCGAACAGAGTTCCCCAGTGGCGCAATTGGTTAGCGCGGGGTACTTATATAACAGTGCACTGAGGCTGTTCGAGGCATGCCGAGGTTGTGAGTTCGAGCCTCACTTGGGGAAACTACTTTTTAAACCAATTTTTCTCAAACCTTCCTCAATTCATGAAGTATGGAAATAAATGTGAGTTTAAATTGATAAAAAAATGCCTTTGATCACCAAAGATTGATCACACTCTTGCATTGTGCACTTCTTCGTTGATCTTTAATCAAAAGGGAATTATACCTGAATTGAATTTAAACAAAACATTGTTTCCCCAGGTGAGGCTCGAACTCACAACCTCGGCATGCCTCGAACAGCCTCAGTGCACTGTTTATAAGTACCGCGCGCTAACCAATTGCGCCACTGGGGAACTCTGTACAGTTTCTCCAAATGGCAAATCCCAACCGTAAAAACAACACTTGGGGAAACAAAAACATCAGTTGTGTTATCCAAAGAAATCAACCATAGGAGTTTACCGAATATCTCCGTAAATACCGCGGCCGCCATACAATTGAATTTCATTAAAGATCCTATAGTCGAAAAAATGGAGGAACAAATGGCATTTGGTACCACAGCTACAGCAACGTAATGTTCCGCAAGTGTTGTTTTTACGGTTGGAAATTGCCTTTCAGCCTACAGAACAGAGTTCCCCAGTGGCGCAATTGGTTAGCGCGCGGTACTTATAAACAGTGCACTGAGGCTGTTCGAGGCATGCCGAGGTTGTGAGTTCGAGCCTCACCTGGGGAAACTACTTTTTAAACCAATTTTTCTCAAACCTTCTTCAATTTCATGAAGTATGGAAATAAATGTGAGTTTAAATTGATAAAAAAATGCCTTTGATCACCAAAGATTGATCACACTCTTGCATTGTGCACTTCTTCGTTGATCTTTAATCAAAAGGGAATTATACCTGAATTGAATTTAAACAAAACATTGTTTCCCCAGGTGAGGCTCGAACTCACAACCTCGGCATGCCTCGAACAGCCTCAGTGCACTGTTTATAAGTACCGCGCGCTAACCAATTGCGCCACTGGGGAACTCTGATAGTTTCTCCAAATGGCAAATCCCAACCGTAAAAACAACACTTGGGGAAACAAAAACATCAGTTGTGTTATCCAAAGAAATCAACCATTATAGGAGTTTACCGAATATCTCCGTAAATACCGCGGCCGCCATACAATTGAATGACATTAAAGATCCTATTGTCGAAAAAATGGAGGAACAAATGGCATTTGGTACCACAGCTACAGCAACGTAATGTTCCGCAAGTGTTGTTTTTACGGTTGGAAATTGCCTTTCAGCCTACCTAACAGAGTTCCCCAGTGGCGCAATTGGTTAGCGCGCGGTACTTCTGTAACAGTGCACTGAGGCTGTTCGAGGCATGCCGCGGTTGTGAGTTCGAGCCTCACCTGGGGAAACTACTTTTTAAACCAATTTTTCTCAAACCTTCCTCAATTTCATGAAGTATGGAATGGAAATAAATGTGAGTTTAAATTGATTAAAAAATGCCTTTGATCACCAAAGACTGATCACACTCTTGCATTGTGCACTTCTTCGTTTATCTTTAATCAAAAGGGAATTATACATGAATTGAATTTAAACAAAACATTGTTTCCCCAGGTGAGGCTCGAACTCACAACCTCGGCATGCCTCGAACAGCCTCAGTGCACTGTTTATAACTACCGCGCGCTAACCAATTGCGCCACTGGGGAACTCTGTACAGTTTCTCCAAATGGCAAATCCCAACTGTAAAAACAACACTTGGGGAAACAAAAACATCAGTTGTGTTATCCAAAGAAATCAACCATAGGAGTTTACCGAATATCTCCGTAAATACCGCGGCCGCCATACAATTGAATGACATTAAAGATCCTATAGTCGAAAAAATGGAGGAACAAATGGCATTTGGTACCACAGCTACAGCAACGTAATGTTCCGCAAGTGTTGTTTTTACGGTTGGAAATTGCCTTTCAGCCTACAGAACAGAGTTCCCCAGTGGCGCAATTGGTTAGCGCGCGGTACTTATAAACAGTGCACTGAGGCTGTTCGAGGCATGCCGAGGTTGTGAGTTCGAGCCTCACCTGGGGAAACTACTTTTTAAACCAATTTTTCTCAAACCTTCTTCAATTTCATGAAGTATGGAAATAAATGTGAGTTTAAATTGATAAAAAAATGCCTTTGATCACCAAAGATTGATCACACTCTTGCATTGTGCACTTCTTCGTTGATCTTTAATCAAAAGGGAATTATACCTGAATTGAATTTAAACAAAACATTGTTTCCCCAGGTGAGGCTCGAACTCACAACCTCGGCATGCCTCGAACAGCCTCAGTGCACTGTTTATAAGTACCGCGCGCTAACCAATTGCGCCACTGGGGAACTCTGATAGTTTCTCCAAATGGCAAATCCCAACCGTAAAAACAACACTTGGGGAAACAAAAACATCAGTTGTGTTATCCAAAGAAATCAACCATTATAAGAGTTTACCGAATATCTCCGTAAATACCGCGGCCGCCATACAATTGAATGACATTAAAGATCCTATTGTCGAAAAAATGGAGGAACAAATGGCATTTGGTACCACAGCTACAGCAACGTAATGTTCCGCAAGTGTTGTTTTTACGGTTGGAAATTGCCTTTCAGCCTACCTAACAGAGTTCCCCAGTGGCGCAATTGGTTAGCGCGCGGTACTTCTGTAACAGTGCACTGAGGCTGTTCGAGGCATGCCGCGGTTGTGAGTTCGAGCCTCACCTGGGGAAACTACTTTTTAAACCAATTTTTCTCAAACCTTCCTCAATTTCATGAAGTATGGAATGGAAATAAATGTGAGTTTAAATTGATTAAAAAATGCCTTTGATCACCAAAGACTGATCACACTCTTGCATTGTGCACTTCTTCGTTTATCTTTAATAAAAAGGGAATTATACATGAATTGAATTTAAACAAAACATTGTTTCCCCAGGTGAGGCTCGAACTCACAACCTCGGCATGCCTCGAACAGCCTCAGTGCACTGTTTATAAGTACCGCGCGCTAACCAATTGCGCCACTGGGGAACTCTGTACAGTTTCTCCAAATGGCAAATCCCAACTGTAAAAACAACACTTGGGGAAACAAAAACATCAGTTGTGTTATCCAAAGAAATCAACCATAGGAGTTTACCGAATATCTCCGTAAATACCGCGGCCGCCATACAATTGAATGACATTAAAGATCCTATTGTCGAAGAAATGGAGGAACAAATGTCATTTGGTACCACAGCAAAAGCAACGTAATGTTTCCCCGGCCAAGTGTTGTTTTCACGGTTGGAAATTGCCATTTAGAGAAACTGAAAAGAGTTCCCCAGTGGCCCAATTGGTTAGCGCGCGGTACTTATATAACAGTGCACTGAGGCTGTTCGAGGCATGCCGAGGTTGTGAGTTCGAGCCTCACCTGGGGAAACTACTTTTTAAACCAATTTTTCTCAAACCTTCCTCAATTTCATGAAGTATGGAAATAAATGTGTGTTTAAATTGATAAAAAAAATGCCTTTGATCACCAAAGATTGATCACACTCTTGCATTGTGCACTTCTTCGTTGATCTTTAATCAAAAGGGAATTATACCTGAATTGAATTTAAACAAAACATTGTTTCCCCAGGTGAGGCTCGAACTCACAACCTCGGCATGCCTCGAACAGCCTCAGTGCACTGTTTATAAGTACCGCGCGCTAACCAATTGCGCCACTGGGGAACTCTGTACAGTTTCTCCAAATGGCAAATCCCAACCGTAAAAACAACACTTGGGGAAACAAAAACATCAGTTGTGTTATCCAAAGAAATCAACCATAGGAGTTTACCGAATATCTCCGTAAATACCGCGGCCGCCATACAATTGAATTTCATTAAAGATCCTATAGTCGAAAAAATGGAGGTACAAATGGCATTTGGTACCACAGCTACAGCAACGTAATGTTCCGCAAGTGTTGTTTTTACGGTTGGAAATTGCCTTTCAGCCTACCGAACAGAGTTCCCCAGTGGCGCAATTGGTTAGCGCGGGGTACTTATATAACAGTGCACTGAGGCTGTTCGAGGCATGCCGAGGTTGTGAGTTCGAGCCTCACTTGGGGAAACTACTTTTTAAACTAATTTTTCTCAAACCTTCCTCAATTCATGAAGTATGGAAATAAATGTGAGTTTAAATTGATAAAAAAATGCCTTTGATCACCAAAGATTGATCACACTCTTGCATTGTGCACTTCTTCGTTGATCTTTAATCAAAAGGGAATTATACCTGAATTGAATTTAAACAAAACATTGTTTCCCCAGGTGAGGCTCGAACTCACAACCTCGGCATGCCTCGAACAGCCTCAGTGCACTGTTTATAAGTACCGCGCGCTAACCAATTGCGCCACTGGGGAACTCTGTACAGTTTCTCCAAATGGCAAATCCCAACCGTAAAAACAACACTTGGGGAAACAAAAACATCAGTTGTGTTATCCAAAGAAATCAACCATAGGAGTTTACCGAATATCTCCGTAAATACCGCGGCCGCCATACAATTGAATTTCATTAAAGATCCTATAGTCGAAAAAATGGAGGAACAAATGGCATTTGGTACCACAGCTACAGCAACGTAATGTTCCGCAAGTGTTGTTTTTACGGTTGGAAATTGCCTTTCAGCCTACAGAACAGAGTTCCCCAGTGGCGCAATTGGTTAGCGCGCGGTACTTATAAACAGTGCACTGAGGCTGTTCGAGGCATGCCGCGGTTGTGAGTTCGAGCCTCACCTGGGGAAACTACTTTTTAAACCAATTTTTCTCAAACCTTCTTCAATTTCATGAAGTATGGAAATAAATGTGTTTAAATTGATAAAAAAATGCCTTTGATCACCAAAGATTGATCACACTCTTGCATTGTGCACTTCTTCGTTGATCTTTAATCAAAAGGGAATTATACCTGAATTGAATTTAAACAAAACATTGTTTCCCCAGGTGAGGCTCGAACTCACAACCTCGGCATGCCTCGAACAGCCTCAGTGCACTGTTTATAAGTACCGCGCGCTAACCAATTGCGCCACTGGGGAACTCTGATAGTTTCTCCAAATGGCAAATCCCAACCGTAAAAACAACACTTGGGGAAACAAAAACATCAGTTGTGTTATCCAAAGAAATCAACCATTATAGGAGTTTACCGAATATCTCCGTAAATACCGCGGCCGCCATACAATTGAATGACATTAAAGATCCTATTGTCGAAAAAATGGAGGAACAAATGGCATTTGGTACCACAGCTACAGCAACGTAATGTTCCGCAAGTGTTGTTTTTACGGTTGTAAATTGCCTTTCAGCCTATTAAGAGTTCCCCAGTGGCGCAATTGGTTAGCGCGCGGTACTTATAAACAGTGCACTGAGGCTGTACGAGGCATGCCGAGGTTGTGAGTTCGAGCCTCACCTGGGGAAAGTACCTTTTAGACAAATTTTTCTTAAAACCTTCCTCTATTCATGAAGAATGGAAATAAATGTGAGTTTGAATTGAAAAAAAAGTTGATCATCTAAGATTGATCACACTCTTGCAGCGTGCACTTCTTCGTTGATCTTTAATTTAAAGCGAATTATACCTGAATTGTATAATTAAGTTAAAATTGCCTTTTCTGAAGACCATCAGCAATATTATAGGTGAAACGTTGACGATGTTAGGAAGAAACGAAATTAACTGCCACAGGTGAAGCTCGATCTTAGTACAACCTTGTCTAGAATAATCGCAAGACACCCTTTCTAAAGTACCATGCGTTAAGGGAGTTCCCCACTGGGGAAGATGTATACTTGACCCTCTTCAATTATTATTTCAGAAACTACAACATCAATCTGGAAGGAGTCCATCAGTGTCTTCAAAGTGAAAGGGGTCGCTTCGTGACGGGGCATGGGGGCAAGATGGAATCACCTGAAGGGACAGGTAAGAGTCCAAGACACTGCGATCTCATCATTTGTCATCCTTAAAGTGACTAAAGATAAAACTGCAGATCATAGGTCGGATAAAAATAAAATTGCCCGTAATGGAGCCTTTGGAGAGTAAATTCGCGAAGAACACGTAATTTCCCCCTTTGGACCATGAACAGGCAAATCGATTAGGGCCTAATTCCAAAGCTTTTACTTTTAGCAGAAAATTTCCTGCTTGGCACAACAAATCTCGCTTAGCAGAAATCGGTTACATATGACACCATCATTTTTATGAAGAACGAGTCACTCTTGCAGTCCTTAATTTTCTTCTTGTACAGAACAACCCCCCTTAAAATCCTCCAAAGGGTTCCTGAGATTCTCAGAACACAATGAATACACATCAGGAGGGAGGGGGAGCACCATGCCACACGGACCACCAAGTGAATCCGATCGTGCAATCCGGTTTGAGTCAGATTGTCTTATGGGCTTAAGTTCCTTCGGCAACAATAAGATTTGTTTACAAATTTCACTCTTAATTATTATTATTATTATGAAGCTTGATCCGGGAAGAGCAAAGAGCTCTTCTCAATAATATAACGGTTGCAGTTTGTCTGCGTATTTCTTTTTTAAAAAAGGACTGTAATTACGTGCAAAATGACTGGTGTCCTAGTTTTACATTCTTCTGCCAACTGTTTTGGGTCTATCGATAGCTTCGAGCAGACCAGCTCCTGTATTAGTTAATATTGATCAAATAGGCCTACATTGGTAATTTTAGAACCTTTAAGCAAAAAGTTGTTTTCCCAGGTGAGGCTCGAACTCACAACCTCGGCATGCCTCGAACAGCCTCAGTGCACTGTTTAATATAAGTACCGCGCGCTAACCAATTGCACCACTGGGGATCTTGGCTTTTAGTGTTTTGAACACTCTCAAAGTGCACCAAAATCCTGTCTTCCTCTTTCTCAACAGTGGGGGGGGGGGGGGGGGGGGCACACATACAATTTGCCTTATAACTGAAGATGAAAGATCTAACGAGCTCTGGATACCTTAAAAGGTATTTCTTGACTGTCTGTTATGACCCCTTTCGGAAGAAGTATCCTGTATTTTTGTTTAAATTCAAACTCACATTTATTTCCATACTTCATGAAATTGAGGAAGGTTTTTAGAAAAATTAGTCTAAAAGGTATTTTCCCCAGGTGAGGCTCGAACTCACAACCTCGGCATGCCTCGAACAGCCTCAGTGCACTGCTTATAAGTACCGCGCGCTAACCAATTGCGCCACTGGGGAACTTGGCTTTTGGTGTTTATAGAACTCTCTCAAAGTGCACCAAAATCCTGTCTTCCTCTTTCTCAACAGTGGGGGGGGGGGGGGGGGGGCACACATACAATTTGCCAAACTGAAGATGGAAGATCTAACGAGCTCTGGATACCTTAAAAGGTATTTCTTGACTAACTGTTATGACCCCTTTTAGAAGAAGCAATCTGTTTTTTAAAAGAAACAAAACGTGGTTCTCCCCATGTGTGGGCAGAATATAAACCGCGTTTCCCGAGGTGAGGTGCGAACTCACAACTCGGCATGTCTTGAACAGCCTCGGTGCACTGTTTAGAAGTACCGCCTGGTAATCGATTGCGCCACTTGGGAAAATGTCACCATGAAACTTCGGAACTTCTTTGGCTAATTAAAGAAGAAAAAAGAAAACCTTTATATTGTTGAGAGGTTCCTTAGTGCTCGATGCTTTGGGATATTTAAGCCCCATGTGAGGCTCCAAAGGGCGCGATGCTTGGTCTTATTTGGGCCATGTGCTTGGTGCGTGGTCTTATTTCAGGCCCTTTGGAGGTTCCCCAGTGCTCGATACTTGGTCTTTTGAGGCCCTTGTAAAAGAGTTCTCAGTGCTCGATGCTTGATTTTATTTGAGGCCCTGGTGAGGTTCCCCAGTGCTCGATGCTTGGTCTTATTTGATGCCCGGTCAACCTACCTCTTTACTCTCCTGTATTGCCCGTAGGAGGTGATTGTTTGGCCCGCCTGTTTGCTCATGCTCGTACATGATTCCACTTAGGTCTGGGAAATCGCGGTTGAGATCCACATTGTTGGCGTTGCCACGACCGTATCCAGATGGTACGCGTCCCTGTAGTAAAATAAAACAAAGACAAGAATCAAATAAAATCCGACATTTCCTTTCGATCCTGTAAACCAAGACAACGTTAAAACGTGATGGTACTATGGGATAAGCTGTTACAGAATCTGCTTTATAGTTTAGTTCTACAGGTTTTTTTGACTGAGCAAATCGATCCTCGAGAGCTTTACATTAGTACCTTACCTGAAGAAGGTATCTTTGATAGGCGAGTTCGAAGCCATCTGGGTTCAAGGTTGGCAACAGGTGAATCCGGGTCTCATTAATCAACCGCTGGATTCGCTTGTTCTTCTTTCTGTACTCATCGCAGAGGTACTGTGCAAGGTAGAGTAGAAGCTGCCGACCTGTGACCTCGTTGCCATGCATGTTGGCTACGTATTTGAATTCTGGCTCACCTGGGCACAAAAGAAAACGGCAAAGATTTGTTTAATGAAATATTTTTATTTTTTTTTGTCTTTGTTAACATTACAAATATACTGGACTTATTTAAATAAACTTTCATATCACTTTTGTAGACATTTGAGCAATTTGAAAAGTAAGTTTTGAACATGTTATAAAGATGTACTAAAAACTTTTGAGACGTTCAAAAGTATAGAAAAAAACATCCAACAACCTTTTTCCGCCCCCGCCCCAAGTTTTTTTTCCCGTCAGTGCTGGACCTGACACATGTGGACATACTACGCATTAGGGACACTGTGATAACAGATTAAATACATATCTATACATGCATGAAGGACAAGGGGATTTGGGGACACTTCTCTCGTGACATCATTAGCCACTTGACTTCGAAGAAGATGGGAGTTCATACTTCTTCCTCCACTATAACTAAGTCTCACCATAGAGAAAGTTACTGCATGCATGTTCTATGGTTGCTGTACAAATAACTCACACTCCCAGGGTCACTGCCAGGGTACCTATCTTCGGGAGAGGGTGGTTGGGGTGTGGGGGGGGGGGGGGGGGGGGCGACAATTGGATACCAACAGAACTCCAAATTGTCCCCTGCCGGTGAAATTTGTCCTAAGTTCAACAGGAAGACAGCGGGATTGCACGTTAATTTTTCAGGCGTCTCTTGCCAAGAGGGTATAACTGTTCAAAACCAGATCATATGTAACACCTGCACGGTGCCGAGTGACAGTAAAGAAACCTCACTATTATTTCCACAGTATTTATTGGAAAACAACCAAGTTTTAATAGAAGTGTGTTCAATTTCATGTTTGGTATTTCAGGTTGTATCGTACAAACTCGTTCCTAAGATTTACACAACAACATCGTCCTTCCGGATGTTATCCAATTACGAGATCCCTCACATCTGGTCAGCTGCATTGCTGGGTGAGTTAATTTATCGTACTGTAATCACAAAAATGGTAAACAACTAAACCCGTAACTGTCATTTACAAGAAACATATCCTCAAAACCTGCTTTGTAACTGCATTTCACACCAGTTTTGAGGGTCAACAAATTATATTGTTTAGTTGAAAACTCACCCGAACCAATCATAGCTTAATTTTTTGGTGGGTTCCGATTTCGAAGTATTTCTGGATTTCCGGTTTCAACATTTTTGTGTATCAAAATTCGTTCAGAGAAAACAAATATTAAAGCTACGGGGTTTCGTCTGCTGTACGAAATTGCGTCATAACTGTTTGTTATTTTTTCCACTTGTTTTTGCCGACACATTTATGTAAATCTGTTTTATTCAATGTGCTCTTATTTCTTTCTAAGCTACGTAATTTGTAATCTTTTTGGTTACTCTTTCTGTTTTTTGTTTTTGTTTGGTTTTTATGCGCCTCGGAATAAGTTTAGTCTTAGATAGATGGCGCTTTACAAGTTTTAATTATTATTATTATTATTATTATTATGACGCAATTCCGTATATCAGACGAGACAGTAGTTTCCTCTATTCCCTAGCTAAGGTACACATTTGTCAGCAGAGACCTTCTCAAATCTCCCGGTCATCATCAGTTCAGACTATCACTCTATTTCTTAAAGATGCTAGGTCCAATTTGTTTGCATATTTGACCCGAAAATTTAGATTTAAATTGCTAGTATTAGGCCTATAAACTTAGTTCAATAGCTTTCATTTAATGTATAGCAAGAAAAATCTGCCAATGATAATTGTATAGTTTTAATAACTAAAAATGAATTGTGGTTGGCATCCCAAAATTAAATAATGTCCATCAGCCAAACAAGTGTGTGTATGTTACATGTATTTAAAGCATTATGTGGCATATAAATAATACGAAAGTTGTTTATGTTTTAAAACGGCATCACC
The DNA here is from genome assembly GCA_037783415.1 of Leptasterias polaris. Classification (NCBI taxonomy): domain Eukaryota; kingdom Metazoa; phylum Echinodermata; class Asteroidea; order Forcipulatida; family Asteriidae; genus Leptasterias; species Leptasterias polaris. The sequence goes on from JAZGTN010000089.1 coordinate 1,529,384, forward strand.
GTCAAAATTCTTTCAAAGCAAAGCTCTTTAAACAGAATTTAGGGGCGAAAATTAGGCCACGGAACTTCAAAGGAATACACTATCTGATTTAACTAACATAATCATATGTATTTAAACAGATTAATCAAAACATTTGTACACACAACTTGTACAGCAATGCTTAGAATTAATCCTTTCAGATATCGTAAAGAAATTGAATACTTTCTCTGATAAATGCCCACACATTCCAGAATCAACATTTCTAAAATTACAGCCCTAAAAAGCCCAAAACGTTTTCCATTGACATCGCCAGTGACACTGAGATTTGTCGAGCACAAACTGTGTGTAACCTACCTTCCCAAACTTATTTTAATTGAAAATTTAAAATCAAACCGTAGATACATTCCGTAAAAATACACAGAACAGGTAAACGTAACCTTCAACAACGTAATGCTCTCGATCTCAATTACAAATAATCGGGCTGCATTGGACGACTTTAAAACGTAATCTCTTGATAACTAGAAATTGTGCCGTCCTCACCAGAGGCGGTGAATCATCAGTGTCTGAAGATTTGCTCCTGCAGGAATCGAAAGGAAACCTTGGGAAACGAGAGGATGGGTTGCTAAGACATGCGACGTGATCTAATGATACCATGATTAAGAAACTAAGACCATGACACCGGAAACATGAAATCCGGCGCCTGATCTCTAGGCCCCCGAGGAGGCTGACACTGAGCTTCCTGTCGGGACTTGCACATGAATTTCACGGAAACATTCTTTATTGCAGTGCATGATAGCACGGGGGAGTGGGTAAGGTGTGAACGGCTGACTTGGGTCGGATTGGGTTGCAATACATCGACACTTGCCCTGCCGATCACCTCTTCTGTTGACCCAGGTTCGTATTCTGAAACCAGAACCTGATTCCAGTTCGTATACCTGGTCAACGTGGTTGCCCCATCTGGGGATTTCTTTCCCCATCTTAGTAACTGAACATGTTGTTGTTCAGGTTTTACCGACTACTGATATAATTTATATATGATGACTTTTTTGATTCGGGGTGACTGATGTGAACACTTGTCCGGCAAACTTTTAGCCAGGTCAGCTTCAGTGCATTACTTTTAATGATCACCAAGGTCTAGCTCCGTCTCGGTGGACAGTCAATTTCTACTAGAATTTGAAAAATGTGGGAGCCATAACTTCTACTCTTAGCCGTTGGCTGGTTATTAATGTTTGCATGGAATTAAGGGGCGTGGAAGGAATGTGAGGGGCAGACCGAGTTTTAAGCCATTTGGGTATCTACTGCAAGGATCGGTTTACAGGGATGATAACAATATTGGTGCTTGATACGTGGCATGGTGTACCCCCTCTATTGTGTCTTCATTGTGTGCTTGGAATGTCAGGAATTCTTTAGAGGATTTAGGGGTGGGGTACTTCTGCACAAGAGGAAAAGTGTGTGTTAAAGAATGGGAACATTGGGGGGTACCCTCTGCCCCTATAGGGCATGGTATATCATAACAAAAGCTACCTCACTGAGTTACCATTGAGTATATAACAGGTTACCAGGGAACACCACATGCACCATGTGTGGGTTGCGACCCATTTCATTTAGAGTTGCCTATTTAGCTAAGCAGACAATGGGGCTAAGCAAAAAACAGCAGGAAACCAGTCACAAACAGAACATGTAACATGGTATTTTGGCTGGTAATCTTATTCCGGTAAGCATAATTTTGTTTAGTAGATGTTTGTGCTTAAGCAGCTCTATGACATTGGGCTCAGGTCTAACGGAAATTTCTGTCTGCGGAAGGAAACAAATCACTTTCCCGCTGAACTTCGCTCAGTACATTCTTTGAAAAAAATCCTTCAACCCTGATTCGGCCCATTCATCAAGATGAATGCTAAACGGTAGCCTAATGTTGCAGGTATGCGATTTATTTACACCAACTCTTTGATATTGACTCTTGTTTAGTTGCCAACTGTTCATGGTGCCATATCTCCTTCATTTTACACCAGCAAATATTTAATGTAATTTTTCCATCTTAATGGCATTCCTTCAATAACAAGTTGCCAATGCATATTATAACATATGACTCACATATCCGGAACCTGATCACCGGATTTATTATTCTGATTATTTTATCCCCCCCCCCCCCCCGAATCTTATTCATTACGTCTACCTTTCCGGCCCGACAACGTTGCACCTGAAGGTAGAAAAATATTTGGTTGTAGTTTATTTTACAGATTGAGTTACAGCTATTACTGAAGTGACAGTTTTATTTAAATGTTCCTTCTCATCCTGATTTATTTCAAAATATAGGCCTAGACGTGTGTTTCAGGCCTGGAGTTACACGGAGGCCACAGATGCCATGACATATGTCTTCCGTTCTTGGCCTTGGTGTCCCTTTGAAACTTTTCCATATACTTAAAGATTGTCTAACTGCGCAGGTTTTTAGTCCCTACCTGATTGGGCAGGTTTTCAGTCCCTATACCTAATTGGGCAGGTTTTCAGTCCCTGGGCTGGTTTTCAGTCTCTACCTGATTGGGCAGGTTTTCAGTCCCTATACCTATTGGGCTGGTTTTCAGTCTCTACCTAATTGGGCAGGTTTTCAGTCCCTACCTGATTGCGTGCGTTTTCCTCGTTAGGAATTTTCCTGAGCTCCCACATCTAAAACTGATGACATTTCTTCATCAGTCCTCTCTTCACAGGTATCTTCATGGTCTACGGGTCACAGTGCAAAGCACTTTTCAAGATCCTGTGGTTTTATTTAACACCAGAAATATTTAATAAATACTAATAAATAAACATTTTTTCTGCTTAACAACTTGATTGGATTGGGACTTATTGGGAAATGTTCTTTCATATCGCCAGATGTTATCATGAACATCGTCATTTTAATGATCCAAGGCGCCACTGGAACCCTAAGGTGCGTCATGCTGCATGCCTGCCACTGCCAACGTACTAAACGTCTTCCTAATCCAAAGATATCCCTGGCCGGACTTAATCATTTTGATATAGATTCCAAAAATTCTTCGCAACAGAAATGTTTTCCAACCACAATATTTTGTGGTTAACATTCCCTGGAGTTTGTAACTTTTGAGCCCCAATCTAATTGGATGTGACGGCGATGTGGTAAGCGGTCACTACATTCGCCCCCTGTGTGTTAAAACGATCTTACGACAGTCAAAAACAATCAAGGCACGTATTCATGACGACAACAACAGGTACAATGCCTCAATGGTAATTAAACAATCAACGAAATTCGCCACAGACAAAAAAAATGAGGTGAACAAAGAAAAATTGACAAGAATGGGATTCGAACCTGTGACTTCCGGATTTAAGTGTCGGCACTAAGCTATACTACTAGTCCTAATGTTGGCGGCCTCCATTTATCTTGTCAAAAGTGTTGAAAAAGAATTGTCAAACAGTTTTTAACTTTCTAAATCGAAAAATATAAACAAAAAGTCGAAGTTATTTAGGCCCATCGCTGCGAAAGTCTAGTCTTCCGTACCTTACACAACAACGAGTTGTCGCAAGTTTTCATTTTTATTCGTAAACAGAAAAACAAATATGATTTTCAAGCAAAAAATGTTTTCTGCCAGAGACTCAGTATGGAACATGTGATCAAATCCGCAAGGTCAAGCTTTGGGTATAATAAACTGTTGACATACACGGATTCTTGAAATCTACTGGGGTTTGGTTAGTTACAGTCAGCTGGCTGCAGTCCGAATAGAGAAAAATTATACTTAAAAAAAAAAACATTCTTAAGACAAAACAAGACGGGAAAAAAATCATTGTCACGGGAGGTCTCGTATAATTTTAGTTATCGGCTTATAAATCACAAAATAAATGAATGACTGTGGTTAGAGTTAATAGATCGATCCATTAAGCCCCGCCTCCTTACGAGTTGACCAATCACAGCCGCGAAACCCGATCACCGTTAGTGCAAAGATCACCAAACGGCTCAAATGGTGATCAGATTTCGCGGTTGTGATTGGTCAATGAGAAATGGGCGTGGCTTAATGGATCGGTGTATTGACTTGAATTCGAGATTTCTAAATGTGATTTGCGTGTTCTGCCTCAAACACTGGATAAAGAAGGTCACAAAGGCGGGCAGTTTGCGGCAACCGGGAGGAGTCGTATTCTAAGACATAATTTGAAGTACCCAGGGATCTGGAATACCTCCATCGAATCTAGAGTTCTCTACCGCATAGTCTTATCACAGTTGGACACATTTCCATGCACGCTTCTTATCAAAATAATGTCCCAATCAATGCGGTTTATCTTTTCCAAGTCCATGAAATCATATTTTATTCAATAATCATTAGCCTGAAGGCCATGGATCGTGTATTGGCGAATGTTGTGCTGAGTCATGAAGCATGAATGACCATGGATGTTTCAAGAGAAAGTACAGCAAAGTTGAAACTAACTGAATAGTCATAATTTTCTCAAGTTTTCATTTGGTACTTGATATGTGGCATGTATCCCCCTCCTATGTCTTCATTGTGTTCTGGGAATCTCAGGATGATTTTGAGGGGGAAACTTTGTACAAAAGCAAAATAACGTGAGGGGGAAATCATACAGCTGTGGGGACGTTGGGGGAAGGGGGACACCCTCTATACAAGTTTCTTTTGAAAAAAGATTCTGCACATTTTCACAACAGTAAAAACCCCATCGCAGATTTGTATCTTCAAATTGTGCAATCGTAGAAGGTGATCGGGTTTTGAATCATGCAGTATTTAATTGATGTATCCGGCACGCCTGTTACCATCAATCTAATCACTACTTTAAAGAGCTTGGACACTTCGGCCTACTTCAGTATTATTGAATATCTGGTTTATAAGCCAATGTATTATCTTTTAGCCGTGAAACCCCTAACGATGTTAAGATACCATGGGTCATGATTCACTATAAGTATTGTCTCAGAAATACAACTTTAATCGTGTTGTAACTTATATTAATGCATAATACCGTAATCCCCAATCATTTTGGTAGCGTCAACAGTTAGTCAAAATTGCCTCATAGGGATTCGGCGCCTAATAGGGTAATATTTTGGGGGACACAAGGGGGTGCATCATTGTTTTAGGGGGATGCTTCTGGCCAATTAAAACTGTAGTGTCCGTTTGCATTTCTCTTTAAACAAGCCCCTTTTCAGCATTCTTGTTTTGCCATTTGCTATAATTATTTTCTATAAGATACTCTAAAGTGAAAACACAAAAAGAGTTTTATAAACATTGAAAGTGTCAAATTAAAGCTTTAACATTTTACTATACAGCAACTCTTTAATCTCAAAAGACCAGATTTCAAAAGGAGGGACACGGATACCAATTTGGGGGCACCTGCCTAACATAGTTACGCTAGGGATTGTATTGAACTCCAATAGCAGGGTGTTAGGGCACTATGGCGTGAGTTTTTCTCTTGTACACTTGGTTCTTATGCTGTTAGTTGAGAGGCACTCCAGAGACCGGTTTGTTCAGGAAGGGGGAGGGGAAGCGTGACCCTGAATTCTCCCAGGTTTGATTAAAGCCTGCAGCTACAAACCGTATAAATCATACAATACAAGTCCTACTTTAAAGTTTGATTGTAAAGCATAAACAACAGGGGCACTGACTGGGTGCAACTGGTGCTGGGTATTGAATTACATAATTATATCCATTTACTCAACACTGGTTGAATCGTAGAGGAAGGACCATAATCTTGGATTCAATCAACAATCAACACCATTAATACAAATCATCATTCCACATGTACCTTCTGAAATTACAATTTATACAATCGAGAAAATAGAATTAGCTGTTGCAAACTGCTTACCAACCAACTGTATTTCCACTTGACTGCTTCTGCTAAACTTGTATACATGTTGATGTGTGTTGTGATGCCATTTTCAGCCTTCGAGAAAGACTCGGCTATAGGGTCGAAATGTCAGACCACTAACTATTTTGTGAATTTATACAATGGCAAGTTGTAGGTGACAACTCTATTTAGCCGGGGGAAAAACAATAGAGTGTAGAAGAAGCGATGAGAATTGTGGGGTTCGGTTCCAGTTCCCTTTGCCACTTTTGAAGCTTCTTTATCCTGTACCACTCTTAAAGCTACTTTTTTCCCCCTTGAGATGTATATCCCCCATTCGCCCATGAGCTAAGGTAAAATAGGCAATCATTAAAAGAGACGCCCAAGCCTCATTTACCCTTCCTGTCGCCATCCTATACGCTGGTGACATTTTCCCAAATTTCCATCAATAAAGAAGGGAACTACGTTTGTGGAAGAGGGTCTTTAAATATGACCCACCTTTATTTACCCCCACCCCGGGCAGTTTCCTGGCGTGAGTATTCTAATGAATGATTCAACGAGCTTTAAACTCATCAGCTAAGGTGCAAAATAGCAGATAGTAGAAGTTGTTTCGGTGGTAAACCAGCCGAACGTCATCGGGAGTCTCAAGAAAATTCCATAAAGCGATCCCAGATTATAAATCTTGGTGCAGTCACCTGTTTGGACAGTCGCAAAAAAACCTGATTCAGCAGCTTTCTTGGGTTTCGTTAGAACGAAGGGATCAGTTGCAATACCGTAAACATCTATTCTCTCAATTTGAGAGGTGACTGTGTGGGTGAAATCTCATCGGTTCCTTTTGGACCCACCGCAGGATCCCTCCCAGGGCTGAAGGAGAGGGGTGCCTTGTTGACTTGACTCAAGTCGGACATTTCATTTCAAAACCCTTGTATAGCGTACGCACGGCATCATCAACACAAGACCAGACCTGAGACAAGTCTAGACGCCAGCTAAAGTCGCCACTGCAGAAAAGCTTCAGTAGAAAGGAGAGGGGGGGAAACTGAGAAAGGCCAGACGCCGTCTTACGGGATTGGAATTTGTAAAACCATATTCCCAATCCTTCGTTGTCAGCAATATTATATAACACCGGATGTACAGTTACCCCAAGATGTGACGTTATTGATCCATTTGACATTAAAATTTACAGAACTCTGATTTCAAATCGGGGAGTTCACTTCAGAGAAGATAAACAGACTTTCCTGCTGGATATAGGAGATTCGGAAAATAAATAAATTGCATGCCTACAATTAAACCCAGTAATGTTAATTGACAGGTGTGTCCTAGATTGTTTGGTTTTTTTTGTCAACGTAATGCTGATAGGGATTTAAACCACATTATTAAGAATATACAATAAAGATCTCCTATTAAAGTTTCAGCTGAATACAGTGTCTACTTCTTGTCGAATGTCAAATCCACTCCATCCAAGTTTAGTGAGGTGACAGCGGGTACCAGCCGCATCAATATACACCAAGGAAATTTGAATCTCCAAAACTCACCTTGAAGATTCATATGTTTTGACATACTTTTATTGATTTCTAATCAATTGGGGCTCTTAAGACGAAATAGTTTTACAGGATGCTTACTGCTATTCTTTTAAACAAGGAGGCAATCGGATAGTAGAAATGACAATCGTTGTCAATGTTTTCGAGGTGGCGATACTTTTTGTTGGAAAGCTTTGATGAGTCTATTGTCCAGCCATAATTGCTAAAGCAACTAAACCAAATGATTGAAAGGATTTTGTACCTCAACAATATTGTTGTTTTTTCCAAAAACATGACTTTGATTTTATCAGTCATACCGTCCAAAGAAATTTATGGAGAAGTTCGGATCTATACTTGCATCTTGAAGATATCTCAAATGTTTTATGCATTTGGAAATTTTCATGTTCCAATGACTTCCTTTTCTCGCAGATTGTTGGACATTCCATTATTTTATGCTTGAATTATCCTCTCAGCTTACCCCCGTGTCTCTGCAAATTGATCACAACGGTAAGACAAGGTGAGGTATCGTCCAACATTGAGGAATGCTCCTGTGTTTGTTTGTTCACATAAGTTCACACATAGACCATGCCCTGCATTTAACCTACTCACGCTGTGTTCAGTAACATACAGGAAATCCGTTCAGTGGCACAAAACAAAACATTAGCGCTACTCGTAAATTATTACGGAACACCGTTATTACGGTATACCGTTATTTCGGATACGCAGTTCGTAACGTCGGTGATGAGCTACGTTTACGGCAGAAGAAAAAGTACTTATTGTATTCATAATAACGCTCGTTATGTCGAGTCAAATTTTCAAAAAGATTCAAATTTCGTTTTTACGATTTATTAAAATTTCGACATTTCGGATTCGAGATCCGTCATTGCGGATTCCATTTTTGATTTACGATTTCGTGCTCTATACAAATTATTCGTAATTACGTATTGATTGGTGCCCTATAAGACTATAATGTTACTGTGACATCACATGTTTACAAAGACAGAGCCTGAACTTCATGCACAAGCACGATTTGTACACATCTTAATGGGGAAAAAACATTTGTTGCCTCCTGAAGTGTCAGGCCTAGGCATGGCTTAAAATTAAGATTGCACAGTCTGTTTTTTTAAAATCAATTTTGGTGATATTAAGAAAGGGGACATCTCAAAACTAAAATTCAGCTGTAATTATTGTATGTGTCTAGTGTAGTAGCTTGCCTGCCAGAGAGACCCTGGATTGTGCAAAGTCACTCATTTTGTAAACATGGGTTACATGGTCTACCCATGGATTAACCTCCCCCACCGTAACAGTGACGTCATAGCATTGAAGTAAAACGCATATATACCCATTGATTGAGTGTCACGGCTTAAAGATTCATGCGATTATCAGAGTCGTAACCAAAACAAACTTGTGTTGATCACAATGTGACCGTCACCTGCTGGTTTAAAGACTCCGTTGGCAAGGTTACACGGACATCTTCTCACCAAAACAACCTGTTAATCGCCTCCGTTCCAATTAACTGAAGAAGTTTTCCAATTAAAGGAGTTCAAGTAAACTGCGTGGTAAACAAATCTTCGGCAGATGTCCAGATAAGATTGCTTAATATTCTATCGCATGTGGGCTCAGGGAGAGGGGGCAGGTTGATGCTAAGAGGTCTCCCTTGAAGACGCGGACAGCACCTCCGCACAATGCGCGTCTACCGTTTCCACCATTTTTGGAGTCAATTCCTTTGTGAACATTTTGCCTCCCAAAATGGTGAACAGGATAGGCGCGTGGTGAAGTGCGCTGCGCGTCGTGCAATGGGTCAAAACAGTCATGCTCATTGAAACTAAAATATTGCACTCAGTTTTCATCCATCTGTTATATTTCGATAAATACCTGCCATTACAACTTCTTCTTTTGTTAATTGTAAAAGAAGATTGGTTTTCCGTTTATTTTGATGTAATCATTCTTCACCTCCATGTTGTGATCATCTACTATACGGTACTGTAATTGTTTTACCACCTTACAAAGTCCTTTAAAACTAACTGTTATTGTGAACATAGTCGGAAAGACCTTCACAGATTTGTCAATTTACGCATTCCTGATTATAGACCTTTCCAAGTAACCGGAGGTGTTTTTCCACACTCCGTCTTCATTGTACAAAGCAGGCTTCCTACTGTTCTCCACTCACTGTCGGCAGATTCATATTAAACAGATAATCCACATGTCTTTCATGCAGCGACAAAGTGCAAACCTTGTCAAATTAGACCAGAGAGCAGTCTTATCTCTTGAGAAAACTCCCGGTTCAGAATTTATCCGGGTTTCGGTCGGGTTCGTGGTGGCCTTACCTATTTCTGGGTCAAGCTGACCCCGAAAGAGGTTAAAAGATGGAATTTTAACTCGAATTCTGCGTCAACTTGATCCATTTCAAAGTCATGTAGACACAGATTCCGCCACGACCCCAAGGGCTCCGTGTCAATTCTGACCCGGAAGTGTTTAAAGCCTACGCCTAAAATTGGTGTAATCTGGTCTTTGCTCTATAACCATACAAACAATTTCCACAACTTGTATTGTATAAAATGACAACTTATGTGTCAGTTAAGTAAATCTGAATAATGTTTATGATGTTTTGTTTAAAGGCAAGATACACTTTTGGTAGTTGTCAAAGACCAGTATCCTCACTTGGTGTATTCCAACAAATGCATATAAAAACAAACCTGTGAAAATTTGGGCTCAATTTGTCATTGAAGTTGACAGAAAATAATGAAACAAAAAACCCTTGTTGCATAGAATAATGTGCTTTCAGATGACTGACTGAAGCCTTTCTCATTTTCAGTGGAAATTACCTCTTTCCCCACAATGACATTACTTCAAAGTGGGTAAATTCTAACAATGTTTTATAATATCAACAGCTCTCCAGTGCTCTTTAACGATTTTATGGTCATTATTTTTCTGGAGTAATTACCAAAGGTATACGTGCACTCCCTTTAGACATTTATTTAATCAAATTCCTACGTCATTCACGTGTACATAGTGTCGCCATTGTTACTTTTTAACAAGGTTTGTCTGGTACGATTTTACAATATCTTTATGTTGTTTTATTTTGTTCCACATTTTTTAAACCACCTGAAGAACTCTTCTCATATTATTTTTATCTGACCATTCCCTCTGATAGATTTGATCAATCAATTGCCTTTCTGAAGCAGCCTTCACGTCTCTCTTCGAGTTTGGCAGCCAGCAGTCTGCCGTGTTAACTTGTAAGTGCAGTATTTATATATTTCACAATATTGACAGTACCTCTTAAACTCCAATAGACCTTATGCATATGACGTCATTTGAGTAGGGCGCCCTCACCTAGAGGTCAAAAGGAAGATGTTCATTGGCCAATCCTGTGCGCCGCGCGTACAAATCAGCGCGTTTCCATTGTTTCATCATCAGTTTACCTCTAAGATGGCGGCTTGGTGACGTCAATGCATAAGGTCTATTCACAGAACAGGGACAGTTGTCTTGTCTCAAAATAAGGAGATGGAAGGAAGTAGTTCAGATGTCGCCTAAGGTTTTTCATCTTTTAGGCATTTAGATTTAGTAACTTTCAAGACCCAATTTTCCCCATGAGACAGCATTCCATTCCTAATCCTGCGTTTAAAGGTATTATTATACAGGATTGGAATGACAAGTCTGAAACTAGGCTGACTGATTATTAAGTTCATGCTATAGAACCATTTCTTCAGTCAAATATTTTCCTGTGAAATGAAGTCATATTCGAAAAAACTGTATCTGAAAGCCCCCCAAAAACCGCAACAACTAATTTCGGTCCGTGGTCCTTTCTCTATGTTGTTACAACCAACAAGGATTATGTGTTTATGCTTTAAAATTGTGCATGGCTTTTCACTATTTTTTCCTGACTCACACAACGGATTAAGCCCAAATGTTCACAGGTTTGTTAGTTCATGTATAATGGTCGATCACACAAAACACTGTCTGCAACTATTTTGTCAGCTCTACCAATCTTTGTGATACCTTTAGCTGCAGGTCTAAAATCAATGTTTTGAAATATTAGTTATCAATTCCACTCCTTCAATAGCGTAAAAATGCTGACAGATATTATGAGCAGAGAACCCTAACCGTCCTTATACTTATACTGAATATTTCGTTGACATACCATCTAAATTGGGGATATACAACTGACTACACTGCAGTTTTTGATGACACAGCCTGACCCGAAAACCTCAAAGGGTTACCTTAGATGTCATGTGTCACATCATCCATGTGACTGTCCCTGCTTGACATATGTCGTTCAATAACCACAGTGACCCTGAATCTTTTGACAGATATTTCACGACCTGGTAACCCTCTACACGTCGTCACGAAAATGTGGTTATTGGCAAAGATTTCTGTCGGGAAGTTTTTGGTTGAAACTACAATCAAGTTTTTACCGATTAGTAATTGTGATTTGATGTATTATGACCTGAAGGTCATATGGTTACACATATTGAACCCGATCGACGTTGTCGATGGCAAGGGGAAAATTTACTATAGCAAAACGGCGTTGAGTGCAATATGAGAAATGGTACAGACATTGGAACAGAAAGCAATATGTTCCTTATACGCGCCTACCGACCCTAACCCACTCCACCCCCACCCACTCTCCCATCCCGCGGGCATCACAACTCCGCCGTTTTGGGACGCTACAACAAGGCTTAAACGAGAACAAAACGCCTATAACAAATTACTAACACTTCAGCTTAATCAAGAATACCAGACACAAACAATATCAATGGCACTTGAAATTAAATCATATCCCTGTCTAGCCAAGATACCATAAATGTTGGGCAAATTTATAGCGATTATATGACATTGTGCCCCGTGTGGTGATAACAAGTCGTTATTGACTCTGAGACGTGATGAGGCAAATGGTTCCAGAGGCATTGAGGTCTCCATTTAATATAGGTTTTCTCGGTCAATTTCGGCAAATGAGCAGCCGATTTCATTTTCGTGCGTTCGAATTAAAGCTATTTTGCCTCTGCAGTTGTTACTGCGTTTCAAATTCAGAATTCGGGCATTCAATTTCGTGTTGAGGCATTCAAATTCCTTTTGCACCGTGTTCAATTTAGCATATCGTCATTCTTTTTCGTGACGCACAATCATCATTCAATTTAGCAAAGCTGTTTCGACTGGAGATTTTACTGGTTTAATTTTTTTCAATTTCGTAAAGAGGCAATCAATTTCGCTAAATGAGAATTCAAATAAGTACGACTAAAGAAATACGAATAAACAGATAATCTGTAGTAGGCAATTGTTTCTTATCTTCACTTTAAATCAGGCAAACCTTTTCTTTATTGTTCCAGTAGACTTTACATGGGGCCCATGATGTTTTTTCTTCTTTGTTCATGTTTTCTTCTATATTCTTTTCTGGCGGGATCTTTATTGGTTAACTGGCCTAATTTTGTATTGTGTTTGAATGGGGTGATTCTTTATGTTTTTCCTGTTTTTTGTTGTTTATGTTGTTTCTTCCTCAACCATCAATCTGTTGGCGTGCCAGACATCTTGGCGTATATGTTTAGGTATGGTTGTACCACAAGCTGCAACTTCTTGAAATATGCGTGTAAAACTGTAGCAAAAGCTCGTCTTCGAAGTACAAAATGACTCAAGTGCAAGTGAACCGTATATGCCTTATTAACAAAGCGTTTTTTAGATTGCACAAATTACAGAAATGACTGCCCAAAAATGAATTTGAATGACTAAACACACGCCTCAAAAAGCTCCTGCGAATTTGAATGCTGCTTTGATGAATCGTTAAATTGAATTATTATTTTGTTAAATCGAATGACTCAACAGTACATTTGACTGGTCATAAAACGAAATCGAATGACCCTTTTTAGTAGCATTCGATTTCGCGCGAAATAGAATAGCGTGGTGGTTAAATTGGCTGCTCATTTGCCGAAATTGACCGAGAAAACCTATATAAGCCTTTGTACTTCTTAAAGTGAAAATCCTTACACATTGGACACAGTGCTGGATCAAGGTACCTCACTTGGATGCCGCGAAAGCAATTTTCATTTTAACTAGACCTTTGAGAATTCATGTTTATTTCTAAAAAGCACAAATCTGTCTTTACCGACTCAGTACTAAGATAGAAACTCTGTCCACATGGGGTTTTCTGCGTAGTTAACTCCACTGACCCCCATTTTTTTTCAAGATATTTATAACGCAGGGGAGGATTTTGGGTTAACTTTTGTTCAAATCTGATATCATTCCTATCATAAATCAACCTGGTTCTTACCTACTTCGTGAACCCCTGGGTTATCAGATATCTCAAGCACGTAAAGCGTACGATCCCGGACGCTCTTGCCGATGTCATACAATCTCATGATGTTACGGCATTTCCAAGCTATGTTGTGCAAGTGAACAACCATTTGGTTGTGACTGTGGTAGACAAAGTTGATTTCTTCATCGTGCTGCTGTGAGGCTGCAGCAAAACTCCAGAATAGAGTCAGTAAAGTTAGACTGACTATCAAATATGGTAGGGTGGATCTGTGAGCTGACATTATGCCACACAAATTACACCAGTCCTTTAACAAAATCACCTGTGTTGGAAGAGACGTTTCCCGTTTAACAATTATAAAACAGGTGCAGCTGGTACAGGTGTCAGTGGAAAATTACACTCAACGAGGGTTAATTCTTGAAGGTCTTACGATCACATAAACTTAATATCAAGTTCGGGCTGACTACTCGCTAGTTATCCCAAGTTTAAAGACACAATCGAAAGCTCGGCCTCTCACTCCCAACTCATCAATTCCGGTCCAGATCCATCGACTTTCCCGAGAGAACTGACATTGATGACACGCTGTTATATCACACGGGACATCCGCTGGTTAACCGCAAACTCTAGAAACTTCGGCAGAAAAACCTCTCTTCAGATTCTCAGAACAGTCATTGATATTTTGAAGTGGTGTGAGGTATGAGTGGGTGATATCCACTTATAAAAGGGGGCCGTCTTAGATGGAAATAAATACCATACCGTAGGATTTCATTGAGGCTATCTGATTTCCCGGTGTGCTGCTGAGAGGATGGCATGACAGAGGTATCGACAGCCCACTGTGGAGTCATTGATGCTCCTCCACTAACTCACTGCAGACTTTCTACTACAAGGGGTTGTTTTATACAAACCCGCACCTTACGACGATCAGTTCATGTGAAGTTCACTACGTAGTCTCCATACGTCTGATGTGTCAGTTGCTGCTTCGTGACTGTTGCATGAACGGGTGTGAGACTAGCGCTAGCTTTTTTAAACCCACCTCACAACGCGTAGGCAGCTCCTTTCGTAGTCTTCATATGTGCAGTTATGTGGTGACTGGATGCTTGAGTGTATGAGACCATGCGAGACTAGCGCTTACCTGGGACACACTGTAACTGTTACCTCCGCCAGGTCCCGGGATTGACCTTAATGCCTCCAGACGTTGATAGACTTTTCTCCCATGAGAATTCGGATATGAACTGGAAAGACGTGGTTGCTGTTCGGTCGGGCGTGGTCGCTTTCTTTCCCTAACTGGAATAATCTTCAATTTCGAGTCGGATGACGGTTGTTATCAGGTTGTTATTGGAGGTATAACTAGTGGAAGTTATTCCCCGATACTGTTGTGACGACAGAGAGAAAACACGCCCCCTACGGCTACTGAAGAATATTTGACAGATTAGTTATTGCTGTTCATACAACAAAAACTAGTTCCAGAAGGACTCTGTTTTAAAAATAAAATATGAATAACAAAAGTGCTGCTATTCTATAGAGAAAAGAGCCACCTGAAAGATCTTTACTAGGCAAAGTTGAAAAGGGTCCTTCATTTATCTTTCAAATTTGCTTTATGTAAGCTTTTAGAAACTTTTAGGAAATTTCCATCGCTCTGTTTGTGATTTTGAAAATTGTCGAGGGTTCTTAAGTGAATGGCCTTTTTGCTTCAGAAGTCCAGTGGTGTATATTTCTTCAAAAATGACCCAGGGGTTCGGATTTCAAAAAGCTGAAATTGTGAAAATTTTTGTAAATATTTGTCCGTTACCTATCCTTGACGATCGCCGCTCTCCCAACTGCAAGCAAAGCACGGGGTCCGATATTGTTGTTTCAGCTACATTTCTGCCCTCCATCGAAATGTTTGTTTACTTAGGTTGGTATATCAAATACATGGATACAAACGAGGCATGCGTGCAACAGGAATAAGGCCAGGGGAAAAGGGGAGAAATCATTTTGGTGGTGGTTTTTGACACTTGTTATGATGTTATGATGGCGTGATGGCGTGATGGCAAGGTCATGCGCTGTGTATCAGAATAAGATGATGTTATTTCATGTTTGGACAACATTTTGTCAAGGTTGGGTGACTCTGACGCATCATGGTTCCAGACCTATGATATCATGGCGCAAGAAGCCTGACGAACTTGTTGTAATTGATTTTGAGAAATTAGGGTTTTTTCCATTTCCCGTCTAGCCGTCATAATGTTCTCGTATGGGTTTTGTTGGAAGATGAAATGAATGTTGCAATGTTTGATTCAATTATAACAGGTCTGGTGATCTTCAAGGTCGTGATGCTTCAAGAACCACAGAGAAGTAAAGAAGGTTGACTGGCATTTATTTCCAGAACTCTTGACGAATGAACATTTGTTAATTGCCTGTTTCTCGTCGAAGCTGTATAACTCTGTGGGTAATATCCAAACATTAAGACTAAATATTTAATCCTTAGAAAACATTTCCCAAGGTCGAGTGAACTTCTACGTTATAGTGGTTTAAGACACCTACGCTTGATCACCATCTCGTATCCGATGTTGATGGATTTTGATCCTTAGTCATTTGGGAGGAACTTTTTATATTTTTCTGTCTGCTCAAACTCCTGGTGTTCATAATCTACGTGTCCGAACCTTATTACTTTTGGAAGCCCAGGGGGAGATGGTTATCCATGAACTTTGAAATAAAGTGTCAAAATTATAAAACCATCATCTTTTTAAAAAGAAGTATAGCTAAAGGTCTGCCAGCAATATTCCTTAAACAAACCCCCTTCCGAGGGTTAAAGAAAATGTTCAGCTGACTTTACAAAGCGACCGCCTGATGATGAATGACACACAATTATTTGAACTTTAGACCTTTGTCCTCTTTATATATTGCTCATGGTGATGAACTACCATGTGTTGGTGGGCAGCGAGTGTCGTTTCTCCAAACAACAACAACAACAACAACAACAACAACAACAACAACAACAACAACATCACCATCACCATCACCATCACCATCACCATCACCATCACCATCACCATCACCATCAACATCAACATCAACATCAACATCAACATCAACATCAACATCAACATCAACATCAACATCAACATCAACATCAACATCAACATCAACATCAACATCAACATCAACATCAACATCAACATCAACATCAACATCAACATCAACATCAACATCAACATCAACATCAACATCAACATCAACATCAACATCAACATCAACAACAACAACAACAACAACAGCATGGCAACATCAACAACATAACAGCACCACCAGCAACAACAACAACAACAACAACATCAACATCAACAACTAACAAACAAACACCCAAACACCCCAACAAATAAACATTCCAACAAACAAAACAAAAAATGAAAGGAAGAAGGTAAGTCGCGAATTCATATTTGTTTCTTTGTCACCCGATTAATAAAAATAACCCCAACCAAAGAGTTTATGGTTTGTATTCAGATGACTGGTGTTGAGACAAACAGACCGGACAAGTCACTGCCCAATCCCGATCTCAGTTGAGATTTCTCACAAGTCATTTGTCATTTAAAATCGCAAGGGGGCAAGGTGGCCTCCCTCATACACCTATGCCGCACCACCCTCTACTTCCTCCAACCGTTTTAACAAGTCGTAACCATTATCCGGTTATGTTTCACATCATTTCAAAAATTCAACTGTGTGCGAAATTCAATCAATTAGTATTTGACTGGTAGATTACAGTGTGCCAAATTGTGTAAGAGGACTCGCCCCCTTGGTCGTCTACCCTACGATCATCAGGTGGTAGGTCATTGACAGAGGATCGAGGAAATTAGCTAACTTCACCCACAGCTAGCGGTAGAGGTTTGGGCCCTAGACGCCAAGGTTATCGCCCGCTAATCTAAGGCTCTGATGGGTACGATTTTGTGAAATAATAATAGACGGGTAACTTTAGTTGTTCGTATGAAAACATAGCTAGGCCCCGCATGCTTTTAGCGCTGGTGAGAATGGAGTTTTTAACCAACTGGACTGATGGCTGTTATGAAATTTTTTCACACATTGTTCAATCGAATTTATTAGGATTAATGATTCCGTATTCTTTACTTACAACCACAATCTCGAGATCCATATCCACCGTCACAATTGTAGAGCAGAGTACGAACCGATACGAATATCAGAAATTAAAGGCAGATGGTCAACAGATTTTCAACTTTTTATTTGAGCCTATATTGCGCTTTTTGCAACAACAAAAACCACCAAAAACAGCCGCACTCACTGGCCCTTAAAGGGAAGGTAATCGTTTGGTAATCACTCTTAAAATCACTCTTAAAATTATTGGCAATATAAATTTACTTGCTCTATGCTTGCTTACAAGTACAGCAGCTTTCGATAGTATAAAGCATTTTGAGAATCATTTCACTTCGACGGGAAAAAGAAATCAGGTTTTATGCCTCAAAATTTGAATCTGAGAATTCTCAGAATGTGTATTCCTATATAGGGAATATTCTTCCTGCATGCGTGGACATATTATTTCGCTCCGGTTTTTCGGTGATATCTCAAAAATGCGACCACCCTTTGAAGTGAAATTTTTTACATGTTAGTTTTATTGTATATCATTATTTAAATAGGATTAAAACAATCAAACGGTTCCAAAAACCAAATGTATACTTTGTCTTTAAAGTGTGGACCATCTGTTTGGTGAGTTAAGGCACTGGTCCCCGTGTGTCACCACGGGCTGTCAGGAAGGGTTTGGGGCAGCTCAGGGTCGACATAGCTAGGCTGGCCGGTGCTGCTGGCAGAATTGCACCTGTGCTACGCCAGTCAAACAAACTGAACCCCGGTAAAAAAGACTTTCTATGAATAGGCTAAGGATCGCTAACTACTTGCCCTGACAAATATTTGCAATATGATGTTAATGGGCGACTGGCTCCCGACATAAAGAAAACGCGCCTTTCTGTTAAAAGTAAGTTTGTGAAATTTTGATTAAACGTAATTAATGACGTGCTGATTCTGTTTATCAAATATCTACCTCACCAAGGCATACCCCCAAAACAGTAATTAAAATAAATTGCCTTTTGTATCCGACGTGGTGATCCCCTGCCCTGGGTCCTGTAATAGAAGCCCCAAAATGTAAAAAACAATTAGGAATTTAATTACATCATTTAAGAGAAACTTTTACAAAGTTCAACCAAATTCCTAACTGTACGAGTTGACCTCTCCATGTGTGTTGCAAGTGCTTGAGCATAATTTCTTTTGATGGAAAACAATTACCACGAACACGTTGTTCGGGAAATATTCGACCTTGGGTTGCTCGTTGTCAGACAATCACTTGCAGGATTGTATAAATTATTCATTATTTTCGTTGTCACGCGAAGTTAGTCTTCGTCGAATGACATTCTCAATGAAAACAATTTCCGTGTGATTCGGGAGCTATTCAGTTACGTCGGTCGTCCTGTTAGTATGAAAAACCATGATAGTGTGACGAACTCGTAACATATCGTATTACTTTGAAGTTTGTAACTTTTTAGAACTTAGTGTAAAAAAATGAACTTCTCCGGAAAAATATCACAACTCCCTCACAAAGTCAAAATGTGTAACACAGACAAAGGTATTATGTAGCGGATCGGTTAGGATAAAGCGTCTTTATTTAACTTAAGTCTGAAAGTCCACTGCGATTATGAAGTCCAACTATTTTTTCTGTGAAATATTTCCCTCTGAAATAAAGTCGTATTCGAGAAAACTGTATACATGAAAACTTCAAAAAATGCAACAGCTGATTTCGGTTGTTTCAACCACATTTAAAGACAATGTGTTTACATCCTGAAAATTGTGCATGTTTTTTCACTATTTTCTGCTGACTTACACAACAGATTAAGCCCACATTTCCGCAGGTTTAATTTGTTATTTCATATTATTATATGGTTGATCAAAACAGGAACACGTCTGTGACTATTTTGTCCAGCTCTGTGACGTTTTTGTCAGCTCTACCAATTCTGTATAATATACCTTTAATGATGTGTAATACTCTTTTGTGTGTAGTAGTAAGTTGTATCCCCAAATTAGACTTGAGATAAAGTCGCCATTACTATCGATGTATTGCGGTAAACAGCGGTTTGATTTCAAGACTACTTCCCCAAGTTGAAGATACAATTGAAAGTTCATCTCATCACCGGTCACTTCTTAACTCTTGCAGTGCCCGCTATTTTGTGTTATAAACCTAAAATGTCCCGCTTTTTAAGGAATTTTTTCTCGAAATTCTGTATATTATTATAGTGCTTTATTATTTGATATATATTATAGGCCTATATTTTAAAAAGGGGGTCTTTCTCGTCGTCTAAACAAATGTATCTTGTTGATTTGTGTTGCCTTGGTATTTCCCAAAGTCAATAGTATTTCTTGAGTGATATTGCCCTCTCGTGATAACATGTTTATTATGGGTCGTACATGTACGACTGATGACACTTTCGGAACACATCAAATAGACCGTATGCCTACATGTACGACCTTTTCACTGAAAGGGAAAGTGTCATCCAAAAAAAGGAAAATTTACAGGTCACAAAATGCTGATGCTGTCGACATCATTAATCGAGACGCGTCGTCGAATAACCAAGGCGCCTTCATCCTGTCAACATCGGAGGGTTACCCAGCACTTTTGCCTCCATCGGGCATTGGGTCAAGCTACAAGATTTAGCTAACAGAAGTTAATTTATCATTGCGGGTTGGCAAACTATGTAGAGCCATGGAGGTAGTGGTAGAGCCGACGGTCCGCTCGTCGTCTAAAAACGCGTTACTTCAAGTACGCCCTCTTGTGGTGGCACCCAAATTAGTCATGTCGGCGCGAAGTCGCCAGACTGAACATCTGACGTTACACCACCATAGAGTTATATAATTATAAGAGACAGGGGACCAGTCTAGACTGAAGTCAGCACTAAATTTGGTGCTGGCAAGAAATCAAAAAACCTTGTCAACGACCGTCATTGACAGGTGCGAACAATCCTGAAATTAACTCGATTTGCAGGGAAAACTTACCATTGTTTTCAGGAGAAGTGGCTATTCGACAGCGTCTCGCACTACACAAAAAACATTTTGACAAATTGGCCATATAAAAAAAAAAAATTACATTTTGTGGACGTAACTCCTAGTGCATTACTTCAATCATAGAGAAAGGACTTTCTCTATGTTCTGTGTCCTGAATTCCTATATTATGTTTCAATCATGGAGGGATTCCTTCCTCCATGCTTCAATGGCACGCAATGTTCTGAGCGGGGATGCCACCCCACCCCCACTGTAGACTTGATTTCAAGTCTGAGATCGCGGTTATTTCTCTGCATCAGCCACACAAAATTCCCCCCCCCCCCCCCCCCCCCCCGCAGATTGGCTATCACGACGCGCTCTAACTCGCAATCGTAGGTTAAAGACGGAGGTTAATCCACAAGAGGGCGCTATTTCAGGCAATAATGTATTGGCTATCAGGTAGACTAAAAACCACGAGCACAGACTTGGAACCAAGTCTACCCCCACTGACTTGAAGAAACCATGAAGAAACTATGAGCCCCCCCCCCCCCCCTCCCAACATGATCCACTGGCGGATGTTCATTGCTCTGTAGGGTGTCATGGCCGAGTGGTAGAGCATCGGATTCAAGTTATGGTGGTTTAGTCATCGGGGTGTGGGTTCGAGTCCCGGTCATGACGTTTGTGTCCTTGAGCAAGACACTTTGCTATAATTGCTTCTCTTCACCCAGGGGTATAAATGGGTACCTGCAAGAGGTTGATAAGAGGTAGAGGTTGATATTGTGTTTGAAAAAGCCTTCGGAGCGCCATCACGGCAGCCCGGGCTGTATACTCCCCAGGGAGCTGAGAAAGATTAAAGGAATGTTATTGGCCCAATGACCAGGGCACTCATGTAAAGCGCATTGAGACGTTATTGTGAAATGCGCTATATAAGAACTAGTTATATATATGATGTAACCATGGTTCATCCGATCTTTCAAACCCCCCCCCCCTTTTTTTTATAACAAAAAGTTTGAGATTGGAAGATCCCTTTCCAATTACGAAAGCCTTCTGGAAGCTTCTTTTCGCCAGGGTTAAAGACTGATCAATTTGGACAAAGGTAACATTTTAAAAAAATGATGCAATGAAAAGTGTTGATTCATTCATATCATATGATGCAATACAATGCATTATTTGCATCGATGGTTCCTTTTTATAGCATATGGTGGAAGGAAATTCTTCCATGTTTATAAGTAAAAGCTTTGTTCATTGAAAAGGACGTCCTTAGGCAAAATAAAAATAAAAACATGTTTAGCGTCCTGCCTTTTTTGAGGGACTTTTTTTTTTTTCTTTTTTTTTCAGAAATGGCCGCCCGACAAATTTTCAAAACAACCGGCCGGGCTATTTTTCAAAATGGTTGCCAGCTTTTTTCGTTGTGCTTTTTCGATCTTGTTTATTTTTAGCATTTATTTTTTTCGTCAGAGATAATTGAATAAAAAAAAATTAAAAATAGGGGCGGCCTCTAAAAAGGAAGCGGGCGGGGCCGGGGACGCTAAACATGTTTTTATTATTATTTGGCCTTATCCATTGCCTAATTTCTGATGTATGATTACGCAGCACTCCCTGCGTGTGAGCGTGTGAGCATCATGGTATCACGTGGTCCTTTCTCTATGGTATATCTGTACAAGGTTCACACTTCCCTTCAAGCAGTGAAACTTGGCAACGTACCGCGTGCCGATTCTTTGTTGTCAAATATAGAACAAACAACAGAAAGTATAGTACTGGTACGTAGGTCAAGGACGACCGTACTTAACCCACTTTCCTTTTAAACCACATTCGGAGGGAAATAGCATGCAGTCGCCCCCAGCAGTCAGTTATATAAAGCAACAAACTCCTCGCAACATACACTTCGGTGCTGCAGTTGTTGATGGTGGTTGATCACATTTGATGCTGATATTTTTGTAGCTTTGTTTGCATCGTTTTCACCCGTATGCTCGACGTGGATGGTGGTTCTGTGCAGGTGCGGCCACAGTGCGGTTTGTACATTTAATTAGCCGTTGTCGTATTTGTCTGTCAATTCTATTGTCTGTAAAACAATATAAATTTAATGTACATGTACTACTATGCCTGCCGGGCATGCCTGGTGCTGCTTATTTTGTGTTTGTCTGACAGTAGGTTTGAAAAGGAATAAAAGCCACTGCTTCACATGAACCATGGAGGCATGAACCACATTACTCCAGTCCTTCATTCTTTGCATTGGCTGCCCATTGAATTTCGTATCATATTTAAAATATTGCTTCTTGTCTTCCATTGTGTCCACGGTTCTGCCCCTGAATATAATATGAGTCTTATCAAACGTTATGTTCCTTCCAGGCGTCTTCGCTCTTTGGGTTCTGGCTTACTTACTGTCCCCAAAACGCGCACAAACTGGGGGGACAGGTCCTTTGCACATGCTGGACCATTCCTCTGGAATCAGTTACCCTCACATATTCGGGATAGTAGCACCGTCGACACATTTAAAGACAGATTAAAATTTCATTTGTCTGAAACAGCATTTAAGTAGTCTATATTTCTTTTCATGCGCTTTGAGCACCTTTTTAGGTGGATATTGCGCAATATAAATATTCATTATTATTATTATTATCATGGAGGAAGAAATAATGAACCATGGAGGTAGATGAACCAGTAATTGTTGTCCTACCGCATATTTAATTACATACTGTATAATTACTAATATTGATTATTGTGTATGCATTTTAATTTTTATTATGTCACTGTGTAACTGAATGTTATATTATAATGTTATTGTTAAACTATTTACTTGAATTCTGTATTGACAAGGACAACGATGAAATAAATGATAAAAATTGTAATAACTGATGTTTATAGGCGAAGTAAAAAACTAAACATGTTTAGCTTTTTAGCGTCCCCGCCCGCTTCCTTTTTGGGGGCTGCATGGATTTAATTTTAATTTTTACCAATACAAAATGAGATTTATAATAAAATAAAATATCAAAAAATAAGTTAGTGGCCTGACGTTTCGACCCTAGCAGAGTCTTTCTCGAAGGCTAAATGACAACACACAACACACATACAAGCAGACAAGAGTTGCAAGAGTAGTCAAGTGGAAATACATGAATAGAGAGAGTGGAGGGAGAAAAGCAGAAAGCATTCAGAGAAGGCAGGGGGTAAGCAGGGATTATGAAGACAAAGGGGGTGGGGGGGGGGGGTTATGAAGGGAAGGGGATAGCTTGACCACAAGAAGTTGGGAACACAAAGGACAAAATGGAAGGTTAGAGGTAAATAATTAGTTAATACAATGAAGGGCAGACTAATAAAGTGGATAACTGTGTGGGAAAAGGAGAAGGCAAAAACAAAAGGTTATTAGTCATTTCCTTCTTGGATATTCAAACCATGGGGCTGAGTGGTCTTTATGCGCCTTATCCAAAGTTTTTCCCTACTCAGACGGACAGTCTCTCTGCAGTTACCTAGTGCCTCAATGCCCTGTAAATTCATGTCAGAAATGGAGGGTTATCAACTGATCAACTGATCCATCAGAAAACAACATACTTGCAAGTCAGAACTTCGCCTGTGCCGATTACGCGGTTAAAAAGCGATCATTCAATTGAATTACACATAATTTACATTTATTCTTGTGAAAGTGAGCTACAGCAGGTTTCAAACTGTAAACATGTTCAATGTCTTGTCTATATTTGTTTCACAGTGGAAAACCAAAGGTTGTTTAGAACTTGTTAAAAGAATGGCAGGCATTTTGGAAAAAAAAATAATAAAAAAATCATGTTTTTTTTCTTGAACCCGGATGGTAAACATGTTTTTTAAAACTCTGCCTTACTCAATATTACCATACCGAAAGGTAAGTGGAGCATGTGAAAATGATGGTCAAAAGATACACACCATTACGCCAACGCTGGTGGCAGTGATCATTCATATCATAGGCAACTCCTGTTGTTGACAAAACCATAAAAGATCTGTTTTGACCTCCAGGGCAGCTGCAGCTGGACACAATATGCACAAAAATAAGTCAAAATAAAAATTGCATTATATGTTGACGACGATCGTTTTCATAAGCTTATTTTTCTTATATCCTTGGTATGTAGTTCGATACAAATTTGCTGGCTTTGTAGAACTTGGAATAGTAGTCTGAACTGAGTCTAATTCTACCTCCATGATTAATAGTCGTCGATAGAATGATGCCAAGATTTGTATTTTATTTATTTATTTAAAACCATATTTAAAGAGGGTGACCCATCAATATCAAGCAAAAATACATGACAATTATAGTCTTTTTGGTTACAAAAAAGAAAAAAAAGGATTATGTTTTTGTACCTATACTTTTTGTTGAGCTTGTGTTATCAAAATAAAATTGTTTAATGAGTTGAGTACTACCTACAAAATGAGAGTGAGAGAGTGAAAGTAACCGTTATTTGTTTGCTGTAATGTTTTCTTTTGTATCATGTTAGATTATGTAAAAAAGGAAATGAATCAATTAAGGCAAGGTCACTTTTTTGTTTCCCACAGTATTGTGAAAAGAAACACACAAAATGACAAAGACAGAGGATGATTCGATACCGAACGAGGAGATTGCCGATTCTGGAAGTCAGCAGGAAGATCCAACAGAACAGAAATCAGGTATAAATGAATGTAGCCCCACTAGCTTTTAATAGCAGTGGTTGTACTCCATATCATCTTCTTTTAGTTGCCAATGATATCATTGTAATTATCCCTTCCACACGATACGAATTACCCAAATATTTATTTTATCTTTTAAGACTCGAAGTGCTAACCCTTGCAAACTTCCAGGTAAAAGCCATTTCAGAGTTTGCCCTTAACTTTTCTAATGACTAGCCAGCAGGACTGGGCCTAATTTCATGGCTCTGCTTACCGCCAAATTCTGCGCTTGCGATCACCATTCTCCGCTTACCGAGCAAGCGCCAAACTTCTGCGCTAGCTGTGTAAGCGTAGAATGCCTAGTAACGTGGATTACGCAAGCGCACAAGCAAAAATTCCATGCTTACCCGTGAAATACGCTTGACGTAAGCGCGGAATTCCCTGCTTCCGTAAGTGGCAATTCTTTGCTTACGGTAAGCAGAGCCATGAAATTGGGCCAAGTTAGCTTGTCATTTCACTTGTCGGCCAGCTTTTTCACTAGTTCATATTTCAAAATATTGGGATGCTTTTCAACACTGAACTAGCCAGCCGGACCACTTGAAGGGAGTTCTTATTGGTCTCCCTGTGTTTTAACTGCATTTGGCCAGTGGACCATTGTTAAGGGAGAACGCTGCATTTCCGGGAAGTAGCTAGCGCTGCTTGGGAGTTGGGTCGCAACAATTTGTTTGCATTTATATGACGGGTCGATTTGGTTGATAAGCAGTTTGCATTGAAAACAATCTGAATTAGAGTATTTTTCATATTTTTCTTACAGATACTCAACTAGAAAATGGCAGCACCTTGTTTCCTGAGAACAATGCTCAAGATCAAACGGCTGCCGTTGATGATGAAGCAATTGAACTGAAGACAGAGCAACAAGAAGAAACTATAAACGAAGAAGACAAAGTCAAAATTAAAACCAGAAATGTCAGCACCTTGCAACTTGTGAGTTCATTCAAACTTTTTTGAACCATTGTTACTGGTGCTGGTGGTGATTGTGGGAGGAGGGGGAACTGACCAGCAGGACCAGCTAGCTTGTCATTTCACTAGCCCATCAGCTTTTTCATTAGTCCATAATTCAAATTAAACAAAGATGTTGTTCAACTCTAAACTAGCCAGCTGAACCACTTAGAGTAAAGTTTGACTGGTCCTCAGGTGTTTTAACTGGCATCTGGCCAGTGGACCACTCTTAAGGGAGAACGCTGAGTGTGTTGTCGTGTCTTCAAGATATTTAAAACATTATGATACGTCTATACGTCTTTAAATAAATTGTTGTGCCCTACCTTTTTATTGACAGTTCCGTTTTGCTGGTCCCTTTGAGGTAGTGCTTTTAATCTTGGCTGTAATCCTTGGTACAGCCCAAGGAGTGTCTTTACCCCTCGTCCTTTTGTTCTTTGGGAAAGTGACAGATGCCTTTATTGATCAAGGCAAAGACTTTGGAAGTGTAACAAATGTCAATGGATCAACGGATACCACACCAACTATGTAAGTATTTCAGATTGTTTATCTCAATTCATTATTAGTTAAGTGTAACTGATTATTTAACTATTTTGTGCTGGCTAGATAGCTCAGTTGGTAGAGAGCCGGAAGGTTAATCCAGAGGTCCCAGGTTTAAGTCCCGCTCTTGTCAAATTTTCTTTGTCCAACCCCAATTTATTTTAAATTTACCCAGTCAGTTTCGCTTGTGGTTTATTACTTGATATTTGAAATAATAAGTCGCATCCCTTTAAGGTGTTCCCTCTGCTGCTGCTTCCCATGTTGTATCATAAACTTTGGTTAGATCCCTGGCTACACGGCAGTTACAGATTGAATGGCTTCTGACTGGCACCCAAGACAAAGATATTGACAAAATAGTAGGGCTAGATAGCTCAGTTGGTAGAGCGCCGGACTCAAGTCCTGCTCTCTTCAATTGGTCTTTGTTCAACCCTAATTTGATTTTCATAATTAATTTTAGCAATAAGTCAATTAATTTTCTTGGTTTCCTTTCTTCCCCCTAGCCCAGCAACTAACCCCATCGATACTATTACAGAGTATTCAATTTATTATGCCGGCCTAGGTGTGATATTTTGTATCATTGGCTACCTACAAAATATGTTATGGAACACAGCTGCCGAACGTCAAATCCACAAGATTCGACTGCAATTTTATCAGGCAATTCTTCGGCAAGAAATAGCTTGGTTTGACACCCATAAAGCTGGGGAACTCATCTCAAGAACATCAGAGTAAGTTATGATTATTTTTTTCTATACAAAAAATTGACCATTTTGAATATTAATTCTTTCAGATTCTACTAAATTATACATTTGTTGAGAATCCAAATATTCTGCTCAGGAAAACTTGCTGTACTTAACATATGTCAAGCATGGTTGGCACAGCAGCATAGATTCAAACAAAATTGGGTTAAATCCAATGGATTTATATAGGTTGGAGGACCATGGGAGGTTTGGAACCTCAGTTAGTGAAGCAAACCCAGAGGCCACAAATTTTAACTCCACTCTGATCCAATTTTCTTTTTTCTCCATTACTTAAAACCGTTGCGGTACCAACTGCAAAAATAAATTATTCAAACTACCTCTGCCTACCGGGAAATCTCTGTGGTTCAGTGGTGAGACATCTGCTTTAGAATAGCAAAGGTCATGGGTTCGAATCCCACCCAAATAATATGCCTGTGGGTTTTTCACAAGACTGTTGAAAGTACTGAGTATACAGTGCTTAACACACATCGGTGTACTGGTAAACACAGATGTGACTTTGGCTGAGTGATCTAGCTCAACAGGCCTCAAGTTCTGATGGTTTATTCTTTGGAGTGTGGGTTCAAATCTCATTCATGACGTTTGTGTACTTACCTTGATAAGCTACTACTACTAGGATATTGTGCTATATAAGAACCAAGTGTTATTACTATAATTATTATTATAAATTGCCATTTATTTAAGATTTTTGTGTTGCAGTTTTTATTTGATTTGCTATTTGATTGTTTTGACTTTCATAGTGATATTGACAAGATCCGTGCTGGATTTGGTGACAAGCTTGGGCTAATCTTGCAGTACTTGGGCACCTGTTGTGGTGGAATCGTCCTCGGTTTCTCCAAGTCTTGGAAACTAACTTTGGTTATCCTGTGTGTGGCATTCATTATCATGATGCCCTCTATTGCAATTGGTGCTAAGGTAAGTACAAATGGTGGGGACAGGGGCAGAAATAGGGGGCTTCAAGAATGGTTGGAACCAGTAGGGATATGGCATGGGGTAAGGGGCTTGAAGAATGGGTGGAACCAGCTGGGATATGGCATGGGGTAAGGGGCTTGAAGAATGGGTGGAACCAGCTGGGATATGGCATGGGGTAGGGGGCTTGAAGAATGGGTGGGAAGAGTAGGGATAAGGCATGGTTTTGGGGGCTTGAAGAATGGGTGGAACACCTTATGAAGGCTTTGAGAAGTAGCAGTTCCTATGCCACTCCAAAGAAGAAAACAACAACAAACAACAAATTGCAAAACAAACCAAAAAGGCCCTCTGAACCAATTGCCTCTTTAGGTATTTGTCATCACCTGTTCTTCATGAACAATCAGTAGATGTTTTACAGGCAAAGTATACCTTTGGTTTTTCTTGAACCGGTAGGCTGTTTTAATTCCATTAAAATGAAGACATGTACAATAAAACTAACCTGTGAAAATTTCACTTCAAAAGGTGGTCGCGTTTTTGAGATATCGCCCCAAAAACAGAGCAGATATGTCCAGGCAGGAATAATAATCCTTATAGGAATACACAATCTGAGAAACTTTTCTGACAGAAACGTTTCTCAGATTCAAATTTGGGGACATAAAACCTGATATCTTTTTCCATAACCACATTACTTCATAAGTGAAATGATTCTCAAAATGCTGTATACTATCGAAAGCTGCTGTACTTCTAGCCAAGTATGTTTTTGTTGCCATTAATTTTAAGAGTGATTACCAAACATGTACCTTCCCTTTAAGACTCATTTCTTATTCCTCCAGCTGATTCGTAAGATGACCACAAGAGCCTTAGATGCCTATGCGAAGGCAGGAGCAGTTGCAGAGGAAGTCCTCTCTTCCATAAGAACAGTGGTGGCTTTTGGAGGAGAACATAAAGAAGTAGAAAGGTAGATGCTATGTCCCTCACTTCTCCTTCCCCAAAATTGGCAAAACATAAAGACATTTTCTCCAGAAGATGTTAAATATTTTTATCTTTAAAATATTTTCAGGTACACAGAAAATTTGTACGGTGCTAAGAAGGAGTCGATAAAGAAGGACATTCTGCAGTCTGTCTTGATTGGAGTCTTCTACTTCAACTTCTATGGAACTTATGCCCTAGCTTTCTGGTCAGTTGTTCAAATCGGCGATCAATGAAGAGTTTTTAGGTTTTAATCGAACAAAGAAAATAAATGTAAAATTGTGTGCGAAAATAAACTGAGCAGGAAATAGTTTTACAATTAAAGCTAATTATTAAATGCGTGTGAAGAAATTGAACAAAAAATTAAATAATTTCCTTCTGCTTTTTTTTCCCAGGTACGGGTCAACCCTATATTTATCTGGTGAGCTTAGCCCAGGAGATATTATTGTGGTTTGTATTTTGGATTTTCCTTCTACTTTGTTTGTTTTTTGGTTTGTTTAGGAAACTTTCCTAAGTTTGATTGTAAAGACCTGAACTACTCAGATTATCAAAGTCTTTGAGGAATTTAAGAGGGGGTGGGTGCATTGAGTGGAAGATTGTATGTGAATAGTAATACACCACTGCTTCTTTTCAGAACTATCACAACTCATAAAAGTATTTTCATGTACCGTGGTGTTTCAACAGAAAAACCTTGTTTAGAAAAGGAAAGGGTATTTTCAACTGATCAAACGGTACCGTTTGTTTCCTCCAACAGACTTTTCTTGGGATCTTATTCGGTGCCTTCTCATTGGGCCAAGCAACTCCATACATCACTGATTTCATCACAGCAAGAGCAGCAGCTGGTGCCGTTTGGGAGATTATAGACCAGGTAGTCTGATCTCTAAACTTTTTCAGTGCTAAAGTCGTACATGTACCATCTATTTGATGTATTCCGAAAGTGCCAATATCGTACATGTATGATCTATTTTTATGTACTCAAAAAGTGTCATCAATCGTATCGTCTGTACGACCCATAATATACATGTGATTACGAGAGGGCATTATCACTCAAGAAATAGTATTGACTTTGGGATGTACCAAGGCAACACAGATCAGCAAGATCGGTTTTGTTTTGTGAGAAAGATTTTGTTTATACAGAATTTCGGAAAATCTCAAAAAGCTGGGCATTTTAGGTTCAAAACACAAACAAAAGCAGGCACTGAAAGCGTTTATGTTAACCCTTCACAAAAAAGCCAAGCCTGAAACTTTCGACTGATAATTTTACTTGAAGAGTTTGCTGTGAATGAATCCTGGAGGAGGATGGAACCAATACACAGTGAGTCTGTGACCTGTCTAGTGTAACCTCTCAATGACCTTGGGTTAACCTGGAAGCAACAACATCAGAATGGCTTGTGGATGAGTCCGTTTGTCTTGTGACACGTCTTTCAACAATGACTTTATTTCTGTCACATTTCCACCTACACCTCATAAAATGATCAAACATGGCCACCACTTATAATAACAATTTCATTTTGTAGATTCCAGATATTGATAATTCATCTGAACTGGGTCTGAAACCAGACGCATTGACGGGAGATATTTCTTTCAAAAATGTCCATTTCTGTTACCCTTCAAGACCAGACGTTAAGGTAAGTAAATCACCCCCCTCTTCCCCACTGTCCCTACCCCTGAAACAAAACGTTTTCCAACGAGTCCTTTCCTTAAGTCCCAATACACCGATCCATTAAGCCACGCCCATTTCTCATTGACCAATCACAACTGCAAAATCTGATCACCATTTGAGCCGTTTGGTGATCTTTGCACTAACGGTGATCGGGTTTCGCGGCTGTGATTGGTCAACTCGTAAGGAGGCGGGGCTTAATGGATCGATCTATTACCTCAAACTTCAAGGTTGTAGTGGGGGTGAAATGGAATTTTTTAATTATAATGTTTTGACTTAAAAGAATAGGTAGCCAAAGTAGCCACCCTGGCCCAGTTTCAGAGAGCTGTTTACAGTGGAATTCTGTTGCTACGCCGTGCCTTGGCCCATAGAATAACACGCTTTACAGGGTGTGGTAAGCACAGAATTGATTGCTAAGCAGGGCGCCATGAAATTGAATAACACGCTTTACAGGGTGTGGTAAGCACAGAATTGATTGCTAAGCAGGGCGCCATGAAATTGAATAACACGCTTTACAGGGTGTGGTAAGCACAGAATTGATTGCTAAGCAGGGCGCCATGAAATTGAATAACACGCTTTACAGGGTGTGGTAAGCACAGAATTGATTGCTAAGCAGGGCGCCATGAAATTGAATAACACGCTTTACAGGGTGTGGTAAGCACAGAATTGATTGCTAAGCAGGGCGCCATGAAATTGAATAACACGCTTTACAGGGTGTGGTAAGCACAGAATTGATTGCTAAGCAGGGCGCCATGAAATTGAATAACACGCTTTACAGGGTGTGGTAAGCACAGAATTGATTGCTAAGCAGGGCGCCATGAAATTGAATAACACGCTTTACAGGGTGTGGTAAGCACAGAATTGATTGCTAAGCAGGGCGCCATGAAATTGAATAACACGCTTTACAGGGTGTGGTAAGCACAGAATTGATTGCTAAGCAGGGCGCCATGAAATTGAATAACACGCTTTACAGGGTGTGGTAAGCACAGAATTGATTGCTAAGCAGGGCGCCATGAAATTGAATAACACGCTTTACAGGGTGTGGTAAGCACAGAATTGATTGCTAAGCAGGGCGCCATGAAATTGAATAACACGCTTTACAGGGTGTGGTAAGCACAGAATTGATTGCTAAGCAGGGCGCCATGAAATTGAATAACACGCTTTACAGGGTGTGGTAAGCACAGAATTGATTGCTAAGCAGGGCGCCATGAAATTGAATAACACGCTTTACAGGGTGTGGTAAGCACAGAATTGATTGCTAAGCAGGGCGCCATGAAATTGAATAACACGCTTTACAGGGTGTGGTAAGCACAGAATTGATTGCTAAGCAGGGCGCCATGAAATTGAATAACACGCTTTACAGGGTGTGGTAAGCACAGAATTGATTGCTAAGCAGGGCGCCATGAAATTGAATAACACGCTTTACAGGGTGTGGTAAGCACAGAATTGATTGCTAAGCAGGGCGCCATGAAATTGAATAACACGCTTTACAGGGTGTGGTAAGCACAGAATTGATTGCTAAGCAGGGCGCCATGAAATTGAATAACACGCTTTACAGGGTGTGGTAAGCACAGAATTGATTGCTAAGCAGGGCGCCATGAAATTGAATAACACGCTTTACAGGGTGTGGTAAGCACAGAATTGATTGCTAAGCAGGGCGCCATGAAATTGAATAACACGCTTTACAGGGTGTGGTAAGCACAGAATTGATTGCTAAGCAGGGCGCCATGAAATTGAATAACACGCTTTACAGGGTGTGGTAAGCACAGAATTGATTGCTAAGCAGGGCGCCATGAAATTGGACCCTGAAGAGAGCCATCTCTAATGCTGAGGTTGAATGACTTAATTTTGTTAGTTTTTCTTACCTTTACCAATCACAACTCGGCAAACTAAATCACTCCTTTGTTTTTGTTGAGTACTAATCCTGAAGTGTTTGATTTTTTAATAATCTTACAGGTGTTGAATGGTTTGACCCTAGAGGTCAAGCAAGGTCAGACAGTTGCGTTGGTTGGTAGTAGTGGATGTGGTAAAAGCACCACAGTACAACTCGTCCAGCGGTTCTATGATCCATTGTCTGGATCGGTGAGTCTTTGTCTTTCTTTCTCAAGACTTTTTGATGGAAGCTTTTTCCAAAGACAAAACAAAAAAGTTATTGGATTGACCATTGTTACACATGTGTGTTAATTGTTTGCTTGTAATGTATATCCATCAGGTCAAATTAGATGGGAATGACTTGCGTGACATCAATGTAAGGTGGCTGAGAGAGAACATTGGAGTGGTCAGCCAAGAACCTGTCCTCTTTGCTACCACCATTGCTGAGAATATCCGCTACGGTCGTGTGGATGCAACAGATGAAGACATAAAAGCAGCTGCAGTGGAGGCTAATGCTCATGACTTCATATCTGCCTTACCAGAGGTAAGATTTTTTTCCTCTACAATCTCATCATCATTGTACTCCTCCATAAAAAGTATTAAGACAATCATTGGAAAATAAAACTCTCACTTACTTTTCTCAGGGATATGAGACACTTGTTGGTGACCGAGGGGCTCAGCTGTCCGGTGGTCAGAAGCAACGTGTAGCCATTGCGAGGGCGCTAGTTCGTAATCCAAAGATCCTGTTACTGGATGAAGCTACATCAGCCCTTGATACTGAGAGTGAGGCTACTGTCCAATCAGCCCTTGACAAGGTAAGATCCTTTTTGAGGTACTTTAAAGGTAGAAATATAGATTTGTAAATACTCCAAAAATTAAGGACCATTACCGACTTACTTAGTGAGAAGCATTGCAGCTGTTGATAGTATTTTTCTGAACAGATTCTCTTCAAAGTAAAATGGTTTGGGTAATTTTTCACTTGAAAATATTTGAATCTGAGAAACAATTGCCTTGTCAGTTTTTTGCAGTTTCCTCAACAAGTAGACACTTTATTCAGCTGAAACTTTCACATGTGACTTTATATTGTATCTTTCTGATAATTTTGCCTATAAATCAGTATTACGTTGACAAAAAACAATCTATGTTGGAAGAACCAGAGGTAAGATAAGTGTTGCCGTTTTCAACAGTGTACTCTGCTTTTATTTCCTTAAAGATATCTTTGATTCAGATATTTAATCAATGTACCAGATCTTTTGGTGATGAGATGTTTATTTTATTTTGTTCCCCAGGTCCAGGCTGGCCGCACCACCATCGTCATCGCCCACCGTCTCTCAACAATTCAAAATGCAGATGTCATCTGTAGCTTCAAAGACGGCAACATCTTTGAGAAAGGTTCCCATGACGTCTTGATGCAAGACCAGAATGGTTTGTACTATGGTTTAGTCCAACTTCAGAGCCGTAAGGAAGAGAAGACTGAAGAGGAGGCAGAAGTGAAGGAAGAGGAATCTGAAGATGATGATGATGATGATGAAGAAGAAAATGCAAAAAAAGGTTTGGATACTAATAGTTTTTACTTCAAATTAAAGCCGAGTTAAAAAGCTATCACCAAAACAGGTTGTCTCTGTTTTATCTAACTGTAGGTAAAGTTATAATTGACCCTTTGCACTGGCGTCACTCTTGGCTAATATCTGTACATGGTCTGCCATTTCGGAAGTCCAATGGCATGTAAAGATATTGTGAGTGTCTAAACGCGCACCAATCGCCTAAAATGCGCACTGTTCAGTAACATGGCACAACTAAGATTTGTCCCCGAGTGATGGCGTCGCAGAATTAGGTTATTGTATAATAACTGGGCCTGATTTCATAGAGCTACTTAAGCAGAAAATATTGCTTAACAATTGTCTGCTAAGCAGAAATGAGCAGGATACCAGTCAACATTTTAACATGACGTGGTAGTTTGGCTGATAACCTTATTCTGGTAAGCGAAATGTTGTTGTGCTTAACTACTTTTTGTGCTTAAGCAGCTTTATGAAATTGGGCCCTGAACTCTTGAATGATCTTATTTTTGTTCTTGCTATACTAACCCAACTCTTTGATTTCTATTAACCTACCTTTTAAAATAAGACTTGGATGTTGAGGAGGAGTTCTTCCCAATGGCAGGTAGGTTTGTCTTGAAGTTGTTCAGTAGGTTTGTCTTGAAGTCATTAAGTAGGTTTGTCTTGAAGTTATTTTAAAGTTGTTCTGTGGTAATTCTGTCCTATTTGTTACAAGGAGTCATACGATCAGTGAAAACAACTTCAAATTCAGTTTTATTTTTAAGCTCACTTAAAAGTGTTACAAGAATCATCAAACATTTCTGTGATTTTGGGGGGGTCAAAATATGTGAAAATAATTGGCAATCAGCCCCCCCCCTAAAAAAGTGCTTTCTTCGTACCTTTCTTGTAAAATGCATAAGTGTTGTCTTTAGCCAAACTTGGGCTTGTATTGTTTAAAAATGTCTTGCTTTGATGTTATAGTATTTTTCATTGTATTTGTTTGGGCTGAATAGGTTATTTTTGTATTAACTGCTGTTAATAGTTTTTTAAACTCTTTTTCTTTGTCAATGTTGTCTCTTTCTCTTACACTGCATGTGAAAAATATTTGTAAACTATGATATTATTTGTGCATTTAAGTTATTTTAGAAAAAAATGACATAACTTTCAAAATATCTTCTCAATATCAGCTGAAGCTCAGAATGCAGAGAAGGAACCGCTGTCGTCATCTCGCAATCGGAATATTTCTGGCTCAAGTGACAAACAAACTCCAGACCTGAATCGGATGGTATCTACAGTATCGGCAGCCTCTGATGAGCCAGAGACAAAGGTAAATGAGAGGTTTCCATTGATATTAAAGTCATGTCTTGCAGTCACTCCAATTAGAAATGGTAACTCTGAGCCACCATCAGCACCCACAGCTAAGCTAGATTTAAAAACTAAATCGTTTCCAATCATCGATTTTCATCAAAATCAATCAATATTTTTCTACAGGAGGATGTGGAAGATGTCTTGAAGAATTTTAGTTTTACACGAGTCATGAAGATGAATTCTCCTGAGCTCTTCTACATCATCATTGGTGTTATCTGCTCAGCTTTCAGTGGAGGAGTGCAACCAGCATTTGCAGTTATCTTCAGTCGCATCCTTGCAGTAAGCATTTGAGCAAGCAATATCCAGCAAGAATTTACAAGAAATTCTACTTTTATCAAATGCACATTTTACCCACACTAGGCTCTTTTCTTTAAAACCTTTATCCAAGTGAGTGTGTTCAGATTATATTTAAATCCTCCATTGCCCATATTTGAAATGTTTCCTTTCTTTGCAGACATTTGCTCTTCCAGTGGAACAAGTACAAGCACAAGTGGTCATCTATTGTCTTCTACTCTTCGGAACCGGTGTTGTAGCTTTTATCTCAAACACTGTTGGGGTAAGTAGGACCCCCGTTCAACCCTCCTCCAATACATCTAGCTCTAGATTCTTTATATTTGACGCCATGACCTGAAACAGCGCCCTCACAGAGGTCAAAGGAAGACCTCTCAGTTGGTTTAAAGTTGCGCTTGACCTCAGCGATGGCGATCTATGCAAGGGATCTAATGGATAGTGTGATTTTATTTGTTGTAGGGAGCGAGTCTTGGTAAATCTGGTGGTGAGCTTACGATGCGTGTACGAAGGATAGCGTTCAAAGCCATGCTGCGACAGGTAAGAACTAAATCACACTCACTTGAATGATACTCTATGTACAGGAGATTTAGCAATCTTACTTTTCTTTCAAGAAAGTGTTTCTGTATCATTTCTTTTCAAATTTAATAAGAAGATCAATGAATGAGTTTGCATTTTGATTCAGTTTGAGGTGACAAAGTGAGAAAAAAACCTCCATCCTTCTGTCAATATAGAACTCGTCAGAACTTGGGGAGTAAGTATTCAACTGGTAACCTTGCAGGTACCAACGACCATAATGTAAATCTCTTACGTGTGAATTGTTGGCTATGAACAGAGCTGAAATGTCATTTTGAAATGTCAAGACCACAATGGCACTTTTCAGAGCCAACACTCCTCCCATACGAGATTTACACATGGTCGGTTGTACCCACAGGGTTACTAGTCCTAGCTACTTCCTCAGAACTTGATCATGGCAGTAATAAAATCAAAGAATTGTTTGTCCTTCTTACTTCATCAGGACATTGCTTTCTTTGATGATCATAAAAATAGCAGTGGCGCTTTGACTACAAGATTATCAACAGAAGCAAACATGATTCAGGGGGTAAGTATATTATATACAGTAGCTGATTTTATTCTTTGGGTGTGCCAGCCACAAGTCGTCAATCTCTTTTTGTTTGTGTGTTTTTGGCGGTTAGTATTACCCTAGTAATGACAATATAAGGAGTCCAGTTGGTAAAGTGCCAGCACATTAATCCGGAGGTCCAAGGTTCAAATCCCACTCTAGTCAAATTTTCTTTGTTCAACCCCAAAGTTGTATTTTTCTGAGTATTAAAAGATTGTTTCTTTTACTTTCTTTTACTTTCTTTTACTTTCTCTTTCTCTCTCTTTCTCTTACTTCTCTTACTTTCTCTTACTTTCTCTTACTTTCTCTTACTTTCTCTTACTTTCTCTTACTTTCTCTTACTTTCTCTTACTTTCTCTTACTTTCTCTTACTTTCTCTTACTTTCTCTTACTTTCTCTTACTTTCTCTTACTTTCTCTTACTTAATCACATGTTCAGGTGACTGGTAGTCAGTTTGGCTTCATCGTTCAAGCTTTCTGCAATATCGGTGTAGCTATCATCATTGCGTTTATCTTCGGTTGGCAGTTGACGTTACTTGTCCTAGCCTTCCTGCCTCTGATTGCATTTTCAGGCTTAATGCAGATGAGGCTACAAAGAAACTTTGCAGTGATGCGACAGTCAAGCAAAGAGAGTATCGGGAAGGTAAGCTGGTGTACAGACGATGTGACCTCTGACGTCATTTGAAAATCATAACATGATGCGCGCGCATGTCACCGGGCAAAACCTTTGTGTACTTGACAGCCAGCTAGAAAGTACACGCAATATGACTTGGACAACAGACTTGTCAACAGAGGGCGGTTTGAATGTAAACAGAGGTCACATCGTCTATACAGCCACATGGCAATAACAGTGTGATGACTCGGTCTTCACTGCGAGGTAATGACCAAGTTGGCTGGCTGCTGTGGACCAAGTTGCAGCGGCCAGCCACCAACCAAGGTCATTACCATGCAGTGAAGACAGGCTCCTCACACTGTTATTGCCAATAATAAATACCATATAATAACAATAAAAAACCTAATAATACATATAATGCTTTTTCACACTCAAGAGGCATCTCAAAACATTATTAGGTATACAAAAGGTACGCAGACTTTTTATGCAGCAAAATGGTTAAGTGCCTTGCTCAAGGGCACAAGTGTCAGGACCAGGTATCAAACCCACACTCTGCTGCTGACAACACCGGAGCTTGGGTCCGGTGAACTAGACCGCTCGGCCATGACACGCCACTTATCCTGGAAGAGTAGGGGTTAACCCCGGTGTCTTTACTTTGGTTCACAGTAACTAGCATCCTTGTCTACTGGTTTCCTCAGGCTTCTGAGTCACAGTGATTAAGTTTGCTTTTGAGGCATCCTTGGTTTTATTATTTATACTAAAATCCTGAAATGCTTTACACTTTTGTTTGTTTTCATTTTGCAGATTGTCACAGAAACTATTGAGAATATTCGCACTGTTGCAAACTTGACGGTCGAGCCTACCTTCTACAAACAGTATCTGGAATTCCTTGACAAACCTTACAAGTAAAAACCTTTCTATTATCCTTTTTACATTTTAAAATAGGGTGATTCTAAGAAATATTTATATGAAGAATTAATTTATGTCAGATTGACAAAATGCCTTAAAGGAACTGTGTTGATCGTCATTATCAAAGCAGGCCTTTGGCTGTACATGGAATGATGAACTCTCACCTAGTCACTGCATACGTGCGCCCTCCCTCTGTATCATACCTATGGAAAGCGTGCGCGCGCATGCTGTAACACGGTGAGAGTTTATAATTCCATTTACAGCCACAGGTCTGCTTTGATCGTGACGACTCGGCCACAATTCACTGAAGTGTTCTAGCATTTTTTTATATTTTTTTCTAATTTATTTAAAACAATTTTCCATAGAATGGTTTAAAAAAAATATATATATCGGACTTTAAATTATCGTTTCATTCTACAGAGTTGTTTTGTTTACTTACTAAAGATATTTATCAATTTCAGAAAGTAAACAAGCATTAAATCTGAGAATGGTTGTTCAGATGTTTTTGTTTTTTCTTTCAATCTTCAGGAACAGTCTCAAAGATGCTCATTTTTCAGGCCTTACATATGCAGTTTCTCAGAGTGTCATCTTCTTCTGCTATGCAGCATCGTTTCGTCTTGGTGGATGGCTTGTTGAAAATGACAAAATGGAATTTCAAAACATCTTTCTGTAAGTCAAAACAAAACCAGGGCTCAACTTCACTAATCACTAAGATTCATCTTAAGATGTGTTGTCAATATCACCATAGTTATTAAAGACCAATTATATAAGTTTTAAACAAATTTTTCGTTGGTTTTTATTCACACTGATTTTTCTTTGCTGTGACAGGGTCTTCTCAGCCATAGTGTTTGGAGGATTTGGTTTAGGCCGTGCCATGGCCTCGGCACCAGACTACAGTAAAGCCAAGATTGCTGCAGCTCATGTGTTCCAGTTGGTGGATAGAGAACCATCCATTGACAGCTACAGTGATAAAGGATTACAGCTTGTAAGCTCTTATTAAATGTTTGTGACGATTCAGGGAAAGGGCAAATTTAATGCATTTCTAAATATATCAACTCCGAAAGTCTTATTCAAAAGAAAATTGTTAATTTATATGAGAATCTTCTCTCCTGCCGACACTTTATTTTCCCTTCTGCCTGTGATATCCTTAAACTCATAATCTAAATATCCCGCCCCAAAACTGTCTCTCCCAGACTTGGATGGAAAATTTAAAAAGTTTTCTTCTTCTTTCAATAGGACAATTTTTCTCCAGAGATTTCCTTTGACAATGTGCGTTACCGTTACCAAACCCGTCCTGATGTACCAGTTCTACGCGGACTGACTGTCTCTGTGAAGCCAGGAGAAACCTTGGCTCTAGTTGGAAGCAGCGGTTGTGGGAAGAGCACGTCTGTTTCACTGATGGAGAGGTTTTATAACCCAATCTCCGGACAAGTGGTAAGGTTTAAACTGCAGATCATGTCATCTTCTTAAGTGTCAATTGAAGTGAAACGTTTGTTTGAATTATTGAAAAGGGCATTGATGACTCTCACTGATGAAGTTATCCTTTTATTAAACTTCCCTAGAGTTTGGACAACCATGAGATCAAGATTCTGAACCTTGGCTGGTTTCGATCTCAGATTGGTTTAGTCTCCCAGGAACCAATCCTCTTTGATCGTACTGTGGCTGATAATATTGCATACGGTGACAACTCCAGAAAAGTAACCATGGAAGAGGTGATTGATGCAGCCAAGAAAGCCAACATCCATGACTTTATTGCTTCATTACCTGAGGTAAGTTTGTTTTGTTAAAGATTTAGAGATTCAATTCCAACTGTGAAGCTTATGACAGAGTTATATCAAAAGATTTTCTCTTGTTTTTAGGGTTATGAGACAAGAGTAGGAGATAAGGGCACCCAGCTGTCTGGCGGTCAGAAGCAGCGAGTGGCCATCGCGAGGGCGCTTGTCCGTAACCCCAAGATCCTCCTTCTTGATGAGGCTACGTCTGCATTGGACTCCGAAAGTGAAAGAGTAAGTTCCTGTGGTGTTTCATTATCTTCACATTGAGACTTTATTTGAATTCAGATTAGAAAAAAAAAAAATAAATCAGTTATGGTTCCTTGGAGCGCATCCCCTTACATGGATAACTGTGGTAATTCTAGATCAAGCGCCGACCTTACGGGAGGCATGCTCTTATTAGGAACAAGACCAACCCGGGTCCGCCCGGCTCCGTTGGTGAACTCTGGATAACCTGGCCGATCACACGGTCTCTGCACCGGCGACGGATCCTTCGAATGTCTGCCCTGATGTCCTCTCTTTAATCTCTTTGATCTGATGAATCTTAAAATTCTCTTTTCTAGGTTGTACAAGAAGCCTTGGACGAGGCCAAGAAGGGTCGTACCTGCATCACTATTGCCCACCGTCTCTCCACCATCCATGATGCTGAGAAGATTGCCGTCATCCGCCATGGCAAAGTAGCCGAGATGGGCAGGCATGAGGACCTCATGCAACTGAAGGGACAGTATTACAGTTTGTACACAGCACAAGACTTACAAAACTAATCATGTTATTACTTATGAGTAATATACGCAGCTTTGGTAAGTATTATTGGATGTTTGAAGCTGTGTATCGGTTTAGAAAGATCAACACTATAGAGTTGTATCCATCCAGCCTCTCTATGGTGACTGTGAGTTAAATAGAAGAAATTTTAAATGGTCACACCTTGTTAAAGATCCATTGTCATAGCTTTATTTGATTCTACCCCAATTATCCTTGACTTTAGCCTCGGGTGGCATTGGTAATTTGTCATTTCAACTAGTTCATTAACTCTGTATATTTTGTGGGGAAAATGTTTTTGATGTTGCAATATTATCGCTGAATGTTTTTGTGTTTATTAGTTTCCTATTAATTTTAGGTGAAATAACTGAAATGACTTCATTCACAAATTTACATTTTTCACAAACCATAAACCAGTGTTACCAAGACTTTTACAAAAAATTCAGATCAAATGCAAATCAGGTCACATGCTAATCAGGTCACATGCTAATCAGGTCACATGCTAATCAGGTCACATGCAAATGAGGTCACCAGCAAATATTATAACACAAATAGAAATTAATGCAAAGGTGTCACAGGTTTTCCAAATGACATTCAATTGTAACGCAAAGGTGTCACAGGTTTTCCAAATGACATTCAATTGTAACTGTTATCAACCAAAGCCACTTCTTGATTACCAGTCATTTGTACAAAACCAGTTCATAAAGTTTAGAATTTAGAGAAATTGTTTTATTTGTATATTCGTCTCATATGTGTAGATTGTAAAGGTGATTGATATTTGTATGTAGTTTATTTTGTATGGAGTGTAAGTGCTATAAAGGCAAAGTGTACCTTTGGTTTTTAGAACCGTTCGATTGTTTTTGAGATATCGCCGAAAATCCAGAGCGGTTATGTCCACACAGGAAGAATAATCTGTAATTGGAATACACAATCTGAGAAACGTTTCTCAGATTCAATTTTTGGGGGATAAAAACTGACGTCTTTTTCCATAACCACATTACTTCGAAGTGAAATGATTCTCAAAATGCTTTATATTATCGAAAGCTGCCGTACTTCCAACCAAGTAAGTTTTGATTGCCTTTAATTTTAAGAGCGATTACCAAACGTTATTAGGAGTAACTAATACTTGTAAACCTAAATAAAGGTACAATCATGTGTAGATCCATTTTAGGAAAAGTGTTGGTTCCGAAAAGAGGCGTTTTGGTAAAATCCGCTTGTGGCCTCTATGGTCTCTTAAGGGTTTAATAACAATTTGTCTGAATTTTCCCAAGGGCTAAAATAAAAATTGAAAACAGACTAACGAAGGAACATCATCATTCCTGGTATAGCCTACACTGCTTCTCTTCAAGAGAAAGTGTATCATGGTTTTCCTTCTAAGGTATTTTTTTCAGTTTGAACAAAAATATTTTAATATATTTGAATGGGTAGGCCTATGTATTTTCTATAAATGCTCATCTTAGGTAAAAAATGTTGTGGTTTGTTTTCAAGGAAATTTGTTAATTTTATCAACAATGTAAAGTTTTGAAAAGCGTTTATCTTTTCCATAAATCCTAATCTTCAGGTGAAGCTGCACTTTGTGGTCTATCTTTCCAAGATTTTTTGTAATATTTTACAAAAAATATTGAAAACTCATATCTTTTCTATAAATCCCGTTTCTTGTTTAGTAAAAGTATGTTGTGTTTATGCTTGAGGGGAATATGCAATTTTAACACATGTTTTGAAACGTGTAAGGGGTATATCTTGTCTATAAATGCTTATAATAGATGTTGTATAGCTTGTTTCCAAGGAAAATTGTTAATTGGATAAAAAATCTCTCAAGGTTTTGAAACGTGAATTTTTTTTCCATAAATGCTGTTTTCTTGTTTCGCTTGTGTAGTGACCCTACCTCAACAGCAAATCTTTATTAATATTTTTTCAATAATTCTTAATATATTTTTTTGTTGCATAAATTTTCATGAATTTGCATAACTTACATATTATGTAAAACGCATTACATCAATGTAAATTGTTCCTTTGGTATTCAATGTTGTTTCCCTAACTGTTCAGGTTACTGGTTGTATCTTGCCTTATTTGTTTTGTTTGTTAGCGGTCTTTCTATATTTTTTAGCTTTTGTATTTAGATGTGCTATATTTTTATAACAATATTATTAATAACTCATGTACAATATTTATCCTTATTTGGTTCCAGTGCCTCGGAATATGTTTGGTCACAGATAAATGGCACTTTACAAATTGTGTATTAATGTTATTATTATTGTGTTTAAAACTTTTCTGGTCAACAATAAATTAACTGCGTAAAGATGGTAAGCCATTTCATGTTATTAAATTAAAATAAAAAATAAAAGTGAGCAGATAAAATAAAAGTGTATTTGAGTTCAAATGAATCATGTTTTTACACGTCACCCTAAACTGCATAGAGTAAAAGGCATGTCATAAGATAAGAAGAATGAGAGGGGGACGGACCAGCTGCCCTTTGACTTGATGCCTCTCTTTTGCGGGCTACCATACATGAGCGGAGCGGAGCGGGCGCGTAGGGTGGATCGGCTACCAGGCCCGATAAAATTGTGCCAGATTCTGGATTTGAACCAATTCCAGGGGCGTGTTTTGGCGACCATGATCGAGCCATTTTTGTTGTTTAACAAATAATGTTGGTTAATGTTTACCATCAATTTGTTTTTAAAACAATTTTTTTGAAAGACAGAAAGTCAAAATTACACTTTGAAGAAAAAACTGAAGGTTTCATGATTTAATTATGACTACCTTTCAATTGAAAATTGTATACAGTAAACACGAGAGTTTGGGATCCCGTTCGCGCGCACTGTCAATGACGGTCGTTGACAAGGTTTTTTGTTCTTGGCGCCAGCACCAAATTTGGTGCTGACTTCAGTTTGGTGTCGTGCAGTCGGGGTACGTGCAATAAATGTGCAAATGTCGTCTGTTCAGTGTTGTTCGTACACAACATCATGACATAGTCTACCTGGTTGTAATAATAATATAGTTAAAACTCATTAAACAGCGCGTTTTTTAAAATTATCATTATTAACAAACAAGCCATGGAGAGATTACCACAACCTGTAAGAACATTGCTCCCGAAAAACATCATAGAACTACATTTGAAAGACATTTTGAAGGTAGGCGTTCGAATTCAATCATTGATCATCAATGTTG
Organism: Leptasterias polaris; assembly: GCA_037783415.1. Lineage (NCBI taxonomy): Eukaryota > Metazoa > Echinodermata > Asteroidea > Forcipulatida > Asteriidae > Leptasterias > Leptasterias polaris. Next base: position 1,573,756 of record JAZGTN010000089.1, read on the forward strand.
ATTCAATTTCAAAATCAATTAGGCCCCTAATAATAATAAATAATTGTATTTTTAATAATGAATGTTAATGTTAACAAATTAAAATTATTTTAATTAATGCGTAGCAATAAATATATGCTTAGTGTGAATTCTCTGCTCCACTAATCTTCTTATTTGTCTTTGGAAGTGGCCTAGCCCCACTTCCAGACTTCTGTGGCCAGGGGCCACAGACATGACAGAAGTGGGGCTAGAATAGTTGCGATAATCGTAACCCTCCATCCTGCCGACAGAGGGAGAATAATCGTAATCGTAATCGTAATCGTAATCGTAATCGGATGGAGGGTTACGGTTATCGTAATCGATAATCGTAACCCTCCATCCATCCGACCGTCGGGAGGATGGAGGGTTAATTACGATTATCGCAACTAGGGCTAGAACTTAGAAGTGGCCATGCATTTTTGATACTCTTGACTTATCTAAGTAGACTATTCCATTTAAAAAAAAAAAATTATAACGGTTTTCTTTCTGAAACTTTGCAGTCTGGTTGTGATAACAATCATACAATTGACTCATTGAGAAGTGATCTTGTCTGGTGGTTAAAATTTAAAAGTTAGATGTTTGGTTGCAAAGATAAACCTCTGATGTAGGCCTACAGTTGTTCAAAAATATGGAGTAATAACTAATATTCTTATTCAATTCTTATTATTCCTTTGATTTGCGACAGAGCTCCAACACTCACAGCCAACGGGAAAATTGAAAAACAAAACGTGCACATAGAAAACACTAACCTTTACCCAAGTCGGACTTTTGTCCTTAGTCTAAACACAGCAAAAAATAATAATCTGTCTTAAGTCAGGAAATGAGTTTTATTAGCACATTGTTATAGTTTATGGCAGTTCTAGCTGAAATGACTACTATTTGATGCAAGACAAGAGGGCACATGTTACACATTAGTCTTGGTTCAAAATATGACTAATTTAGTTGGATTTATTTCCTCTATAAATCAACAGGAGACAGTTGGCCATAATGTCCACTCTCTACTCCAAGAGTGTGCAGAGGACATCTTCCGAGGCGATCTTCAACAAAGCTCTGCCAAATCAGAGGATCTGTTGAACTTCAGCTGGGAGAAGCTCAACACTGGTCACTGGAAGGATGTCAAGATAGCCTGGAGACATGTCTATTCATATTCATCTCTTCTCAAAGTTATGAGCATTTGTGTTGAACAAGATGAAAACAGGGATGGACTGCAGGCACACTATGCTGAGGTAGATAGATAGATCAAACTTTATTATCCCTAACTGGGGAAACTAAAATGGCCTTGACAAAGAACTCAATAAGAATACTATACAAACCATCACTAATGAAATGATACAAATTTAAAAGTTGTACATAAGTTCAATATTTTAAAAGTGTTCCAATTAGTTGAGTGCAATCACACACACAATTAGTAAAAATCCTAACAGAAAACGGCAGGAAGACAATTTGATAACTAGGGATCCCAGCCAGGTAAAAGGTAGGTCACAAAAAGAAACCCCTAAAACAAGCAAAAATCTTAAATTTTCTGGTAGAATTTACCCTTTATAACACAGTTTTGCTGCAGCTGGCATAAATATTTTTTTTAATAAAGAAAATTTCATAGACAAATAAAAGTCCAGCTTTATTTGGTCACCTATCGCGAGAAAACTTTACAAAAACTTATCAAAATTATGAGGATTGGAATCAACTTTGGAGAAAGGATACAAAACAATCTTTAAACTTTGTTTTGCAGATTCCAGTACACTCAAACTATACTCAATACTTCATGTTGTATTTTACCAATTAAACGTCATGAATCAATATGTAATCCCTGGTCTAGAGAGCTCTCGAGGCATGTGACATGGGATTACTGATGGGAGCTCCTGTTCTTGACAACATCTTAAGCCGCTTAGCAAGAGCCTTACAGAGATCCTACAAAGCAGCTACACCCACCGATCAACAAGAATTTCATCCTAAATGTCTTGTAAGTATTACCTTCATCTATCCTCCAATTAAAAGAATGGAGTAAAGTACCCAAAACCAAGCAATGTCTAGGGATACAGGACAAGTTCTTAAGAGTATTAAATGTCACATTATTCTGTCGTTTTCCCGATTGTCATCTTTGAGAAGGTCAGTTATTGGTTCTTGAAAGTAGGTGTACTGGCATGCAAAATGTAGTATTCTACCTCCACCTTCCAAACATCTGCTTATTTTCTTCTAAGCAACACAAGATCCCTGCGATGGCCTCATCATCCAACCGATTTGCTTGCTGTCATCTTGGATTTGATTTGCCTAGAGTGTTTATGATACTATTAATACTGGTAAAGAAACCAAGGGTGCCTCATGAGTGACCTTAAATCACTGTAGCTCACAAGCGTGAGGAAACATGTAAACAAGGGTGAACCTGGAACACATGTGTTAACCCCTACTCTTCCACGATGTGCTGGGTTCGTTTAAGTTTTATGTGCACTACCAACCTAGTACACGGGACCTACGAATTATTATCCCGTCTGAAGAACAAAGCAATTATGGTAAAGTATCTTGCTTAAGGACACAAGTGCCACAAATGAGACGCGAACCAACACACTGCTGATGCTGATCAGAAACACCAGAGCTTGAGTCCGGTGCTCTTACAATCACTCCGCTAATGTTGTCTTTCTGAGTCTGCATTAGATGAAAGAACCAGATCCATTGGATGACTTTATTACCCAACCAGCCTGGCAATCTTTTGATACTCTTGATGTGTCTAAGTATTCAGTCCTTGCATCACTACACTTGACTCTCGTTATAACAAGATTGCTGGGACTGGCCAAATTACCTCTTTATAACAGTGAACCTTGTTATAAGAAGACAGCAAAACAAAGCTACACAAAGCAGAAATGAGATTCAGGACTTCAAAATTTACTCTTTATAAGCAGAACCTCTTTATAACAGTGCTGTTTATAACAACGGCCGACTGTATTCCCTTCAGATACAAGGAGCACCAGCTGAGCTTCCATCCCTCCTCCAAGCCCCAGTGATCTCCAAACAGTATGAGATCCCCAGAGTGACCTGTCCATCTCTCCTTCACTTCCAGTCCCACTTCATGAGAACCAAGACACCTGTCATCATCCAAGGAGCAATGGACCACTGGCCAGCCATGGGTGCTAGACGCTGGAGGTAAAGAGAGATGTATAAGTCCACAGTTCTATCTCGGAATGCTATTTTCCTTTATCCCGAATGAAATATCAACATCAGGAATAATGATTGAGAATTTTAATGTAAAACTTGCCTTCGGATAAAATTAGCAGTTCGGTTTCTCAATTAAGCCTCATTCCAAAAGAAGGGCATTTGCTGCAGCTGCTCCTCGTTTGTGGAATTTATTACCGCTGCACAAACAAACATCTAGTTCCTTTAGTAAGTCTCAACTCAAAACGCAATTGATGTTTTAAGCCTGTTCTCGCTCATTGTAATTGCATTTTCATTCATATCCATGTTTGAAAACATTTCGAAACCTTGGAACAATAGGTGGCAGCAGATATACAGTTAAATTTCAATAGTGCAGGTAGTTCTGAGCATACACATGTTTCAGAGGACAATGAATTTACCTCATAAGTCTGCTGCATCCTAGTGTCTTCAAAGCTTAGGTTATTTTCTCATGTGTCTTCTTGTTTCTTGTAGTTTGAGTTATCTACATCTAGTGGCAGGTCAGCGGACTGTCCCTATTGAGCTTGGAGCCAAATACACTGATGAGTCATGGTCACAATCTCTTATGACCATGTCAAACTTTATCACCAAGTACATCCAGGGAAAGGTATGTGTTTGAGCAGGGGTTGAGATTAGGGGCAATATCCACAAGACCACTGGGCTTGCAGCTCAAAATGTTTACTGGACCAGAATTTGTTTTACAAATAACTTCCTGACACAGCTTAACATAGCTTAACATATTTTTTTTAGCATTGTGGTTGATTGGTCTTGTGCACTGTATTCAAGTTCTGTCGTTCATAAAGTGGGTTTAAATCCCTGCCTGGCCAGTCATGCTGCTTGTGTCCTTGAGCAAGATACAATAAAGGTCAGGGTAGTCAGGTCAAATAGGTCAGGTCAGTCAGGTTAATCAGTTGGTCAGGTCGGTCAGTCAGGTCAGTCAGGTTTGTCAGGTTATATTTGGTCAGTCAGGTTAGGTCAGTCAGTCAGTCAAGTTGGTCAGTCAGGTTGGTCAGTCAGGTTGGTCAGGTCAGAGTGTTGAATCCATACGTTCAGCGAGGGTACAGCAAGTACCAATCGCATCTCTGGCCGCAGCATGCTCAAATTAGCACCACAGAAATTTGAATCTCCAAAACTCGCCTTGAGTTGAGTTTTGGATATTCAAATTCGTTGTCATTCTTTTATTGACTTCTGATCAGACGAAAACATTTCACAGGATACTTACTACCATTACCATCTTTATAACAAGGAGGCTTTCAAGTTTAACAATTTTCTGTTGTGGTCATTTCCAAAGTATGACCCTACCTTGAAGATAAAACCCTAAGTCATAAGTTATCATCCAGGTATGTTGATTACTTGTGACTTTCTATTTGGACAGGCACTAACTCAAGGAAAGGACAAGGTTGGATATTTGGCACAACACCAACTCTTCCATCAGGTAAGTGTTCTCTTTCTTATCTTTCCTCAAGACATACTTCTTAAATGCGATTTTGTTTTGCTCTGAGATTAAAAAATACTAGAGAACAATCTTTTCAAGATTTATATTTTTATCTCTACTTGTACTTGAACGATTTACTTATTGATGATAAAACTCTATATTTGTCTTGGCTCGTTAGCTGGCAATGTAACTTATAAGTGTGCATGGCTTCAACCATATCCTTCTCCATATCAAACAATTCTGTCTTTAAACACATACCAGTAAAAAATGACTGTAGAACTTAGGACTCTACAAAGAGGGCGCCATTTGGTTCAACCGTAAAAGTACTAAACTAAGATTAGACTGATTTCAACAATAGAGGGGGTACTTACCGGTACTTGTAGTTGTATCTGTAGTGAGCAACTCTAAAAACTCCACACACAATTGAGAGTTTTAAATACCAAAGTATAAAACAAAATTACTGAAAAAATATCTATCAAGGAATTTTAGTTACGAGAGAAAATACAGAAGGCAAAATCACTTTGCGTGGCATATAATGGCTGAGCGGTTAAGAGCACCGAACTCAAGCTCAGATGTTTCTGGTCAGCAGTACATTTTTGTACATTGGCACATTGGGTCATTGGTGCATTGGTACAATACCTTGATTATAGTACTAGATTGATTGGTACTAGGTAAATTGCTTTACATCTTAGTGCGATGTGCTGTAGTGAACAGTGCTGTAGTGAACAGATCGCCATTGTTAATTAAAATTCATTCACCATACTGTGCATCTGATTTTCTAACTGGGCTGTTTTTTTAACTGTGCTATTGGACATTGTACATTGGACATTAAACTACAAGTAAAACTACATTGCAAATATTTTGTCAGATAAGTCATATTTCTTATTTTAAAAAAATTAGATTTGGGGAACCAAATTCAAACATTTGCAGTACATGTACTATACAATCTTTTGAATTTTTTTCTAGGTATTGCAGGTTTTTTGTATTTGGTTAGTTGTACCATTGAGGAAGGGTCCTACTGCTATCATTCAAAGTCTATCCAAGTCACTTCTGAAATCTTCTCAACTAATCACCTGAAACTCAACAAAGGGGGTTTTGAGTCGGTGGGTAAAAGTTCTCAAAGATCAAGTATGCACCAAAGATTCCTCTGTGGTAGTCTACACACAATCAATCAAAATATCTGCGTTTCAGATCCCACAAATACCAATAAATGCAAAAGAAATTTTCTTTGTATAATGGAAGAAAGGCCTTTATGATTTATACAGACTGCCCCCTCAACAAAAACGTCAGAAAAGTGTTTAGAATTCCACTCATGCGTTGCATGCACAAACTTGAAAATTTATTAATTCATTTTGTAGCCTACACTAACACTGAATGGCCGCTGATTTCTCTTTGATTCCATGTGTTTTTTGTGTGAGTCGAGTTACAGGGAAGTACATTGACACAAGTAGAACTAGTAAATCAAAGTGAAAGACTTGTTGGATTCATGCAATAAAGGAATTGTGTTCTAGTAGGCCTGAGCCTTCTTTTTGTACCTCATGCAATTCTTAGTTTCTTAGGCTGATTTAGGCTGATTTATTATCAAGAAAGATACAACAAAAGTCACCTGTGACAACTTTAGCTGAAAACAATGTCTACTTGTTGAGAAAAAAGCAAAAACTGTCATGGTATTTTTATCAAGACGATGAATCCATCCCTGTATGGTGATGTGACAGCGGATTCCAACCGCATCTCTGGCTGCAAAATTGGGTGAAATTTTTTCCAAACCATGTTATTTCGAAGGGAATCCAATCAACAGACGCAGTGCTTCTTACCAAGTAATTTTTTATGGTGCTTTGACAAAGCAGTGTATACTCAGTACTTCCCTGAATTCTGTGAAAAAAACCACAGGAATGTTACCTGAGTGGGATTCGAACCCATGACCTTTGCCAATCTAGAGCAGATGTCTTACCGCCAAGATTGCCTGGTAGCTAGAAGCAATTTGAATCTCATTTCTATAGCAGCGGGGACTGCTGCACTGCATCAACATATATTAGTAATAAGGTGAGGGTCTCCTAAGCAAAAATAGGATATTGTCATTAAGAAGTAAAAACAGCTCAGAAATAAAAGTAGAAATCTTAAAAGATTGTTCCTTTTCCAGAGTACTGTTGCTCATCTTTGTGATTTTGTGATTTTTTTATGAATACAATGTCTTTTACATTGAAATACTACATTGAAGACAAAGATTTTCCTGTTTCACTGAAATACTTGTTCCTCTTGATTGCACCAATAATCCCATTGTATATGAATAAACACAAATGATTTGTCTGTAGCCTATTTCCTTTTACCTTTATTCTAAACTTTCCTTGTAGTATAAAACCAGTCACAGAGTAAATGCCCTGAAGCCTTCGTTGTGGGTTTTAAGTGCTTATTCCTCACTGACATTGTCAAGAATTCAGACATCAATTGTTTTGTCTGTAATGTTAAAGGCGTGATCTTTCTACACACATCAAAGTCCAAAAATGCCGCCAAAGTTGACTGCTGTTCAATGTCAAGTTTTTTGTAATTTATTTTTACAACTTACCCAAGATGATGTAATCCATTTGTTTTATTCCTCCTACGCCATCAAGAGTTGTAAAGTAAAACGGAAAAGTATAAATCAATTGTTGAAGCCGTTATAAACAAAATCCCGGGTGGCCTGACAGATCTGTCTGTGAAATCGCTGCAAAGAAATACTGAGATCCAAAACATGTCCAGATATATTCTCAAATATATTCTTAAAGATACTTGGCAAAGTTGAGAATTTGTTGACTTGATGGTAATAGGCGAATTAATTTTTACAAAAAGGCACTGCAAAAATGCTTTTGTGAGTGTTTACCAAAAAAACCATATTATGTGTTTTTTCTGCATGGCCAAATCCTCCATGGTATTTCTTTTGCCCATAAAATTGTTCACTGACACATTATTTTGGGGACTGTCGAGTGGTGTCCTCGGCCAATGATGTCTGGAGAGAAGTGTCCCCAGATCTCCCTGTCCTTCAGGCATGTGTGTCCCTGCGTGCTTATGTACAAATTTACATTTGTCAATGTTTATTTGTTGTTTTTGTTAGAGAGTCTTACTGGTTTCAAAACCTTTTTCTTTTCAAATTTGCATGTTTTGTAAAATACTCTTTCAGTAGGCCTCCTCAGCGATTAGTGTCGAAGTTGTGTCTATTGATTGCTATGTGTAGTCCCTACTGCCGCTTTTGAATGACTTGGTTAACCATGCCGCCACGTCTACCGACTACTTTAAAAAATAGTCGCGACTTGTGTCATTGACTAGATGGGTAGTGATCTTCACTAGTCACCCTGGGCAACTTTTCATTGTCTGCTCTGTTATATTGTTGCATCAAAAGAGTTGCTTACTGCAATGGCGTTCATTGCATGCAATGCATACTTCACTTCACATTTCAGCCTGAATTTAACCATCTTGCACCTGCAGTGATCCACAATCTTTGGTTATGAAAATAGTCACAACTAGTGTTAAAGTAGCGACTAATTGACGCGTGACGAGGCGGGTAGTAAATTTCTCTAGTTGCCTAGGTCTACTCTTCAGTGCCTGAAATTTAAAGGAAGGATTTCTTGTTAAATATCGTCTGTTTTGGACTAATGACATTTAAGTAAAGTGACTTTTTCTTAGTCATATTTCAGTTCCTTTTGGCGAAAGTCAGCAATAACAACTTCATCAGAAAAAAGGTTGAGCCAATCAGCTTGCCTCTGGGAATAACAAATGCGTGTTTTTCATCTATTTGACATTTGACATTTGACAAGTATTTAAATAAGGATGACTGATTACCATCTATCACCTGGGCAATTAGAGTTGTTACATTCCTGCTGGGTCTGGACCTTAAACCATGACCTAATACTTAAACATTAGCCTTCTTTAAGGTAGGGTCATAGATTGGTTTTTGTCAACATAATGCTGATTTATTGGCAAAATTTTCAAGAAAGATACAATAAAAGTCACATGTGAAAGTTTCAGCTGAATACAGTGTCTCCTTGCTGAATAATCAGCAAAACATTGTCACAATATTTCCATAAGACTGTAGAATCCATCCGAGTGTAACAAGGTGACAGTGGTTACCAACTGCATCTCTGTCCGCAGCATTCGCAGACGGAACACCAACAACACCAACCCTCAGAAATCTGAGAAACAATCCATGCATGAATCGTTTCTCAGATTTTTTTATGTTTTGATTGATTTATAATCATCAATGGGGGCATTTCAAACGAAATAATTTCGCAGGGTTTAACAAGTAAGCTTTCAGATAGAAATTTTGTTCGGGGTCGTTACCAATCTATGATCGTACCTTTAAAGTCTGTTCTTCTGCCTTCTGGATGTTATCAGTCACACCTCTGGACAGAATTGATTTTCTTCCAAATTGATTCCTTCAAATTTGTACATCCGTTTGTTAATGTTGGAAGCTTTCCAATACATGTTAAACACCCCCTACAAAAAAAGAAGAACATTATCCTTTCCTCTTTGTACAATTCATGTGTAATTTTTCTCAACTAGAAGACAATTTGCAAATTCTCCATCTGGAAATCTATGGACCTACTTCCCTTTAATTTGTTTTAAACCAAAGAATCAAAAAGGCTGTTATAGCAAGAACATTGGTTAGGCATTTTATGACGTCATTTAGCCTTCCAGAAAGACTCGAAACTGCAGGCCCTCACTATTTTTTACATCATATATAACATTCTGATTTCAGACTTTGTAAATTTATTTAGAAAGAGAAGTTTAATTTCTTAATATTTGGGCCATTCATGAAAAAAATAATCTTTCAGTATAATTGTTAGGACTCTCTATACACCAATCCGACGAAAAAAAAATTGGCAGTGCCCTCTATTGACAAAATTTAACAACTGCGGTGTCGCAAGCCTGAAGCACAGTATATAGAGATCAGTGCTTCCAGCTTGCGACACCGCAGTTGTTAAATTTTATCAATAGAGGGCGCTACCAATTTTTTTTCCGTCGGATTGGTGTATAACATATCCATCTGAATTTCCCCTGGGGTTATCAATTGTTTTTTGTTATTTCCCTGTTATTTCCTCGTATTTTATAAAATTTGACTTGTTCTCATCTGTGACCTTTTTGTCCACAAAACCCAGCAATTTGTCATGTTTTTGATATGAAAACCTGTGGAGTTAGTAATTGTTTAGTTCCTAGGGAATGATTTAAGCTGATGTTTGTTTCCGCTGATGTTGTATCATAAATCACTGTCAAGGATCTCAGTAAAGTCAAGTCTTAAAGAAGAGAAGATGAAATCCTGAAATTCCCCGGCTAAGTTTTACCAGGATGGTTATAAGTAGGTCCTTTTCAGTTGAAACTATGGTGGTCGAAACTTGATCTACCTTAATGGTGTTGATTCATTTATCCATGATTTTGGGAATGTTTACCAACAAATATTTGTTGTTTTACTTTCAAGGTTCAAGCAGAAACACTTGAGTCTTTCTTTACACAGTGCTTGATTCTCATAATGCAATTTAAGACGCCTCGCTCAAGAAATGCCTTGTTTAAGTCAAGATTAAGGCCTACTGAATCACCATAGTGGGATGCGGTTTAAGAGTGATAAAATGCTAAAAACTGCTTTAATTTCAACTTCTTTGCGTGCTATTTACAACACTGTCCTTGTTAATTCCCACAAGAGCGAGGAAGTTCTTTATTAAGATGCGGAATCTTCTCAAGATTCAATTTATTTGTAGTGAAGAAGTGTTGGGAATTTTAAAGAGGACAGTAAACAAGAAATAAAAATCATATTTTCTTGGTAATTTCTTTGAATAAATTTTATAATTTTCAGCAATCTCAGATAACAGTGGTCTGCTGGCCAAATGCCAGTTAAAACACCCAAGGTCCAGTCAACTCTTCTAGTGGTTGGCTGGATAGTTCAGTATTGAAAAACATCCCTATTTAATATGAGTTATGGACAAGAGCAAAAGCTGACAGACCAGTGAAATGAAACTGTAACTGGGCCAGCTGGCTAAACCTGGCAAACCACGACCCAGGTGGCCTCATTGTGCAGATTTTATTTAACGAATCAATAAAGTGTTTTTAGGATCATGAAACTTTGACAGAACATTTGTTTGGTTGCTTCGTGTTTCATTTGGAATACATGGAAGTGTCACTAGGACCCTTCGAATGGCCACTTTGGAGAAGTGGCCTTAAAATGAAGGTTTCGTTCTGAAGTTTGTTTGGAAATCTTTAAACATTCATTCATTCATTCATTAACCCTAACTGCCTAGGCCTTTTTGCCAGGAAACGGCCTCAATCCTTCAATATACTTCAGCGACAAAGAGGCAAAATGTGCAAGTTTTTCAATCCTTCAATAACCTGCTTTGCTTTCCATGGATTCAGCAGAGTGCCTCAATCCTTCATAATATTCCGTAGATGATCCCGTAGGATTGAGGGTACAGGTTTGCACTCTGGTGATTGGAGGGTTCCGAAGGATTTTTTTTCCCGTACCTATAGATCCTTCAAAATCCTCAAACTGCAAGGTGGATATTGGAGGATGTGGGAGGGTTAGGGTTAATGGTTTATTCTTTAAAAACAAATTTCCCATGGCGACCAAGGGTCGAATTACAGGAAAATATACAGAGAATGCAAAATTTAAAAAGATGATAAAATTACACAATTACAAAACATTGCCACATTGTAGAGGTTTCCACAGCATGCAGGTTTTTGTGTTTGGTTGTTTTACCATTAGCCTATGGTCACATTGAAGAGGTGGCGCAATTCAAGGGTGCTCCTGTATGACCAGGTGGTCTCTGGATCTCTGTAAACCAGGGCCCAATTTCTTAGAGAAGCTAAAGCAGATTGTTTTACAATTACAATTTTACAACTTTCTGCTAAGCAGAATTGAGCAGGATATCAGTCACACATTGTACATGTGACATGGTAGTTTGGCTGGTATAACCTTGTTCCGGTAAGCTAACTTTATTGTGCTTAGCTACTTTTTGTGCTTTAGCAGCTGCATGAAATTGAGCCATGTTCTTAAACAGGTGGTGACACTGGTTTTCATCAGATGAAATTCTATCTTGTACCCATCACATATTGGTCAACAGGTTGCCCCAATTCCAGATGTCTCTACTAACAGGTTATCCAGTCTCTCAGGGTCACTCCTTATGTCCTTATGTAGTGTCTCTGCCCAGTGGTCAGACAGTTTCCCCTCCATCCTTCCCTGTGTCTTGGAAGTGGTTGGACATCCTTGCTCTCCTAAACTTACCCTCTGATTGATGTGTTCATCCTCTGGCTAGCCATTCAGCTGGTCCCCATCAGCTGGTTATCTTGTTCCTTCTCAATTGTCCAGGGACGGGGTTCCAGATAACATCCCCCCAAATTTGTTTGCTCACCAACTGTCCACCATTTGCTTAGTAAAATTAGCTGATAATTATCTGAAAAAAGTGATATCCTTTCATGACAGTGGGACTGACAACCAACTTCTGCTGACAAAAGTTAAACGCTTTTACCTTGATTACAATGAGCTGTGAGTTAAGAGAAGATTACCACGCCTTGAATGTCATTTTTGACAGAGGCAAGGCCACATTTTGCAATGGGCACTTCTGTTTGAAAATCTTAAGCTCTATGATATGGGAAGCTTTTGAAGGGGCACCAAGGCCAAGACCAGGGTAACAGAGGCCATGTCCTCAGATCCATAGTAAAACTTCAGGCCTGGGTTACACAAATATCCACTTTAGTCTGTTCCCATCCCATGATTTGGCCTGAAGCTGATTGATAGACTAGCCCTATCAGAAAATGATTTTATAATGGTTTATCTTAATTGGAGTCGGGAAACTAGACAGCAAATGTCATAATTAAAAGCTGAATCCAATTTGATGGTATGTTTAATCTTTCCTGTATGTGACATAAATCTGAAATCTGTCAGAGAAATTAACTTGTCGGTGATGAAGCCATCAGTCAGTCTTTACCCCACAGTTAGTCTCTGTCTTTGTAAATTTTTAAACTAAAACCAGAACATTAGAATTGCTCCCTATTTCCACACTCCTTCCTTCTTGAATTTCAAACAAAAGACATGAAATGAGAACAGTCTGTGCTGGTAGCTTGTTTTAACATAAACCAGACAGAGCTATTATGTGGAGTGTCACACACTGAGAATCACAATTACCAACCTATCAAGGTTTCCTATTACTAAGCAGCTCATGGAATCCCCAATTCCAGTGATAATAGTTTCCCTCTAAACTTTTCATTGTCTTTTTACTGTCTATCCCAACTTAATTGATGTCTGAGATGAATGTGTCATTTGAGTTTTGTTTTAGATTGACTGCCAAGATTATTTTCTACAAATATTTTGTCCATTTCATGCTCAAAAAGAAAAAGAAAACAAACTATTACAGGAAAAAAATGCAAGATTTGAAGCCAAGAGAGCCAGTAGTTTCCTGTTTGTTTTGTGATAATTTAAAATCTTTGGTAAAATTTGTTGAAACATGAATCGACATGAAGGAATTCCTCATTTTGATTCTACTCAGTCGTCAATTGATGTCTGTTTTGTTTCTATTTAATTCAATTACTGAAATCAGGACATGGGGATTGACTGTTTCCCCCCACCACCCCCAGGGGTACAACTCCCCCATCCAGATGTAGAGAAGTTACTGAAAGTCAATCAATAATTTTCAAGAACCCTATTAAGACGTGAGCTTGTTTCCTTTACCGTGCCTCTTTCTGCACTTTCCTCTCTATGGAGATTACATGTATATCACCTTGTAGACCCCAATTTTGAACATTATAAGGAATCAATTTGTGAAAGTTTCTCAAAGAAAATTAAGTAGGTACATTTTTGCCCAAGGCAAAAATGTACTCAGTTCCAAAGCTTCACCCTTTACCCTCTGAAATTTCCCTTCTTTATTGGACCATACACTTAGTTTTAAGTAGTGAGCGGTGGCAACATAGAAAACGTTATGGCTATTATTAGTTCTACCTGGTGTGATAACAGACTTGGAATTACACTCTGTTGCCCCTGGCCTTAGTGCCCCCCTTCAAAAGTTTCCCATAGACTTTAGGATTTTCCAATGGAAGTGCCCTTTGCAAAGTGAAAATGACCTTGCCCCCTCAAAGATGAAATTCCAGGCCTGTGACAATTTGTTCTTGTTGGGGCAAGGCTGTGGGTTAAGGGCACTTGATGGAAATGTCAATGTCCACTGGAACTTTAGAGAGGCACCTAGACAGCAACTGACCAGAGCCATGGAGGCATTTGTATCTGTTGCCTGCAGAAGTGTCGGGCATGTTGTTACAGATCAACCGCAAGGTTTGTTGAGATATTGGTTGTAAACAATTTGCAATATTCTGTTCAACAAATCTACAAACATTTCATCTTAAATTGTGTAAATTGAGAATCTCAGCGGCATTTTAAATAATTTCCAAGATAATCCCTTGAAGTTCCTCTGAGAAAACCCTTAACAAAAACAGTTGTTGTGACTCAAATTAGTTGAATTGAAAATCAGACACATTTAAGCACGAATTACCGAACTTTTAGCACTTTGGTCCCAGGCCAGATATGTCCACTCCAGACTGGAATGTGGTAAACTGAATAACATCTGATACAATAATAACCCAAGCCATGAGCAGAAATTATGAAGTGGGTATTGAAAATAATTTTAATGGTAACCACTTCATCAATGACAAATTCTATCGCAGCACTTCAAACTTCCTTTTCTTCTTTGACAAAAGTCAATACATCTTTTTTTCTTGATCTCGAAAAGTCAGGTCTGCCCTTGAGACATAAAAAGAGGCCATGCAACCAGCAATTTCCGCTCACAGCAAAACTGTCAATGTTGATTGAATCAATAGATATTATTCAATTCTACATTTCTATTTCCGCCGGCTTTTGGTGACAAAACCCTCACCTTTCCAGTGTCAAACATACACTCAAATGTTGGTTTTCATTAAAACTGAAAAACTTCTGTCTCTCTGTAGCCAGTAAAAGAGACGACAGCCTTGTCTGATTATCTTAATTAACCCTGATGCGTTTAGGGAATGAATACAGTCCAACTTCACACGCTACAAGTGCAACAACACAGGATGTGCCTGATGATTTATTCAAATGCCCCCCCCACCCCACTCCTCCCCAGTCCTATGAGTTATATTTATAAATGTTTGTCGGAGCCGACATGCACATACAAGTAAACCTGATAGTGATACTCATCTCCTTTTCCATCCCTCCCATGGTGTGACTGTCCCACAGTTGCTATGAGTTTCAACCTTCTACTCCTTTTTTAATTCTTATGAATGGACTATAAATGTTTCAATCTGATATATACTCTATTCTACTCTACCGCGGCTCCTCTGCCCTCACTGTTTTTAGATACAAATGTTTCAAAAGACATTTTCTAAAGTCAAACATGTACACATCAAACCTCTCCCCACTTCCAACTATTGCATTCCCCCTCACACCTGCCCTCAACTTCTGCCTCCCTTCCCCTCTCCCTACGGGGTTTGGGTACAGGGGAAGAGGGCTCCTCAAAACCCACTACATGCCCTCCAAGTCCCCATTTGTCCCCCCACTACTCTAATTTTACAATTGTTTTAATGAAGTCAACCCTATCTGACTCCCTTTACATATGTCGTAGAGTAAACCTTTAACTCCCTTAACTGCCTCCCTTACCCTCTCCCTGAGTCCCTACGGGATTGAGTACGAGGAAGGGCACTTAAAACCCAATTGATACTCATCCAAGTCCCCCCTACTCTATTTTTACAAGTCTGAATGAAATCAACCCTGCATCTGACTCCCTTTACATCTATGTATAAGAGTAGTAGAGTAGACATTTCAAATCCTTCCTGGTTGCTTTCCCCTCTCCCCACGGGTTTGGGGGTAGGGGGAGGGGGCTCCCCAAAACCCAATCCACGCTCCTCCAAGTCCACATCGGTCTCCCTTCTGCTCTATTTTTACAGCTGTTTAGTCTGTATGAAGTAAACCTCTAATCCCCGACTCAGTGTTGAACTCCTGACAGATGTTCTAACGATATTACAAGAAAGATGAGCCAAGTCTAATGTTGTTGTTTCTTACATTCTTACAACTGTCTCTAACTTTGTTATTGGCTTAGGAAGACTGGCAGGTCTTTATTTGTAATCTTTTAAAGCTCTAGTGTAACATGTGTGGGAAATAAAATAAGATGGATTGAGATGGATCTTGCGGCAGACATTTATGCATTACGCATACTTTAAAGGGGGGTGTAGTCAAAACCCTTGGTTAAAACTTCGGCAGAAATTCAGGCCTCGAATTACACGGGGAGGCCACCAGGCCATGGCCTCTGTTGCCCCTGGTCTTGGCCTTGGTGCCCCTTCAAAAGTTTCCCATAGACTTCCAATGGAAGTGCTCTTTGCAATATGAAAATGGCCTTGCCCTCTCAAAGATGAAATTCTAGGCCTGGAAGTTTTTAAAAAGCTTACTATGAATAATGGTTCAGCTCTGTCAAAATTAAAGGTAGGGGTATAGATGGGTTTTTGTAAACGTAATGCTGAATTATCAGCCAAATTATCAATAAAAATAAAATAAAGTCACCTGTGAAAGTTTCAGCTGAATACAGTGTCTACTTGTTGAGAAAACATAAAGAATGCAAATCCATCCACGTTTAGCGAGGTTTAGGTGGGTATACCGACCGCATCTCTGACTGCAACATTCACAAACGGACACCTGAAAATGTAACTTTCCATCTTTGGAAATTCAAATTGACATACTTTCATTTAGATTTCCAATCAAGGTGGGCATACAAAATATTTGTGCATGATGCCTTATTACCACCATACCATTTTTATAACAAGTAGGCTTTCAGAAAAAAAAATTGTTTTCAAAATTGTTTTCATGGTCAATACCAAAGTAACCCTACCTTTAAACAAGAAGTTTTTGTCTAATGGTTATCTGTCTCATTTCTCCATTGCTATGAATTATCTGTAATTCCTCTTTAGAGTTACACCCAAATCATTCTAGAGGTTCAGGATTGTCATCCTCAAAATCTCATTCTCAAAAACAAAAGAACACCCTGGTACCATACACCCAGGCTTTTTACATTACTCAAATCAACATTGTTATAATGATTTAACTCCCATTGGTTCTAGACATTCCATCCTTCCCAGCTTTGGAAAGAGAACTGAGATCATACCAATTTAATTGAAGTTAACCCTGAAAAAGGAGTCATACCCCTTGGTGCTACAATGTATGTTCAGTCTGAGAAGGTGGGTGAACATTGGAGTTGGTTTGTGATAGCAATCAGACTGAAATGTTCAACTGTTATTCAACAACTGTTTTTCAGGCCCCTCTTATAGTGACTTGTCACGCTGTGAGTGTGTGTGTAAGGGATCTTGTTGATTATATACTTGATTAATGCTGTGACGCCTTGTAAGGTTGATCTCTAGTAGATTTTGATGGATAATACAGCATTGGTTTCTGGAGGTTCGATTCATGTTTGTCCTCTAGTTTTTCTTAAAGTAAAGTTGGAGAGGATCAAAGAGCTAAGATTCATTTTAGTCTTACAGCTTTGTGATACATTTAAATAAAACAGGTAGTGCATATTACCAGCCAGGCTCCTAGTAGATGATACCCATGCCTACATCCTTACGGACTGTGAAGGGGGTAACCCTGTTTCAGCACAAGGTGCCCCTGGTGACAGTTGATTTGGGTTGACAGTCCAAATCACAGAGTTAAGTGTAGCCCTCACCTTGAAGTTGCCGTCCGTCCGGCCTTGTGATGTTAGGCGATTTCTCTTTTTAAAAAACATATTACAAAAACCATCAGAATTAGAGGTTTTTATTTTTGTACAATCAAAAAGCTGTCTCGGTTAATCTTCACACAAATAATTTTGCTTATTTTCCCCATATTTTCCTTTTAACTTTATTGGACATAAATTAACAATTTCAATTCAATATTATATTTTATTTTATTTTAATAGTGATAAAAGAAAGAAACGTATTGTATATTTCTCAGAGTAACAAACTAGTGCATTCTTTCATTTTTAGGTAGACCTATCTTTTATCTTTGGTATGAGTTATTCGGTCCCCGTATAATGGACTATTTATCACTTGAATCTAAGAGGCTCTTTGAGACATCAAATTGCTTTTAGTTTTAGTGGTGTCAAGCAAAAGATACTTCTCCCAACAACTCTCTCAAACAAGACTAGTTGTAACATATTATGTGATTTCATCATTGTGTAACCATGACATTGATTGAAACACTCCCAGTAGAGGCTGCCAGACCAGACTATAGCCCCCAGACACTGACCCAGTGGCAAGATTAAATTTCCTGATCAATGTTCCTTGAACAAAACAGTCGGAAAGCGCAGATTATCTTGGGAATTCCTAGTCATTTTAGTGAGATGAAAGACAGATGGTGACAAAGTTATAGAATTTTTTCAGGTTTAATTTATAGTGTGGCAAATGTTTTAGAAATATCCATTCCTACCTTCAGCTCCCCTGAGACTCCCGAGTTATTTTCATCTTTAATATTTTTCTTCTTGTAGCCCCTTACCAAGAGTGGCTTTCAGCCTTGTTTTGGGGGCAAACTTGCTAATTAAAAAAATAATAATAATTAAATCTATAGATTGTAAATAAACTTCGACCAACCTTTACCATTATTATGGCTACTAAATTCATTGGGGCAACCCTAAATATGGGAAATTTTACTTCAAAAGATGGGGCCTGAAATGCTACATTGTTGTGTGTGAAATGAATAATGGGGGTTTTCACTTTTTCTTGTGACTGACTCTGATGACGGATTGAGTTTAAAGTACAAGTATCACATTGGTAATTGTCAAAGACCAGTATCCACACTTGATGTGACCCAACATATACATGAAATAACAAACCTGTGAAAGTTTAAGCTCAATCAGTCATTGGAGTCACAAGAAAAAAGTGGGGGGATATATCACTGTTTTCATACACTCATTTCTAAAAAAACTATAGCATTTCAAGCAAATATATATTTCATAGTTAGTTTCCCACCATAACCATCTTTATACCATGTAAGTTATGCATAAATCTGTGAACAGTTATATTTTTACTCTTACCAATATTATGCAGACCATTTAAACTTTCACAGGTTTGTTATTTTACGTATTTGTTGCGTCACAGAAAGTGTGGATACAGGTCTTTGACAGTTGCAAATGTCGCCCTCGTGCTTTCAGAGGAAATCTATAAAATCTAGACCAAAAAGGACCAATTAGATCACAATATTGAAGGTTCAACATACACCGACACTAACACTGTGTTAATTCCCAACAGACCTTATTATAGTGCTACAAACCCTTAAACAAGTTTACATAAGCAACGGCTTGCTTTGTAGTGTAACACACACTTGAAAAATGCCTTAAAACTAGAACTCTAGAATCTGCTGAAGATTCAAATTTCAGTCTGAGAAATGGGTCAAGATTATACTCCTTAAAAATTATGTACACATTTTCTTTAGCTCCCTGAAGATTTAGGTTAAAATCTACAAATATTTGTATACTTGTTACTGAATAAGTGAAGCTCTGACCATTATTGTCATGTTCCCTGCCTCCAATTGGCAACTATTCATACTATGGAAAAAGGAACCAGACTATTCCCTCTGTCTCTACTGTATTTGTTGACTACAAATTCAGCAATACCGTTAGAGCCAATGTCGATTTTATTTAAGTTTTGCAGGTTTCATTTTAAAAAGGCATTTTAGTTTAACTTTGGAGTGAAAGTACTCTGTTTATTAATTTCTCTTAAATACCACTGAAATATTATGTAAAAGGAGTATCTTTGTCCAGGCCTGGATTTTCATCTTGGAGAGGGCAAGACTATTTTTATTTTCCAAAGGCCGATACCAGGGCAACAGAGGCCATGGCCCCCATAGCCTCAGTATAATTTCAGGCTTGTAGTGTTGGTCTGGGACTAGTTGGTCCCGAGAGTCAGGTTTGCATTTCACTCAAACAGAAAATCATTTTCCCTATTCCTGTGATGAATAATGTTGCTAATAAATAACCCTTACCCTGCCCCAATGGGAGGGTTTGAATTCCATAATTCAGTAGCATGAATTCAGTACAAGTCTCCCTGAAGAATTGAGGTTTATGTTTCTAACTCATGTGTGAAAAGATACACCTGGTCCAGTGTAACAGGTTTCCTTCATCGACCTCCTTCCCAGGTCATTACCCTGTCATCCCCGTCAACCTGTGCTTAGAATGAAATGTCATTGTGATGCTGACCACTGAAATCAAATCATTCAGCAGATAAGTTTGTACATAAAGTACTATACAGATTGTGATTATGGCTCAATTTCATGGCGCTGTTTACCGTGAATTCTATGCTTAGAGCCCATAGAATCCTTCAGGTGCCGTAAGCCCAGAATCCAGTGGTAAGTAGTGCCATAAATTGAGCCAGCATTTTTACAGATTTATCTGTACAGATTGAAATCAGGGCCCATTTAAAATGGTAAGCAGTAATTATTTCTGCTTACCGCAGAATTCTGTGCTTAGGGTCTATATATAATCCTATGCTTTTCAAGGCGTCATCAGTGCCACGTAACTGGGCTCAGCTAGTAAAGTATTCTTACCAATGAACTGATTTAAAAATATATTTTGTTAAGAAAGTGGCTGTAATGTACTGAACCGAAGCTTGAAGGCCAGAACAGGCCTGGAATTAAATGGAGGCAATGGCCTCTGTTGCCCTGGTTGTGGCCTTGGTGCCACTTCAAAAGTTTCCCATAGACTTAAAGATTTTCCAATGGAAGTGCCCTTTTGCGAAATGAAAATTAAGTTGCTCTCTAAAAAATTAAGTTCCAGTCCAGTCCAGCAAAAATAGTTATCACTTTCCATTATTACTGTTGCATGCAGGGATCAAGACAGAGATGGTTGCTGACATTTATTTTATCAATCAAGGAAGATTCAGCAAGAGTTTCAATTGAAAATAAATTATGACCTCTTTGTCCAACTAAGTTTTGAGTTTGACTTTTTGGGGGGTCAACTATGAGAATTATTGAAATGTTTAAAAAACTTGACAGGTTAATAAAGTGAAGTTGACAAAATAATGTCAAATATTTTGTCAAATTTGATATTAATGTAAAGCTAACTGTTACTAATCTGAAAATAAATTAATGGACAATTCACAACTTATAAATCTGACAAGCATGATTTATAGAATTAAATGATTTCTAGAACTGGAAAATAATGAATTGATCTGAAAATGATATTCAACCCTGAAGCTTCAAGCCAAATCTAATGAGAGCAAGATTTGCCGATTCTGCAGGGGTTTTGAACTTAAGAACAGCGACAAGAAAAACTTGTGCCCTCAGGGCCTTAAGCCCCTATATCATAGAGCTGCTTGAGCACAAAATGTAGCTTAGCACAAAACAATTTTGCTTACCAGACTGAGGTTACCAGCCAAAATATCATATTACATGTACCACCTGGTTTCCAGCTTAGTTTTGCTTAGCAGAAAATTGTTAAGCAAAATTATCTGCTTGTGTGGGAGTTCCTGAAATTGGACCCAGGCTCAGAAACTGGGCCAATATCATAGATCTACAGAAGCGGTGGGCGACTACCTTCAGTTTTGTGAAAAATTGGTTATTCCTGAGGAGGAACATAAAATATTTCCAAACAACAAACTGTGGATAACCAAAGATATTCGCTGCCTTCTGGAAAGGAAACAAAGCTTTTCGTGATGGAGATCTTACTGAAAAACGGAGAGTGCAGAGGGAAATAACTAAACATATTCGTCTAAGCAAGAAGAAATATGGCAAAACCATCCAGGACAATTTCAGACAGCACGACTCCAAAAAAGCCTGGGCAGGGTTGAAGTCCATCACTGGAATCGGGAAAAGAACCAACACCTTTATTCCATCCAGTGACTCTGGCACCTTCGCCAATGATCTTAATCAGTTCTACACCCGTTTTGATGCCTTTGATTTTCGCCTAGTCAACAACCACCTTTGCGACGATCTGCGGGGCCAGGTAAATGACTCAAATAGGATTGAGCTCAGCATTTCAATGATTGAGAAATCTTTCAAATGTATCAAGGGAAACAAGGCATCAGGTCCTGACGGCGTTTCTGGGAGATTTCTGAAATCCTGCTATAAAGAACTGTCATCTATATTTCAAAGACTGTTTCAGTGGTCTCTTGACTATAACATAATTCCAAAAATTTGGAAAACTTCAACTGTTATACCGATTCCTAAAATACCCAAACCTACAGTAATGAATGACTTTAGACCGATTGCTCTCACATCATCAGTTATGAAATGCTTTGAATATGTAATTAAGGATATTATCTTGGCTCAGACTAAAGCCTACACTGACCCTGCCCAGTTTGCATATCGTTCGGGAAGAGGTGTGGATGATGCCATTTTAACACTTGTGCATACATTTATGAACATTTGGATAAACCTCATAGCTATGTCAGAACTCTGTTTGTGGATTTCTCATCGGCATTTAATACAATTCAGCCTCATTTATTGACTGCAAAATTGAGTAGAATGTGTGTCAATCCCCATATCTCATTGTGGATTAACAGTTTTTTAACTGATAGAATTCAAAGGGTTTTATTTATAAACTCAATTTCTGAAAAAATGCATACTAATACCGGCGCTCCTCAAGGTTGTGTGTTGTCCCTGGTGGTATTTTCACTTTATTCTAGTGACTACAGACACAGTGATACTTCATGTCCCATAATTAAATATGCTGATGACACGTCACTGACCGGTTTGATTTCTATGAATGACGAATCTTCTTATCGCAAAGAGATTGCTAATTTTGTTAACTGGTGTGATCTTAATTATTTAGCACAGAATGTGTCCAAAAACTAAAGAAATTGTATTTGACTTCCGCAAAACCAAGACTGTTATTGAACCTATTTATATTAATGACACTAGGGTTGAAATGGTCGATAATTTTAAATATCTTGGCACTTCCATTGACAGCAATTTGAATTGGAAAATTAATACTCAGAAACTTGTTGCTAAGGCTATTAACCAGAGAATGTTTTTTGTCCGGAAGCTTAAATCATTTAATGTTTGCAATGACATTTTATTTATTTTTTATCAAAGTGTTATCCAATCTATTATCACCTTCTGCATTTGTGTCTGGTATGGTAATCTTAGAGCCAAAGACAGTCACAGACTGGAATGTGTCATCAAAGTGGCTTCCAAAATGATTGGCTTGGACATTAAAGATTTACATTGTATTTTTGAATCGGCCATTACCTCTAAGATTCATGTCATTATGTAAGATCCTACCCATCCACTTCATTCTTCAGTGGTTGTCAACAAATCAGGAAGAATTCGTCCTCCACGAACCCTGCACTAAGCGCTTCAGAATGTCATTCCTACCAAATGCTTGCCACCTATTCAACTCTAAATTCAAAAGATAATCCCCCGCTTGTTCCTTTTCTGTTTTTCCTGGTTTGCTGGCATCACTGACAATTTAGGTCTCCAGTGTTTTTATTGTTCCTTTACTTCGGTGGTTTTTATTTGTCACCCTTGTATTTTTAGGATGGTTGTAAATATCTCTGTCACTGTATTCTTGTCCCGTTTATCTTTTTGTAGTTCTTCCTTTAAAAAAAAAAAATTATCTCCATTTGTGTTTTTATTGTTAGATGCACACTGGAAAACAATTTTCATGTTTTTGGGGTTTTTTTACGTGACGTTTATAATAAATTAAATTGAATTGAAATTGAATTGAATTGAATTGAATCTCCTTGTAGACACATACATTTTCTAAGCACAGATCAGATTGTGTGTAAGTCTTTAAAAAAAGTGGTTTCTTGGTTGATGTCCAAAGGTTTAAGTGCGCCGACAGCGCAAGCTGGGGGAACTCAGGCTGAATTGAGGGGAGGGGGTTGCAAGTGAAGATTTTTTACCCTCTTATCACGAAACATAACATCATCCCCTTGTATTAACTGATACACCTGTAGAAAGACCAGACTGTCCCAAACAACATGTAATGAAGAGATAGGCCTCACCCCCATAGCATGAGTCATATCATTCCACATCAGGGAAGTGTTGAAAGGGGGGGGGGGGTACTGGGGAACCTTCTCCCCCTTTCCTCAAAGTCTGAGAGAGAACAGCTGATAGGAAGATTTCATTCAGCTTCTGTCGAAAGTAATGAGGTTTATTTTGGGGATATCAGTAAAAACAGTCTACCATAACATTTCGTCGCTCGTACCACGAACCGACAAAAACAACATGTAACCGACTAACTGACAAAAATCACACACTTTTGCAAATATTTTTTTTTACAAATTATTAATATACTCATTACTGTTAACATTTTCAGCAAGTTTCAGAACTAAATACATAGTAGTTTTGTAATTACACTAATTACTAAAAACGACGTATCACTAGATTTGCCGTTTTGTCTTTTCACAAAGTGACCTATCTAGATACGCCACTTTACCAATGATGTACTATGCGCTACACCGCGCGCAGCTCGGGCGCGCGTGTAATATTTTCGTGCCACGAAGTGACCTAACTCAAAGCGTAGTATTTTCACAAAGTGACCTAACTACAACAGATAGGTCTCTATCATGCATTGGTTTGTACACGGCGCTCTGCGGGCAAAACTCGGATTTTCATTTTCACAAAGTGACCTATTCTGTTTAGGTATTATTTACTAATTAAAATAGTTGCAGGGATTAAATGAAATTGACAGTAATGTATTAATAAAGTAGTCGGCTTTATTTTTGTCTTAAAAGATTATATACAAATAGTTAGCAGACCCCGAAACAGCAGTCTGAAAAATAGTGCAACTTCATTCGTAATTTTCTCCAAACACGTTTTTTTATACTGTGTACGAGTTAGGTCGGTTCGTGGTACGTGAGACGATTTGTTGCTCCAACTCTACACCTCTTTAAATACGAAAAAATATTTGTCTGCAGATGTTGAGCGTAAAGTTTTAAATTGAAGAAAAATCTCAACAAAAATAGAAATTATACAACTTGATATTGACCCAGGTGGTTTGTGTATCTCGATGCATCAATGTGGTATCAACGTCTTAATCAAATTATTGATAATTGCCAAAAGCTACATCTCCATGCTCGGGAAACAACTTAGCCAAATAGAAACTCTCCTTGCCTTGAACGTCTTGTGAACAGCAAGAAGTTCCTGAAATTGCAGACAAGGGGTGGTTACAGGGACTAATGATCAATTAGTGGGAAGACAAACTGAATTAATAGGATTGTCATAATTGGATTATATCCTCTTCTGACTGGCTCAATAAACTTGTGACATGTTTTTCCTTTTGTTTCTTTGTCTGTCCAATTAACTTGACACCAGACAATGACCTCAAGAGGTCAATGTTTTGAAGTTATTTAAAGGTTTTGTGGGGGGTTTTTTTTGGGGGGGGGGAGTTTTATTTCTTGTCTGGAAACAAACATTCCAGTTTTAGTGGCCATTCAGATTTATCAATGTTTGAAAATTTCAAATTTAGATTTTTATAATTTTTGTCTTCTTCTGTATGTAGGCCTAGTATGTAGTTTTGATAAAAGCAAGCCCTGAAGATGTGATCAACGTCTCCCTTAAATTTGGAAACAAGTACAAAGAAAGGCTCCCTCCCTGTAGGTCTAACAATCTTCTGAACTCTGAAATACTTGCCATTCCTCTTTGCCAATTCAAAAGATATAAAAAGCATATCCCAGTTTTTGGCTAAAATGCTTAATAATAAATCCTAGTTGTGTGTTTTTGTGTGTATCTTTCACTTTTTTATTTGTGAATTTCAGCAAGTGTTTTTACTTCTTTCTGAATTCAGATGTAATTCGGCCCTTGGGCTGCGAGATTTGAATGTTTTTTAATGTTTTTGAACGTGTTCAACGGAAATAATAATAATCAGGGTTCTCTCAATGCCCAAGCTAGCATATCGGGCCGATATGCAGGAATTGCATGCAAATGCGCGCAACTTGCAGCTGATACGCAAACAATAATAATATATATATTTTTTATTCAGATCAAATTCACAATAATCATGTAGACCATTTAGAATGCTCTAGATTGCACAGTTTGGCTTCTGAAACCAAGATAAATATTCCGAAGACCAATATTACAATTTAGCATGCTTTGGCCAAATTTTCAAAACTTAGGTCAAGAATGTACCTTAGTTTTGAAAAAAAAAAAAACTTTGTAAAAACCCTGGTAAAAATGAACAAATTTGATAGTAAACAGATTCAAAAATCTGGCCAAATCATCAAAACATTGTCCAAGGTGACAGATGGATAGTTTTGATGTCAAAGCGATCCATCAACACGTCTTAGCCTGGGGGTACAGATTGACTTCTGAATCTTCAAAATGATTTAACCTTGGTATCAATACTAGAGAATTGAACCAGTTGACAGACACTAGAACATCACAGGTGTACTCTACACAAGAGGTTTCTTTCATGGCCATATGGCACAAGGTCTTGTGAATCAGGATATATTCTATTCTGGACAAGTTGTGGCAATTTGTTAGAAGTTTCAAAACAAATTGAAAACAAAGTCTACTCTGTCACTACAGATACATATCAAAGGCTTAAAGAAATGAAATAAGATTGAATTGCTATTTAAAGATAAAAATATTAGGCCCAACCCATAAATGTTACTTCAAAAGCCTGAATGATGATGAAGTCAGCAATCATCTTAGATTGGGAAGGATTCGACTTAACATGGGGAATTGTTTTTAAATATTAAGGTTGATTTTTGCCCATTTCAGGCCTTTGGGGATTCTATACTTATTAGATTCGGGGGGGGGGGGGGGGGGGGGGGGGCGAACAGGGGGCAGAAAACTCCCTCAGTCGGACGGTTCACTCAAGCTGTGGTGTTTCTGATCAGCAGAGTATGGGTTCGAGTCCCGGTCTTGGCCTTTGTATCCTTGAGCAAGATACTTTACCATGATTTCTTAGTCTTCAGGTGGGACATTAAGCCATAGGTCCTGTGTACTAGGATTGGTAATGCAGGTAAAAGAACCCAGAACACTTATCATGGAAGAGTAGGGGTTAACCCCGGTGTTTCTGGTTCACATAGCAAGCACCCTTGTTTACAGGTTTCCTCAGGCTTGCGAGCTACATTGATAAAGCTCACTTATGAGGCATCCATGTCTTCATTACCAAATATCTAACAATAACCTATGAAAATCTTTTCAACAGGATGAAAGTGCAGGTCGACATTTTTAATGGTGCCAGTAATTTTCATTATTGCTTTTTGCCATTAAACGGTTACTGGAGTTATAATATATGCCCTGGATTTTTACAGATGATGTAAACCAATAATCTGAACACTAGAATCTAACAATTACTTGACTTTTTTATTTCATCATCTTCAGATCCCAGAGCTCAGAGATGACATCTGCATCCCAGATTACTGTTGTCTCCATGACAACCCGGATAAACACAACCTCATCTCTGCTGAAGATGACCTTGAAGATGCCACTAGTGATGAGAATCTTGATGATCAAGTGGACATCAATGCTTGGTTTGGACCAGCTGGTACGGTCTCCCCTCTCCACACTGACCCTAAACACAACTGTCTATCGCAGGTTG
Organism: Leptasterias polaris; assembly: GCA_037783415.1. Taxonomy (NCBI): domain Eukaryota; kingdom Metazoa; phylum Echinodermata; class Asteroidea; order Forcipulatida; family Asteriidae; genus Leptasterias; species Leptasterias polaris. The sequence continues at coordinate 1,600,852 of JAZGTN010000089.1, forward strand.
TTGGAGAAAAATACATACGTCTCTATGGAGAAGATATGACACCTAATGTCTACCCCCATCAAAGCCACCTTCTGCATAATACCAGCCAGGTAAGATTTTCACAAACTTATTTTTGTTAAGGGTGAACCCTGCTAATTAGTAGACTGTTATTTTGAATTTGAAAATGCTTGAATACAGAGAGTTGCAAATCCAATGTATGATGGACACTTGCCAGTCTTGCAGGTGGCTGATTTATGTCCCATTCCCTTCCTCAGTTCCCCACCCAACCAGTGAAGACCAAGTGACTGTTTTATGTCCCCTTCCCTTTCTCAATCCACCAACCAGTGAAGACTAGGTGACTGTTTTATGACCCCTTCCTTTCCTCAGTTCCCAAGCTGAGTGTAGACCAGGTGACTGTTTTATGACTCCCTCTGTCCCTCAACCCAATCCATACTGGTGTCTGCACAGAGTTCTTGAAGTAAAATCTGACACCCAAATAGAGGAAGTGCCTATAGAGAAGTGACTCTGGCTGAGTTGTACTGTTTCCACCAGTTTCCTGACAATTCCCAGACATTTCTAAAAAGCAAATTAAGTTACAGGAAAAGTATAAGAACAAGGTTTTTGTGATAACTAAGTTTGTTAGATTGTGCCATAATTGCACTAGATGGGCAGTTAGTATTAAAGGCTTGTTCTGGCTTCTCGCCTTTTCGCCTTTTCAGCCCCATCCCTCATTGATCCCTGTCACAGTCCCTTGCCAACCCTAATTTACTCCCTTCTTGCCCCAAATCTGACAGGAGTATCACAGGCCCGGAATTTCATCTTTGAGATGGCAAGGCCATTTTCTTTTTGCAAAAGGCACGTCCATTGGAAAATCTGAAAATCCATGGGAAACTTCTGAAGGGGCACCAAGGCCAAGACATTGGGCAACAGAGGTCTTGACCTCCATGTTATTTCAGGCCTGTATTATTACTACTACATGAACTCCCAATTTATGAAGAAACAGTACTTTACAAAAAATTAATGTATAACTTTCAAATCATTACAATACTGAAGTTCATCTTCCAAATTCTGATCTTTTGTCAAACTTACATCACCTCTATCCAGAGAAGAAAGAAGTAACCTAATAGTCATGGAACCATGGAATCTCCTACCGTCATTCCTCCCCCTTGTTTGTAAAAGACAGTTTCAAAGTGATTAATTTAACTGAGAGTATTTATTCCAAATGGGTCAGTGGTAATGACTGAGGGGAAAGTTGGTTGACTCCTCAGTGACCCCAGAGATTTTGAAATCATTTCTGGCCAGGCTATTAGCCAGCGATACCTCGGGGCGTCTTTTGGACGCCCTATTTTATTTTTGGACGCCCCGAAAAACTGTCGGACGCCCTTGAAGACGCCCTGTTTTTTGTACATAATTTAAAAAAATTACATCCGAATACCTGAAATTGTAAGCAAAACGAACGCAAATCCAAAACTATTACTACCTGCCAGCTGCAGTGAAGGTAACTTTATGCAAGATACAACCAATTTATCTTAAATATGCTGATCGCCCATTCATTGTTTACCGACAAAGGGATCAAATTTAACATCAGACAGTGCCGCCCCCGACTAGTGGGAAGGCTTGAACAACCGCAAAGGCTTTAGAAACTATAGCGGTGAAACGCCACGCACAGTAGACAAGTTTACAAAATACATGTACATGTACATGTACATGTACATGTACATGTATCGTACATGTATGTCGACGTAAAAAGCGTTGTGTATGTATTATGTACATGTCGTGTACCTACCAGGGTTGTGTGTGATAGATCGGCAGCACTCGAGACGCACGTGTTGTAGACTTGATTTCAAGTCTGAGATAAGGGTTATTTTTCTGCATCAGCCACACAAAATCCCCCCGCAGATTGGCTATCACGCGCTCTAACTCGTAGGTTAAAGACGGAGGTTAATCCACAAGAGGGCGCTATTTCAGGCAATGCAGGTAGACTAAAAACCAGGAGCACAGACTTGGAACCAAGTCTAGGCACGTCATTCCCGCTCTTTTCTGGCTGCCGGCGGCAACCTTTCAGCGCATATTAATGTATGCAGAACATCGCACATGCGCAGTGTATGAGTCAAAACGTGCGTGTCTGTTTGTATGTGTGAACTTCCCACCATGAGTATGGGTAATGCAGGTTTAATAAAGAATGCTCACTGCTATCCCTCGTAGTGGTACACTGTAAATGTACATGATGTACATGTACATTGAAATGTTAACGATTGTTCCGTATTTCTTATAATTCGCGGGCTATAGAAATAGAATACCGCAACTCGACTCTTGTACGGGGGAAATCAATATGAAAAAGTCGTGACCCCGCCCAAACTTTAAAAATAATAATAACACTGCGCGAAATACTACGATTCTTAGGGCTGTACGGTGCTGATTTCATTTTTTAAAACCCTTTAACCGGCCCAGACCCAAAGCATACGTGGAGTACACAGTAAATGCAATAATAGTTCTGTGGTACATGCTTGCTGAAAATTTACCCCAACAATTTGGACGCCCTTTTTTTCAATCCAGTCAAATTTGGACACCCTATTTTCAAATCCTGGCTAAAAGCTTGTTTCTGGCAGCAGCTTTGCTGTCTCAATTATTACACCTCTTCACTTGATCCACTCTAAGATAAAACCCTCAATGATGCATCTTAAGTCACTTCAGATTACAGACCACCATCTGACTGAAGTGGCGGCAAGTTTCTCAGAAGACGCTCTACCTTTCTTGCTCTCTCAGTCTCTCTCTGACTCATGCTTTGACCTGCTTGGCAAACTTCCCTACCACTGGTTTGGGGGGGGGGGGGGGGGGGTTGCATGGCGATTAAATCAAAGATAGAGAAACCAATGGGGAGAAGGGATATTTCATTGGCACATCAGGTTTGCCGAGTGGTTTCTATCCCTGCCTTTTTCTTTTGTTGACCCTGGTTCGAACCCCACCACAGACCGTAGCCTTGCGTCTGGATTGGGTTTTCAGTCCCTACCTGATTGCATGGGGTTCCTCCATTTGGGGTTTCCCTCGCACATCTAAAACGGAGCATTTCTTCTCATTTCCTATTCATCATGTTATTAGTGCTAATTGTTCTGTTTGATGTTTTATAAGTAAATAAATATCAGGTTGAAAGTATGTTTAAAACTTTACACAGCACTGTCTTTTCATGGGTGAACTTTAAACATCAGAGAACTTACTTCAGCTTCCATAACAACAAATTCTCGAGCTCCGCTTCGGGTTACAACACCAGATCACATCAAAAAGCCATCACACAACAATGTCAGAAATTCTCCCCTCGAGTGACCATCGCCAATTTGAACAAAAGCTTGAAAGGATTCTTTGGAATATTTGTTGTTTGAATCAACATATTAATAGCAAACTGATCCCGAGATCAAACGGATTATTTTGTGTGTTTGCTACATTTTCCAAACGGCAACTGAACACTTTGTTCGGAGCAACCGCATGAGACTACCTCACAGCAAAAACAAATTACTTTCCATTTCGTGAACAGTTTAACCCGAGCTTCTTTGAAATTCAGAATTGTAAAAAGCACAGGTACAGTTTTGAACTCCTGAGGACGTCAAGTCAGTGAGTAAGGGGGGGGTGGATCAAAGTAGATTGACTTTGTCACTGAAAAGAAAACGTGTCTGCAGTAGGCCGACAATTGTCAAACACAATAGGCACACCTGGAGTAAATGGTGGTTGTATAGACTCTGTGGAGTAAAACGGATAACTAGGGGCTCTGTGATCCGATGACAAGTCTACCTCGGTAGTTCAAATGGCTGGCTTTACCATGGATGCGTCATCATAGTTTTTGTCATTGACACGTTCCGCAGTTTAGTGACTGTACCTTGCTACATTAACATGTTGTTCTCCTGAAGGGGGGCATTGTTACATACTGAATGGTTTACAGGAAGAATGCTGTAAAGTGGATTATATTTGACACTTGTGTAGCTTTATATTTACAAGTGTGCTGACAATGTTAATCTAGGTTTTAAAAAGGGCCATACAATAGAGTCCGAACATTTTGTTAAATTTAGTTGTTGCAGTGAAATCCACAATACAACCAATAATACCTCAGTAATGGAGTGGGTAGAAGTCATGTTTATTTGGGAGGTTTTATAAGTGGGGGTTCCTCCCCTTTCTTGTCCCCCTTCCCCCTCCCCCTGTCCCTCACACACACTTTTCCCTCTACACGCAACAAATTTATAAACAAATCTTCATTCATTAACACAATTTTGTTTATCACTCAGAGTACCATTCATCTCATTGATTGAAATAGTCAATTTTAATTCGAACCCAGGACATTTGTCATGCTAGAAGCAGATGTCACTCATACCACTAGACCACCGAGCTAGCCCCAGAGGCAGTTTGAGTCCTATATATAGTTCATATCTTCGGGTCAGTGCAATAAGGTCGTAACTCGACTATCGGTTGTCTTGAGTTATTCACTTTTTAAGGTTTGGGGACGTTTTAAACAATCACTGGTTGTTTGAGACAAGTCCATTTGTACATATGATTTATGAAGACATTTATTATAAATATATTAAAAGTGATATCCACACTTCATTACATTAATGAATTATGACGTCATTTATTGTTAATGACCTGTACATCTTTGTAATTACTTTTTGAACAAAATTAACAAAAATAAAGCACATTTTGTGTATTTTAACAACTTTGTTCTTGTTGCACTGACCCAACGATATCCCCTCACCTGTCCAAAATAAGAGGGTTTTACATGTATATGCCCTGCACCCCACCCCTCTCCCCCAGGATTTAGTCCCATGTGCAAAAAGGCTTGACCCCTCTCTATCCCCTGTCCCCAACCCAGCGTTTCTACCCAAGCAAGCACAGTCTACATAACTTCTGGTTAAACCAAACAACTTATCAAAAGAATGGAGGTAGCTCTGCAGGTACATATTTAGACAGCTGGTCATGTACAATAAAATGTATTATTTGTATTACTTTAAAACTGCCTTTCCTTCTTGGTTCAAGTAACACAGATCATATAAATTAAACCAAGAACTACAATCCAACATTTCTGACTTGTCAGACTGGACAAGGCAAACATCTCATAACACTCGTTCCTGCCACACAGTCAATGCCGCTGAACCCTGTATCAAAAAACTTTTGTCAAGCTCCGCTTCCAAAACCTGTCCAACCCTCTAAAGCCTTTTGTGTGTTTGGGGATCTGCACTTTTATTCAGAATGGTTAAAACATCATAGCCTGTGGGCAGTTTTACTTTGTACTTGGTAATTCCACTTTTGTGTAAAAGACTGGGATTTTCGAGGCTAACAGGCTGCAACTTTTTGGACAGCTTTGTCAAACACCTTTGAAAAACACAACAGGGGAAAACTTTGATGAAGTGGGTGGGTGGTTTTATTAGATTTTTTCAGAAAGGGTGAGTGGAAATTGTCTATTTTGTAAGGATTTTAACAAATGATTTTGAATTGATCATATTCCTATTGTTAAATTTTACCTTCAAGCTTCATTCAAAAGTGTAACCCAGAAAGATTGATTACATCCCAGGCTGTTTACTTTTGTCACTGATTTTGTAATTCACGCCGGATGATAATTCACTGTAGTTGATTTCAATGGCATACTGACCCTTTGAGGAAGACCTGTCCACAGATAAATTGGAAACTTGGAGGCTGATTGATTGATTGATTATAATTATAATTATCACAGGTGTATTAAGTTCCACGAAAATTCCCACTGACGGTTTTCACAATTGAATCCTCTGGAGGTACCAAAAACCCTCGAATTAAACCCACTGTCGGTGTGTACAACATTGGTAATTGCCAAAGACCTGTGTCCATACTTGATGTGACCCAACATACACATGAAAAAACAAACCTGTGAAAGTTTAAGCTCAATAGGTCTTCAGAGTCATGAGAAAACAGTGAAAACCCCCATTCAATATTTTAACTTTTTTTCAAACATCGAATTTTATCCTGCAGAATAAAGACCATTGTTTTACTCATTTCCTAAAAACTATGGCATTTCAAGCAAAACTATTTCAATGGAAGTTTTCCACCATGACCATCTTTATACCGTGTAAGTTATGTGCAAATCTGTGAACATTTATATTTTCAATCTTACCAATGTTGTACACACCCTTTAACCCACGACACCCACAGCAATTGCCATGGTGCCCTGTGCTGTTGCTGTGGTGCTCTCTGCAAAGTTCCAATACAGATTTACATTTTCCTCACTGAAGTGCCCCTTACCAGAGAAAACTTGCTGTGCCCCTTCCAAAGCGAAGTTCAAGGCCTGTACCAACAAAACCCTTTCCTCTTTTCACACTTTAACAAATTTATCCACACACAAAACTGATTCTGAAATTTATTTGTTAGAATTTCTATTATAAGGCAGCAAAAGCGCTCTTCTTTGAGCTGTCATGCATGCAGTTTTTACCACCAGTGTATTGTCATCTGCACCAAATCAAATTGCCAAACCTGTCAAAATTTCCATCCAAAAAGTTCAAGTCTTTTATCCAAGTTGAAAACTCATTTCCTCCTTGGTGCTTGTGCAGCTGTTATGCTGCCCAGACCAACTTAATAGTTCACTGTTGTCAGTACAGAATAAGACTAAAGATTGTTGTGCTTTACACTGTTACTTTCATGAGGTCATTGAGGTCAAATGATGCTCCCTAAGGTGTTAGTTGTAACCCAGTAGTTGTCCAGGGGTAATATGGTCAACTCCCAATGGTGTGTCCATACATCTGGCTCAAATTTCAACCAACAGCCAATTTGATCCAGCAATAAATTCAATAGAATCAGTCTGGAAGTCACACCCATTTTACAGAAAGTTTGATTTTAAATTATGTGATCATCAAACGACATCTGTCAGAGTTACAGTGTACAATTTTAATTTTTTTTTTACACCATTTAATTTTGTGTCGTTTATATGTGAGGCATCTTTTTTCAAATAGTACTGAAACTCAGTCTGCTGTCGCATGGTGATCGAACCCCATTGAATAATGCGCAACACTGCTGCAAGTGCAACACGTTTTTATGCACTAACAACAGCTATCGTCCAATGATCTGCCTTCTTTTGCCTCAATGAGGGCGCTGTTTGAGAGTGTGACTTCATATGCAAGGAGTCTATTTAGATTGACTAGAAACTAACAAATTCTGTCTCAGAAATTCATGCCTGTGATTTGTCAGAATTTGTCCTGATTTAGGGATTTGTTTCAAATACGTCTTTTGAAATATTTTTTGAAAGACGGAACTGACCATAAAGGAAAGACAAAGCTAATTCTTGTTCAAACCCCTAGTTGTACAATAAGTCGTTTGTGAGTTAGATTTGAATAATGTCTGGTACAATGACTTGCTGAGACACAAGTTACCTTTTAAATATGAATTCCTCAGCTCAGACTATAGAGACAGTTGCTATGTCACATGGCTCGGGGCAAGCTTTTGTATACACATTCATTCAGAATTGCGTAGGCAATTGCCGTCTCTTGCGTAGCTACACAAAAGCTTACCCCGAATCATGTGACATAGCAACTGTCTTTGGAATGCTTAAAAGTCTTTGGAATTCAAGTTGAAGCGGTAACTTCTGACTAAGCCTGTCACTGTACCAGACATCGGTCAATTCTAATTCCTAAATGGCTTTTTGTTGTGGTGTAGAGAGTCTGTAAGTCCTCAAAACTATTAACCTATTTTCAAGATTTCTAATTTATTGAATGTCACACCCAGTAAATCGTTTTTTTTATTGGAGCATTTTTCTCTTCTTTGAAGTTGATGGTTATCATGAGACCATCTGATTCTTCATCACCAGGCAATTTCCACCCTCATCTAAACCACTTCAAGAGTATAGTACACTTAGTTTCAGAGCGGTCATTTGTTTCCTTTCCAGGTTGTGAAACTAAAATGCTCTCCAGAGATCCAATTCTCCTGATTGTAATATTCTATCGACCAGAACAGGAAATCTCATCTCAGGAAATGAACCATTTGATTCCAAATTTAAGGGTCATTTTTGGTCGTCTTCAGTTGTCCTGGAGACAGACTGCCAAGGGAAAAAGGTGTCAAAAAGCAGAGTCCGACACCATACATAGCTTCAGACTGGTTATTTATTGCTGATCATGGATATAAGTGTGTTTCTTGAATAGTGCAGAGAAGTGAGAAAGAAAAATAATATCAGAGCCCACCCAGATAGGTTCTAGCCAGAATTTAATCAAAGGTTATACAGAGTTTAAAACAGGGCCTCCAGACTGATCACTTTGCAATATTTTTACTTGTACATTTTTTGTTTTATATTAGGGTGGACAGGCTTGTGATTTCTTCCTGATTTCATGATTTTCTGAAAGCTTTGAGCCTTTAAATTTTCTTGAAAAAAGTAAAGCAATCACCAAAGTGAGAAAGAAATAGTCAACATTGTGTCTACACTTGTAGTTTTGTATTTCTGGTGATGCACAGAGTCTGTCAACTTTCTGAATTGAAATATCTTTGATGTTCCAGGTCTAGAAAAATGGGGAACCCAGGCACCACAAGCAAAGTTTTCAGAAATATTCACATCCATCCAATTTCATCCCTGGGTGTATTAAACAAAAATTCAAACAGAGCGTTAAAAAAAAACATTGGTATAGATCCCCCTTGCTTACTCTAGATGTTTAATGTTGTGTTGGTAATTCCATGCTTATTACCAACTTACCCCACCCCATGTGCCTAATTTCTGAAGTTGCTAACCACAAGTGAACTTGCTAACCACAAGTGAGCTGGGCTGCTAACCACAAGTAGCACAAACAGGTTATTGCCTGTCTACCTTGCATGTACTTTAAACTGAGATGATCAAAATCCAAGTTGAACCTTCCCCTAAAGATACAGTATAGGATTTGTCAATCATCGTTAATCTGTATATTCGTTTTCAATCTGAAAGCTCACTCATTACAAAGTTCATACCAGAACCAAATTTCCAGAGAGATATGTCTGTCTGAAACACTGTCAAAGTTGAGGACAAATCCCACAAATTACTGTCGGTTATTTCAAAATAAGCCTAATACAAATAGCATAACAATCCTTGACAGATCTTGAAGCACATTTCATTGAATATTATTTGGTTTTACCGATACACTCATGTATGCAGTGCACTGTGTACTTTCCTGAGTCCTGTGGAAGCAAATCCACAGGTATATTACTGGGTTGGATTCAAACCCATGACCTTTGCCATTCTAGAGCAGATGACTTACCACTAGACCACCAAGATTGCCCGGTAGCTAGAGGCAGTTTGAGTCCTATATTTTAGCAGCGGTACCGCAACAACTAAATAGATGTTTAAATAGCATTGGGGATAAAGAACATCTCATACAAATGGGCAAAACAAAATAATATATATCAGTAAAACCAAATAATATTCTTTATCCCGATGCATATTTAACATCCACTAAACATACTTCGTTCATTTCTAGCATATTTCATAGTTTGTACTCAATGTTTGTGACTACCAAATTTGTTGAAACTTTTACGGAGAAAACCTGAGAATTGGAATAAACTTTGCCATCCAATAAACTTGTCCTTTAAGTTGAGTCAAAGTCCACTCACCCCCTAACCACTTTTAACACTACTATCTTTGTTTTCCTCTGTCACAGGTGGATGTAGAGAAACCTGACGTCTTGAGATTTCCTCTCTTCTCCTCTGCCATCTATCAAGAAGCCATCCTGAGACCTGGGGAGATGTTATACATTCCTCGTGGGTGCTGGCACTATGTCCGATCACTCAGCACAAGTTTCTCTGTTAGTTTCTGGTGGATGTAACTGCTTCAAGGAACTCTAAGATGCATAATAAGCCGCTCTTTGTGACAAAAGGTAAGAATTTTCTCTTTGTTTACTGTTTAGGGAGTTTATTTTGTTAAAGATAGGTTTTGTGTTTTTGTAAATATATTGCTGATTTAAAGGAAATATTATCATGAATAGACACAATAGACCTTATGCATTGACGTCACCAAGCCGCCATCTTAGAGGTAAACTGATGATGAAACAATGGAAACGCGCTGATTTGTACGCGCGGCGCACAAGACTGGCCAATGAGCATCTTCCTTTTGACCTCTAGGTGAGGGCGCCCTACTCAAATGACGTCATATGCATAAGGTCTATTAAAGTCACCCGTGAAAGTTTCAGCTGAATACAGTGTCTACTTGTTGAGAAAACAGCAAAACACTCACAGTATTATCATCAAGAATGTCAAATCCGTCCATGTTTAGCAAGGCGACACCGGGTACCAACCGCATCTCTGGTTGTAATGAGGGCAGCATTCATCACATGGACACCATGGAAATTTCCAAAAGTCACTTGCAGGCGATCTTTGGAGAATCAAAGTTTTCAACATACTTTTATTGATTTTTATTCAACAAGGGGCACTTTAGATGAAATAAACATGCAGGATGCTTACTTCCATTACCTCTTTATACGAAGAAGGCTTTCGGATAAAAATTACAAAATTTCTTTTCGCGGTCGTTTTAATAAAAAACTTGACCCCAACTTTAAGAAAATTAAATTTATTTTTTTATGTCCTCTCAAAGGAACATTAAGCATCCTAGTTAATGTAGGGGATTTGGAAAACTTTTTTTTGGAAGAATTTTGTTGAAAGTTCTTCTTTAATGTTTTGATGATGTACTCAGTGCTTCAAGTGAGATAATCATTTTTTCTGTTTTATCCCCCCCCCCTTTCAAGTTTCAAAGACAAACTAAAATGTCTGAAAAATGTTTTGTAAATTATGAATGTAAACAGTGTAATAATGATGACATAATACTACATAAATATTATTTGATTGGTTCTTGGGTCCAGTGGAATAGGTCACTCAACGTTGCTCAATATTCAGACTGTGGGTCATAGAGGGCGACTTGATAGGTCAACCCAGAGAATGTCAAGTATACAAATATTGACCAAGATCAAATCCCTCCCCAAGCAGACAATCCTAACATTGTCCATGCTCTATAGCCTCCTCTCAACTCTTTCTTCCTGTTCAAATCCCCTCACAAATCCTCTTGGGTATTCGTCTTAGAGCTGTTCAGTCTTGATTCTCTACTTCCCCATTCAGAATCCAGGGGTTAGAGTTGAGCATGAAAGGTGTTATGTCACTACTACTGGGGTTGACCAAGGTCATGACAACAAACCCAATGACAAGGAGGACACTGTGAGAACCCACTATGAGGTTACCCCTGGGGATGTTACCTTGATCTGTTGAGCAATGTGGTCACTGAAGATGGTTTTGAACCACCTTAGGAAATACAACATAAAACCTTCAGATCTCACCCCCTTCAAATTCTGTGAAACAGCTTTAGAACGTGTACAGGATACAAGTATTGTGTGGGAAATGGAAAGTAACAAATGGCCATGATTTCTATAATTGATGGATCTAGAATGGCCATCAGTTTGGATTTTGTATACAGGCCAAGCGATCAATGAATACAAAGTGGCATTGACCTCAGGCTCTTCCATTTTTCCTCTTAGGGGTGTTCAGGGATTGAACAGTTGCTACTTCTACCTTACAAAGTGCCTACCTACCACTTGTTTCTTGCTCACTTAAATCATTTTTCTTACTCCTTCCTCTTTGAGGTGTTTACCGTGTCAAACTTTGTGTCTGAGCAAACAGAAAGTAAATTCTGCCTATTGGCAAAGAACAAAATACCCATCTAAGATTAAATAACTGCCTAGTCTTATTATGCCATTGGCGAGACTAAAATATCAGTTTCAAAATCAGTCAATATACAAAACACATGTTATGTTTTATTTACTTCATTTCCCATGCTGGCCGCAAAATAAAACATACTTCCTGTTTTTCTCCTCGTCCGAGATCAAACACCTCCTCTTCACTTCTGGTCCTTCTTAAAACATCTAATCTCCGCAGTTCCTTATTTTGATCAAGGAGCTTAGGGCTAACAAGTCTGGCTTCCTTCTCAGAGCAAACTGACTTCCATAGCAGACGGGATAGTCGGGTTCTCTTATCTTGATGTAGGCATGCAGAGGGGAGGGGTCTTAAATTGATCAGTTGTGTCCCTTCTAAAGCTCCCTAGATGGATGCAAAGGAGAGGAGGTGGTTGAGCAGAAAACCAAGGACGGTTGCACCTAATTTGAAAGGATTCGATCTGTTTTTGAAGTTTCAATTTATGGTCCTCTTGTGTCTTGATCTAAGTCTTCAAGAGGTGTAAAGCAGCATTGGGAATCCACCTTGATTTATGTCCACCTTGAAGGTTTAAGGTGATGACCTACTTCCTCAAACACCTCACTGGATCCAGAGAAGACCAAACCTGTGATTTGAAGGCCATTTTGTTTTACGTCTTGAGTAACTGGTTGACTATTGCAAGTCCTTGAATCCTATAGACTGGAAGTTCCCTTAAAGTTATTTGAAAATGTTCTCTAATATTAAAGGGTAACATTTAAAGATAAAAAGAAGGCTGAAATAGTTGTGGCAAATGCATCGGTTGGAAAGTTTCCATATTCCAACGGAACATACGGTTGTATTTTGATCAGTTCCAGAACCTTATCTGACCATTTGAAGGAATGGGTGAGGCTCAAAAGATAACACTCAAACCTGTTTCAAATCCTAAAACCATAAATTAACTCCCTCAAGCTTGACCCTTGAACCCAACAAGGAATCCGATCCTTGCCCTCAGGACCCGGACGTTGCTCCATGTTTTCATGATCCCCTTCTTAAAAATCTCTAAGAAAATCTCAGCTCCCTGGGAACAGAAATCTGTCGGAAGTAATGTCTGCTGACTATCCCAGGAGATACAAGTTTCTATTTACATGAATCAGTTTGGAGTACACTCCCTTAGGCAGCCCCAATGTGGAAGTTGAAGACATTTTTGATAAACATAACACCGACCAAAAAAAATGCCTGTCATTTTACTTTTATTTTAAACTTTAATCAGATGGGGAAACTTTATCTTTTAGGTGAGTTTTAAAAAGGGTTCGGCTGGCTTGAAATAAAAAAAATACTTGTTTAGAAAAGCTGGCAAGAGTTCATGTGGGAGGTTATTTTAGTTTTTGTTTTTGTCCAAATATAGAAAAGGAGACCTTTTAAAATGGCCTTTATGTTGACCTCTTTCTAAAGGTTCTATTTTCTTCAGGTTGTGGTGAAATTTATTGTGGAAAGCTTAACCTTTTAAAGAATTCTTTTCGCTGGTGAATGGTTGTATTATATAGGGATGTGATTTCTCTGTTTTTTCCGTTTTTGTTGTTGTTGTTTTGTGTTGTTTTTTTAAACTTAAGATCTAATTCATAAAAACATTAAGATAAAACCATATAGAAAGCCACAGATTGCATAGTAGGGTTTTTAAAACCAAAGATAAGTGTATATTAGTTGGCTTCGCGCTCACAAGGTTTCAAGCTTTTGCGCTTTGCGCTCACAGGTCAGTTTTTTTTAACAGCCTATCACTTCCCTAATTATATACTGTTTTTCGTTAGTGATTTGATACATAAAGTGATGACAGTTGAACAAGATTCATACAGACACTCGCCAACTAAATTAATTTTATGGCGTTCAACATCATACTCACTTTTGATTAATATTCCATTCAAAGGACGTGTCAAGTTATTTTTTGACAAACTTTGTGTCTATTTTTAAATGTACAACAAGGATCTGATGTACATGTCAACCATATTGAGAGTAGGCTGGTGAAATGTGTTACTACAAATAAACCGATTCAAGATAATCAGTCCAAACAAAATTCACAGAGCACCTGGCGCTTCAGTTTTTGAGAATTCAATATCCAGAAGTGAAAGAGGAATATTTTTTACCAGCAGAACATCAACAGTAAAACTGGCCCAGGCTAGCCATACATGTAGGCACAGAAGGCTGCTAAGGATATAAGTATGCAGGCCTTAAACTTCACTCTTGAAGGGGCACAGCAATTTCCCTCTGGTAAGGGGCACTTCTAAGATGAAAATGTCAATTTGTATTGGAACATTGCAAAGGGCACCACAGCAAAACCACAGGGCACCACACCGCAATCGCTTTGGGTGCAGCGGGTGATTTCAAGGCCGGAGTATGGATTATGATAGCCTCCCAAAACCCTCCGCAGTTTGTTCATAGATTTTTCAATTTTGTCCACTCTCATCCTCGATTGTCTGAAATGCTAACCCAACTGGTGCTGAAGTTTTTTAGAAATCAATTTTAAGAAGTAGACAGGGAATACTATTTTTAAAAGCACAACATCAACAAGAGTAACACTGGCCCAGGCTGTATCAGGGTTTGCCCTGAACTTTTTAAGTGCCTGGCCAGCAGGACCAGTTAGCTTGTCATTTCGTTAGTCCATCAGCTTTTTGACTGGTCCATATTTCAAATGAAATAGGGATGCTTTTCAACACTGAGCTAGCCAGCCGACCATTTGGGGATAATTTTGACTGGTCCTCTGGTGTTTTAACTGGCAAAGAACACAGTGGGGGAACACTGTATAAAAGTCATTGTATGTGTGAATTACCAGCCCTCTGCAGGGGACTTGTATTTTAGTAGGATTGATGAAAGCTCAAGCTATTTTTATACCCACCAGAACCACTCCATTCATCAGAGAAACTAATCACACAAACCATGTCTGCATTTACAGAACAAATTTGGTAGCCTTTTACCCAAGAAGTCATTAACTGTGAATTTACCCATTGAGGAAACTTTCAATGGCCTCACACACAAAGCCCAGAGTGGGGGCTGTGGTTTCAACTTCTATTAGCTTTTCGGCTTGATTATTTTGAAAAGTGGTTCACAGGATCTACTTGATGCTCCACTTACAAACCCTTTCTCCTCTCATCATAATATTGATCTAGTTAGCTAACCCCTGTTAGTACCCACCCTTGAAGGCATCTTGATAATCCTTAAGATGGATGGATCCTCAGACCTCCTTCTTTGTTTGCCTCCTTCATACCTTGGAGCATCTTGGAACAAACTGGTCGTCTGTGTTGTTAACTGGAAATCCTTCTGACGATGCAGAGACCCTGGAGGCAGCCGTTGTGCTACCTTGACGGATAATCCCAAGTAAACCATAGTCCTAATTTAAATGCAGCGGTAGCATCATTCTTTGCATGACATCGTTCAGCTTTCGGTATTTCTTTAAGCATATGTGTACACACTCAGAATTTGCTCAGTTTTCCAATCCATGATCATACAGTTTGAGACGAAGTTTAAGCGATAGCAAGTTTTTCTTCTGAATGTGTTTCCAAGGCAACTTTGCATACTAACTTCACACCAGCCAAGCCTTGATGCTAAATCGTACTTAAGTCAGTTGTGGAGCTACAAGCAAGCCATCCATAACCTGGGTCCATTTCAACATTAAACTCCTTAGCAGAAAATACTGCCGAGCAAGTTATATCTACTGAGCCAATAACAGGTCCCAATTTATAGAGCTGCTTAAGCACAAAAAGTAGCTAAGCACATCAGTACTCACCAGATTAAGGTTACCAGCAAAGATATCATGTGACATTTAAGCAAATTTACTGCTATCCTGCTCATTTCTGCTTAGCCAAAAATAAATCAACAATATATTATTAAAACCTGTGCTTAAGGTAAGCATATTTTACAGGTTAGTATGGACTTTTGGCTGGTGTACTGAAGTAATTCACTAAGTACTTACACAGCTAAATGCAGAAATTTGGCACAAGCCTGTAAGTAGCGATTGGTGACAGTAAGCGCAGAATTTCGCAGTAAGTAGAGCCATGAAATTTTGCCCTAATCTTGTCTCTGATTATCACTGATTTCCGAATTTCCGATGTTGCTTTTATCGTTGAAGCACAAAGCGCCCTCTACATGTGATCAAGGGAAGCGGCCTTACTCTTTTAGGATTGAACTTCCAAACTCCAAATGATTCCCCATCACAAAAATAGCCATGGGCCTGTGTGAAGTTACCCCAAGTGACCCTTTCTAATGATTTAAGGAAATTCTTCAGACAAAACTAATTTTGATGGATATTTTCTACTATATCCATCTCTGGACCAACTTAAAACTTTCCAGTTCCAGTTTTCAGACTTGTTTGTAAAATGTCTTCAAATGTTAATGTGATGGTGACCAAGACCAAGACACAGACAGCATCCCAGTTGTGAGTTGTTTTTGTGTATCGTTAAAAAGAAAAGTGAAAGTCTGTTTACATTGGATATAATTTGTTTCGATTCTTGATAATTCACCAGACTCTGTGATTCTTATCAGATGTTGCATACTCGCCACGTTTTCTCAATAACACAACTGTCAGTGGACATTACTGCTTGGAATGTTTACTTTTGTGATTCATGCAACTACATGAAAGATGATACTTGCCCCCTGTCCAACCTAGAAGGGGAAAAACATTCACTTGAGTATAACTTAGGAAATAACAGTGTGAGCAGCCAGTCTTCACCACGTAGTAAAGACCAGGTTGGTGGCTGGCGGCTGTTAATGGACCGAGCCAAAGACAAGGTCCATTAATAGCCGCCAGCCAGTACAGCCACCAACCAAAAACAATCTGCACAAAGAAAACAGTTGATTTGATAGTTCCCCAGCATAACAAGCACTTTTACACAGCAATATGCTTGTTTAGGGGCCATTTACACAGCAATATGCTTGTTTAGGGGCCATTTATTCACTAGTTCACAGAGTTGGTCTTTATATCACATGTTAGTACACCCCAATTAGAATGCATAAATTCTCTGAGGTATTTATTAATACTAAATATTATCACATCTTAAGATTGGTTCAAACTTAAATCAGAGAAATCAACAACAAAAATTATTTTAGTTATGGAGGCTGTAAGAAGTTGACTAGATGGATAGATTTCAGATATTTAAACAAATTCTTGAAATCAATCAAGAGTGCAAAGATGTAAAAGAAGCGAGAATTGTATCTTCACTTTAAAACTATGTAACCCAATCTTAACCAGTCAAACGATACCAATATTAGCAAAACATGGTCATCCAAGAATTAAGACTCCATGATGGTGTTTCCTCTCCCAGCAGATGTCTTGATCAAACTCTTCATGTTTTGTGCTGTAATTACTATGATCCAGAAATGTAGATGGACAGATGAAGGAAGGATTGGTTGAGTCATATCGAGAACCAAGAAGGGAAATCGTTAGGTACGCTCAGATTTGATTGGATGTGAAGCCTTTATGGAAAATGGCCTGTCAATTGTCAAAATAGACTAGCATCCCTGTTGGACTTCTCTTCCTGGATTCGATAGTTCTATTTTAACGAAAGAATTTAAAGATGTTTTGGAGGCAGATTTAAATTTTCAAATTTATATTTTTATGCCTGGAATTTTAAATTTGAGATTTACATAGAGTCTATTTATTGCCTCTTTTGACTTGGGCCCAATTTCACAGAGCTGCTTAGGCACAAAAAGTAGCTAAGCACAACAAAATTATGATTAACAGAATAAGGTTACCAGCCAAACTACCATGTCAAATTTACCATCTGTGACTGGTTTACTGCTCAATTCTGCTTAGTAGAAATTTGTTAAACAATATTTTCTGCTTAAGCAGCTTATGAAATTGGGGAAAGGTCTTTGCCTTGGTGCCCCTTCAAACATTTCTCATATACTTTGAGATTTTCCAATGGAAGTGCCCTGAGCAAAGTTAAAATTTGCCCTGCCCTCTCAAAGAGGAAATTCCAGGCCTGGATTTCTTTGGATGTACAAAATGTTTCTTAATTACATGTACTTTAACATCTCAAGAAACCACCCTCCTTAATTTCACCACTTTCTCATTTACAAAATCATCTCAAAATTTCTTTAAGTGACCCGAGGATAGAAAAGTCAACCAAAGTAGTCACAACAGCTTTTCTCCCTCCACTCTCTCTATTCATGTATTTCCACTTGACTACTCTTGCAACTCTTGTCTGCTTGTATGTGTGTTGTGTTGTCATTTAGCCTTCGAGAAAGACTCTGCTAGGGTCGAAACGTCGGGCCACTAAATTATTTTTGGCAATAATAAATTTCCTGACAATTAAACTCTTTTAAAAGTCAAAAGCATCATAATAATTATTATAGAAGTTAAGTGATCTATAGGGAAGAATTTCCCACTTTGATGTTTGAGTAAGAATATAAAAACAGGAAGCTATATCAACTAAGCTTGCCTCCTGTTCTCTAACTTATTTTGGTCTGTTGTTGTTTTGATGTTTATAACTTATAAGCGATAACATCCTGAACATCACATGTCTTAGAATACCGCCCCCTCTTCCTTTTAGTTTTCAATTTCATGTCTCAGTTGATTGATTGATGGTCAAGCATGTCCAACATCTTCCTGTATCAGTTATCAACAAATTTACTTTGAAGTCAGTGTTCCTCAAAATAGTTAAACAAACCTGGATTTTCATCTTTGAGAGGGCAAAGTCATTTTCATTTTTAATAAAGACGTTTCATCGGAAATTTGTTAAATCTATGGGGAAACTTTTGAAAGGGCATCAAGGCCAAGACCAGTGCAACAGAGGCCATGGCCTCCTTGTAATTCCAGGACTCGCTAAATTGTTTACTTTTGTGTTGAGCAGTTTCTTGGTTTTATCCATGGAGTAGATCATGATCTTATTGAAGCGTCCCAGGTCTGCTTCTTTGTCAGTCCTCATTCCTCCACTTCTTTCATCGATATTTCCTACATATGCTATTGCTAATTCAAGACACTTGTTGGATTTTTGGAGAGGTTTGTGTCATGTTGGTCATATATGAATGGATCTGAAGATGTCATCAAAAGCAGGAGGAGTACCCCCTTCTTTCCCATCTAATATGAGTTGCTCAGTACTTTGTTGTAATTCGAATGACTTTCAAACAAAAGTTAAGATAATGATAAAGTTCTACCAAAATGGCATCTGTTGAAATCCCTTCTCATTCTATTTTCTAGTAGTCAGTGAAAGCCCTAACCCCATCATTACACCCCGCCCCTTTAACAGTTGGCTTCTGACCCCTCTTTACCCAAAGTACTACACTTCCATATACTAATGGGTGCTCTGTCCACAGAGTTCTGACCCATACCTACCCCTTCCCCTGTTTACATCAGCGTCTGACCCCCGCTTTACCCCCAATTACCCTACTTCTATATCCTAACGGGTGCTCCGTCCACAGAATTCCTACCCCAACCTTACCCCTTTCCCCCTGTTTACATCAGCGTCTGACCCTGCTTTATCCCCTAGTAGTAATACCCCACTTCTATATCCTAACAGGTGCTCAGTCCACGAGTTACTACCCCCACCCCAACTTACTTCTCCCCCCCCCCCCTGTTTACACCAGCATCTGAGTGACCCCGTTTTACCCCCAAGTACCCTACATATAGTTCCACCTCCTAATATGAGCTCTTTCCACAGTGATCTATCCCTGTTTGTGATTATTAAACTATATATACACATTCCCTCCCAACAGTCTGGTTTGTTGGTTGTCCATTATAAAACTAGGCTTCCGACCCCTGCTTGCACTGAGCGTCTTATCTTCGACTGTGCAGGAATCTCTACTCGGATAAAACTGTTTGTGAAGTCAATTTCAAAAAACTTGTTTTTAGTCTTCAAGTGTAACATCTTGTAATTAAACTCCATCAAGTAATCTGATCACTTATCTTCTCGGTATGTGTAACCACTTGAGCACCCATGGAATGGAAGTCTGCTGATGATTTGGTTAGCCCCAAAGTGCTGTGTGCATTACAGGACACTGTAAGCACAGAATTTCGCGGTAAGCAGAGCAATGAAACTAAGCTCAGTAGTTGTGTATTTCTGGTGTTACGTAGAGTCTGTAAACCTCCTGAATTGTTGCATCTGGGTGGTTCCGGGCCCAGGCCCACAAGTTACTTTTGTGGTTTTTTCCCCTTCCATTTACTTGTTCATCATTCGTTCCATTTAACAGATGGACCATTCAAACCACGTCAGCAATGTATCATATGTGACCTTCACTTATATCCCCTCTACCTACTTTTTTACTCTTTTTATATAACCGCAGAATTGAAGTTGGTTCTTTATTCTGAAAAATACTGTGAAAAATCTGTAACAATTTCACAAATGCCACTTTTTGATGGTGGTGTGCCAGTTTTACTTCGAGGGCATGACCATGAGTTAAATAATGAACTAAAGACTATTAATGGTAGAGTATAAGTACTTCAACCTGTTCTGGCACAATTGGTTTGTGATTTCTACCTTGGAGTCTGTTATGTCGCCCAGTCTACCATGAGAAGTCTCTGCATCCTTTATGGTACATCGTTGTACTCCTGAGCAGTGTCCTCCCTTAATAAAACAGAGGTCTGCTGGTCAAATGCCAGTTAAAACACCCATGGACCAGTCAAAATTCCCTCCAAGTAGTCCGGCTGGCTATTTCATGTTGAAAAGCATCCCTAGTTTGTTTGAAATACGGACAAGTGAATTGGTGGTGGACTTCCATGCCACTTCCTCTGTTATCAAAGTACCTTATCTTCAAATTCCAAGATCTTTAAATCATTTTCAATTACTCCAAGCATAACTCACTTCAAGAAGTACCTCCCTGTCCCTCCCCTTGCGAGCCCCATGGACCCCAACCATACCGCATCCAACGTTCTCATACCTCCCAAAGGACCCTCTTTGAAAACAATCCTAGAAACCCACGTCTTTATGATGCCCTATGGTACTGAACTGATATCCTTCACATGTTGCAAATATGTAGAAATGTCTTGAGGGAGTTGTAAAGGTGTGTTGTTGGTGCCGCCTTGATGTCTGGTACAGTGCTATTATCTTACTGAAGTGTGTATGAGCGCTACAGGTGGAACATTCTTGTATGCATCCCAGATGTTTAAAGGGAATGTCTCTCAATCTTGCAGTTAGACCCTTCTGGGCTGACAATCTCAGAATGACCCTCTCAGTCTGACCATCCTGGGCTGACCAGCTCAGCTCAGAATGATCCTCTCAAGCTGGCCATCTCAGAATGACCATTATGAGCTGCCCATCTCATGATGACCATCTTGGAATGATCCTCTCAGGCTGATCATCTCAGATGGCCCTCTCCGAATAAACATCCCAGGCTGATCATCTCAGAATGGCTGTCTACGAATAATCATCCCAGGCAACCATCTCAGAATGACCCTCTCAGTCTGACCATCCTGGGCTAACAAGCTCAGAATGGTCCTCTCAAACTGGCCATCTCTGAATGACCATTATGAGCTGAGCATCTCAGAATGAACATCTTGGAATGATCCTCTCAGGCTGACCATCTCAGATGGCCCTCTCCGAAAAGTCATCCCAGGCTGACCATCTCATTCTGACCACTATGTGCTGACCATCTCAATCTCATTCTGACCATCTCAGAGTGGTTCTCTCTAGTTGACCATCTGTGAACGACCCTCTCAGAATGATTATCTAAGACTGACCATCTTAGAATGGCTAGGTTGGGGGCTGACAATCTCAGAATGACCTTCTTATACTGACCATCTCAGAGTGATCCTCCCAGGCTGACCATCTCTGAATATATGCCTCTCAGAATAACCATTTCAGAATGACCATCTCAGAATGGCTATTTGGGACTGACCATCTCAGAATGATTGACCATCTCAGAATGATTGACCATCTACCCTCTCATAATGACCATCTCAGAGGGATTCTCTCAGGCACGACTTTCTCAGAATAACCATCTCTGGCTGTCCACCTCAGAGTCATCCTCTCTGGCTGACCATCTCTGAATGACTATCTCAGGCTGACCATCTTAGAATGGCCTTTCAGTCTATGATCAGGCCATGGACTATACCCTCATCCCCTCATCTCATGTACCATCTCCATCAACAATGCTCATCAGCATTAATGGTGCTGAAGTTGCCATCCCAAATGTCATGTAACACAGAAATGTAATCTTCGAGACTTTATGTCAATACTTCTGTACTTCATCTTTAAAGGAACAACAAACATAAATTTGCCAATATAAAACTCTGCTCTCATAAAACAATCAAATAAATTCTCGATGGACTTTTTATTTCTGTAAATGTGATCTGACTCCTGTTATTTAGTAGTTCCACCTGGGGAACATTTAATGTATTCCGACAGGCGAGTTCATTGATGGGGTCAGGCCAAATATCAAAATACCTGTTACGCAAATTATGTGAGAACAAATTTAATGTTTCACCGTCAGTTAATGCCAAAAACTACTCATTGTCAGCTGGGCATGGATTTAGAGAGGAAGGGGAACTTGAGTAGAAGGGGGGCACCCATACCTACATCCTTGCATCATGGATGAATCACAAATGCACATCCTCTGACAAGCCTTTCCTCCCCAACCCCTCCCAACCCCTCGCAAACCCCTCACCAACCCTTCCCCAACCCATTGCCAACTCCTCCCAACTCCCAACCCCTCACCAACCCCTTACCAACCGCTCGCCAACCACTTACCAACCGCTCGTCAACCCCTCGCTAACCCTCAACCAACCCATTGCTAACCCCCACCAATCCCTTGCCAACCCTTAGCAACCCAAAACCCCTCCCAACCCCTTGCGAACTAAACTCACAAACCCCTCCCTCGCCCCCACCCCCTCCCAACCACCAGCCCCTTCCATGTACCTGTTTGAATTGTATGGTCCTATAGCTTATCTATAAAAACCATACATGTACATTCATGTTCTGTAGTCTTTGTTTCAGCCCATTATGTTCTGTCAGAGAATTGACCTGTTTGTTTATATTTCTCGGATGGACAATAGATTTATGAAGCTATTAATGGAGACCATTAAGATAAGAAAGTAATTGTTTTTGTAGGAGAATGATTTCTTGACCTTGATATCCTCTGTCTCTTTTCTTGATAACTCAACCCGGGAGCTTCCTTCAACAATCCGTTTGTCCAGTCACACCATTTTTAGTTTCAAAGGAGAAGAGGATCTCTGATTTCCGTAGAAATGTGTCAATATCTTTAATGAAATACAGCAGAGCATTGTTACTATACACTGAGCAACTATTGTAGAGTAATACTAGACAGTGAAAACCACTCCATTTTAATTTGAGATAGCCTTACAATATAAAATGGAAGAAACTACAGCAGCAATTATGAATTTTTTTGCAAAGACCTCTATAATTTGTTGGAATTAGGAGCGATCATACAGGCATTACTAGCTATTGTAAAAGCTTAAACTTCTTGGATGGGGGTTGATTTTGTTCCCTTCCACAAACTGTAAAAGTTGTTGTTTCATCTGACATGTGTTGTTGCTGTCACTACAGCTCTTCTGTACCTTCAATTTAAGATGATTAAGAATAACAACAGTACTCGCTGAAACAAATTTTGAGGGTTATTTAAAGATATTTTGTTTTTCAATTTCGATTTATTGGTGAAGCTTTGACACTAGCCACCAATCATAGACAAGTTTTAAAGATTTGTACAGCAAGATAAATTGCTTGTTTCTCTATAATTTTCAAACCCAGAATTTCAAAGTCCTGTTTGAAAAGTCCTCAGCAACTTGATCTAGTCGATACCTTGAGGGGATAAAACCCACGTCAAGGATAAAACTTAACACATTTAATCCAAGATAAATAATACAGGCCACATTATACCTGCTGGAATTACCCTTAAAATTGAGTTACAATTTGTTATTATGAATAATTGTGACGGGTCACGGTTAACAAAAATTGTCTCCAAGTCTAGCCAAGAATTCTTTGACTATTTAATCGAGCCTTTCACCTTTACATCCCGCCCGAAGGGTGAAAATTAGCCTTGTATAATGTGTACACACATAAAGTGCCAATCTGTTGGGAAAACATACAAATAGAAACTCTAATCAAATATAAATAATATCGAAATCCATGCATTGTAAGAAGAACATGGCGCCAGGATTTATACGTTGGTGGTATATTTGTGAGTTGCATTTCCTTGGGGAGTTAGGAAGTGAAACATTTATTACAGTAAGGAACTGCCAGTATTTCGGATATGACAGTATGTGTACTTTACTTGCATGCATGTGTCATTGCCCCCACTATTTTGCAACATGTGCCAATTTTCACTCCTCACTCCACATCATTTTTCAACCAAAATATCCCTTTTTTGGCGTCATGGTCTTTAATTATGATTAACAACTTATAAAGTAATTTCTAGGGTCGTTCAAAGGTTGAATTCAAAGTCAAAAGTGTGGTTTGTTTCAATCAGGGAGCTCACTATAATTTAGTAGTACATAGTATTATACATTTTCTACATATGCCAATATTTGAGAAAATAGCATTTGAAGGGTTCATTTTGAAATGACCATTGGTTATTTCGATTGCCGTTCGGTAATTGAATTAAGCACATACGTGCATAAAATCGTGACATTAAAACCACGTTTGTTCTTGCTATTTCTACCTCCATGGTACAACATTGGTAAGATTGAGAATATAAAGATCACAGATTTGCACATAACTTACTTGGTATAAAGATGATCATGGTGGAAAACCTCTTTTAAATAGGCCCCCTAGTTTTGCTTGAAATGCTACAGTTTTTAGGAAATTAGTAACAATTAGTCTTTATCACTGGCGATAAAATCTGATGTTTGAAAACAGTGAAAACATATAATGAGTTTTTTCACTGTTTTCTCATGACTCCAAAAACCAATTTAGCGTAAACTTTCACAGGTTTGTTATTTCATGTATATGTTGGGTCACATCAAGTGTGGCTACTGGTCTTTGACAAAAATACCAATACACACCCTTTAATTGGGATCTTGTTAACTTTATGCAATTGTCACAGTTGGTGGAAAGTTGTGATTATTGAAAACGGGAATGAATGTACTTGTTGCATTACAACTTTATCTCAAAATTGTTATTCTATAATTTTTTTACAAAATGAAGATTGTGGGCATTCCGATGTCACAAACTATTTTTACCGAGAGGAGTCGCTTATATGAAGAGTTTGATGTTTGATGAAGTCGTCATTGACGACCAGAGCAAAATTCTTCCTGCATTTCTTTAAAACGAATGGCACTTTTATCTCTGAATCTCTTTCTCTCACTTTGACCAACTCCTCACCACCCGCTTCCAATCAGTTTCACAATCGCTTAAAATCCAGAAACACTTCTTCACCAAAACAACTCCGTTTTCTGTTTCTTGTTAGATGTCACTGCAGATCCCTCCCAGCAACTTAAAAGCCTAAACTGTTTGTTCTTTGGTTGCTTCGGGTCATATGGTATCAGGTAAAGCTGTGAGTAGGTTCCTAGCTCTATGGACATGTAAAGGTATAATGTTTGAAAGCCCCTCGACCCAGTTTGTTGACCCAGTTTTATCTCGCTAATGGTTAACAGCAGAGTACTCCAGTGGTGATAAATGATTGGACTCCAGGGTGTGTTTGCTGTCTTTTGTTTATGTTAAATTACATTTACTTATGTGTTTTGGTTGGGCTTTCCAGGAAGATTGTATAGGTCTTTATCTCAGCCTTGATGTATTTATATTAAATATCAACTTATTACATCAAAACAACATCACATTCTTATCAGCGTTATCAACGCACAGTTTTTGAGAGCAACTTTTTTTGCATTTCATTTTCGGGTGAAGTTAATTGTTTTGCTACGGTTGTCTCATACAAGTTGGAAGAATGAAATAAATACACAAAAATCGGGCAGGTAGCCTTCCCTGCTTAGCAAACTTGTAATTTTGATAGTTCTTTTCAATTGACACCTGTCAATGTCCGCTGAAAAGCAGATCTCTTCTTGCTTAGCAAGTTTCTGTACTTGGCATCTCATACCAAATTGGCACCTGTGGTGCAGCCCTTGGAGGCACCTAAATACTTGGCATAATTTACACCTCATTTTTACCAATTAAATTGAACCATGAAAACAAACATTAGCCAACCTAGAATACCAGGTTAGTCTCACCATAGAGGTTCCTTGCTCTATGGTCTCACAGTAAAGCCGCTGTATGTTTTTGTAGGTGACTTACCAGTGTTTTGTGTGTTACTGGGTGAATCTGATTGCGCTAAGGGATTTTATGAATAACAAAATCTCTCTTTGGTTTAGAAAATGATAGAACTGGTGTTTATTCCTTGCATGGTTCAGCCACCCGGTCGGCCATTTTGTTTTGAAAGAAAATTTGCAAAAAGCAATAAAACATGTTTCCCCATTGTTTGAGAAGATTTCACAACGCAGTTCGTGCGCGTTCACAATGGATTTACAATGTTGCGTCACTCATCAGCTTACATAAACCATAGCGCAAGGACCTTAAACCACCAGAAATTTTTTTAAAGGGACAACATGTCGCAGAATGTGAGTAACATTTCTTTTAAAAACCATTTTTGGGGGTCAGCCTGACCCAGAAATGAGTCAGGCCCCCGGAACCTGGGAATCCAGGTCAATTTTGACCCAGGAGTTTTAGAGTGTGTGTTACTAAAAATTGTCTTGCATGCAGGGTGCACCGCGGTGAACTTCACAAGATTTAATTTCATAATTTGAAAAGTACATTTAATTGAATTCCTCCACAGAGTGTTGTTGCCGATTCTTTTTTAACCAGACTCCACTTAAAGGGATTATGGATAAATTGGCAAATCTTGGAGATTTGACTTTCCCGGGATGTTTTCATTTTTCCTGTGGGATAAATACACAGTATATATAATTGATTGATACCTATTAAGGACAGAGTATCAACAACGGGTAGGAGGGAAAGTTGATTGGTACATCCACCTGTTGTACCCCTCAATTAGTAAGGGTCTCGCATGAGGTGAAGACCGTACGTCGGGGATCGGTATTATCAAGATGAAATACACAGATTTTCTCCGGTTTGAGAATCTGAATAGAAACTGTTTTTCTTTTCAATTTACAGTTGCCCGTGAGGTTGTCTAGGTGGAAATTAATTCAGGAAATGCTGCTGGGATTTTCTATTTTTATACGGCGTGAATTTGTGCAAATGCTGAGACGATATCTTTATCTTAGTGGTGATGGTATCCGTTCTTAATTCCTATCTTCTGAGAAACGAAAACCCTAATTAGTAGTAACACCAAGAAACACAATTTACGAAAAAAATATTCTCAAAGCTAGACCTGATACCGGGTATAAAATTCGACACCAAGCTTTCAATGTTTTTGTTTCCAAAGTGATGGGAATAGAATAAACAACAGTAATTTATTTTATGTTTTATTTTAATTCTTTGGACAATACAATATAATGAGCAGAGGCCGTCCAGGGAAAAGCAAAAGTCAAAAAACTGTCATCGAAAAGGATGTGCCCCCCAGACCTTGCTCATTTAAAAGAATAAACAATTTAAAGAATAAGATTTGATAAAATTTTATCTCTCTGATGTGGTGGTTTCACTATGTACTGTTTGTCCATTGAAAAGAACCTAGTTATCAATTTTAAGAAAACGAACCAAACTGGAGATGTTACTTCGGGTGCCATTTTTCATCTTCAAAACTTGCGGACGTTTTGTAAGCTTTGTACATGTACAGTTCTCTTCTTTGGCGATGACAGTGTGTAGTGTGGCCCCATTCCAATGTACACATCCTGGAAGCCGACCATGACACTATGGTATTTTGTGCCAAGGCTTTCAGGAAGCTCAACTCATGTTCAATTATTTATGGGCCTTTTCGAAACCTGGACTTGGGGTTTAGGCTCCGTCAATTATTTCGAAGACGTGCGCTTTCCTTACGGGGCTTCAATCAGGCGGACGGATCCCAAGCCTTGGTTTCGAAAAAAGCCCTATTATCTTAAATTCATCTTCGGACACTGGAAGCCACAAATAAACAAATATGGCAATGTCTTTACGAATATGAAGTAGGCCGGATAATCAGACGAAGAAGAAATAGACCAAGGACAGAGAACAAAATGCAGAGTATGTATTTGCCAGAACGCCGTTCCTTCCTCAAAGTAAATAAAGGACTTCTTGTTTGGATTGTTTAGTCCTTACTTGTGAAGGTCCTGAAGGTATCGCTGTTGGGTTCTTTCTTTACGAAAACATGTGTCATTATCAAGTGTCGTTATTGGAGAGTGGAGACTCAACATTATTCTCAGTCGTGGTTATTCTCAGAATCAAAAAATTCTTCCACGATGAGAGTAATTTCACTTGGTTTTCACCAGCAAAATGTTGTGTTTTTTACCTGGCTTGTGCGAAACTGCAAAGGTGTCCTAACTCTACGTGGAAGATGACAGTCAAACAAAACACGTCAAAGTGTTGCTTCGAAGACCTTTGAAGCAATTTTTATGAGATCCCATCCGAATGATGCCTTTTGTTATGACGTCACACTCTTCATACCACCTGAGGAACCAATGATTTCATTATTGATAAGACATTCCCAATAATTGGATAAGCTTTATCTAATAACCCCATCAAGCTGTTGGACGCAACACCTGTTACTGAGCTCCCCGGTGTGGATCCCTCACCTCCAGCCAGTGGTCTCCTCAGCTTCTACTTATCTCACTTCCTCAGTAGCGATGGTCCATTTCTTGAGGCCGCCAGAGGGCTTGGAGCCAGGGGTGTAGGACCTGGGGTTAATTTCTAACGAATTTAAGGTAACAGGTGCCACTCAGTGCCTCATGCTGGATTCTTGGTAGGGATGGTGTCAATGTTTGTGAAACTTTATATAGATCTATGGTGTAACTTCGTGGAGATTTTGATGGAATTTATTGATATTTAGAATATGTTGGTTTGATCATGACCATGTACAGTGATTGTAGAACCTACTCTGGAACTGAACTGATTCAAGTATTATAGTCATTATTGTCAACTTGAAATACTCATTATAGGAAAAGAGCTTGGTATTAAAGCACATGTCAACCTTTTCATTTTATGAACAAGATTGTTGTAATGCATTATTTGTTTTTACCCATACACCGATGTTCCTTCTCTATGGTTTAAAGCACTGTATACTGTTTTCCCGAATCATGTGAGGAAAACCACAGGCATGTTATTCAGGTGGGATTCGAACCCACGACCTTTGCCATTCTAAAGCAGATGTCTCACCACTAGACACACATTGAAGATTATAATGCGTATGTGCTATCTCAGTATCTGCCTTCGTAACACTTCGATAAAAATAAAGAAGTATTTTTTCATTAAAAAAGAAACAAAAGAGTAAATATTTTTTTCCATAAAAAAGAAACAAAAGAATTAATATGTTTTGTTCCCTCTTTCGAAGATTCCTGTGTTCGTTACTATTAGGTCACTTTTTAAAACTAAATTCGATAATGTATTATAGGCCTATGCGTATGAAACTAGCGTAATATAGGCTAGTTGGCTGTCGTGATATCACCCATTCACGTTACAAACTATTCACCTCTCTTTATTTCTAAAAGCAATTCTGACTCATAGTTTCATGGGCATGGACTCCCAGTCGACTACACCACTCGTCAGACTTGAACCTTGAGCTAACATGAAATAACAACACAATAACCCATTAAATGTTTTAATAGGATGTTTGGTATCGACCGGGGGGGGGGGGTGCTCACCCCCCCCCCCCCGGTCGATACCAAACACGGAAAAAGAAAAAGGCGCCATCAACGTTGATACTCGTCTCATTCATGAGCCTGCCTTACATGCATGCAGTCGAATCTCTGTTCATGCAGTCAGGTCGCAGCAATAAAGCGCTCTGATTGGTCCCAGGCTTCATACCAGGAAACGCAGCCTTTGTGTGTCACCCTGACTGCTCGGTATACCATACCAACACACACAAACTCCGGACGCCGACTGGTCCACACATGAAACCGTTAACGGAAGTTACTATTTAATTCGAATGTTACATTTTGAAAATCATAAAAATCGATTGGGTGGAATGGGTGGATTTTTACAAAAAAATTCACAATGGTAGAAAACTATATATTTAAACAAGAACTTGAAAAATATCAGGGGTAGAATGGTTCAATTTTTCACTTTCGTCGCGTTTTGTGACACTGTTTTAGGGGTGTCGAAATTTTCGTTAAAAGCAATATTATACATTGATTAACGGTGTGGTGCTGTTGCCTGGCCATGCGCCTAATGTTGGAGGGACGAATGCATTTTTAAAATACTCTTGTCTAGATATTTGTCAAATATTTGCATTTTATTCCACTCCAAAAACCTGACAAATAAACTATACATATATAATTGGTAAAATACTGCCTTACTTTTATCTAATTTAATCCATTCGTGTTAGTGTAAAAATTAAACACCCCTATTTTTGTAATGGTACGTTCACACAGCATCGGGGGAAAGAATTGCGCAATATCGTGTCCGCCCCCCTGGTATCGACCTCCCCCCCCCCCCCCCCCCAACAAGTCAATGAAGTGAGTATTTTCCTTGTGTCTACTCGTCCGTCAAAAACCGTCTTCTTTGGAAACTCTTGAAAGGAGAAACCGGAAACATTGAAGTCACTGTTTCCGTTGATGCTGTTGTGTTTGCCGTTTACTTTGTTCACCTACCAGGGCCGTGGAGGAGGACCAGACCTTCTCGTCAAAGAAACCGACAGACGGTGTACCTGGAGGATAAATATGAACCAGTCTGTGACTTGATAGTCATGAATGTTGCAAAGTTTTATATCACACATGAAATAAGATTACTAAGAACAGATACAAGAATAGCTTTCAAAATACTGCTTTATGTTCACAAATCTCTCAATGGTCAAGCTCCAACATATCTCACTGACTGTCTTTTTGTCTACATACCTGGGAGTGGTAGGGAAGGCCTATAGACATCAGCTAAAGATACAACTCGGCTGGTCACGTCTATAACTCATAGACTTGTTGGTAGTGGGTCTTTTAGTGTTCTGGCCCCAAATTATGGAATGATTTGCCACCAACCATACGGTCTTGCAATATTACGTCATAACTTTCAAACGCCAGTTGAAGACACACCTGTTTCGTTATAAAACGATGTTTATTAATGAGTGCTTATTTTTGTTTGTTTCACAATTTGTGTGCATGTTTTATTAAGGTTTTCATATTGTAAAGCGCTATGATCCTGCATATTTTGGAATAGCGCTAAATAAGCACTGTTTATTCTTATTATACTGAAAATTTGAAGTACTTCTATTAAGTAGCATATCTACAATCCATTTGCAGGTCAGATTACATCACATTTGTATTCCATTGTTGATTGTTCTCCATGTTTAGGTTTCTTTGTCAGACGTTTGATTCGACCCTTCCCCTCCCCACCCCCTTGTAATTAAATATTTCCCTGTATGTCACGCTGTATTTTTAGAAACCCGTCCGTAAAGGAGGTCAAACTTTCATGTTTACTTTAGCAAATGTTAACATGGTTCAACTGGTATACACTCATGTTAGATTGTTTGCATTAAGGTCCTGAATTTTTGACTCAGACTCAGAGACATCTTTTCTTGCTTAATGATGTCTCACTGGAAAAATTCACAAATTTATGATTGTGTAGTTTTAAAGACCGACTGACATCAAAAGCATTGAGGGTCCCTGGTGAAAAGGAAAGGTGGTTGATTTGCCACAATGTCTTACTCTCGTACAATTCGTTGGAGAGAGAGGGTGGTCTAGGCACAGGTTTGTCTTCTGAAAGTAAATAATTCATTGTACTGGCTTTTACGTATACACACACATTTTGAGACCTTGATCGGTACAATAGAATTTAATTGCTTTTGCAAGGAGCTGTGGGTGGCACTTTGTTGTTGGTTTTTGGACCTTGCCGACAATTGCAGTCGTTTTCAAACTCCGGAACTGCACATAATGCGAAAATAAAACACACTCTAGACAACATGGGAATGTTTGCGTATGTCTCACAGATCTCCGGGTGTTTCAATTGCGGTGTGGTTTTCTTAGGTACCTGGTAGCGCCACAACGAAAACACAATTTAACCCAATTCGATTTTTAAAGAAGAAAAAAAAGGTTATTTTGAAATGTTTGTCTTTTAGTTCCATTCTGAAAGCTTACTGACTTGGCCACCATTCTCAAGAGAGAGAGAGATTTCCGTCTGAAATAAAAATCAAAGTCACGAAATTGCAGCATATTTCCAAATCTCCGTGGCTTATTTAGATTGTTGCAATTGAAACAACCAAATAATTAACCTGCACAAAATCCATTAAAAACTTACACCATTTTGCGTGGTTTCACAAACATGACCAGAAATTAAAGGTATAGCCATGGTGTACTCCTCCAATGATTAATGCCTTGTATACCCTTTTTGTGGTGTTGTAATTTCCTTCCCCCATTGTAATATGGAGAAATGTTTGTCATATACAGCAACACATTGTTTGGTATCATTACAATACCTTGATATCATAACAATGTAAACAATAGCTTAACAATACCGCCATCCGTCACTCTGTTGTCAGCCAGTTGTCAGCTTATTAGCTTTGTCAATTGTTTGGATCTCTTTCCCATCCTTGACCGTTTGAATGGCCCACTCAGCCCCCAAGTAAACCACTAATCCTAGATTAAAGATAAGTGTTGTCATTCTGCTGTGGCAATGTCAAGTATTACAATACAATATTTCAGACTAAACTTCAGTCTTTTGATGGAAAAACACCTTTTGTGTTTGGGAAAGAAAAAAAGCGATTGCTCCTTTACAAACAACACAACAGCCTTAACAAATACTGGAGAGAAAACAAGCCAATAGATTGGTCACTAATGAAGACATTATTCACCGAGACTGTCTTATAATAGATTGCTAGTGACCAGACATCACCGATCCGTGCAAAAGTACAGAACATGACCTATCGATCATTTAAAACTACCTCCTCGGTGATACATTATCATAGCTGTGAAAGTTCAAAAACACATGTTTGCATTTGTCATCCATCGTTACCTTGACAACCTAAAGTATGACTTCCTTCAATTTAACCTGTGTGGTCCCCCCCCCCTTTTTTTCCTTTTTTTGTTTTTTTTTGCGAAGTTCATTCCCACCCAATATTCACTTCCACTAAAGAGTCCAGCAAAATCAAAGCAAGGTTTTCAACCAAGAACTACCCTTTATAAATATATCAAGGGTTAGTAATAAACCACAAGGGAAACTGGCTGGGTAAATTTGAAATCATTATGGTTGAACCTTGGTTACAAAATATATATATATACAATGTATAAATCTTTGCGTGGTGTTCGACTGTGTACTTTGATTTGAGTTTCAATGATACAGTAACTGAATCGAGGATAAAGAACTGTATTAATTTGGTTTATCCTTTCACTTTATTGTTTGCTGTTTGCTCTTCATTAGAAAAGTTTAAAATGCACCCTTAACAGTTCCCCGCGCTCAAAGCAGAACCCTATCTCTCACAAGCCTGGATGCCAAAATCTATCAAAAGGGGGTTGGATGTGTCGCTCAGCGCGTTGGACCACGTACAGTGGTTAGTGATAAAAAAGTAAACCTTTGAGTTGATGTAGTGCCTGTCAATTTGATCAATTCTTATTGGCTGACTGCGATACAGAGTCAGTCAACGGCACGGTAGACGGGTCACCGTAATTTCCCATGGAGTCTTTAGCAGTGTGATCGAGGACCTTAACTCGCTGTCTACCGGGGCTTTATAAACTCCAAATTGTCTGAAGTTGAAGGTAGCACTACCGTTACGTTGACACAACCAAATTGTAAACAGTGCATTAAATAATTGCAGAGAGGAATATTGAGGTTAGATTTGAATAAGTAGTCGGTGGAGTGCGCTTGTTGCTGTCGCCCGTAAAGTGACATTGTGGATCTGGATTTTTGCAGCAAGGTTTTGCTTCGCGATTTAACTTCAACCCAACCCAAGAAAGATGTGTTAGTTAGAACATAGAGCTACAAACCATTTCCCAAAAGTTGCATCTTAAATTTCTACGCTTTCCAGAAGCAAGAATTTTAAACGTTTGTATGCAGGGCTGTCAGCATTTACGTGGTCCCCGTTCTTAATTTCCGTCATCCGTACTGAATTACTACGATCGTTATCTGACGTAAACACGCTAGCATTTTCCACTCTCTCCAGAACTGCTGTACTTGGGGTATACGACATCTCCTGGCTACTGAAAGATCATTATTTATTAGAGATAACTGGAAGAGATCTGACATGATGGCAGATTTGATGAAAGTTCGGTCATTAGGATATGCCATGCTGGTTGCATGGTTGTTGATATCTCTCCAAATGTGTGCAGGATCTCGTCGTGTGGATGCATACCTTCACCGTTATGGGTAAGTCCATTCATAAAATCTAGGGCTTGTGGAGATGAAGTGTGTATTGGAACGGGTTATGATTACAGAACACCAGTCGTAGGGAAGAGTGGCGTTACGAAGTCGACGTTTCGATAAGCCTGTTGTGGTGCATTATTTTGTGTCTTCATCATAGTTATTTGGAAACTTCCAGAGGGTTACAGCCATCCAGTATTTCTGTACATTGTTATGAGGTGTAGATTTTTTTAAACTTCACCCTTTTTCCCCCAAAAGGGAAGCAAGATTGTTTAGAAATGGTGTGAGATATTTTTTCTTAAATTATTTTACATTTGAACTTTTGACAGATTTTTAAATGGTTACCTTGTAGGAGTTAGAATTGAATTTAAAGTGAATTGAAAATGAATTGAACACAAACTTTCAAAGCAGTTCGGTTCATGTGGGAAATGTCAATACGAGTTTTAACGACATCGATTATTTGCTTTGTATGAAGAACTTTTACTACCATTTCAATAAATTCCCTTTTTAATTGGATATTATTTGCAGTTTAGGTTTGTAAAGTTCTCAGGAAAAATTGGAATGAGCAGCGAAAACGACAACATTAGGGCAGAGTTCATGACTCGGGCATTGAAATGAAGTATAAAAGTGTTTCATGGCTGAGTGGTTTAACTAACTTTTCCATTGAATGAAATCATTGAAGCATGAAATAATAAAACTGTAAGTGGTTCATGGCTAAACAGAGAAAGCAGTTACTTTCTCATCAGGCAAATGGACGACGAGTTCTAGAAATAGCCGCAGACTTTAACTAATATTTAGATGGCCTTGCCTCGAACCTCGTATGTATCAGATATGGTCAGTGAGGCTTGCAGGGTACAAAGAGATTTGCTTTAAGTACAGGTGACTTGACAAAGAAAACAGCACTTCATCACTTTGACTTCCAGGTACTCCATTGTCCGGGGCTCTCTGTGTTCCAGAAAGTCTACCTTAAAATGGTCGTCAGCCCCGGTCCAGTATAACTTAAAGTACGCTAGCCTTTTTACATGCAGTGCTCATTTAAGTTAGTTTTATCATGGTGTCATCATGGTGCCATCATGGTGCCGTACACTTTGATTTAATAAACAGCATTAAGTTTTGTCTTAGATCATTGAAAACGGTTGATTCATTCTGCCAAATTGTCGGACGTGATAGGAAAGGTTGGATGTTCTCTGTCCAAACCACAGAAGAAAAGATTCCAGACCAACGTAATTACGCCCAACGTAATTACGCCCAACGTAATTACGTCGTTACTACGGTATGGGGCTCCATGATATAACCCAATTTGTTTCAGATTGCCATCCCACCTGTCGTAGTGTTTCGCATGTCCACTGTTTCCGGTGCCATTTAATAGCCCTTTCAATCAAATGGCCGACCATCATGTCACCGTGATATCGCCAGTCTTTGTCCATTACAGACCACCCAGATGACACGCGCGACCTGGTGCTCCTTACCCAGTTAAGAGGACCAAAAGGTTCATACACGGGTCCTTTGCTGGGAAAGGGAGATCATTAATAAGGCTATCCGACGTAAATATTTCCGCAAAAGGGGGGGGGGGGGATTAATATATGATTGAGCCGTTGAAACGGCACTAAGGCTTCCGTCATTGTAGTTTACACTTTGTTCTAAATTCATAATGGGCCCGGAATGTATTCCAGCTATACAGTGATGGGTTTGTCTTTAATTGGTAAAAATAAAAATAAACGGTCGCTGACTGAACTTCTGGAGAAGGCCTGTTAGTGTTACTGTTAGTGCACTGGAATTTACAGCTGGTCCTTACTCTATGATTCTAAAACAAGCTACCATGTTAACAGTGCAGTCCCAGTCTCATCGAGCTTTTGAAGAAAATTAGTGACTACTTCTTTGCAAATATATTTTGTTAAGCAGAAATTAACAGGAAACCTTCTGTAAATATACCCAGTAATTATTGTGTGTTTTGAGGTTGAACAGTTTTCTGTTATGAGCCAAACTTTTGCTTTCTGCTGTTCGTTGAAACTGAACTTTGGTTTCTATACACGATACCGTCCTTGGCTCCTGCCCCGTATTTGAAAACCATTAAAGAGACCAACAAGGATGCCTCACGTCAATCATGCTAATATCTCTTACCAATATTAGGTAATCTCATTGCGGGGTGTCCAACATTAACAACCTGTTTAGACAATCTCCCCTGTCGCTTCCCATCAAAACATATAATAGAGCAAACTTAGACCACTGCTTATTAAATTGAAATAAAGATAATAAATAGTAACCCGACGCAAAGGTAGGGCGGTAATGGACATTTCCTTTTCTCATTATACGTCGTTAATTTCAAAGTCTCAGAAAAGCGGTCAATAAAAATAAACCGGATCGTCCCCCATGGCTTCTATATAAAAGAGATCCGTAATGCATTTGCTACTTGACTGGTAGGCTAACCCCATAGGGTCAAAGGAGGATTATGTCAAACCATTGAACATACACGGTAATGCGATAGACATTGCGTCAATAAATACATGCAAAGTTCACTGACATTATGTTCTGAAGAACCACTTGAAGCCTGGAGCATCTTTTCAGCTCTTTATTGACAGTTCTGACAGTCGATGTCGCATTGGTCCAGTTGTTTGCATCCCTGCGAAGGGGATAGGCCACCTGAAATTCATTCAGTGGTTTGACAATGGATGGAGCTATGGAAGAACCACCAAACTCCACAAGCAGAAATCCCTCAGTGGTCTAAAAATGCATGCCATGTTAACTTTGTAAGTAAATGATAATTCCAGAGTAAATTCCAGAGTAGATAGATAGATAGATAGCATTAATTGTCTGCATTTGTTAAAATGTGGAAATTCGATTTCAACTGGCAAATGGGTAAACAACTAATACAATATGTGTTTTACAATATGTAGGCACAGAGTACAACAAACAAAAGACACGCATTAAAATCCGAAATTACAACATGAACCCGCTTAGTATTGAACATCAAAAACTATCTTTAAAAACTACCTTAAAAAATAAAAGGAGCTGCTCTGCTTTGCGCGGAGTTATGTGCTTACGACACAATGTTTGTCTGCTTTACAGGGTGCTGTAAGCGTAGAATTATGTGGTAAGCAGTGCCATGAAATTGTGCCCTGGTAAGCAGGCAATTGGCTGTTAAGCATGTTTGGAAAAAGCAGGAATCATCTGGGGTTCCCGCCTATCGATTTTGTCTTATTAAGCAACGCCTTATGACATATTTACCCAAGTCCCCTTTACCCATTTACTCAAGGACCTTTCAAAATAAATTCGAATCAAATCTGACCTAGATATGGAAAAACCAAGAACGACACAAGAGAATGAAACTAAAATTGCCCAATCTCTTGATCATCAAAACAGATGTTTGTACTTAACAAATATTTCCCGACTGATGATGTGCACCAGACTGTAGCAAGATTCATTACTCGTTGCGTAATGTTGAAGTCAACATACTAATGCCAATAAGTGCATGATATCGCTACGGTCTTGTAACTCGCCGTGGGAAGGAGCACGTCGTGCACAGAAGGCTCCACGAGGCTTTCAGACGCCTGTATAAAATTGCTTTATGTTGTTATTCCATCCTTTCTCTATGGTTATTCATAAGATCGAGTACTTGCAGAATATAAACTTTGAGTACAACTTCATTTAATTTCCATCTCTACGATTAGTTTCCTCTACACAAGTCAGCTGTACCGTAGGGATCTGTTGGGTGATGTTAAATTGCATTTGATAAACGCACAAACCAAGCCTATTCGGTAATTCCAGGCTCTCCAAACATCAGTAAACTTTATAGTTACCAGATGGATACTATGGAACATCTTGAAAACATGGGAGTTGTTAAAAACCTTTCCTCTCTAATAAGAGATAAGCCTTCCATAGGTATGTTGGCGATCGAAGACACTTTTGGGGGTTTATTTTTGTTTATAAATCACTTTCGAGTTCTAAGTTTTGTGTTGATAATTTGTCTTATCGTTGGTTTGGTTTCCCTGTAAACACACACAAGAGCACACCATAACGGGAAAGATCGATGACGATTTGAAAAATCATGCTGAGTTTTTGGTGGGGAATATTTGCAAGAAACTATGCAGAATATTTACTTCTCTGTATACAATTTTCTAGGAAACATTCCATCGTCTCCTCCAATGAAAATAGGAACCGACGTGGGTTTGGCTTTTTCAATAATGGCTTTCAAAACTCAATGGGGGTTTGTGCATCATGTTGGGCCCAAGTGTGTCATCGAAGAAGTCAGGCTTGTTTGTTTACCCGTTGAAAAACATTCCTGAGACCATCAGACGTAGAGGAAAGTGTACATATACAAGAGATGCCCTAACAATCTGGGTGTAAAGGTAAATATTGACTGCAAGAGGTCGTGAG
This sequence comes from Leptasterias polaris, assembly GCA_037783415.1. Classification (NCBI taxonomy): domain Eukaryota; kingdom Metazoa; phylum Echinodermata; class Asteroidea; order Forcipulatida; family Asteriidae; genus Leptasterias; species Leptasterias polaris. The sequence continues at coordinate 1,639,125 of JAZGTN010000089.1, forward strand.
TATTCACAAATGGGTATGTTCTACCTGCGAACGTTAACACCTCGAAGTTTAAACAGACACGTCAACCTGTCATGAACGAAGTCGAGTCACAATTCAGTCTTTGGTGTTCCTAAAGAAATCAGGAATGTTCTGTTCAACCACGGTGTACAAATAGTGGGTGACTGGCGCATTGGGGTGACTCCAAGTGCCCCTAGAGTCTCACATCCAATTTAACTTCTAACAAGGCGTTAATCAGGTGGCTAATAGGTAAACAAGAAAACAACCCACTTCGGACCGTAGCAAAATGACTCCGGACTAGCCGTCTGTGAAAGTGATTTGGTCTGGGTTTAATATAGAATTTTCTCCGGTTGAGTTGGTCTTCGCGCCAAATTTGCTTGCTGGACAAAATTCCATCAGCAAAAAAACCCAAAACGATGTTTGATCGGATCTGATGCTGTTATCGACACTAGTGTTTTTTGTGGTGGTTTTTTTTGAAAACCAATTTTAGTGGTAAATAACCGATTACGATCAGTTAACAATGTAACCCATCGTACCACCAGGGGGAACCGTTTTAATATGATTGTGATATTGCTAAAATTGACAATAAAGCACCGTTACTTCAAAGACAACACCGACCGCACCACATCAACTTTTCTTTCAGGAATCACAGACCTCCAGACAAGAATAATTCACTTTCCATGATGTGTATTGTTGGGAATTGAAAAGAGGTTTAGGAATGATGAATCTACCATGTGGGTTATGCCGTCAAATCGCTGAGTTTCACGGGCAAGGTTATCAGCTGATGAAGGCCCAAAGTCCCACGGGTCAGAGCAACGTGTAAAGTTTCTCTTCGGGTAATTTCACCATCTGTTTCTAACATTCTGTACTTTGAGAGGTATATATTAGGTCTTCAATGGGCCAAACCTCAGAAGAGAACCACCGTGTGTCTGTTTCAACACGTGGTCTTCCACTATCGGGGCTTGTTTAAAATAAATGTTGGTGATTGATCAGCTTTTTGAGTTTCACCAGCATCCCCTTTTGTTTTTCAATAAGGCGTAGTTTTGATGTTGTGAATTCGGAAAAATGTCAAGAATACACAAAGTTTTGACAATTGTTTGTTAAACTAATACAAATGTTAACGATAATATGATAGACTAATGTAATGATGCCAAGTCGTGGTCTTGAAAACCTCACGGGTAAACGTCCACATGTTTATTAACATGTTGATATTGTTAGCACGTGTCACAAAGTGATTTCAAAACATTTCGCTATCCCGCTCATTTCGTATGACACAAGTAGGCCTACTGCACGTTTGGACTCGGTACGAACGGAAATTGTGCCAACGTGGATACAAGTTTCACTGAGTGTCCACGAAGAGCCGGACGACCAGTTTCAAATTACAGGCACGGTACATTCCATCAGGCGTGGAAGGAGGTACGCATTAAGCTATCAAGTATCAGGACAGCAAGGACGCTATTAAAGTATTATCGCCACATCACTTTTCATTATCACAAAATGAATTATGACATCCACTTTTTTGCCAATTCTAGTTGGTGCGGTCACCCGGTAGCAAACACACAGTGACGCAGTTCGAGTAGAGTGTCTGGTGTCGGACATTCCTTGAGACATGTTGTTTTCTTAATATTTTACGCGCCAGTTCTGACAGTTAAACTGTTGGACGTAAACATGGATACACACACCGCGCGGTATTTGTTTAAGAGAATGCTGGGCATGCGGCGGGGAACTTTTCTTTTGGGGGAGGCAACAACTTTAAGGGCGTTGCGGGTTGTTTAAAGTCTTCCAATTTCTACTCTTCGCGTATTTGCAACAAGTTTGGCGGAACTTTCTGTTGCCTGGACACGTGGTTGTAAATTATGTTGTGTTCGCAGAAAGCTTGAGTGGGTTGAACGTGCTATTTTGACCTCAAAATGTGTGAGAAACAGGACAAACAATGAACTGTTTACATCAATTCAGAAATAACATAAGTTTCTGTAGGCCTATTATTTATAGCCACACGATCGATGTTAAGATTTTAAGCCTTGGAAATTTATAGACGCATTGAATTGTCACCCTTTTTGAAATCTTGGATCTAGTAAAGCCCAGAAGGTGTCACCCTATGTTCGGCAATATACTAGAGCTTTGTTCGTACGATTTAGTTCGTTTAGATCACGTAGAAAAGTCGTTTCAATACTAAACAGTTAAAACGTCTGTCATCAATTTTCGTCTTCCCTTCAAATAAATTCTGCCAAAAAATACACACATCTTCTGAGCAACAGTAATTTGTTTATTTCAAAGTGATTTGGTATTCTAAATTCTCCGTTAGACGAGCGAGTTTGAAAAGCATTACGACAGCTGAACACTGTCGCGTGTCAGTCACACATTCCTTGTGTACACAGTTTACATTTCGCAGGTATTCTTTACATATTTTACGACAGTTTAACACCCGATTATAGAATTGCGTTTGAAACATTAAATTTGAGTGCCAAAACCTACGGCTGTTTGCCCAGTTTCCGGAAGTTGTTTTAGTTTTTTGTTTTTATTACCGCGGCGGTAGCACTTTGTGAATGTACCCTATGACTTTAAAAAACATTTTAAAAGTCAGTAACCGCACATCAAGCGCAACGATCACAAAATGTTTTTGCCGATCGTAAAATGTATTTTACCCACCGTTGATGATGAAAAATTTACGACAGCTATTATGGCAGAGTCACATTTGAATTCGTGAACACCTGTACATTCCGCGGATGGCTATGTCTTAGAAGTTAATTTCTTCACCCACAAACCGAAGCACAGACTGATGTCCTACACTAAAAGATAAAGTAGATCTTCATTCTTCACCCTTTTCTGTTCTAATAAGATAATATTTATGAGGTTGTTATTATTTTGGTCAGTGTTGCTTTCCCTATCTCAGAAATTACAAATTGAAGTCTACCTTAAATACATTTTTCCTCAATCGACTTTTGTCATTCCCCCCCCCCCCCCCCATTTTTTCTTCAAAAGTTTGCAATAAATCTGCAGCTTTTCCTTCAACAAAGAACATATCCAGTCTGTTAAGTCTACCTTTATCCGATGATATCATATTATAGTTACTGAATTCTCAGTTCTTCTAGGCCATGTCAATAAAAGGACAAAAACTTATTCTTGTTCTGATAATTGCAAACACCTTACCGGAAAATTGCAGAAATTACTTTACAAGTCACAAATCCAATACAATCTTATCAGTCATAGTTAAACATGTTATCCATTTCACCCTTAGTTTGATTATTATCTGATTTCAGGGTCCACTCTGTTATAATCCATCAATAATTGTAGTCTCTTTTTTATCAACATGCCAAAATTTCCGTCAATTCTTCAGTCCAATTGAGCTCTACCTCTTTTGGTACCAATAACAAAATCTATAACCTAGATTACAAACTAGGTCATGATCTTTTTGAGGTAGATGATTGGAAACTTGAAATTCCAGGTAGTATTTCCTGTGGAGAGTTTTGTTTTGGAAGCTGCTTGTTTTCCACTCTACAAAAACGATTGGCTAGTCAAATTGGAATGACATGTGAAAATCAAGGGACCCGGTGCTCCTTTGATTGCCTGGTTTTTTTCAGGGGGTCAGTGCTTTTTTTTTCCTTCTTTCTTTTCTTTTTAGTTAAATGCTTGTTTGTTGTTTGTGGATTTATTTTTAAGGGGGGTTGCAGTTGCTGATATGTGTACACCAGCAACAAGTCAAAGTGGTTTTGCTTTTGTTTCTTCTCTGATAAAGTGTTTTCCTTACTTCAACAGCTGGATAATGAGAATTGCGACAATGGAATGTTATTTTTCTTAAAGCCTCGACTGGTTTCACTTTTCAATTAGCACTGCTTCGAATTTGTTTTTCAAAAGACATGGTGTTTATCTTTCATTTTAGAGATATACCATTGTGGATAAAGTCCTTTCAAAATAGTTAATTGTTATCAGCACTGGCTGTTATTTATGGAAGAAGGAAACTGTTTGGCATGGTCAGTTGAGCAATCTTTGTCTTGTCTTCCCTGATTATCTACAAGTGAGACAATAAAGTGACTGGAAGGTCACAAAACTCATCAGTCACGATGGTTCATGATTTTCCCTGCCAAAAAGGATAACTCAGACTTAAAATAAAAATACATTTACAAGTTGGAACATTTTTCAATGGTTTGAAATAAAGGTTTGTAAAATTGTTTTGAGAAATGATTGTACACAAAACTACAAAACAGTATTTTTTCTGAATTTCCAGCTTATAGATGTGAGTACCGGTATATTAAATTTACATCGGGAATAAAAACTGTTATTTGGTCTTACCTTTAGCCGACGACGTGTGTAGCACTGTATTTTCAGTAGTTCTGGAGTCCTGTCAAAAGATAATATTTGAAACATGATGTCAGTCAAAAGGAAAAAGCCAATACTGTTTTGGATGAGTATCATCAAAATTCAGGAATCAACTGAAAAAATGTCTCTACAAAACTGTACAGACCGTATATTTCGAATGTGGCATCATCGAACAATTTTGGATTTTGACAAAAGTTGTACTTGAAGGGTATCTAACACAGTGGCACAGGCCTGGAATTTATTCTCTGAAAGGGAAAGGCCGTTTTCATTTCGCAAAGGGCACTTTGGAGATCTTAAAGTTTATAATAATTTTTTGAGAGTGCATCAAGACCAAGGCCTCTGGGCCTCCCTTGTAATTCCAGGCCTGGTGGCATCTTACAGCATTGTAACATGAGGTTAGAAACTTGTAATGTATTTTCATAAGACTCTATTCTGTTGGGAAATGATTAGATGACAAAATTTAACTTGACCTTCTTCCTTTTGAAAAGCTTCCATGTCCTACCATAGAGAAAGGGTCCTACCAAGATCTACCCAACCCTTCTTCTCCAGGTCTCATACCAAGATAACCACAAACATCTGGGGAGATTAAACCTCCCAGTTAGGGGTTGTCACCAAATATAATCATCTGTTTGCTTTGTGGTTCTACTCAGGGTTGAATCCGAGGTTATATCAATCCCAGTTTTGACATTGTAAGGGAGGGGGGATAACTTATGAAATATCAATTTGATGTCAGTTTGAAAACATTTCCTAAAAGTCAATTTTAATTTATGTGGAAAATTTAATTTGATGGTTCCTGTAGTTTTGTTGGATGGAGTTGGCTTAAAGTTTGCTGAGGTTTCAGGGTTGCTTTATCAAAATAATATTTATCACATGTCCCTTGATGTTGCATGTTTTGTTCATAAATCTTGTCCAAACACAAGAAGTCTACAAGAAAATTCTGGTAAATATTTGTGCTCGTTATTTACATTTTTCACTTGGTGTGATTGTGTTCTACTTCTAGCATGGGAAAAAGTTGTAGATACTCTTGGCTGGAAACTATCACTGAACCGCAGTCCCGAGGCTAGTGATTTTAGCTTTGGGCTAGTAAACTCATGACCAGACAAGTCTGGCAGTCTTTTGTTTTTCAATTGAATAATTATTAATACTTCACTATGGAAAACAGATCTTTATTAAAACAAAATCATGGTCAAAAGTTGCCTTTGAGTCTTGATAAATACCTTTCAATTTTGTTGAGTATTGAAATACTTGATGAGATATCAAGACAAATGAGGTAATCGTCTCTCAGTGAATGTTTGAATAAAAACAGTTTTGTAAATGCAGGCTTGGAAACTCATCTTTGAGAGGGTAAGGCTGGTTCATTTTGCAAGGAGCACTTAAACTGCTGAAGGGGCACCACCAAGGCCACAACCAGGGGCAACAGAGGACATTCAGGGGCAATGGAACCTTGTCACTCATTTTGATTCTGGTGTTGCAAAAAAATTATAATCCAGACAGTTTTGAGGTACAAGCCCTGCAGTCTTGTGGATTTCCCCCTCAAAACCAAACTCTGACTGCTGCCTGTAAATTGAAGTTTTGATGGGTAGGGTTTAGAATATAAAAAGAGAGAGAACTGTAGAATACAGAAAAGCACTTTGCCAGAGGGAGACATGATGCTGGAACTTGATATTAGAGTTGGGTATAGTTCAAAACAGATCTGCTAGATCACTAGTCAATTTAGGAAACATAGAATCTATGCCCTTTTGACCCCATCAGATTCAATGGCCTTAAGATAAACGGCATTCCTTCAGAAGATAAACATGTCAAGATAAGCATCATAATTAATGTTTATAAATTCGTTTGACCTCCTTCCACTTATCCAAAAGCAAATATGCATTAACTCCAAAATGCATGAACATTCACACATTAATTGAGGTGTATTCACAAGCTTAACAATGTGGGATACTTAGATATTATCCGTTCCCATGGTAACATGTGACCTATCCAATCAACAAACCTTGGTTTGTCCAGAATTGTAGTAACCATGCAATCAAATATGTAGCAAGTAATAAACAAATTTGACTACAATGCTGAAGTGATGACCAACACTTCAATCTCTTCTCAAGTTCATGGTCAAAACAAACTTTTATGTGACAACATAGGGTCAAGGCTCAATAATAGTTATTTGTTCTTCAAATTTGTGAAAAATAAATAAATATTAAAACACAAAGTATGGGATTGGTAATTTAATTTCACAAACCTTATAATTTCCCAATTTAAAAGCTCACTGATTGTAAACTTTATACCATCACCGATATTCCAGGGACAGATTCACATCTGAAATGTTTTCAAAATTGTGAGAGAGAAGCATTTGAAAATCGTTAAGTTCATTACACTTACAGCTAAGACCGTGTCCAAAATGGCGGCCGCAGCTTTGACTTTGGCTAGATTTCCGCGTCATCATGCATTGAAGTATAGGAAGTCCTTAGCAACACCCTTAGCAACAGTCATAGCCAAAGCTGTAGCTGTCAACTCGGATATAGCCTTTTGTATTTGAAATAAGCACAAGATGGACTCGAAATTTGACAAAAGTTAAACCTTTTTTCATTGTTTTTACTAAAATGTGACCATGGAAGTTGATGACATTATCACAAATTGATTGTACAAGACAGTAAGAATGAATTTACTCTTCCAGACATGATGTATTTTTCTTGTAAGATAGTTTGTTGATTTTTATTTTCATTTTTTTTTCTCTTAATTTACAGACGTCATGTTTGTAGCTCCACTTCATCCAATGAGGCATCCGGTGTCAGGATGGAGTCATATTGCCAACCATACTTCAAACCATTCTTCACAAGATGTCAGCCCCAGGGTTACCTCTGCACCAAATACACGTAAGTTATCCCTGACACCAAATACACGTAGAACACCTCGGACACCAAATATACCCCTGACACAAACTACAAACTACTTTTTTTATATTTTTAAAACAGACAAGCAAGTTCATACTTGCATGAGCGTTAATAATTGAGATTTCTACAAACAATTGCAGTTTAGCTCAGTTCAAAATGGAAGCAATTTCTTCTATTTTCAATTCAGCTCAACATTATTTCCATATTGCAAAATATAACCATAAGTAATAATAGAGAAGGTTAATTGATCAAAGATGTATAAAGAACTACTTAGAATAATGATGAGACTCAATGAAGCAGAGGCAAATATGGAGACATATTCAAAAGAGCAAGTCTCGTAAAGAAATACCTTTATACAAGATGATACTAGACATCTTGTCAGATATTAAGTAACAACAGATCATACATTACAGATAGAGGACTGAAATGGACACACAAACAAAGCTAATGTGACCTAACGAGCTAGGACAGAACAAGAAGGTCAATCATAACTAAAACTCATAGAAGTGAGAGCTAGGACAGAACAAGAAGGTCAATCATAACTAAAACTCATAGAAGTGAGAGCTAGGACAGAACAAGAAGGTCAATCATAACTAAAACTCATAGAAGTGAAGAGTGAAAAGAAAAAAAGCTACTCTTCAACGTCCTATTCATTTTTTGTCAAAATTAATCTTATTCTTGACAAGCTTGACTGACAAAACACATGGTGTGGGTTGGTTTGGTATATTTTAAGAAACTTCCATATCTCAATCTTGTCTGGATCACTTCAACTAAAGTGTTGAACTCAGACATTTGACCTTTGAGGGGAAATCCAGTGACTTTGATTATGTCAAGTTAGTGTTCATAGTGCGAAATGATTTAATTTAAAATGTCAAACCTGTCCTAATTGGGCAAGCAATGTACTTTGAAGGGTGATGTCTCTCACTAGATCCACATGACTAACTCCAAGAATAGGAGTTGTAAGACATTGCAAAACGTCTTAATAATAACGGACATTTATAGAGCGCTCTTACACTGGGTACCACAGTGCTTTACAAGAAACTAAACAATAAGCGGATAAATAAAGGCACTCAAATGGGAAGACAGTTGGTCCAAGGAAATTCTTAAGAAGAAACGGGAGAAGTACTGTTAGACCCCTGTTTTAATCCAGGGTCCAATGGGGGTGAATTCAGGGCAAAATTTTACAGAACTGCCTAAGCACAAAACAAGCTAAGCACAACAAAATTATGCTTACCAGAATAAGGTTACCAGCTAAAATACCGATTCACATATACCATCTGTGACTGGTAGCCTGCTTATTTTTGCTGAGCTTTTGTCAGCAATCTGCTTTTGGCCCCGTGGAATCCAGGGTCTATGATTAACTTTTTGAATTTTTGTTTGATATCATACCATTCTTTTCAAATGCAGAGAATGTAAAAAAAAAAACATGTTGGAAAGTTTCAAACTGGCCGATTGAACTGGATTTTGAAAAGAAAAAAACCCTTTGAAATGTTTTAACAAATGCCAGGCTGACCTTTGTATCTTTTGAGGATTGTGGACATAGTCTGGTCACAGCATGGTCACATTCCTGACCCTCCTACCAAGCCTCTACAGTGTCCTACCATGCATCATAACAGGGCCATGGTCAACACCAGGAGTAGAAGACTCAACCTAAAAACTGAAATCCAGTTTGCCTTTCTTGTGAAATATGCTAATAACGCTCATGCATGCATACATACACTATTGGTTGGCTAACGCCATAGACTTGTGCACTAGGCAGACGCACAAACACGTATGCATTGTGCCACCATCAGCACCAAACTAAAAGGCGCAATGTTCCTTTGCTCACCAGTATTGTTAGTGCACATGAGCGATGTGTAATTTACATGTTGGAAGACATACAGCTTCTTGACAACATTTATTGCTCAAGACAAATTTATCTGTGATTATAGAAAAAAAGTCTTGATTGATTTCCTTCCTCCTCTCAGGACTCTTTACCGAATGGCTTACCGAACAAGAAATGTGGTTCAAGAAAATGCAGGCCCCACCTACACATGCTGCCCAGGGTGGAGGCAACATAACCAACAAGCAACATCTTGCAATGATCGTAAGTGTCCCCCACCCCAACCCCTTAAAAACACCCTCTACCATCTTAACCCCACCCCTACCCCTTACCAAACTCTCATCTTGTATGAGATCCAAACAGATTATAATATTATCTTTAGGTGATCTAATTATTGCATCGGGGATAACAAATACTACATTCTTTAGTTTTGTCCTACACCCAAGTATGACAGATCTGTATAATCCCATTCTTGGGGAAAAATTGTAAATCTGTTAAGATTGGGATTTTTATGCCCTGCCGGCAAAGCTGAAGGGGCATGAAGTGCTCCCCTTGTTTTTAAATGTTTTAAAATAAATATTTATGCTCGAATGTTTCAGGAAGTATTAAGGAACAAATAAGAATTTCAATATTTATTTGTTTGTTTAAGCTGAGAAATACATCACAGCAATTTTAACTTTTGTACCATCTTGGAATTATTTTAAAATTGTAACTTTTTGAAAAATTGATGAAAACTTTAAGCATAGTTCTGTGTCCGCTTCATTGTGAAAAAGGAACAGTAGAATAGGTCTTTGTATTGTTGTTATTGTTATTGACTGTTATTATTGTTATTTACAGCTGTCTGCTCTATAGAATGTCGTAACAATGGACGTTGTGTAGCCCCAGAGTCATGCGCCTGTCCAAGTGGCTACAGTGGTCAATATTGCCAAAAAGGTTAGTTACCAAAAAGCACTATTCTCCCTCAACAGTTGTCCGCTGGCCAAAGGTCAGTTAAAACACCTGAGGACCAGTCAAAATTCACTCCAAGTGGTCCGGCTGGCTTGTTCAGTGTTGAAAGCATCCCTATTTGACATAACATTTGGACTAGTGAAAAAGCTTGCTGACTAGTGAAATGCCAAGCTAACTGGACCTGCTGGCTAGTCACTAGAAAAGTAAAGGACAAACCCTGAAAAGTGTTGGCATTCCTGTTCACTTTAGTTCAAAAACTTCATCCTTGCCTCAAAGACTGTTTCCATTTATAAAATGTGGATGAAAAACCATGATTTCTTCTGTCCAAAAAGATATTCTAAGCAAAGTAAGTCGTGTAAGTAATATTTATTTATATTATTTAGTTTTATCCATACACTGATGTGTGTACAGCAATGTATACTCAATACTCAATTCCAGAGTCTTGTGAAAAATAGCCACAGGCATATACATGGGTGGGAATCGAACCCACGACCTTTGCCATTCTAGAGCAGATGTCTTACCACTAGACCACCGAGATTGCCTTGTGGCTTGAGGCAGTCAAATCCTGTATTTTAGCAGCGGGGACCACAACAATTTAATAGATAACAAATTATTTGTGCTTCAATTTAAATACTTGTGAATGAATCTAGAATGATTGAACGATTCATTATTTCTTAATGCAATTAAGCCACCAAGATCCAGGCCACTGAAAGACTAACATACCCAAACATTTCCTCCCCAACCTCTCTTCACCGATTTTTGTTTTCCCTGACTTTGTTTTCCCAGTCATACCTCCCAAGAATGTCTGTCTGCACTTAGCTGAGATCGCTGTTGTGATCACGTTTATCTCAAAGTGCACAAGAAGCTTTCAAAGTCTGAGTGTACTTAGCTATTAAAGGACCGTGCAGGATCCCCAGGATCTTTTCAAAACTGGGCGGGTATTCTGTACCAAAATTTTGGCCTCAGCACGCTGAATTGATAGGGCTGCCAAAATAGTCACAGACAGTGTTCATGTTTTGTGTGATCAACCATATTCTTGAAAAAAATAACCTTTGAAAATTTTGGTTTAATATCTTGTGTGAGTCAGGAGAAAAGAGTGGAAAACTGTGCACAATTTTCAGCCTGTAAGTACATCGTCCTAAGTTTTGGTTGTAAGAACTTAAATCAGCTGTTGCCTTTTTTAAGGTTTTCAGAAACATTTTCCGATTATGACGTCATTTCAGAGGGAAATATTTCACATACAAAATTGTTCTAGTATGAACTTCATAATCAGTAAGCTTCCAGACTAAAGTCTGCACCTGTAAGTTTTAATCCAGAGCATTCAAGCTGTAAAATTACCAAAAACTCCCATATTTTGTTTCATTGTACAAACTTTAATTCTGAGAATCACATATCTGAAGCGCTTTCCCCTTTAAGCGCTCCCCTTTAACTGTTCCAGAAACATCAACTACAAGTTCCCTTCAGCAATCCATTTAGGTTTCAATCTGTGATTTCCTTGTATTATCCATGAAGGGGAAACTGTAAGGGAGGTGATTGGTCTTATCAATTGCTCTCAAGATCTGTCAGAGCGACTGTCAGCTTGATTTAATAGAGTATCAATAAAGGATTAAGAATGTGGCTGAGGGATTTTGAAGCTTCTGGTAGAAAGACAGATTTCAGGGTTCAAGTGAAGTCAGGTTTCATTTTTGGGTTCAAAGTGCAGACATTATTATTTTACCATTCAAGTCAATGTAACCAAATTTAGTCTGGCATCCCCGAACAAATATTTTGACAAAATTTTAGACCACCTAGTAGATAACTCAGTTGGTAGAGTGCTGGCACGTTAATTAAGGTTCAAATTCCCTTCAAGTCAATTTTTGTATATGTTCAACACGCAATTTAGTCTGAAAATAGTCTGAGTCCATTTTGGTAGAGTGAGAATCTATTCATTAGTGCTGTAATACAAAGGAAACCTGACCAAAATGATGGCTGAATGATAAACATTATTCATGGTGAAGATAATGGTGCAACAAAGTTAAATCTGAACAATCTCAGTAATTTTCCCTCCTTATTCTTGAAAATGTATTCATGGTGAAAGTATTGTTACACACCTTCACCCTCAACCGGTCCCACCCCCCCCCCCCCCCCCCTTCCCTGAAATCTGCCCCAGTGTCCCTGTGGCATGAATGTCTGTCGTGCACTATATTTTTATCCCTGGCTTAATTTTCCCCACATGTTTGGCTTCTAATCTATTCAGTGGACAGAGTAGACTGTTTGTGACTTTCTAGCAGTCACCTTAACCATGGAGCTCCATGCCTTAACAGACTGAAACTCAGATTTTAAGATAAATTCAGGCTCCACATCAATTGTCTACATTCTATTTTCGGTCGATGACATCGTAGTAATCGGCAGATAACTTGGATAGGGGATAACTCAAGCTTGGGAGAGATAAGAAGTGGTGTTTTCCCAGTCAATGGTAGCTGAGTTTAGGGTCAGTTGTTCTCAGTGGGGATTAGGAGTGAAGGTTGTTATCAGAGGAAGCAAGAGGTCCCAGGTACAAACTAGGTACATGGAGGTTTGCCTGCCAATGTCCCGGATTGGTCATAAAGTAATGAAGACAGTCTGGTAGAAATGCAGAGTAATGACGGAGCTGGCAACATTTGTATCTTGCAATAGACCTTATGCACATGACGTCATTTGAGTAGGGCGCCCTCGCCTAGAGGTCAAAAGGAAGATGTTCATTGGCCATGGCCTGTGCGCCGCGCGTACAAATCTGTGCATTCCCATCCCATTGTTTCATCATCAGTTTACCTCTAAGATAGCGGCTTGGTGACATCAGCGCATAAGGTCTATTTTAGGGAGATTTTGTACAACAATCCGGATAATATTTAAAAATACATTCAACATAAATAGGGAAAAGGTTTCTGTAAATCAGGGGGACTTTCAAAATTTGTTCATCAGGAACATGGAAAGATTGGTTTATTTTCAGGGAACTTTCTGCAGAATCAGGAAGAGTTGGCAGCTGTGTAATGACCTTGATTCTCGTAGGATTTGAAACCTTGCATGTTGGGGATCTGTTGCTGTAACACCATGTAAAGATCTCTCTAAGGAATTGTGATGGTTCTGAACAGAGCTGGACATTTACTCAATATTTAGATCAGAAAGCTCTGATAATACTCAGGACTAACTTCCTGAGAGATCTGGGCCTAATACACAGGACCTACAGCTTAATGTCCCATCTGAAGGACAAAGCAATTATGGTAAAGTATCTTGCACAAGGACTCTAAAGCCACACTACACAACATTAATCACCAATAATCATTTATTCTTGTTTCATTGCAGTAAGTTGTTCAGTGGAGTGTGCTAATGATGGGTACTGCAGAACACCAGATACATGTACATGTTCAGGCGGATGGAGGGGAGAAACGTGCGAGGAACGTAAGTAAAGAAAAGTAAAAACTCTTGAGCTGCACGGACAAATAAAAGTCCTGTTTCACAAATGAGTTGGGTTGGAAATCTTCCATGGGGGAAACATTCGTTGAAGAAAATATGTGTACACTAATATGAAGTTACTGAAGTCTTAGTTTTGAGGTGTATTGTCATCCTCGTTTGGTGTGATGTTGCCGAGTGGTTAACAGCACTGGACTCCAGCTCTGGTGTTTCTAACCAGCAGAGTGTGGGTTCGAGTCTGTTGTGTCCTTGAGCAAGATAATTGCTTTGTCCTTTGGACGGGACATTAATCCATTGGACCCGTGTACTAGGATTGATAGTGCATGTCAAAGAACCCAGAACACGTATCATGGAAGAGTAGGGGTTAACCCTGGTGTTTCTGGTTCACATAGCAAGCACCCTTATTTACAGGTTTCCTCAGGCTTGCACGTGATTAGTTCACTTATGAGGCATCCTTGGTTCCCATACCAGAAATTTATTATACTAATAATAATCAATGAATCAAGAATGCTCTTTATTATTCTCACTTTTAAAATACATTTTGTCGTTGAGATTTTGTGAGGTCTTTTCGTCAGTATTTCTGACTGGTTAATTACCCTCTTTGTCCCGTTATTTTAGCCTTATGTCTTCGTCAGTGTGAGAATGGTGGTAGGTGTGTATCTCCAGACTCCTGTGCCTGCCCCAATGGATGGTCAGGACGCTATTGTCACGAAGGTAAGACTCTTATCCTTCCTAATCCAGCTTAAAACTCATCTTAGTCCCGAGATTAAGACATGGGCGACCCTTATGAAGCAAACAAAAGATCGTTGATTGATCGTTGATTGTGGTGTGTCGTGGCCGAGCGGTCTAGGTCACCGGACCTAAGCTCTGGTGTTTTCAGCAGCAGAGTGTGGGTTCGATACCCGGTTATGACACTTGTGCCCTTGAGCAAGGCACTTAACCATAATTGCTTCGAAAAAGTTGGGAAGGTAGTGCATTCTGCTCTACCAGACAGGCTCCTAGTGGATGATACCCATGCCTACATCCTTAAGGACTGTGAAGGGGGTAACCCTGTTTCAGCCCCAGGAGTAGGAGGCAACGTGCCCCTGGTGTCAATTGATTTGGGTTGATAGCAGTCCGTGGCCTTGTGAGTTAGGCGATATCTCATAAAAAATATTTAAAAAACTCATAGGTAACTACACAAGGGATCTGCTCCCAGAAATATTAAGAACCCTCAGTGGTTGACAAAAAGATTATGGACTATGTGTAATTACAGTCCTGAATTCCTAATGGGGAAAACCTATGCAATCAGGTAGGGACTGACAACCCAATCCATGTGAAAGACTCCGGTCTGAGGTGGGATTCGAACCAGGGTGAAATGCTGGGAAATAAACCACTGAGCCAACCTGATTCCTAGAAGGTATCTAAACATGATGGCCCTATACCGTAGTGACTATCAGCTGAGGAACGGTTGCATGGAAAAGATTTTCAATTAAATTGTGTAAGGTTATTAAAACTGCACTACTTAAGTTCTAAAGCCCTTTTCACACGACAGCAATTTAGCTTAATTTTAGCATGGTTGTGAAATTTAACAAATTGCACTTCGTGTGAAAGGACAACAATATTTGGACTGTCCAAGGTCCCTAGTAAAATCTTCTAACATTTACTTTCTTTTATGGGCAGTATAAACGTTGTTGACCTTTCACATGAAGTGCATTTGGTAAAATTTCACACCCATGCTAAAATTAAGCAAGGGACCCTTGTTAAATTCCTGTCGTGTGAAAAGGGCTTTTAAAGAGGCATTTCAAATATCCTACTTTAGAATGCAATTGATCCTGATCTTGGTTTATGATCCGTAGATGTGAATGAGTGTGAGACGGATGCCCATGGTTGTCATCATCGATGTAAGAATGCTGAGGGGTCTTATACCTGCTCTTGCCATCCCGGATTTACTCTGGATGATGATGGATTATCCTGCTCAAGTAAGTCTTGTTTTATCCCAAGAAAGGGATTAAGAAAGTGATGTTATTGTGATACATGGAGAAGTAATAAAAGTAGTTAAGAGATAGTAGAAAGTACTGTAGAAATGCAAGATTCACATAGTCTGATAACCATCTGAATCTGGGAGGTTCAGGGTCTAGAATGAGGGGGAACCCAGACCTGCAAGCCATTTTTCAGGAATGTTTCACAGACATCAAATCTCATCCCTGGTTTTGGCTGTGTTTATTTTCAAGGCAGGGATGCATGTTTATTGTAACGCAATAATGCCATTTTCTAATGAATTTTGTAACTGATTTTTTGTTAACTTAGAAGCAATTCAATCTCTGATTGTGATGATTTTTTGTATTTTGAAATAATGAATAAACCATTTTATCTAATAAGTGTTAAATATGGTCGGACAGGAGCAGTATTTGAAATACTGCAACCAGTCATACCATGGTCAAACAGATATAGTGGACTTTTGTTGGAAGTTTTTGACAGTATTTTTAACGTTTCTTCCCAGTTTGTCTGGCCTGCAGTCCTGAGTATGTTGCACTCCAAGATAAAGTCAATCGTATTGAACAGGTTTGTAACTTCTTAGATTCTCACCTTATGCCTACTGGCTTATGCCTACTGGCTTATGCCTACTGGCTTATGCCTACTGGCTTATGCCTACTGGCTTATGCCTACTGGCTTATGCCTACTGGCTTATGCCTACTGCCTCGGTTCCTTACAGCAAACCTTTATTGTTTTGGCACTGTGGCAATAGATCGATCCATTAAGCCCCGCCTCCTTACGAGTTGACCAATCACAGCCGCGAAACCCGATCACCATTAGTGCAAAGATCACCAAACGGCTCAAATGGTGATCAGATTTCGCGGTTGTGATTGGTCAATGAGAAATGGGCGTGGCTTAATGGATCGGTGTATTTCATTTGATCGATTGGCTTACATTCATTTTTCCCTCTTGTTTTTTTATTTGATTTCTGATTTTTGTTTGGCCAAATTTTTATATTAAAAACCCTTATGTGCAGCCTTTGTATTCGATCAAATGATTCTAAGAGCCAAACATCATGCCTTGATAAACCATCAACCAAATGCTGTTTAAACGCAGCAGAAACAAGAATAAAATTGTAATAAATTTCTGGTTAACAAAAAAAATAATTTAAAGGTTGTATGGCTTCTGACTGAACACAGATATTGACAAAATAGGAAGACCATCAACATAGGGCTATTCAGCTCAGTTGGTAGAGTGCCGGCACAATAATCTGGAGGCCACTGGTTCTAATGCCGCTCGTCAATTTTTCTTTGTTCAACCCAAAATCAAATAGATAAACTGTGTAGAATTGTCCAGACATGCAACCTTAAGTTAACAAGAACCCACAATTCTTAAAGCTAATTGGTCCTTCTTCAGAGGTTTTGAAAGACTTTACGGATGGCGTTCTTGTATGAAACTGTTCCAATATAACTCTTATTTAAAAGAACAGGAAAGTGCTGTGACTATCTGATTGGGATAAAGGAGTAAAAGAATGTACTCCTACACACTGAATTGATAAAGGATTCCAGTACATTCTTGAATCTGGAATCACTTATAGTCAACCATTGGTCATTGATGGTCAATTACTGGCTCTACAACAGCCTCTCAGGGTTGTCCATTCTCATGGACATCCAATTATTCCATTGATGTCTATGTTGGCAAGGACACTTCAGCTTAGCCTCCTCAATCCTGTTCCCCAAAATCTTGGCGCCATGGTCCAGCTTCATAACGCTGCTTAATGGGAAGCAAATTTTCTTGCTAACTATAGCAGAAAAATTTGCTTAAGCGTAAGCATATTTCACAGGTTAGCAAGAAAGTTAGGCGGCAAGCTTGCACGTTCACCATGGATTTGCATTGTTACGTCATTCATTTTCACGCAGTAAGCACCGGAAGGTAAGCATGCCTTTTCCTGTGCTTACCGTTAGCAGCACTATGAAATGGAAACTCGCTTAGTAAGCACAAAACAGCCGCTAAACAGCTCTTTGAAATTGGGCCCTGCCTTTGTTTCTGACTGCAACTTGTTCAAATCTTCTGGCAACATCATCTGGAAGGAATTAAAAACATTACAAAGTGATTGTAACTTATCCTTCCTCAGAATCCGTCCTGAAATCATCAGTTTCCTTTTCCAATTCTTGTGATGCATTTCTTTATCAAGAATAACTGTTACATACTTATGTATCTTAGAATGTTTCCTCAATTAGTTGAAAGAGGAAGAGGTGAATCAAACACAATGCAAAGAGATTTTCGATGAGCTCATTGAGTTCCTCAAGGGAATCAATTTATAAAGGGACAACTATGAATAACTATCCCCAAAGCCTTAGGGCAAGTTAGCACCAATTATAAAGAGTGTAGAGGGTAAGGTGGTAAGAAACAAACTGATTGTCAGCGCAGTGTTGTGTCTCATCATGGAGGAAGGTCTCATTCACAATAATCATCATTATCATCAATTACTGTGCCAGTCAATCATTTTCTCTTCAGCTTGTGCAAGGTTAGGCCTAATAAATAATATATGTGTTTTCTGTTACATGCAGGGTTGATAGGTGTGGGGGGGGGGAACATATTTTTGGATTGTTTTTTTACAAGGCTTACTTGCGGTCTGCACTTGCATAGTCTATTCTACCTAATGTTTATTCTTAGTCTTGTGTCAAGTAATCTGTTTGAAATTTGGTGTCGTGGTTAACAAACCTTATGTGATCACTGTCCATCAAACATCTTGACTAAAGACTAGAGAGTTGTCAAGATGACCATAGAGCAAAGAATGTCTTCAAGTGATTGGTGTAACTAGAGTGGCATATCCAGTCAGGCATGTATGTGTCATTCATATGACCAGACAAACCAAGGTTGAACCATTGTTGGATATATTACATCATCGAAAGAGTAAATTCATCCCCCATCCTCTAGAGTTCAACAATCACAACCTGTAAAAATAGTATTAAATTTGGGGGTCCTGGTTTTGGGGGGGGGGGGGGTTTGTGGGAGGGGGAACATTATGTTTTGCGTCTTCAGCAGTTCAGAGTAATTTTGACTGCATGGGATGCGAAACAAGTGAAACAAATTTTTGTTGTAACAACCAAAATCAACCTTTGCCTTTTTTTTAGGTTTTCAGTTACAGTTTTCTCAAATATGACTTTATTTCAGAGGGAAATATTTCACAGAATGAATTATTCTAGTCTGATCTTCATAATCAGTAAGCTTTCAGCTTTCATATATGCTCTTCTTACAATCCTGTATTAATAGTCAGTGAGCTTTTAGATTGAAACTTATCAATTTGGACATTTACCAACCCGGTACTTTGTCTGTGTGCAAACATCTTACAGGGGACAAGGGTTACCAATGTACCCTTGTTATTATTGTCACATTCCCACATGTAGATTTGAGCATGCCTTGTAAAAGGGGTCTGTGATCCTTCTGATGTAATCAAAGCAATACATCAACAACAAAAATGCACAAGTGTTTTTATCTTATAAACTTAAACCAATTAACATTCTTGATATGTGTACTCTGAACTGAATGAACCTTCCTAAAATTCCTAAAATTGAAGGATAGATTAATGACCAATTACTTATTGTTTGCTAATGAAGATGACCTTTGTTACAGAAACATAAAAGTCTGCACTTGTGAAAAGGCACAGGCCTTCTTCGTTTGGATTTTTTTTTAAAGATGCCCGGAATTAGAACCAGTCAAATATTTTTTGGAACTTTTGAGAGATTTTGAGCTGATCAATATATAAACCAATTCCATATTTTGTCAGATTTAAAGGAATATAAATCATAGAGCTATGGGTATACCTGGTCAAATATGAATGACCATAAAACGTTACTTGGTAAGAAGCACTGCAGCTGTTGATAATGTCTAACATTTTGAGAAACGATTCCCTTCTTACGATATGGTTTAATTGTTTTTAGAGAAAGGGATTCAAAACAATTTCAATCTGACAAATGTTTCTCAGATTATGTATTCCAATTATGCAATTACTTATTATTCTTTCTGCATGGACATAAACACTCCAGATTTTCGGCAATAACTCAAAAAAGCTACCACCTTTTGAAACAAAATTTCACAGGTTTGCTTTATTGTAAAAATCTTCATTTATATAGGGTTAAAACAATTGAACGATTCCATATTTGCCTTTAAAAAAATTTGTTTTAATTTGTAATTTGTGTCTCAATATGAAGGCATTACAAGCAGGGATACCTAACCATGCTCGTTTTCTTAGAAACATTGTGGAGGGGGACACTGTAAGTTTGTTTTATTTGAAATCGCTGATCTGTCTTGAAAATTACAGCTCTGGCAAATTTGCTATGATAGAATAGAAAAATGTGTCAAAATGACACTCCAACGTTGCTTTGTACAGATTGAGTGAAGGAATACACCACTCATTGTGCTTATTTCTCTGAGGTTTTGTCCCCAATTCAAAATACATCGCCATAGAAACATATTGTTACTTTTGTTAGCAATGATCATACTCGACATTCCAAACACATTGAACCGTAAAGCTTGATGCATGGAATTTGATGATGCATGAAAAATGCCTGCACCCGAGCAAGCGTTTAGGTTTTTCTTTGGCAAAGATCTCACACAGGGTTTGTGATTTTGTAGTAGAATGGCATTTTACAGAAAAAACATTTCATACTGTGGAAGAGGTGCTTCATATGACAGATAATGAAAGGAAATCTGCCCCAGCTATTTATCAAAATGTAAATGATTGAGGTGTTCCTACCCGCAGAAAATTATCATACCAGTGCATCAGAAGTTGGTGTTATAATACTTGCTCAACTTGATCCAAATGCATAAAGGTGATAAGTGCAGAAACTTGCTTAACACAGAAAAATCTTGCTTATCAGAAAAGGGTTACCAGGCAAAACACTGTTTCGGGCACATTATTTTAGCTGGTGCCCTGCTTAGTTCAATGCTTAGCCATGTTTTCTGCTTATAATAGCTTTATGAGATTTGAAAACCAGCAATCACACTATTTATTTGAGTTTAGACTCCAGCATCATGGGATAATAAAAACAAACGAAGAATTGAAACAATGGGTTGTGGGGAATGTCAATTGTTAGAACACCCCCACCCCACCCCACCCACACCCACACCCACACCCCCTTGAATAACTCAAGGATGCTTTTACACCTGTAGACAATGACCAAACTATAAACATAACCAAGTTATCCCATCAGTAGACAACTAGCAAACAATTATAACTAAGTTATTTCACCAGTAGACAAAAAGCCAACTATATTCATAACTAAGTTATCTCACCAGTGGACAACTAGCAAACAATTATCATAACTAGGTTAATTCACCAGTGGACAACTAGCAAACTAGTATCACAACTAAGTTATCTCATCAGTAGACAAAAAGCAAACTATTATCATAGCTAAGTTTACTCAGCAGGAGTCTGTAGTGAAATTGTTTGGTCGAAGCTATTTCAGCAAGTGACGCATTGCTGTTAACTGCAGCTAATACGTTTTGTATGAATGCATCCTCCTTCAAGCATTAAAGCAAACAAGCATTCAAGCATGTGCATCAAGAAAAGCACAATGACTTGGCTACTTTTTGTATGCCACTGTCAGTTTGGATTCGTTAAAATTCCTCTGCTTAGAACTCCTACTTCAACTGCCTCCCAAATGGCTTCAAATGTGTCTTTATATTCCCATGTGAAACCAGTCTTAAAACAAGATGAAAACTTCATCTCCAGTGGAAGATCAGGGTTTCAAAAAACACACGGCCAAGGTATCTGAAAATAAATATTATTTGTTACCAGTATTATTGCTGTGCATCCGCTTATGTCCTTAAAATTGCCCTGAAATGGCTAGAAAAAAGACTACTGCAAAGAAACATGTTATATTTTATAAAGTATTGAATAAGCTGAGTACATGTTCATGTTTTCTTGTTTGGTTTCTTCAGGATATGGGAGTGATGCAGGCTAAGAATGTCAGCAAACCATCTCAAGCTGACCAAGGTAGTTTTCCACTCAATGATATGCAGTTATCACAGATTGAGCTCATCACATCACTCAGTGAACAGATATCAATGCTTGAGGAGAGACTAGATGACTGTAAGTATAGCTACAGGTCAAAGGTTAACAATTTGTGCCTAATTATAAAACAGCTTTGTAAGTTTGCAAATCCAAAGTACAGTTGTTGAATTGAAAATTTAAGGGGAATTTGACATTCAAGTTTACCAACCTTAGAATTTAATAATGCATATTCTTTGTGAATCGTTCCAACCTTCAGACCATTGTCCTACATCTTCTCCCCAATAACTTCATTCCAACAACTCCACCCCCACAACCTCATCCACACAACACCAACCACACAACCTCATCCCAACAACTCCAACCTCATCCCAACAACTCCAACCTCATCCCAACAACTCCAACCACACAACCTCATTCCAACAACTCCACCCCCGAAACCTCATCCCCACAACTCCAACCACACAACCTCATTACAACAACTCCAACCACACAACCTCATCCCTACAACTCCAACCACACAACCTCATTCCAATAACTCCACCCCCACGACCTCATCCCCACGACCTCATCCCCACAACTCCAACCACACAACCTCATTCCAACAACTCCAGCCACACAACCTCATCCAAACAACTCCACCTCACAACCTCATCCCAAAACTTACTTCCACCAACACAACCTCATCCCAAAACTTACTTCCACCAACACAACCCCAGCCCCAACAATTCTATACCCATCCAACCCTCACCTCATTGAATAAACTCCTCATATCAGCAAAGATTTATCTCATTATATATTCTTATCCTTCCAGGTACTTGTAAGGATTACCGGAGTGGTCTAAGACAGATCCCAAGACGAAGAATAAACAGAGAAAGAAGATCCGATGAAGGACGAAGGAAACAATCAGAAAATACAAATATCTAATGGAATCAATGTTTTGTAGTTCTGTTTTCGTTTCTTTCAAAGCTGTTGCACACAGGGTCCAAGCCTTTTCTCCTATCACCAAGTGCCCTTTTATAAGTGTTTGAGATTGAATGATTTGATTTTTTTTTTAAGCAAACATTAAATAACTCCGGTACAATAAGCCAATTTGTGACCAATGAAGTCCAGATACAATCAAAGTCTGATTCGTAAGTGGTGTTTTAGAGGAGTTCAGGACACAATCACCTTAATAATGTAATAACCAATACACAGGTATATGCATTGGACATTTTACATTGTCTTGCAACAAATCTGATTGATCGGTATCAAGATTTGAATATCAACTTTGTATTGGTTAATTCACCAATGCTTAATTAGTTTGGTTTTTTATTGTAAAAATGCTCCCCAAATTTTTCGGTGAATTTATTCTAGCTAAATTGTCTTAGATTTCAAATTCAGTTCTTTATTTGACAATCTTCAATCTCAAAAGAGGACGTTCAAATACCAATGGTACTTATGCTAAAATCTTATTATTGAATGGCACATTGACCCTCATGATAGCTTGAACCAGTGGAGGGTTGGTTCTGAGGTTTTTTGATTTTATAAATAAATTGCAGTTATTAAATATTTAATTTTGAGTGAACAAAGACAAATTTACTAAAACAGGCTTTAAAACTGCAACCCTCCAGGTTGATGTGCCGATGCTCTGCCAACAGAGCTATCTAGCCCCATGTTGGCAGTCTCCCTACTTTGTCAATATCTTTTTTCCGGGGGTGCCAGTCAGAAGCCATTCAACTGTAAATTGACATGTAGCCAGGGATCACACCCAAGTTAATGATACAATCTCGGAAGCAGCAGGAGAGGGATCACCTTAAGGGGATGCGACTTTTCAGTTCAAATATCAAGTAATAAACCACAGGGGCTGTTTGTTTTATGAAAGGGCAAGTACATGTATTTTTTTAAAGTGAAGTCCATCACACCTTCTATTGTCCCTTTTGTACAGGGTAATTTTGGGGGAACATTGCACATAAATGGTAAGCCTGTAAACGCCCCATAGCCTAAAATGCACACTACTCTGTATAACAAACGATGACTAGAGCAAGCTAGTCGAAACGTTGAGAACTCACTCCACGGCAGTGTAGTTATTAACGAGATGTCCCCCAGTTCCACATAGTGAAAGTAGTAGTCCCGGCCGATTTCCTACCTCCCGCCCAGGTAGTAGTTAATAAGCAGGACAGTTCTTTTCAGAACTGAGAAGTCTCCCGAATTCCGAATATTCTACTCCGCGGCGGTGAATAAAAAGCAAGATAAGTTCTCAAAGAACAAAATCTACCTAGCAAGTAGATATACACATGGTGTTTCCGCAAACCAAATATATTGATACCTCACCATGCAATGCCTCAAATCCTATAAACAGGGACATTAACAACAGGTGAATTAGGTCAATATCTCAATAAACACATCATACAAACCTGTGAAAAGTTCACATTTCATTAACAAACCAAAACTAATTTATGTTTTTCAAGAATTGTGTGCACTGTTATGAAATAGAAATATGCAACTGTTACTAGGTTTTCAAATGCTATTTTCAAGATTTTGACAGTATAATTTCAGATGAAAATCTTTCTCTAGAGGGTTGGTACTGTTTGAGTCAAATTTCAGATTATTATTTTTATTTTTTATTAAATATCAATCTGTACTTTGTCTGTAAGAGTCTGAGTTTACTAAAATGTGAAAGAGTACAACTGGTAAGAAGACAGTATTATGTGGAAGGAATGTACTGTACATAAATGGGTTTCTATGCAATTGTGAAATGTATATAAAATAATGTATTTTAAGTTTTGCGGCCAGGGCCCGATTTTATAGAGCTGCTTTAAGCAGAAAAATATTGCTTAGACTTTTTCTGCTAAGCAAAAATCTGCAGGATACCAGTCACAGACGATGCATGTAACATGGTATTTTGGTTGGTAACCTTTTTTCTGGTAAGCATAATTTTGTTGTGCTTAGCTAGTTATTGTAGCTCTATGAAATTAGACCCAGATCAAGGGAAGATCCACGAGGTGAAAATGGGTACAGGCTCCACACAAAAATGAGAACTTATCAAAGTCTACATGATAAGAGACTAACAGCCTCTGCGCCCACCCCAAGGCCCTGGACATTCTTTGAGGGTCTTTACCATGGCCTTAAAGGTTGTGGGGAAATTTACCAGGCCGGGAATTTCAACTTTGAAAGGGCAAGCAATGCCAGTTTCGTTTTGCAAAGGGCACTTCCATTGGGAAATCTTAACGTCTATGGGAATCTTTTGAAGGGCCACCGAGGCTAAAACAAATTCAGTTCTTTATTTGACAATCTTCGATCTCAAAAGAGGACGTTCAAATACCAATGGTACTATGGGAATCTTTTGAAGGGCCACCAAGGCTAAAACAAGGGCAACAGAGACCATGGGCTCTGTGGCTGGCCTCCGTGTAATGGAGAATGAGTCATCTTGATTCAATAAGGAATCAAAGGGAACTCCCCACTAGACCTTTCCCAGAGCCTAGGTTATTCTGAATGGTACTTATCAGAGGCTGGAGGAAAGTTGGAAAAGAGGTTGAC
The DNA here is from genome assembly GCA_037783415.1 of Leptasterias polaris. NCBI lineage: Eukaryota > Metazoa > Echinodermata > Asteroidea > Forcipulatida > Asteriidae > Leptasterias > Leptasterias polaris. The sequence goes on from JAZGTN010000089.1 coordinate 1,664,017, forward strand.
AATAAAGAGCTGAATGGGAGGGGGGGAGGGGGGCGGGGTTGCATATAAGAATTCTATGTATACTATTTGATGGCTAATTGAACTTTGTACAAAAGGATTTGAAAGCTTCAACAATTATTTGAAAGCCGGGGCTTAACTTAGTGGTTGAAGAGCGTTGTATAAAGGGACCACACAGTAACTTTTATAAATAATTTTGAATTAATAAATAATAGTTTTTGTAAAAAACTAGTTTAGTTTCAAAGCTTTGGTTGAATGTGTTTGCCTGAGTAAGGGAGTTACCAAAGCACAGAAGGAAGGTTTTTAAATATTTAAGTTTAATATTGATGTAATTATTTTCAGATATGATATTAAAAGTAATTAAAAGAAGGGTTTGTGTTCCTGGTTATTAAATTGTAAAGGGATTTGTGAATTCATCTTGGGGGAAATGCAGTTTCTTTATTTCAATAATTGTGGAAGTTACAAAATAGTGCAGTTGTATTAAAGGCAAAGTATACCTTTGTTTTTTTTAATAGTTTGATTGTTTTAATCCTAGATAAATGTAGATATGAACAATAAAACTAACCTGTGAAATTTTATTTCAAAAGTTGGTAGCATTTTTGAGATCTCGCCAAAAAACTTGAGAGGTTATGTCCACACAGGAAAAATAATCTGTAATATTGGAATACAAGATTTCATGCAGAAACGTTTCTGAGATTGAAATGGTTTTGAATCCCTCTCTCTAAAACCACATTCCTTTGAAGGGAATTGTTTCTCTAAAATAATGTTATACATTATCAACAGCTGCAGTGCTTCTTACCAAGTAAGTTTTATGGTCAATAATTTTTGGAGTAATTACCAAAGGTTTGCTCTTCCTTTAAGCTGAAAGGTATTCTTCCGTTTTTGTCTTCAATTGTGTCTATGATTTTTAGATTAGTGACTTATTTACTGGGCTGTTAAATTATTGGAGATGAACAAGATAATTGTAGTATATTATAGAACAAAACATTTTGTGTTAAATAAGCCATCAAGTTTAATTATTTTGTTTGCTGTACATACAATGTGTAAAGATTTCCTTGAAGGGAGACTATTCTTTTCGCAAAATAAAATTTCTCAAAACACGGTGTAGAATCAAGAGTTTAATTAACTTAGTGTGTTGATGACTGACTGACAAAAGCAATTGCATTATATAGTGTTATGATCTGCAGATCTATTTGCAATCAATTAGATGCCAGATGTATCACTCAAAATATTGCTCAAAATTTTCCATCGATTTATTACTTTTCTAAATATTTGTATTCATTTTAAAACTAGCATAGTATCTTCTATTACCACCTCAGTGGTTTGTTATAAATAGGTTCATTATTCATTGACAAAACCACAAGAGGGCGTGCTTTTAAATTTAAACAAACTAAAACAAGAGGTCGGGAAGGATCTAGACTTGTTGACAAGTCGTTAATGATGGTCGCGGTGAGTCGAGTCGCGTGTGGTGTTGTAGCCTAATAAAGAATGCTCTCGCGAGATCACTGCTCTCGCGCGAAGTTGCTGGCTGCTGACTCTTCGTCGGTAAATGTGACCAGTCTTGAGAGCAGTAATCTCGCACAGAGCAGCCCTCTCGCGGGATATTGCGAGAAAGCCGTTCCGCTATCACCGCGACAGACATTTAACGACTTGTCCACAAGGATCGGGAGTGATCGAGTGTTGTTGGTTGGAAAAACAACGAGCGGAACATGACTTTTTGTACAGAAATGAACAAGTTTGCAGCCGTAAATCTTTCATACCGCCCTCTTGCGTTGTTTTAATCATGAGGGCGCTATTTTGGATAACCAATAGTTTTAAAAAAAATCCACGTTCACATACAGATCTGCCCTAGTCTTGCGGTCTTGCATAAACTTGATCTAGATAAAACTGGAATTTTTAATTAAATAATTTCTATTAATATTTCAAGCTTCCCAATTCTAACATGCGTTCCAAAGTTGTTGTTGCTACAGTAGATTTAAAGAGAAAAACGTCATATTTGGATTATTTCTTTTGATAAAAAGTAGTGAAGCTCTTTTGTTGTTTCTCTTTATCTTCAATCCCCAGCCCCTTTTCTAATTGAAAGAATTTCCATTTATGTAATATTGTTTTGTTTTTTCATCCACATGCTCTAAAAAGTCCTTGCTCTATGCTAAAATATTCGAAAAATTTACAATAAGACCACTTCCGCAAGGCAAAGCTAATTAAAATATTTATACCAAAGTTCATATAAAGAGAAAATACATAAAATGACTCACTCAATTGAAATGTCATGACGAAAAGAACAAAGCGTAAACTGTGCGGACCATTTTAGAATAAAACCCTCTATTAATTTCTCTGTTACTTGCAAGAAAAACACAATACCATCATTTTGAGACATAAAACTTGTACTCAATATAGAAACAATAAAAACCATAGCAGGTGTCTTTTGTCGTACACCGCCCAACTCTAAAAACTACTCCACCCACAAACCTTTGCACTTTGAACCCGATACTAATACGGGGCGACTAACGGTTGTAATCGATAATGATCAGAGTCGATAAATGTAATACAAAGTTCAGGGTTTTACTGCTCAAAATCCCCACTAATTTTGAATTTATATGAGTAAAGAAAGCAAAATCACCCTGTGAATGATAGTTTTTACAAACATTATCATGAAATATTTGTTTTTCAGCGGTGCACTATTTGTTGTCAATGAAAAATAAATATTAGAAATGTGATCGATTCCTGAACGCAGACGACTTAAAATTACACACAATAATATCGGATCGTTCTACCATAAGAATTCAACTGCCGGCAGTATCACTGGTCAATGTGTCATGGTTATGTTTTCTGTCTACAAATGGCGAATTTTAAACCAGGATAGACTTCTTTCTGTGTTCAGGGAATAGAAAAAGAGACAATATGGATTCTGTTCAGGGGAAGGACAGCATAATGCTGGCATTATTTGCTGTTATCTGCGTTTCTTTTGGTAAGTTTAAACTCTCGGTGGTGGTTGGATTTTTACCCTGATTTTTACAATGTATGCGCTGCGTGGAATCCATGTTCTTGTACGTGATTGTAATGTTTACGTTACACACGACCACATCATTGATTTGAAACTCAGTGAACAGATATTTTTGACAGAATTGTATTTCTGACAGTTTTAATCATTTCGACATTTCAAAAGTGAGAATAGATCACGGTAGTCTTTAGTTGCATTTGGTTCTTGGAATCCTGGTTATTTACCGTGTGGCGTGTTTTGTTTATTTCGTTAGATTTTACATTCATCTTCCTTGACGAATCCTTCTTGACAACTTCAGTTTTTATCTCCCAAAATTTGAATCTGAGAGTGAGAGCAGAACTTTGAGCAGTGAGGGAAAAATTGCAATTCTTTTCCTAGTTGCGATAATCGTAACCCTCCATCATCCTCCTGGTAACCCTCCATCATCCTCCTGACGGGAGGACAGGAGGATGATGGAGGGTTACGATTATCGCAACTATTCTTTTCCTAGTTCTGAATTGTGCATTGAATGTGCTGTTCGAAAACGTAGTGCACTTGGATTTGCGAACTGTTCGGTATTCATGTAGATTTCATGATTTAACTGATTGTTAATTCTATTGTTTTTTAAACTGTTGTGTTTCCTAAAAATGCAAGAATTTTTAGCTCAACATTTCTGTGTGAGTTTTTATGGATACTAGAATAGGGCATATGAGAGGCGTAATAATTGTAGTTTGATCTCAAACATGGATGCTCAAGCTCACGCTAGACATTGCGCTAGAAGAAACTCAAGAAATACAGAGAAAAATAGATGTTTTAATGATTTATAATCCATAGTGAAGCCGTCATAAAAATGACTTTATTGGGCTTTTTGGTACGAATAAACTTTAATGTTGGATAGGTTCCTCAAGATCAACGTAGCCTCACTGAAGCTAGTGGCTAATTAAGTTATATCTGTATTTTTATCATTTAAAATGTTATTTGATCTTAGTAATAAACCATAAGGGAAACTTAGATGGTAATTTTGTTATATTGTCTTTTAACTAAGACAGCACTCCGCACTGATGCTAAAAACAGAAGCTAAGTACCCAGAGCTCAGACAAGCATGTCCAAGTTCACGAACATGTTTACTCGTGCACTGACTGTACTTGTTTAGCTTGGTGTGTCGATGATGCAGTGATCATGTATGTAAGTGGTGGCATGTTTGTCTGGCATCTTGGTATTTTCAGCAATAAGTAACGTCATACAGTATAGTGCGGAGTACTGTTCCTCCAACAATATCCTCTTCTCTTGTGATTCCACACCAAATTATTTGGACTTGGATAAGATTGCTGGTATACCTGACCCTGAAGAATAAGCACTTGTTATTTGGGCCTACCAGCCCCAGTCCTTCTGAATCTATTACTTCGACAATTCAATGAACGGTAGAAGGGTTTGGGATTGAAGTGTGGGACTCTGACTTACCACATCGTCTCACATCATGGTGAGAAGTCAGGGAGTCCTACCATGGTTTTTGCTGTAGTTCTACATTCCACTCCAGCAGATCACTGGTAGTGGGGTTGAAATTGTTCTTTAGAAAGGTCAGTGCAGGGCGAAGTGTGTAGGTCTAGCTACTACTGTAGGCATATATCCAGGTATAGTACAAGTATGTCAAGTATTTGTAGGAAAGAGTGCACAAGACAGGGCTGGAAATTTACACTGTACCAAAGGCCAGAGGCCAATGATTTTAGCACCAGACCAGTAAATTCATGATGGGACAAGTCCAGAGGTCATGTGTTATTCAATTGAATAATAATACCTCACTTTGTAGTTCTTTCATTTAAGTTTTTTTCTTCAATTGTTGACTGATTATGATCAATATCTTTCAATTCTGTTTAGCTTGTCCATAAAACTGTAAGACAAAGGAAATACTTTTTCTCTTTAGTCTTAGTGCCTTTACAAGCAATTTTTAATGGATGCATTTGAGTTCATTGTCACAGAACATAATTATGCAATCTAATCTGGACTTTTCCATTTCACGAGGCAAATCCAAGTGAAATAGAAAAGAGTGGAAATGCATTTGATACCTTTTTAATATAAAACTCACACATAAATAAAACTCACACTGCCCCCCCCCCCCCCCCCCACTATAATTTCAAGCCTTGAGTCTTCACAATTTAGGACAAATCAGACTGATAAAGGACCCTGTAAAGTTGGGTGCCCATTTTTCAGTGGCTGTTGTACAAGGTCATAGTTATGCAATAGGCAATAAACACCTTCTTTCTATTCAACAGGCAAAGTAGTTTATGAAGGGTCTGGGTTTCTGTCTGGGACCTGATAATCACATGTCACACTTCTTGAGAAGATTATGCAAAGTTGAATAATATTGTACACAAACACTTCTATGGTAAGGGTGTTCAAGTATCAATTGTAAAATGCGAAATTAGCTTTATGTAAAGTCATTAAAGTCTAAATTATTGGTTTTGCAAAATGTTGATGCACACCACCTGTGTAGTGCATTTAAACAAAATAATGTTTTAACTTTTTTTAATGAACACTAAAGGGGAAAAGGGTTTCCTGTAATTGACCAATTTCAAAAGTTTGAAGTCACGACCCCTGTACCTTTCCATGCCTTAAAACCAGTTGGCTGCCATTCCCCGAACCAAAGAAGAACAAATATATACCGTGCCCTTAATGTGGCGGAGGGTGCCCCCACCCCCCAAAAAAGTTCCTATACATGTACTTTAACCATGGAGGTACCCCCTCCCTAAAATCCTCTAAATAATGACTGAGATTTCAAGAACACAATGATGACACAATAGGTGGGGGGTTCACCATGCCACATTATCAGCGCCAAATGAAAAAAAGCGCAATGGTTTTATAATTTTTTCATTTATTAACCCTTTGCCTTTATGATAAGACTACATTGTATTATATGTTGAAGGACTTTAGGATTTCAAATGTACACGTAACTAAGAGTGGAGCCTGCCTCCCTCCCTCATGAACCAGTGACCTTGAGAAAATAGACCCAATCAGCAGAAAGTTAAATCCTTTATCATAATCACACTATTGTTCTAGAGATCTCAGCGAGATTAAACAAATACACACAATAGACGTTTCATTCATTTTTGTTGACTCGACTGACCCTTGGTTGTAATCTATTTAGACAGATTTAGAGACTAGAATATGAAGATTTCTTTTGAGAAAGTTACATGTAGTGTATTTCAAATAGATATTCGCTGTGTATTCACTCAGTGATTACAGATAGTGTTTTAAAGCCCCTTTTCACAGGAAATAAACCCCAGTACATTATGTAACCCCACATCCAGCCCCTTGCTCATTTCACACATAACACAAAACTGACCAAATCAGGTCACAGCCCAAATCAGTTAAGCCTAGCCCTCAACTTGAAGCGGCTGTCTGGCCTTTTGATGACATCTCTTTTTTCTAAATAATATTTAGGTAAAAAGGTAAAAATAATATATTTCTACCTCCATGGTGTAACCTTTCTCTATGGTGTAACCACAAAGTGTAAAGATGGAAGTGCCAATGTGATAATAGCACAATGGTGCAATAGAGGAAGTTGTACATAAGAAGTAATACTTCCTTTATAATTATCACAAACAACATCGGAACAGGAAGCATCAACTACAACTTGAATTCACCTTGAAGCAAATTGTTTGGTCATTCTGGCCTTATCAAAACTAAAAATATGTAAGTAGAATACCAAGCAATTTTCAAAATGGCTGCAATCGCTTGTACTGGTCTGTATCTTTTCAATTAAGATAAATCTGCGAGGGCCCTAACTAAAGCCAAATGTCTTTCTCATGACATACTCTGAGTGTGTGCGGAATTCCATGCTCGTATCATCAAAGGCGTAATCCCATCATTACCTGCCCTACTACCCGGTATGTGTTTTTGCGAAAAAAAAAAAACAAAAAAAAAACACCCCAATTATAGTTTGCTGATTGAAAGACTGATTCAGGAGATGAACATTCAGACCATAATTGGGCTGTTGAGTGATGGATAATTATTTAAAGTACCCAATGAACGATTTCCCTTGTATAGCAGAGCAAATTGCTACACAAAATGCATGAGTTGCCACTCAAAAATCAGGAGTTGCTACTCAATATTAGCATTCAGTGCGCATAAAACAAGTTCAGTCTAAATATTTTGCTATGCAAAATAGCTGGATGAAATCGTTCCCTGGTACCACAAATGTTCAGATTTGCAGCAAGTGTTTTTAATAGTTACAAACAACATATTTAGTCTGCTTTCACACTAGACAACTTTCCCAGGAAATTCCCTGGAAATTTTGGTTGATCTTTTCACACTTGGACTGCTAACCCTAGCAAACTCCTGTGGAAAAGGCAAGCCATTTCCTGGGAAGTGCATTGTAGCTACCCCTGCTTGGGAGTACAGTATAGGGTTAGCAAGATACACTGTACCGCCAGGGTTATACTGAGTATTCATTTTTTCCCAGGAAAATTGCATCTTGTGTGAAACAAACACTGGTGGCAGTGGGGTTCAAATTCCCCAGGAATTTCCTGGGGTTTTATGTCCTGGGAATTGGGTCTAGTGTGAAAAGGGTTTTTGTTGACTGAAGGTAACTTGAAGTGAACCATGGAGGAAGAAAAATACATAGATCAAGTCAAAGGGCATTCTTTTGCTAGTGGGGTATGATTATTTATTTTCTTCCGTCATGTAAAAGAATTATGATTTTAGAAACGTTGACTCAAGTTTGAAAAACCTTACTGTATCAAACCACTTTCAAAATTCTGTTGAAAGAGTTCCAATCATGCAGGCAACAACAAAATTTATACTACATTTCTTAAATGTGTTGCATTTTTTCCAAGATATTTTTTATATAAATTCTTTATGCTGGTTGATGTTGATTGGTAGGCCTTATTATCATAGAGCAACTAGCTCAGTTTTTCTTGGAATATTACACCGTACATGTTACAATGTATCTCTACCGTATGAGCGTTTTACAATGTAGCTCTGCGGTACTCAAATAAAGTAAAGGGTAGCCTGGTCAATTCAATTTACTAAGGCTATGAATTTATTATAGTGTAGCCATATTGATTTTCTTGGTTCAGATCAATGTAACAACCCAGGCTGGAATAGGGAGATAGACTGGTCTGTTGAATGAACATCGTTATCCATTACTGCTAATGACATGTATTACAAATAAGGGAAACATTTAGCAGAGTAACTAGTTTCCATCAAGCTACCAACCCTCTCAGAAAGCCTTAAATTTCTAGACATTTCAAACTACCTGTACATTATTTTAGACCAAAGGTCTTCTAATTCAGAATATCTACTGGACAAAGAAATAATTTTCACAAGATCCTATAAAAAATACAACCACATGTAATCCTTTCTTTTTTGTAATTGTTGGAGATGAAATTTGTATTTGAAAAGCTGAAAACTAAATAAGACATTAGTAACTCTCAAAGCATCGGACTGCAGGATTTGTTTAGTTTTGGCAGCCAAATATTAAAATTACTGGACTTTAGGCCAGTGATCCATTGTGTAATATGTATTGCACCTTTGGTATGTATTCAATTTTTGATATCATGGCATTGTTGCATAGAATATTCTGATGTAATTATAACTAACTGGTTAATCAGTAATTATGACAGGTTGTTATAATATGCAGTCTCACCACAACCGTTTAAGAAAGGCCATGATAATCTCCACTTACATATTCCGTTTCAATTTCATTGTGTTGACTGTTGCTACTTCAGTGATACCCATACATTGTACCTATAGTACTTGAGGGATCGTTAATAAGTAACTTCAATAAATCATCCAGATTGAATGCATACACATTATACGCCGTCTTTTGACAAATTACATGATATTCTTCCTAGTCTGATTTCCAATATTTTTCTCTGGGCAATTCTGAAAATTGTGATTAAATAACCTGAAATGTCTAATAAAGCCTACACTACATGTAGGTCAGCCTTTGTATTTGATAAAATATTCCTACTTTTTTCCAAGGACCAAATATCATCTGTAATTTAAAGGATTTAATTACAGATGAACTTTGCGTGAATCAGGGTGTGGTCAGAATTACTCGGCCATAATCTGTTGCTGTGTTTTTCATTTATTAACCCTAACTCCCAAAGCGTTTTTACTAGAATCCACCCCTAACCCAACACATTCCAACAGCTTATACTACCATACGATGGGAACTGTGCCCAATCTTAGGTGGACGATACACAACCTAACAAACTCCAACAGGCTTTTTTTGTTTGATTTTGTTGGAGTGTGTACACTTGGCATGTGCAAAAATTTGATCAGTGAAATCACACAGTACCCAACATAACATAATCCAACAACTATCTCATTAGACCATGGAGGAAAGAGCAATGCCAGACATGTACATTTCACACATCCACCATACCCACTCAATCAAATTCCAACACCATTACTTGTCAGCAAGGATACACAATCCCACAGAATCAAACACCCAATCCTAACTTCACTGTACTTAACCTAACAAAATTAAACACTTTGCCCTGTTTGAATTTGTAGGGTTAGGGAGGGTTAGGGTTAATATACTTACATGTACAATACATGTAGATAGACAATTTGACTATTTGATAAAAACATCATGCCAGCTCAAGCTAGTTCTGAAAAAATGTGGCAATGAATTGGATTTTTCTTTATATTTAGCTTTTATCAAAAATTCCTGACAAATACTCTCATTTTAAAACATTTTATTCAGGATTGGTCAGGATAAAAAACATAATTAATTGTTTAATTGTAGTCTGAAAGTTTACTAATTATGAAGTCCATACTAGAATCATATTCTTCTGTAAATTATTTCCCTCTTTGGAAAAACTGTATCTGAAAACCTACAAAAAAAACATGCTTTCGTTCGTCACAACCAAAGTTGAAAATTGTACATAGTTTTTCACTTATTTTCTTCAGTCCAGACTCACACAATGGATAAAAGCCATATTTTCAGAGTTTTTTTAATTTCTTGTATGGTTGATCACACAAAACATGAACACTGTCTGTTATAGTCTGCAACTATTTTATGGTTCTACCAATCTTGTATAATACCTTTAAATTACAAAGGTTAAACATTTCTTGGCACGCCCTATCAAGGACAGATCAAATGACTAGCAGGGTAGGGCTTAGCATGTCTGTTAAAATTACATTCTCGCATACAATAGTCCTCTTATGAAACTGGATGAAGAATGCTGGTCAAAAAGATAAACATGTAATGTGCAATGTGTACATTAGCAGAACCTGAAATTTGATTCCTTCTTAAGGGGAGGATGTTTTTTCCTGACCCCAAAAATGCCTTTCCACAGGAATTTCAGAAGGTGTATGGGGGAATTGAGGCAGGAAAAGAGGCAAAGACTGGGGGAAATTAGGCCATATTTATTACAAATGAAAATTGCACTAAGAAATTTGAATGAATGTTGTATTCTACATGTACGTATGTACAAAATTGTTTTAAGGAGCCAGTTGCAAGGTCTTGTGTTTTACTGTTGTTGTGTTATTTAGGGTGATAAATTTCAGACTTTATCTGAATTCAGCCTTTTTAATGTCTGCTTGGTGAAAACTGTTTTTTTCTTGAGATCTCTTGCTACAATTAATCTTTGTCTCAAGTACCAGGCCTGGAATGTTATCTTTGAGGGGGCAAGGCCATTTTCATTTTGCAATTTCCATTGGACATTCTTAAAGTCTATACATGTACCACTGGGAAACTTCTGAAGGGGAAACAAGGCCAAGACCAGGGTCAACAGAGGTCATGGCCTCCGTGGCTGACCCTCGTGTAATTCCAGGCCTGAAGTACCGTGGATACTGCTAAAAAAAACTTCTTGAAATCTAGCCATAATTATAGAGGTTACTTAGGGTTCTCTCCAGGTTTTTTTCGAAACTGTTGGGCATTCTCTAGACCAAATTTGTGAAATTTGAAGGTCCGCGGAATGTTTTCTGCTTGGTGTTTTATCTTTGTTTTATGAGCCCTAATGTGCAGTTAGGAGAGCCCTGTTACTAAAAGGTGGAAATGACACCATTTCAAAAACAGCCCTTAAAACTTGGATCCTAGTTTGATACATTTTTTGTCAGCAATGACTCTCACCGCTGGTTAATATTTAAGCAAAGCTAATATTGTAAATTTCTTTTAGGGAACAGATTTATTTCCCTTGTACTGGTATGGTGAATGTCCGATCTGCTTCATATATTACAGACTGGCAACCCGAACAGCCTCCTAAAACCTGGATCCTAGTTTGAGACATTTTTGTCGAATCTTACCCTGTTTTTTTATTTAAGCAAAGCTCAATGTTTATTATTATGAATATTTTATAGGCTACAGTTTTATTTCCCTTATATGCTGAATGTCCAATCTGCTTCATATGACTGACTGGCACCTCGAACAAAAATTGGGAGACCACCAACCACCAACATATTGCTCAGTTGGTAGAGCGCTGGCACTTTTATCCGGAGGTCGCAGGTTCAAGTCCCACTCTAGTCAATGTGTCTTTGTTCAATCCAAAATTAATTTTAACTATGTCTGATTTCTTTGTAGGATTCTTCAACCAAGCTGATGCACAGCTGTCTACCAGTAAAGCATACTTCAATGGTACATCCAACGTTACAGTCAACACTGTACTGAACTTCCAAACGTCACCAGGAACGTGGCTTAATTTCAGAACTTGTTACTCAGGAGAAATCCTCACCCAAACTGGTTCCAATGGAGATTCATTTACCCTCTCCATCAACCCTTTTGGGTTTCTTCAAGCCGACTGGACGGCTGGAATGGTTTCAAAGTCTGTGGATGTGGGACCAAACTACGCAACCAATTCAGGATGGGTACTTTTAAAATTGCAATACACCCTCGGGAGCATCCAGCTGTCGGTTGGCAACAACGTGACAACGTTAGCCTCGGCGGCGTTGAACAGTGAACTTCTAGCGATTGATTTGTCCGGTGGAAGCAGGGTGATTTTAGGGAGGAACTTTGACGGCTGTATTGAACAGGTTACCGGGGTACTGCTTGATGATGCGGAGAGTTGGAACAATGTGGAGTGGGGCGTGTGTCCATTAGAGACGCAGCAAGGGTGTAGTAAGTATAAAGTAGTGCCCAAATACAGCCCCCTTTAGGTCAAAGGTTATTGTATGGGTACATACTCTTGTGAAGTTCAGTTCTGTTAGTAAAATGTTGTTTGCAAAGTGCATAATTGTGGTTATTTCGGAAATGTAACCAATATTTAATTTACTCCCATTTATTTATCCCCAGCACTAAACAAATATAAAAACAAACAAGAACAAATAATCCAATTTAAAATTATTGATCCATAGTACTACTTCAAACCCCAACCCCATTCCAAGTTCTCAAGTAAAGTCTCCCAGTAGAAATTTGAAAAGCATTTAGAGTTTGTGCTTTTGTGTGAACTTGAAGTTTTGGTTTCTTTCAACAATATAAAGTTAAAGAAAACTTTCTTTAAAATTGACTGAACATTGTGTGTGATAATCACAGGACCAATCTTATATTCCAGACTTGTTTTCATTCATTTTGCACGCTATATTAGATCTCTGGGCTCTACTTACTTCCGCAGATCATTTCAAGGCATTGTATGCACAGTACTTCAAAGATAAAACGCTGACCCTTCAGGGTCAAGTTAACAGAGGAAAATATGTGTGGGATGTTTGTGGCTGGTGGAAAATTTTGCATTCACTCACAATACTATTTAAACAGTGAGGGGTTAACAAAGTAGTTTTAAAAAATTGAAAAATTAAACCCTATCTGTTTTGATTGAAAATTTTGCAACTAATAATAAGTATCACTCAAACAAAAGAAAAGCAATAAATGAAACTTGTTGTTTTTGAAGTGTTAATTATATTAAGAGCAAAACAAGTACTGAATAGAAGCTCTGTGCATATTTCTTTTCACTTCTTCCCACTGTGGGAACATGGTTCTTTATCCTTAATTTCTACTACGGCTCACATTTCCTCCGCTGAGTTTCTACAGACTCATTCTCATCCTCATTTATTGGTACAAAACTAACCCTGGGTATTATCTCACTGTCACTGTGCACTGTCCATTCCCTGATATAAGCTGCAATTCACAAAACAGTGGTTGGCAAAAAGCTAAACTGGCAGGCATCTTAAAGACTCTGTTGATGAGGAGTCATGGGAAAAGATGTTAAAGGTAGCCTAGGGTCATACATGTAGATTGATTTTAAAGAAATACAATAAAAGTCACCTGTGGAAGTTTCAACTGAATATAGTGCCTACTTGCTGAAAAACAGCAAAAACTTATTTCACAAGAATCTGGAATCCATCCATTATTAGCAAGGTGACAGCGGGTACCAACCGCATCTCTGGCTGCGGCATTCGTGAACAAACATGAACTCTTCGAAATCTGAGAAACGATTCATGCATGAAAAATTATCCAAACCATAATACTTTGAAGGGAATCCTTTCTCAAAATAGTTTATACTACCACCAGCTGCAGTACTTCTCATCAAGTAAGTTTTTAGGGTCATTAATTTTTGGAGACATTCCAATCTATGACCCTACCTTTGAATAACTTTGTGTGAAAACTGCACGTGTCACACAAAATTGATAAGGCACTGGAGATTTGTGAATTGCAGGTTAGCCAATGTATCTTTCTTCCCCTTCCCTCTTGGTGGGATAAATCTTGATAAGATTTACTTCAAGGAGCTTTGTCAGTCAGTGTCATCTTGATGTTGAATATTCATTTTTATGTAAATCAATCATATGAATTCTTTGAATTGGTACTTGATGCTTGCATTTTAATTCATACTTGATTGTTCCGATTTATGGGTTGCACAACCTTATTGCTCCATGCACAACCTGACACTGATCAACTGTCTGAAGCTAATCTTATCTAAGATTAACCTAATCTCAATCCTGGATCCCTATCCCTAGTTGTCCATATTTGGTTTTTTGTTCTGATTTATATTTTGTATCTTCTAGACCCGCCAGAGCTCAATCCATGCTATAGCCATCCGTGCAAAAACCAGGGTGTTTGTTCAAGCAACGCTCAGACACCGAACGGATTCACGTGCCAATGCACGGCCCGTTACACCGGTGATCGTTGTGAAATTGACACAGGTACACATGCAGATTAGTCAAACCCCAGCTAGCTAGCAGCCAATCATGCGACTCCTTATATAGGACAGGGCAAGCATTTGCTTGAAAACTATGCACGCAGATGGAAACAATAGCGTGGCTGATTTACGCAAATTATATACACTGTGCTTTGTTTTCATCTGCGAGCAGGTCAAGCAATAATGATATTTCTCAGCCCAACCTATTGTTTAAAGATGTATTTCAGGTGTATTCCATGTTTTCACCTGGAATTTTAAACAAACAAATACATTTATTTCGCTACTTTTTGTATTCGTTAACCACGTCACGTCATCGGTATTCTGCCCATGCTTGGTATTATTTTCCAGAACTTTTTTGAGCTTCTGGAGTAATAATTTTCTTTTGAAAATATTGTTGCCGCAATGAAACCCTGACTTGACAAAGGAAAAACAACACATTTTTATAATGTACATGTAAGCACTGGAATTTGTTGTTTATTGTGAGAAAATTTGAGTAGGCACTCATTGTGAATCGCAATCTCAGAACTCTCAGACCTACATTGAGCCGAATACAATAATAAAAACAATAGTTAACAAAAAGACAAAGGTCTTGAATCAGAGATTACACTTTAACCCCAGAAAAAGGGATAGTATGAGCATGATTTCCAGTACCTTCTGTCCCTTTTTGTATGAGTACAATGAAGCGTAGCACAGTAGGCTCATGTCTGTGCATGCTGAACAATGGAAAGTCCAGGTGCATATTCACGCCAGCTGTCCAACTGACAGCAACAAGTTGAGGGCTCCTCTAAGTTGTTCTGGGCGTGAAAAACCGTCCACTGTGTACGCCATTCCAGAAAAATTTGGCATGCTAACAACGCCATCTGATGTGAAGTGGTTAAAATATATTGAGTAAATGAGCAGAAAAATTCAGCAAATCAATGGGAGAGTTGGCAATCCCTCAACTGAAAATAGCAGCAGACAGGCTGGTTCATTGCCTCTTATTATTTTACATAATTCCGAGCGCGTGCAATTTTTATATGAACATTGAATTTAACCTTAAGTCAGCTGCCATTGAATTAAAATAAAAACAGTCAGATGGTTATAATGGGGCATAAATTCACATCAGCAGAGCAAAACACCTGGTCGTACATCAACTTGCATTGAAACAACAAAACCTAGTCTTCCACTCAAGAACCCTGCACTATGTGGAATGGGGATTCATCTGGAAATACATCTTTAAATGGTTTTCATGTTTACTTATAATTTGGAAAAATAAGTTAACTTCAATGACAAAATTAGCAACAATGACTGTTATGGGTTGCTCTTGGATTGGGAATATGTAAAACTAATGTCTGAGACTTTGAGGTGAATTGTTGAAAATGGCTTTTTCAATTTGTCCACGCCACAGCAGCAAGCTGGAAAGGTGTTGGACATATTGTTGACACCAGACATCAACAATTTCCTGGTTCGATCAATTTGTAAAGGCAAACTTGGGCTGTGGTTTCAGTACATCTTGTGTAACCTTGCAAGTCACAATGAGTGAATCACTGAAGCGGAAACATTACCTGGTCTTTTGTGAATCATTTAACTGAAGCGTACCGGGCCAGACTACATGTAGATCCAATGGCTTCGTGATCTAATGGTGGGATTCAGAATGAGTTGGTTGACTCGCTTTTTTGTGCTCATAGATAAAGGAACATGAAAAAGCTACTGTTGAGCATGTTTCCAAAGGAGTGGATCGTTAACTGAGAATTAAAAGTTCCTTGGCATCTTTTGTTGATATTCTTTTGGGTCGGACAAACAGATGACTGGTTGTCTGTCTCCTTGGATTGGCTTTAGATTTTAGAAAATAGAGTTAGCTGTTGCAAACTGCTTACCAACCAAAAGGGCCTGTGGTGTTAATATTTTAGTTTACATTAAACTAATTCTTGGGTAGTTGGAGTAAATTGTTAGAATTTACCATCTGTAGTCAGAGTTTTTATGGTAATATAAACAGAAGCTGGGTTAGGGTATAGAACATAACTAACTTGAATTTAATGCTACAAATAACTTGCATGTAAAGCACAGCAAATGCGCAACGCACTGGCAAATTAAAAATATTAAATGCACTAATTCACAGTAACAACAAACGTTAACGTCAAATTGTGTGATTAAATGTTTTTTCTTCTATAGAAATCCAATGACGTTTAGGATAAGTGATAAATAAAAGTAATAAAAAAATTGTTTGTCAATTGCGGTGATGATATTTGTATTAAAAAAACCCAAAAAACTGTCACCCTAACACAACTGTTTTTACTCACTGGACATTGGGGTTTGTAACTACATACTAGACAGATACAAAATAACCGTTTTCGTATCACCCCAGAAGTGCTTTTATTTGTCCAGTCAAAGCCCAGCATGTGGCAGGAGTGTCAATCAGTGTTTGTTTTTTCCACCATAAAGTTTACCAGAAACAGCATTCGGGTGAGCTTTTTAAAAATAGAGAAATGAAAAAAGAAAGAAAAAAACGCTTTAGAGAGAGACGTTTAGCTCAGTTGCAAAATAATAATAATAATAATGGAAACTTATAAAGCGCCGGTATCCGCCGCAAGCGGCACTCATGGCGCTGAAAAGAGAGGCATGGATTTCTCAGGTTTTTCCTGATTTCAGGATTGTCTCAAAACTTCCCTGGGCCTTAAAACTTTCTTAAAATAAGTAAAGCAGTCACCAGAGGGAGAAAGAAATATTCCACATTGTGTCTAAAACTGTAGTTTAGTATTTCTGATGATACACACAGTCTGTAAATCTCCCGAATTGTAACTTCTGGGAAGTTCTGGGTGTAGAATAAGGGAGAATCCAAGCCCACAAGCAATATTTTTCAGGAATTTTCACATTCGTCAAGTCTCAATCCCATCCCTGGTAGATGGTGCAGAAGATTCCCCACTGTTAACAAAATAGAACACCCTTCATCCAAGATAATCTTCTTAGAAAGAACTGCTAAGTTTTCTTTCTTGAAAACCCTTGTTTGTGATCTCTTTGATCTTCAGCCTTCAACATGTTCTTGGTGCAGTTGCAAATTTTCCAGTAGTGTGGGATTTGTTTGTGTGCTGGGTGGTTCTTTATGGCTCCATATGCAAATAAATCGCTTGTGCTGCTGTTCGCTGAAGCGTCAAGTGTGTTTTGTAACAGGAGATGATCTCTTTGTTAAATACAAGGACTGTTTGGCTTTAAGTTTTATGTAAGAGTTATAAATACAGGTTTGTTTACACCTACAGTGATCCCATTGACAATTTGTTGGGAAATAGTTTGAGACCAAGTCATGTTGTTTACAAAATAGTGACCTTTTACGTACTAGACCAATTTCACGTTACTACAAGATATTTTGTAACTACCACATAGAATCAAGAATTGTGGAAACAACTTTTGAGACCTGTTTCTGTCATATCAGAAATTGATAAAAAAACAAACTTTGCAATCTCAATTTATTGTCAGATTTTATGTTTTGGTTCTGAGAGGTGTTTACATATCCTGCCTGCACTTGCAGGAAATCTGGGCTCTGTGGCTCTTTTATAAAATATAACGTCTAGTCACATGGTCTATACATGGAGTCCGAAGTAATCATGAGTTTCAATGAGTAATTCAGTTATTGGAAATTGGTGGACAAAGCTAATAGGTGTTAAGTTTACAAGGGAAAAAACAGATCAAAAGTCTTCAGGAAGTTTACACAATGAAGGATTTTGTGGTCTAGAATTTGCTAGGAAAAATGAAAGACATTTTGGGGTGTGGTTGGTTTAAAAGTAAATTTGCAAAAGAAAAAATTCTTGATGAAAACAATGCCACTGGAGAGACACATTTTGATGTCTTTCTCTCAAGGGATTGGGATGGGGAAAAGTTTATTAGTTTCTTACCCCTTCAAATGAATTTGTTTGTACAGTAGAAGTTTATTGTAGGCATGGATTTGTGTTGTGTTTGAACAAACTGTAGATGGCATGATATAGTGCGTTTGTGTTTCCGCAATGTTGATGTGTCTTTGTTTGTATAGGTTCTGTGTTATTTGAAGATAATAATATCCCATGGGCATGTTTACTCTGTTTGTAGTTCCCTCTCAATATATTTGAAAATGACAACACCTAAACAAAACTTGTAACATATCTTGATCATCTTATTTTAGACGGGTTGTCTGTATCCACAATCATGGTTGCAAGTGTAATTTATCTTTTATGAAATGGTAAAAGCTTATAGGTGTGAAGTTTACATTTATGAAATGGTACCTGCACTTAGCCTCTATTTGTTACTATGGGATTTTTCTAGAACACGGCTCTGGCTTGGGGTTCTGGCTCCTGCTCTACACTCAAGCTGAAGCCTAAGCCTAGATTTGGAAAATGCCCCATGGGCTTTTTCCAAACTGCGGCTTAGGCTTCCGGCTTCGTTTGATGTTGGAAACACAGTTCAAAATATACACTGCACCAAAATTGATGACAGAGTCCAAGCCTGAGCCCAAGCCTAGATTTGGAAATGCCCATTTGTTTGTATGGAAGAAATAAGATGTTCGTTCACTGTGTAAGGTCTAATTTATCTTTATTATAGCTATCAATGCAGGCCTGGAATCATCTATAGGAGGGCAAGGCCATTTTCATTTTGCAAAGGGCACCCTACTATGGGAAACTTTTGAAACGGCAACAAGGCCAAGACGGGGCAATAGAGGCCCCTGTGGACTCCATGTAATTTCAGGCCTGTAATGAATTGCCACATTTTCAATGGGAATTTTTGTTTTGAGCCGTGTTTTGGCCAGTACTTCATAATCATGGTTCATATACAGTGATTCTGGGTAACATTTCAAACTCACAACACCAAGGAAACCGGGTACATGGAGACTGAAGCTCAAGTATGGGTTATCTTTAGGGTCGAGTCAGTAGTGGCTTTGTTGGATGTTAATCAAAACTGTTTTGTTTTGGGGACGTTTTTAGGACCCCTGTGTCTCAACTCAGAGTACAGACTGGACTGCCTGAATGATGGAATATGTCAAGAGGATGAAATAGGCAATTCAACATTCTGCGTGTGTACTTTACCGTACGAAGGCCCGCTCTGTGAATTCAACAAAACGTTTGCGTGTTCTCCTGATGCTTGCAAGAACAATGGGACGTGTACTGAAGACTCTAACGGCATCAGCTGTGAATGTGTACCAGGTATGCAAAGCATCATCAACCTTTGCCATCATCCATCGTAGTTTGGTTCCCTATGCACCAGTATGAAAAAAAGTGTGGCTAACTAATACATAAAGGCGCCAGTCTAAAGCCTGGTTCATTAATCAGAGGTAACTTTGTGTGATGTAAACCATCATTGGGCTCTCTTCCCAACGTGATGCAGTAATGCTGAATTTGCTATCACAGTATGCTAGAAGTATGAACCGGGCTAGAGTATTGTCCTGCATATTTCTGGAGAAAGTTCTTTGACATTTGTTGCCAAAGTGAGGCCAAATCCAAATTATTGGCTACAGCTACTGTTACTAAGGGTGTTTCATGATAACACGGTGATCCAGCTGTAGCTGTAGCCATAGCCTTAGCCGCCAATTCAGACTCGGCCTTAGTTACTTAGCATAAAGGAGCTGGGAACCAGTCATAAATGCACATAGCATTGCATTTCCAGTGGTAACCAAATTCTGCTAAGCAGAACTTTTCCTTGTTAAGTAGTCTTACTAATCAGCTTTGTGTTTGTGCCTATCATTTCTACATGATCATAAATTAAGTAATTTGTTGTGTCTCTACAATTTGTTTAATCTTTCTTATCGTCACCAGGCTTCAGTGGTGATAACTGTGCCATCAACATTGATGAATGCCGAGTTAATCTGTGTCTCAATAACGCACGCTGCGTGGACGGAATCGACTCCTATACCTGTAACTGCACAGGTACTGGCTACACCGGTTCCTTCTGCTCTGAAACTGTCAATGAGTGTGATACTCTACCCTGCTTGAACGGCGCTGCATGTGTGGAGTTATCAGGAAGCTTTGCTTGTGTTTGTTTGCCTGGCTGGATGGGAGCTACATGTGGTGTTGAGATTGATGAATGTGTATCCGACCCTTGCCAGAATGGGGGAGGTTGCTCTGATCAGTCTGACAGCTACATTTGTCAATGCATGGCAGGCTTCAGTGGTAAATATCACATTTCTGTCTAGACCTTACAACACAATACAATAAATACATTTATAGAGCGCTCTTACTCATTGATAAAAGCACTGAACAGAGTCTAGAAAAATAACCAAAGTACAGGGGTCGAAATTAAACTACATTGCTCACTAGCCAGCAGGGACAGTAGAATTTTTTTTTTACTGGCCCGCCAGAAGATTTGGTGGCCCACCGTTTTGTAATTTAAAACTCGATCAGCATCATGTACAAACCTCGAACACTCTACTATACAAAAAAAACTATTATTTTAACAACCAACATCCAAAACAGATGGGAGGTTATTTAAAACAAATATATATTGTACATTATTTAACTTTCTAAAAGGCCCCCCCCAAAAATGTATGTTAAATGGTTACTCAACCAACCCTAACTTTACGAACCTAATCTTTTTATTCGGCTTGAAAAAAAAATATATATATTTTAAATTATACAAAAATGAAGGTACCATGGACAAAATGTCAGACTTTGACCAACTTAACTTGTTTTTAACAAAATTGAACTAAATACCAGAACACATCCATCAAGACAATTTTACCGATATCTCCGTGATTTGAGTCTCATGATTTTGTGATCCACGGTCGTCGCATCGTGTTTCCTACAAAAGTACCCAGCGAAAAATACCCACAATTCAAAGCATAGCGCGCACGTGTGTACCTGACAAGAAAGCGCAATTTACAGAGCGCAATTTGATTATTGCGCAAATTGTTGCTTGATATGCGAATAAAGCTGCCAATTCTGCACAGCGCAAACTGAAGATTGCGCGAGAGTTTGTCAAATTCGTTGTGCAAATCTGTTAATTGCGCTCGACAGATGAACGAGAGTGGACTCCTCAGAAGTCGCAAGCGGACGATTTGGGGCATCTTTTCAGCCAAACATTTATCTTTTTTTGAAATATATCTGACACAATCATACCTTTATATTAACCAGAAACATCTCCTGCGTACCTCATGTGAGTTTAAAGTATACTGAAGAGGTCTTCGATGGATTTCGGAGCAGTTTATTTTTCACTCGCTATTTAGGAAAAATGTTCACTGTCCCACCAGGCTATCGTTTTGGGGGTAATCGGTGGCCCGGAGATATTTTCACTGGTCTCGGGCCATCGGGCCAGCGTTAGTTTCAACTCCTGAAGTATACAGTTAAATATGTTGGTCATTGTTCGAATAGATGAGTTTCAGAGCCTTCTTAAAAGCATCCAAGGAAGGGGAGCAGCGGATACACTGTGGAAGCTCATTAAAGAGTCGAGGTGCATGTACATGTAATGCATGGTCACCAGCTGTGCTGTATATGTTCTGGAATGGAGTAGGGAGTGTCTAAACTTGAGTGGAGTCCAGGTCTTGAGATAAATTTATGATTGCACAAATAATTAACACTTGTTACTTCTGACTCTTTGCAGGTACAAACTGTGAGACAAACAATGATGATTGCGCTGGTGAAACCTGCCCAGACACATTTATATGTGTTGATGGAATCGACACGTTCACATGTGAATGCCAACCTGGAAAAGGTAAGATCAGGGCTCGAATTTTACACTGGACCACTACCCGAGGCCAGTGATTTTAGCATCAGGCCAGTAAACTCATGTCTGGGCAAGTCTGTCTGTCTTGTGTTTGTGTTCAAATGTTGACTTCCAGTCTGATAAATACAATTATGTTGATTATCGAAGACTACTTGCCCATAATATTTAAAGTTTTCTTCCATTGTGCTGAATATAAATTGTGCCTGCAGGAAGTCCAGCAAAGAATGCTTTGCAAATAATGTGCAGACACACAAAATTATTGCAAACCTGTAAAATATGATTTGGTTTTTACCCTTACACCTATGTGTGTTAAGCACTGTAAACTCAGTACTTACCCGAGTTCTGTGAAAAAAATCCACAGGCAAAAATTCAACAGCAGCACTAAAGGCCATTTCACACTGGGCAATTTTTACAGGCAACCAACTGCACTGCATGAAGGAACACTTTGGCAGCACAAGAGACATTCCTCTAGCTGTAACTCACTACCCCCATGAAGGAAAATAATGAGAAAACTGAAATGTGAATGATTTTTGTTATCAGAGATTGGGTGGAGGTTGTTGCCTGTCAATTGCCTCTTGTGACATGGTCTCAACTTTTGGCACAGCAACACCATGAATTGGGGCCTTTTTAACTTTTTAAAGAAATATTCTGCTTGTTTATTTTAACGTGACAATGTGGTTTCTTACAGTGGAATCATCGGGTGTGTGTGTAGACTACGATGAGTGCTCAGTCCAACCATGCATCAATGGAAATTGCACCAACGGAGATAATATGTAAGTTTGGATATTATTACCCCCCCCCCCCCCCCTCCTCCCTTTCAGTTCGCTACCTCCATAAGTTGTAAGATTTACATTTGTTGTTCATTACCCTTGACTCCTGAGGCCTTTTTGCCGACAGGTGACCTCTATCCTCCAATATCACCCTCTTTTATGTTACTTCACACCAAAATGTTTGGATATCAAGTAATACACCACAAGGTGATCCCTCTACTGCCGCTTCCCAGGTTGTATCGTAAATTGGGTGTGATCCCTGGTTACAGGTTGAAAGGCTTCTGACTGGCGCCTCCCGAACAAAGATATTGACAAAATAAGGACACCACCATCGGCACGTTAATCACGAGGTCGTAGGTTCGAATCCCGCTCTAGTCAATATTTCTTTGTTCAACCCAAAATCAAATTGTTTGGACTTAAAATGAAATTGGAATGCCTGACCCAATAATAAGCAATTGTTATTTGGGTCTACAGCCCTCAGTCCTTCTGAATCCTTCATTTTTGCTAAGAGGATATAGAAGGATTTGGAAGGACAAGTGTTAAGCTTTGTACAATTTGTGCCTGCAGGAAATTCTTAGCTTTTTTGTCTAATATTGGTGTATTCTGTTCCCATTTTCAGGTTTCAGTGTGACTGCTACCCTGGATTTAACGGAACCAACTGTGAAATAGACATTGATGAGTGTTCCTCGTCTCCATGCCTCATGGGATCCACCTGTAACGATATGATTAACAGCTTCAATTGCACCTGTCTGCCTGGTTATGATAAAACACTATGTGATAATAACATAGACGATTGCCTGATGGATCAGTGTCAGAACGGAGCAACATGTGTAGATGGTATTGACAGGTACGCACAAAAAAGTTGTATTACAGATTTCAATCCAAAAATAAGTTAGTGGCCTGACATTTGGACCCTAGCAGAGTCTTTCTCGAAGGCTAAATGACAACACAACACATAAACAGGTATACTGGTGTATAACAAAAGCAGTCAAGTGGAAGAGATGACAGAGTTGAAAGCACAAAGAAAAAGCAGGGGATGAACAAAGAGGAAAGTGACAAGAGGGGTGGCTAGGGGAAGGGGAAGGGGAAGGGGAAGGGGAAGGGGAAGGGGCTGATTTGATCACAGATTTTAACTCATTTGTTTTCTTCACGCACTATAGTAGCGTGTCGTGGCCGACCGATTAAGAGCATCGGACTCAAGCTCTGGTGTCACTGATCAGCAGAGTGTGGGTTCGTGGCACTTGTGTCCTTGGGCAAGATACTTTACCATAATTGCTTCATCCTTCAGAAGGGACATTAAGCCGTAGGTCCCAGAGGGTTGGTAGTGCACATAAAAGAACTTGGGACACTTATAGTGGAAGAGTATTAGGGTTAAACCTGGTGTTTATGGTTCACATTGCAAGCACCCTTGTTCAGTCAGTCCGCAGCGCACACAAAATCCGTTCCTTTTCTTTGCGCTGTATGCATGGCTCGGACGTGCGTGACCTCTCTTTGAATATTTAATGAGCTGGAACCGTTCGTGGAATTCGTGTTGTTTCTCAGTTTTTAGGTGCTAATTCACAAAAAATTTCCCACAATTGCTAAGATTAGGGGTGTATCATCCATTTTGCTTTGAAAATAATTTACTTCACTGACATTTTAGTGGTGTATTTTGATCGTCAAATTTTGCTTCAAAACGAAACAAAACGAACACAATTACATCACAATATTTCTCTCTTACACATTCTCCCACACGCCAATACTTACATTGATGGATAGAAAATGTCATACTCTGTCAGAAAATAGTTAGTTTCTGTCATAATTTTGTGTAGTCCAGTCAGAGCGCAAAAAATGCTGACGGTATTCCAAAATGTCGTCCCATAAAAAGCCGCCATGATCGCACATGTAATTCCTGCATTCTGATTGGTCGAGACGGGCTGTGTGAACTGGCCCGGATGTACATGTACAATCACAGTACATTATGTACTGGATTAATCGCGATCTCTTTACTACGTTTTTAATAGCTTTTTATTAGCAACAGAAAACCTACTGACCCCATATTTTCAAGTAAACTTTATCTCGAAAACCCTTATAATGCCTATAAGGTTATATTAAAAAAAAAATTATAATGTCCATTAATACAGAAATCAACAAAAAATATTCACAAGTACACTTATTTCATATTTCAATTTTAAAACAGAAATTTATTGTCCACCAAATAATATGCAAAAAAACATACAGTAAATACAAATACATTAGGTAATCTATATGCAATAAATCAATTGTTCTGCTGCTTCAGCAACTTTCATATAACAACTCTCAGGTAAGTCAGTAAACAAAATAAAAAATCATTGTCATCATTTGTTTCTAAGGCTAAAGTGTTTTTGTTCATGGCTTATTTAACTGACAAAACTTGGAATAATACACTACATGTGCATACTTTGAATTTAAATGTCATCTTTTGAGGACCTTAAAAAAGAATAAAGGTTTCACAGCATTTGTGAAAACCCACCATAGATGTTTGTGTTTTTTTGTGTTTATAACTTCCTTCTAGATTCTTTTTTAGTTCTCGTATTCATTAGCAAACAATGAAAGGCAAAGCAAAACCAGTTTGTACAGACATAACCAGACTTGGTATGGGACTGGTTGCAAAGTACCAACTGTCGAAGAGAGATCGAGTGTGTATTTCCGTAATCTGGCTGAATTGGCCGAGCTGATGAGGGGCCTTTATCGAGTCGGTGGCCATGACGGGGTTGGCTGTTGAAACCTGCAAATAAAGAAAAGCACAAGAGCGATTGTTAAAAAAACTTTCTGAACATATTTCCATCTTAGTTACGATAATCGTAACTCTTCATGCCGTCCGGGAGGATGGGGGGGATACAATTCCGTCAAGATGATGGAGGGGTACGATTATTGTAACTAGTTTCCATAAATACCAATCTTCAGGACAAATATTTTCAAAAAACTCATGGAAACAACATTTTCATAGTCTGACACAATTGAAAATTGTATTACGAAAATGTGAAAACTAAAATTGATGATTGATTTGTGTTGGTTTCAAGGCTGGGGTTCAGGATTGGAATGAATTTAATACTAAAAACAAATGTCCATTTTTAATAAATAAATATTTTTGCAGAATCCAAACATGTTTGAATTTCATACGTACATGGGGAAAAAATGAATCAATGTAAAAACTGCACTACTTAATACGGTGTTCTTTTGTGTGTGTTTTTTAAAAATAATTTTAGCATGGAGGTGCTTTAGTTATAGCAAGGTTAATTAATCATGTCAATAATTGTCAATTCTTCTAAAAAAGAACAAAAGCCATTGAGTTTCTTAATACTTAAATCAACTTCAATTCAGTCTTCAGAGAGGAATCAATGTATAGAACCCCCCCCCCCCAAAAAAAAAATAAGCTGTAGCTTTCACAAAAATGGCTATTAATTATTATTAATTTACTTTAACTTATTTCCCATAAATTTCTAAGTGCATTTGTAGTTATTTTATATTCTAATAAAATTAAAATGAATAAATACGATTACAAAGTTAAACTGTGTTTTGTGTAGTGGATACTAAAAATTATGTAGCTATCTGATAGATACTTAGTGTCGTAATTACAGCCTTTTGCATATATATTGGCCATGTCGTTGTATCACATGGTTTTACAACGCACACACAACACCCACAGGACGTCGTCGTAAACACGACCGACAAAATCAAAAAATTGCGAAATCGTGCAGATTACTTTCCCTGCTAGAGACATGCACGAACTCTCCCACATAGAAAAACACATACCAAAAGACAGCATGTGCATTCATCTACCCGAATCTTAAGTTTTTCCCGACAATTTTTTGTAGTCCAGTCAGGGCGCAAAAAGTACAGTACCACCTCAAAATAATCCTGAGAAATTACTCTTTGTTTGACAGTGATTAAAGTTAGGTAAATTCCATCAAAAATAGTCAAAACTTACATCATTAGAAAGGAGATTTCACGACTCGGACTCACATCACTTCATCTTGGACACACACTACACGTACAGTGCGTTATGGTGTGATAAACACAGGCCGGTCGAAGTCTCGTTCTTTCACGAACGTTTCTCGCGCGCTCGCTGTGGTTTTCTCTGTGCAAAGAAAATCCGGGATTTGACCTCATTAACGCGGGCGCTGCGGACCGACTGTGTTTACAGGTTTCCTCAGGCTTGCGAGCTTCAGTGATTAAGTTCACTTATGAAGCATTCTTTGTTTCATTATCAGAAATTTACAATAACAATAATAGATTGAGCTTTTGAGAAAGACTCTGTGTCAAACATGAGACCATTACCAATTTGTGCATTTATACCACAGGTCATTTTGCTTGATTAACAATCTGCAACTCCTATTTCTTTTTTCCCTTAA
This sequence comes from Leptasterias polaris, assembly GCA_037783415.1. Lineage (NCBI taxonomy): Eukaryota > Metazoa > Echinodermata > Asteroidea > Forcipulatida > Asteriidae > Leptasterias > Leptasterias polaris. The sequence continues at coordinate 1,690,868 of JAZGTN010000089.1, forward strand.
TAGTAACCATGAAATAAAAAACGATGTTGATATCACAGAAACTAACAATTTTGTGTATGCCTTTCCCACAGCTATACTTGTACCTGTGTACCTGGCTATGATGATGACATGTGTGACAATGACATCAATGAATGCCTCCCTGACCCTTGTCAGAACAATGCCACATGCAATGACATGGTCAATGACTATCGTTGTGACTGTATCCCTGGATTTGTTGGTAAGTTATTTAACAAATATTCATAAATACCCCAGACAGTTTCGCTATTCCTATTGGTGGAGAGCACGTCACGTGGGGGTGTTTAAACGGCTGATAAAGACATAGCTGGAGCTGTTTAAGACCGGTTGTTTTCGGATAGCATTTGTGCGGGTTAGCCCACAACCCCGTTCACAGGGGAGATCGATCTCGCCGCGCCATTTTAGTCCATGGACACGAGGGTGCGTTACTACGCGCACAATGCATATCCGAAAACTGTCTCACGTACAGAGCTCAAGGACGTCGGAAAACAGATAAGTTTTTACAGAGTTTCCTACTTTATTACGCCTTTTAACCAAAAGGGCATTTATGAATGGGAATAAAAGGGTAGCGACTCGTTCTTAAACGGCCGTTTAAAACCTTGCAGGGTCGTGGCCGTGCGATAAAGGCCCTCGCCTTCGGCTCGGGCCTTTATCGCACGGCCACGACCCTGCCGGTTTTAAACGGCCGTTTAAGAACTCGTCGCTACCCTTTTATTCCCTTAATAATAATCCAGTTTTTAGTTGTTTTTTAAATATTGTTTTTAATCATTGTCTTTTTAGCTGTTGTTGCTTTTTTATTATTGTTGATTGTTTGTTATTCGCTTGTGTATGTTTTATGGAATGGGCGTAATATAAATCAATAAATTATTATTATTTGTCTGTAAGTGTAGATCCCAAAAGCAGTTTATCCCAACTCCCAAGTGAGTCTGACCTGAAACACAAATGTTTTGACTCTTGACACAATTTCATAAAGCCTGTAAGCACAACTTTCTAAGCACAGAAAAGTATTGCTTAGCAAAAACTGCTTACCTGCCAAAATTACATAAGTTTACATTGTTGTGACTGACTGGTGCCCCATTACAAATTTGCTTAGCAAAGAAATTTGTCGAGCGGTATTATTAGTGCATCATGGAACTGAATTTGATCTTGGAGAACTTCTGGAAGGAAAGCAGAACCTGATTCTGCAGAAAGTTCCCTGAAAATAAACCAACCTTTCCTTGTTCTGATGAACATATTTGACAATCTCCACTGATTATGAAAACTTTGCTCCTATTATATTGAATGTAATTCTAAATAGCTCCCTGATTGTTGTACAAAATCTCCCTTATTGCAAGATGCAAATGTTGGCAGGTCTGGGGAAAGTATGGCATTTTGGTGTATTCCTTAATATGCAGAGAGAGGATTTGAAATGATGCAATAGTAATTTGTGATGAATTGATTTGACAAGTATCTTAAATTTCTCCATTTCCGTTTCGTTTGACACAGATAAGAATTGTTCAACCGACTTTGATGAGTGTCAGTCAAATCCATGTCAGAACAGCGCCCCCTGTCAGGATCTGTTGAACGCATTCTTCTGCGACTGCTCAAGCGATTACATGGGCGAGACTTGCGATGAGTTTTATGATGCTTGTGTGGCCGAGTCCCCATGCCAAAATGGCGCCACCTGTGTCACACCTCAACCACTCCCATCACAGGACTACACCTGTCAATGCGTTACCGGTTTCAACGGCACAGATTGTGAATTCAATATCGACGACTGTGTGAATAATGATTGTAACACCACGGCGGGTCTGATCTGTTTCGATGAGGTGAACAGTTTCAGGTGTGCATGCCCCGTTGGGTTTGAAGGTCCACTCTGCGCTACTGAAATCAACGAGTGTGATTCAAATCCCTGTATGAACATGGGCACCTGTAACGATTCTGTGGGGTATTTCACCTGTACATGTGCCCCAGGATTCATGGGAGACCTCTGCAAAGTCAACATTGATGAGTGTGGCTCAATGCCGTGTGTTAATGGTGCATTATGTCAGGATGAAGACAATGGTTATCAGTGTTTTTGCGTACCTGGTTTCACCGGTAGCAACTGTGAGATAGGCATCGATGAATGCATCTCTGAACCGTGTCTCAACGGAGGAACATGTGAAGATGATTTATTAGATGTGATATGTACCTGCGTCTTAGGCTTTGAGGGGCACTTCTGTGAGATAAACATTGATGAATGCCAGTCATACCCCTGTGAGAATAACTCCACCTGTAATGATGGAGTTAATGAGTTTAATTGTACATGCACACCAGGCTTCACTGGGATACTGTGTGAGGTAGACATTGATGAATGTGCTGTCCAACCATGCAACACAGGCACGTGCACTGATGCTGTTAATGAGTAAGTTGGAAACACAATTTATTTTCAATTATTCATCGAAACTGTCCATACCTCAAAAATCCACACCTTGACTTTGCGTGCTTTTGACTGTAGCCAAATAACAATTCTCCCAGGCATATCTATATCTCAAAAGGTTTGGTGTACTGAAGGAAGATGGTGGATGTACATGTAAGAAGGTTTCTTGTAAAAATGGAAGTAGGCATGTTGTGGCCGAGCGGTCAAGCACACCAGACTTCAGCCCTGGTGTTTCTGATCAGCAGAGTATGGGTTCAAGTTTCTAAAATATTTTAAAACTCACACACTTGGTGTCTGTGTTAAAAAGCCAGGCTATCTGCAATGAATGCTGTACACATTGACTCTCATTATGTTTAAGCAGGTGGAATTCTTTTGATCTATGCATTTTTTTTTCCCCCTCAATCTTTGCTTGACTAAGCTCTAATTATGTTTTATTATACCATTGAGTACAGTAGATCATCCACAGCTTGTCATTGGTGAGTGGTGTCATCTAGAAAAAGTAGTTCATGTTGCATCCTGCGATTTCTGTTATTCATTTAACCACTTCATGTCTGTATATTTTTTGTTATTCCTTGCCCACCTGCGGTATATTTTTTTTTTTCCCAAAACTTTTGGAGCTTCTTGAGTAACCGTTTTCCTTTGAAAATATTGTTGCCACAATGAAACTCCGACTTGACAAAGGAAAGACAACAAAAGTTTTCATAATAAGTTCTTTGGTTTGATATTGTTGGTGAGAAAATAAGAAGGCACTCACCCTGATCCGCAGAACCTTGGCCGTGGCTCTTGGCCAAAAATCTGCCATGGTATGCTGGAATCTTTGAAAGCTCAAACTTACCTCCCATTGAGCCGAATATAATGACAAACAAAGGTGGCAGCCTGTCCATTTGTGTATGCCACATTTGTACAACTGTAGGACAAAGTTCTGGAATCAGGGGTTACACAATAACCACAGAAAGGAATTTTACAAGGCATGTTTTCCAGAACCTGATGGCACTCTTTGTACAGGTGAAACAAACCGTATCAAAATCGAAAGTTGGGGTGGATAAAAACATCAGTTGACCCGCTGTCAGCCTAAAATTGAGGAAAATCTGGGTGTTAAAAAACATCTGCCGTAAGTCTGTCCTAAAAAAAATTGCCGATAGAGAAGTCATCCGATGTGAAGTGGTTAATGTTGATTGGCATTTATCATCACTTGTTGTAATTCAAGGCATGTTTGTTGTAATTGTTGTCATCGTTCTGTTTCACATTTCATTAAGGTAAACTTAACATTTTCATTTCCAAACCGTGGCATTTTGAAAGCATGCTATTATTCAAGTTTACGTTTTGCTCTTGAGTTTTAGAATTGTTATTTTGGGGTTTTATATTCAATTTTTTTTTTCCTGACACTTTTCAGAATTACTGCATTGCAGTTTGATCTTAAGTTATAAAAGTAAATATAATTTGTTGTTCTCATTCTGAAAATATTAACCACAGCAAAATAGTTTTTGATTCAATTGCATCATTTTGGTTACTGGTTTGTTGTTTTAATGTTTTGTTTGCGCATGTTTACTGTTTGAATTGATAGAGATTAATTTACATTATTGATGAAGTACAGGGCTAACATTTTACACTGGACATGAGGCCAGTGATTTTAGCATTGGGTCGGTAAACTCATGACCACACAAGTCCTTATTTTCAACACCCTAGCACCATTGAAAATCTTGTTGCATTGATAAGGAAAATGGTCAATGAGAAACAAGACGAGACGGTTTTATTTTCATAATTTGAGTGTTTCTTGTCATTTTTATTTTGTCCACAGCTACACCTGTGACTGTACAGATACTGGATTTAATGGATTAAATTGTGAGACCAACATTGATGATTGCGCATCTAATCCTTGTGCTAATGAAGGAACGTGTGAAGACGACATTAAGTCGTACACCTGTCTTTGCCATGCTGGATTTGATGGGCTGAACTGCAACACTGATATAAATGAATGCTTGAGTGGACCTTGTGAGAATGGAGGACAGTGTCTGGAGAAATCTGATCAGAGTCTGTACGGTCAGAACGATCCTCTGTTCCCAGGGGATTTTAGCTACGCCAACGCTAGCGGGTTTAAATGCAGATGTATGCCCGGATACGAAGGTGATTTATGTGAGATTGATATTGACGAATGTGCTTCAGGACCTTGTCTGAACGGTGCGGTATGCAATGATGGTGTTAACGGTTATACCTGTGTCTGTGCTGGCGGCTGGGAAGGCACTGACTGTAGCATTGAGATAGATGAATGTGAACCTGCACCATGTAAGAATGGTGCCAAGTGCACTGATCTCATCAATGATTATGACTGCACCTGTACCCACCAGTACGGTGGTAAGAACTGCACAGTGTTTCTTATAGGATGTGATGGACACGATTGTGCAAATGGTGCTACCTGTGTACCGGCTTACAACGACACCACAGAAGTACATTCCTTCACCTGTATCTGTGATGCCGGTTTCACTGGCGATCGTTGCACCCTCATAACCTCGGCTGCTTTTGACACAGACAACTCCTACTTAATAGATTGGAGCACCAACGGAGATAGCACTCTTGATTACTCTCTAGCCTTACAGACCACCCTCCCTAATGGAGTCCTCCTCTACACAGGTGTTGGTAATCCATACTTCCTTCTTGAGATGTTCAATGGAGACTTGGTGTTAAAGTACAACAACGGCGTAAATGCAGCCATAGAAATTAACAACTTCGGGCAGACGATAAACGACGGGGAGTACCACACAGTGAAGGTCATCATCTCCAGCTCTAATATAACTCTCTCCGTCACCGTCAACACATCCACACGTTCTCGTCGAGATGCTACATGCTCTGGGGGTATTTGCCAACAAGTTGCTCCCATTCCTGAGAGCTACGATCGGTTGATGTTAAATCGTATGTACGTCGGTGGTGTCCCCATCGATGACGTTGATAAGGTCTCTGCACTCTCAAGCTCTGGGCAGTTCTTCACAGGTTGCATGCAGGACATTGTAAACGAGGAATCCGGCGAGTATGTCTTGCCAGATGTTTTGGTGACCCGTGCGGCTCCAGCTGGGTGTGTCAGGGTCAAGCGATGTGACCCAGACCCCTGTAGTGCAAATGGAGCTTGTACTGATCTCTGGTTGAGTTTTTCCTGTGATTGTTTCATTGGATTTGTTGGAAACACCTGTAATTATAGTAAGTAAAAGTTAACAGAGACACTTAGATACCCTTCCCCATTTTTAAAAACTTATGTAAACACTATTGCCAGAGCCATGCTCCCTTCAAACTATAGAGAAATACCTACAGAATTAAAATGTGCTCTCTTGCTCAAAGCTAAAAGGAAAAAGAAAGAAGTCCAAAGGTCGCAAACTTTAAGTTTTGACAGTAAATATGCAAATAAGAAAGTTGCATCAATGAGGGCGCACTTGTGTTCACTACATTATTCTTTTGTTTCCTCTAGGTTTTATTCCCGGTACATTCCGTTCTGAAGACACAGCGGTAAGCTACGCTGAGTTCACAGCTGACAACACACTGTCTGGCAGCTACAGCTCCATCAGCCTAGCATTCCGAACACGAGAACCTGATGGTTTAATCTTCTTCACTCAGGATGCATCCAGCGATAGCTTCATCGTCGTTGAAGTAGTCAACCAACAGTTACATGTCAATTTAAGAAACAGCGGAACCCTTTATCAGATCAATGTAGGAGAGGGACTCTCCAACGGTGACTATAACAATGTAATGCTGTCAGCCCAGGGCAATGAAATCACACTTAAAGTCAACGAGTCCTCAAACTCTATACCAATGTCAAGCGGATCATCTGAACCGGATTATTCAGTTTTCAGCGTCGGCGGAGTGAGTGATTTTACAAGCATTTTCCCACCATCTGCCATCACAAATGATACTTATTTCAAAGGCTGCCTGTGGGATGTTAAATACAACAACTACTCCCTTCAGTTTGAGCCTCTCAGCATCCCAGCCATAATCATTCCATCCTTCCCGATGTCTTCAAACACCAGCGTTCTGATCAATGGTTGTGAGAGCGACGACACGTGTAAAGATTCACCGTGTGAGAACGGAGGAACCTGCCAGATAACTTGGAACGACTTTGAGTGCTTGTGTCCGACTGGTTTTGGTGGGAAGAATTGCTCAGAGTTGACCATCTGTTCGGAAAACCCATGTCCTGATGGTGCTGAATGCATGGACCTACCTGACGGGCATGAATGTAAGTTAACTTAAATCTACAATATTTCAAAGACTTAATCTGTTATATACTTCATCTCTTTCCTGCCTTTTTTTTGAGGCTATATAAAGCCACTTTACTAAATGTTTCAGACAACAATCCTTGATATGAATTCCATCAAAACTGTGCCAACTTAATTTCATTTTATTTTGTTTTGTTTCTGGTTTTGCTCACCCCCCCAAAAAGTTGAAGGATTAAACTGTTTGGTTTACACTCAAAATAAAATTATTTCAACCACATCCCCCTATTAAGGTGATTATCCAGGATTGGTAAGGACGAAAAAATTGTTTAATTTTAGTCTGGAAGCTTACTGATTATTAATTCATACTAGAACCATTTTTTCTGTGAAATATTTCCCTCTGAAATGAAGTCACATTCGAGAAAATTGTATCTAAAACCCTTCAAAAATGCAACAGCTGATTTTGGCTGTTACAACCAAAGTTAAGGATAATGTGTTTACATGCTGAAAATTGTGCGTGCTTTTTCAATATTTTCTCCTGACTCAAACAATGGATTAAGCCCACATTTTCACAGGTTTGTTATTTCATGTATATGGTTGATCACACAAAACATGAACACTGTCTGCGACTATTCTGTCAGCTCTACCAATCCTGTACTATACACCTTTAAGTATTTACCGGTTTATTGATCAAAACTTTCTGTCTTGATGTCCTCAGGTGTCATTGAAGCAACTTTTAATGGACAAGACAGTCTCATCAGCTACAAGCCAAACATTAGCGCAATGAATGACCTTGAGACCATCTCACTCAGAGCTCGCACTCTCTTCCAGACAGGCATCATCTTCCATTCCTCCAACAGCATCTTGAATAACTTTGTCACCCTGTACCTCATGGATGGTATGGCGGTTGTCCGGTTCAATCTTGGTGAATCGGGCAGTTTGCAGTCCCCAGTTGTTATAAACGACGGTGATTGGCACGATATTGAAATCAGATTCTCAACCACCAGCGTTGAAATAACGGTCGACAACAACATGACAAGTCAAGATTACACTGCGTTGAACCCTCTCACTGATGTCGTCATATCAGTAGATAGCTCCATCTTTGTCGCTGGTACAAACATCACTAACAATGAATACTTTATCAACTATAATCATTTCAATGGTTGTCTTGATGAAGTCCGAGTGGGTGGGATGTTGCTATCGTTTTTTGCCCGTGAAACGATCAACTCAACAAGTGTTGACCAGTTTGAGGCTGTTGTCCTTAGTGTTGTGTACGGTTGCGAAGGCAATCCGTTGATATGCAACTCCTACCCCTGTGTCAACTCAGGAACCTGTGTTCCGAATTGGAATACCTATGATTGCTCTTGTATCCTTGGCTTCGAGGGCGATAACTGTGAGATCGACATTGACGAGTGTTCACCGGTACCCTGTGCAGTGGGATCGACATGTATTGATGACATCAATAATTACACCTGTACATGTCAACCTGGTTACGAGGGACGGAATTGTAACAGTGAAATCAACGAGTGTGAGCCAGACCCATGTCTTCAAGGTTCAGCGTGCTTTGATGGAGTGGACTTCTTTAACTGCACATGTCTTGAGGAGTACACTGGCAAGCTATGTGATGTTCTGGTGAGATTTTGTTATTTTCATTAGTTGTGAATTTTAGCTGAAGCACTTCAGGGCTAGATGTCATAAAGCTGCTTAGCTAAAAAATCTTACTTAGCAAAAACCAGTTACCAGCCAAAAAGTCAGGGTAATGTACGTTGTTGTGACTGGTACCCAGCTCATGTTTGCTTAACGAAATGAATAAAATAAGGCATATCAGAAGCATTCAGGTAATGGTATCAAGTCAAAACCTAAACCAGGCCTAGAATTAAATGGAGGCAATGGCCTCTGTTGCCCTGGTCTTGGCCTTGTGCCCCATCAAAAAATTCTCACGGACTTAAACATTTTCCAGTGAATTAGAAGTGCCCCTTGCAAAATGAAAATGGCCTTGCCGTCTCTAAGATGAAATTCAAGCCTGTCCGAATGTTATCAACAATAAGGTTAGGTCTGAATTGGGGACTATGGCTATGGCTACAGCTGGATTGCCACCTCATCAGGCGTGGAAGTATAGGGCTTACTTAGCAACAGTTGTAGCCGTAGCTGTAGCTGCCAATTCAAACTGTCAATTTCATATGTAAGGCATGACAGTAGCCCTGGTATGGAACCCATGATGATGTTACTACTCCACTAACCTCAAATCTGTTGTCATCCTCAGATCAACGAGACATGTGCTGGTAATCCCTGCAAGAACGGAGCAATGTGCCAGAACGCCACTGGATCAAAGGTAAGTACCAATCCGTCTTCATCTGGACTAATAAACAGACATCATTACTTCAAAAGCTCCCTTATGGAGGTTGAAAGAAGAACCATTAAAATCTGGCAGTTTTGGTTTGTATTCACATATGCAATCCCAGTGATTGATCTCAGCATTTGTAATGATCTGGCATGATGTATGGGTTTTTTCAGTTATCGTGACAAAATCGTTGAGTTTAAACTGCTGTTTCTTGGTCAATATAACATTTTAAACAGGTTAATTTTGGTTTAAAAAGTTAGATAATATGGAAGGAATAAGTGAGTATGGAAGCTGTTCTCTATTTAAACATTAAAATCTTTTCATTTAAAGTCAGTTCCCCTCGTTGTTTATCACTTCATATTTGAAACATAAAGTCACATCCCCTTAAGGTGATCCCTCTCTTGCCGCTTCCAAGGTTGTATCCTAAACTTTGGTTAGATCCCTGGCTATACGGCAGTTACAGGTTGAATGGCTTCTGACTGGCAACCCGAACAAAGATATTGGCAAAATTGGGAGATCGCCAACATAGGGCTAGATAGCATAGTTGGTAGAGTGCCTCAAGGGTATTAAGTCCTGCTCTTGTTAATTTTTCTTTGTTCAACCCAAAGTGAAAATTAAAAGTTTAAATAAATGTTTTATAATCATGAAAGTTTTGCAGGAATTCTTATTTTTTCATTGCTGAATATGTCTCTTTTCCAGCCTGCATTTGTATGTCAATGCCTCAAGGGGTTTGACGGTTCTGACTGTGGTAACGAAATAGACTACTGCCTATCCAACGAGTGCACAAACGGAGCTACCTGTAACAATGACAGAGATATCGAGGGCTTCACATGTACCTGTCCGGAGGGATATAGTGGGACCTTCTGCCAGACTAATGATGATAACTGTGTTGGTGTGATTTGTCAGAATGGTGGAGTCTGTGAGGATGGTGTTAATGAGTTTACATGTAATTGTGCATCAGGTGAGACGGATTGCTTTTTTCCTTTTTCTTTTATTTAAAAGTAGTGTCATAGATTGTTTTTTATCATCTAAATGTTGATTTATAGGCAATATTATAAAGAAAGATGCAAAGAAAGTCGCATGTGAAAGTGTCATCTGAATACAGTGTGTACTTGCTGAGAAAACAGCACAAAACTGTCGAAATATTTTCACACGTACGTCAAATCCATGAGGTGACAGCGGGTACCAACTGCATCTCTGGCCGCAGCATTCGTGAACGGACACCCACCCTCAGAAGTCTGAGAATTGATTCATGCCTGAATCGTTTCTCAGTTTCAAATAGTTTGGGGTGAAAAATTATCCAAACCAATATTTACTTCGAAGAGAATCCTTTCACAAAGTAGTTTATACTATCAACAGTTGCAGGAATGCAATGAGGAGGACTTTAGCAGGGTGGGGGGGGGGTACTTCTGTGCAGGAGGAAAATATTTGGTTAAAGCATGGGAACATTTGAGGGGGCTGGGGTACCCTCTTCTCCCATATCGGGCATTGTACAGTATAAACTTACAATCATTTGATGCAATCATTTATTTTCTTCTTAGGATACGAGGGTCAATTTTGTGGGACAGACATCAACGAGTGTGATCCAGACCCTTGTTACTTTGGAGCGACTTGTGAAGACCTGATTGGTGATTACAAATGTGTGTGCAATGATAACTACAACGGTGAGTCCCTGCAGTCCATCCTAACAAACTTTGAATTTCATTTGCTAAGAGTTTGAGATTCTTGGGCTCGATTTCACAGAGCACTAAGATTCATCTTAACATGAGTTGTTAAAAATACCTTAGTGATTTGTATTGTGACATCACACTTTGCTTAGCAATTACGATTGATTCGCAGTTAAGATCAATCTTAGCTCTTTGTGAAATGGAGCCTTGGTGTCGGAAGGTATATAGACCCAATGCCATGCACTGCTTACCATGGAATTTTACACCTACAACCACCAGTGGCTTAACCAGTGGGAGGAAGGGGCAACAACCCCCTTGCTCAGAACCCTTGCACCCTCTCCATGAGGTAAACAAAAATGCACATGCTTCGATACATCAATTCCCCCTTCTCCATATCTTTGCCCCTGCTTACCCCCACCCATAAAGTAAATGTCTGCTTATGCGACTGCGAATCACAGAATTACTCGCTTTGCCAACGCCATTTGTGCAGAGTTTTGTTGAAAGCAGTGCCATTAAATTGGGTCCTGGATTCTTGGATTAGTTGAATGTATGACCTCAGAGTTACATGAACCTTAAGCATAGAGCTGCAAAGACCAATTAGACAAACAAATTTCAAATGCATTCAAGACACAATAGACCACTTGCATTGGTGGCCATCGCTCAGGTCAAACAATGAAAATGTGCATGTGTGTACGCACCACGCACAACTCTCAGCCAGTGATAGGTCTTCATTGACCTTAGTAAGGGCGCTGGTTGGGCTTGTTACGCTATATGCAGGGGGTCTATAAAGCTTTGCAGGAATAGGTTACCAGCCAAAATACCATGTGATATTTATTGCAAGATCAGGTTACCAGCCAAAATACCATGTGATATTTATTGCAAGATCAGGTTACCAGCCAAAATAACATGTGATATTATTTGCAAGATCAGGTTACCAGCCAAAATACCATTGCTTGAGGTTCCACATTGGAAACAAGCACGCCAATATATTTTAAAAACTTTGTGCCACTGTATGGACCTTTATCACAGCTCAGCCATCTTTGTTTGTCTCCCATATAACTGTATACATTGTAAATCCAAAATGAGGCTTGAAGTAAGAATTAGTCTGGTTCCATTTTTGAGTATGACAGCAATACTTGTTATGTGTGTACACATAAGGAGCCTGACAAGATAGCTACATGGTGTGATAAGGGTTGTTTACAAATTGATTGAATTTGATTTGAATTTCAAGAAATGATTTGAGTTACACTATTGCTGTATTTGAGTAATTGATTGCACACATTGCACATTTGCACGTTGCAAGAGTACTATGTATGTTGCTCTGACTGCTTTTGACTAACAATAAAAAGACACTCTACAAATTTATCTAAAATATTGGGGGGTGGGTTTTGGTGTTTTTTTATCGGAAATTCAAGTAAGTTTTAATTTCTTCAACTTTCATTTTTGGTAATTATTTATTTAGTTATTTTTTACTTGTTAAAACATTTTTATTCTTTAAAGTTTTTCTTGAATACATATGGTTTTAAAAAAAAGGAAGTTAATTTAGACAGGCATTTTTGAAAAGGGTTTTAAAGAAGAAAGATTTGTTTTAATACACTGTATTTACCAGCGTTTTCCCTTAACAGTGGTCCTCTGGCCAAATGACAGTTAAAACACCTGAATACCAGTCAGAATTCTCTCCAAGTGGTCAGGCTGACTAGTTCAGTGTAAACATTTCGTTATTTCATTTGAAAGATTGACTAGTGAAAAAGCTGATAGACCGATAAAATGACAAGCTAATTGCCCTGCTGGCCAGTCACAAAAATCGTTAAAGGCAAACCCTTTTGGCCCATTCACCTGACGTCATCATCACAATAATCTTGGTTGTGTCATTTTGAGAGTCAATGTCTCTGTTAACAGTGTACTGCACATTTTGAGAGTCAATGTCTCTGTTAACAGTGTACTGCACATTTTGGGAGTCAATGTCTCTGTTAACAGTGTACTGCACATTTTGGGAGTCAATGTCTCTGTTAACAGTGTACTGCACATTTTAGGGGACGTGGCGTTGGCATGCTTAACATATTTTTTACATACAATTTGACTTCCAAAATGGTAAGCGTGACAGACAGTTGCTGCGTGTGATGTTGTGTTAAGGATTAATAGCCACAACCTAGATTTGTTGAAACTTATACAGGTTTTGTACTAATAACATGACTTTATTTCAGCAATGATTTGCATGCCAGCAATGTGTTTGCATCCACATGACAGCAACACACCACCTTAATGCACTTTGCCGCATGCAGTGCACGTGCACACTTTATGACGTCATTTGTCTTGTTGTAAAGTTTGAAGTGTGATTATGTGTTATGTGTTCATGTTAGTCTGTAACAGATTGTTTGTTTTGGTTTGGTGTATTTTGCATGATTTGTTGGTCAGCCAGCAGCCATTTTTCTCATAGCATGCTCCATGTTATTTTACTTCTCGTTTGTCCAAGTTACTCTTATCAGCTCGTCTTCCATTTCAAAACTGATTCATCTTTTTAGAGCTGGCTTAGTTGAAAACAGACTCTGATCCCTTGATGTCAAGGTGATTAAAGTCCAGGGTTTACTGTGAAATATCTTCGATGACTTTGTTAAAGTTGCTGGCCTGCAATCGTTTGTTTCTCACCCATCCTAAACCTCATTCCTAAAACCTCATGCCTAGTTTCCTTGTATATACTTTCTAACATCACCAAACTATCCATCGGCACACAAATTAAACCATTTGATTCAAATTTCCAATCTTAATTCTTGGCCAACCCACTGGAAGTGTTGCATGTTTTTTTGCCCCACTATTAACAACAAAAGTTTGGCGCTGTTCTGTATTAACACAAAATTATCCAAAACGAACTTCAGAATATTCTCACAATTTTCTTTTATCCATTTTTCTCCACAACCTGACCATGCAACACCTCTAGGCCGAAATTGTTCCAATGATATTGACGAATGCCAAAACGGCACTGACCCCATCTGCCTAAATGGCGGCACCTGTAATAACACGGAGGGTGGCTACAATTGTATCTGCCCCCCAGACACTTATGGTTCCCAGTGCCAAATCACCCCCTGTTCCCCCTCCCCCTGTGAAGATCACGCCAACTGTTCCACCCATCCTCCAGAGTCCTTTGTTTGCCATTGTCCCATTGGGTATCAGGGGTTGACGTGCAGTGTGGCTAATTGTTCCAGTGTGACTTGTGACAATGGCGGCACTTGCCAGCTTGGTGATAGGGGTGGTAGCTGGATTTGCTCATGTACTGAGTTTGTGACAGGTAGACCATCAACCTCTCTCTCTCTGTAATTTACTGTGTGTTTGGACGACTAATGCCTCGTGTTAGGATGGAGATGCGAGGGATGTCTGGGAAATTCACATTGCCATATGACAAATTGTCATAGACTAGATTGATAGGTTCGATTTCCATACTCCACCGTACAACCAAACCCCACTCCAGGCCTCTATCTCCATTTTCCACCCCACCACACACCCCCTTGACCCTACACCCCCACCTCCCCAGCCCATGATTCATCTACTCTCCATAGCACACCCACCCATACCACCCTACAGTCCCTCCCCACAGACTATCCTGTCCTTATCTCAACCCCAACTGCAGCCACACCCCAACCATGGCGTGTCATGGCCGAGCAGTCTAGTTCACCGGACCCAAGCTCTGGTGTTGTCAGCAGCAGAGTGTGGGTTTGAATCCCGGTCATGAGTGACACTTGTGCCCTTGAGCAAGGCACTTAACCATAGTTGCTTCATAAACATTTGGGAAGGTAGTGCATTCTGCTTTACCAGCCAGGCTCTTAGTGGATGATACCCATGCCTGCATCCTTATGAACTGTTAAGGGGGTAACCCTATTTCAGCCCCAGGAGTAGGTGGCATTGTGTGCTTGGTGACAGTCAGTTAAGTGTAGCCCTCCCCTTGAAGTGGTCGTCCGGCCTTGTGATGTTAGGCTATATCTCATCAAAAAAGACAACATAAACAATAAAACAATAAAAAAACTCAACCCAAGGCCCCACCATTTCTAAAGCTGTCCCAACCCACCCACCCACAACAACCCAATCACTACCTCCCCCTCTATCCCACCCACAGCCCTCTCATCCTACCCCTCTACCAGCCCAACCTCATTTGCCCTCCACGCCTTCCCTCCCTCCAACCATAAAAGGGTTTTTTTCTTTTCATGTCTCAACTTTAGTTTCACACAACTTTTCCGTTCTTCATTCATTCTTTATTCTCTTGGGATTCATGCAAAGAGAAATATTTCCACAATTTGTCAGCATCTCTGAAAACTTGATTAAGCTCTTCTCTACTTCTTGATCAATCTTGTAGACATCCTTTGCATTCTCCATAGATGTGTTTTTGTTTTTGTTCTGTGTTGTTATTTATTGTCTGTCTCTTGAGTAGTTAATGACTGAATGCAGATAAAACAATGTAGTTGTAGTAAATGGCCGAGAGCTGGAAAAAAAATACCATTAAAATCCTCTGAAAAATAGATAAATAGTAAAAAAAAAAATAATAATAATACTTAATAATCGGGAAGTTTTTTCTCTCTCATTTATTAGGGTTCCTTATAGTTGAGGGAAAAAACACAAATATCTTCAACACTTTTGGTGACAACACTTTCCTTGCACTTTAGTTTCTTTCATTGGGTGATTTTGTCATACTTTATTTTATTGTCATTTTTGTTATCATACATTTATTGCTGAACTTTCAGTTCAGCAATAAATGTATGATTTGTTTTTTCTAGTGGTGGAAAGGAACTTGAAATGTATTAAAGAGAAATTAAAACTAATTGAATGTGGAAACAGTGTGTTTTATATTTAACTGTTAGTGTTCAAACCTCACAATTGTTTCAATGAGAAAATAGAATTAGCTGTTGCAATCTGCTTACCAACCAAAAGGACCTATGGTATAAATGTAAAAAAAAGGTAATGGGCTGACCTTTTGACCCTAGCAGAGCTAGGGTCGAAACTTTAGGCCATTAACTATTTTTTTATTTTTTTTTAATGTGATATTTGTGTGTGAAATGCAGTGGAAATGTTCTCCATTTTTGCACAGACCTTTGCTTGCCTGGAAAGATCCAAGTTTTGATTTGTTCATATTGCATCTAATTATGTGTTTCATATTGGTCGCTATCCATTCAT
This sequence comes from Leptasterias polaris, assembly GCA_037783415.1. NCBI lineage: Eukaryota > Metazoa > Echinodermata > Asteroidea > Forcipulatida > Asteriidae > Leptasterias > Leptasterias polaris. The sequence goes on from JAZGTN010000089.1 coordinate 1,706,639, forward strand.
CCCTTGACCTACTTAAGGGTCATAACCTTTAACCTCTGTAATAACACCTGTCACTTGATCCCCTTAAAACTAGGCCCCCAGTGTCAGTATAGAGGTCCATGTGCAACGGATAACGCCTGCGAAAACGGTGGAACATGCCAACAGACCTATCTCGACAACGGAAGCTTCAGCTTTCAGTGTGACTGCCCAATCGGATTTAATGGCACCAACTGCGAGTTGGAAATTAACTGGTGTGATAGTAACCCGTGTCAGAATGAGGGCAGTAACTGCACAAGTACTACAGAGACGTTTATGTGCGACTGCGGACCAGGATGGGAAGGTAAGACCAAGATTATTGTAATATAAAAGGTAGAGTCATAGATTAGTTACCACTCCAAAAATGAACTACCATAAAAACGTATTTGGTGAGAAGCACTGCAATATAAGCTACCTTAAGGATTCCCTTCTAAGCAATATGGTTTGGATAATTTTACCCCAATACCTTTGAATCTAAGATGAATCGTTTCTCAGATTTCTGAGGGTTGTGTCCGCTCGTGAATTGTTGCAGCCAGAGAAGTGGTTGGTACCCACTGTCACCTCGTCTAAGCGTGGATGGATTCAACACTCTTGTGAAATTACTGTGACAGTTTTCTCAGCAAGTAGACATTGTGTTCAGCTGAAAGTTTCACATGTGACTTTTATTATATCTTTCTTGATAACTTTGCCTTTAAACCAGCATTACATAGACAAAAAACAATCGTTAACCCAACCTTTAAACACTGCTGAGCAGTCAAGTGCATTGCACCCAAGCTCTGGTGTTTGTGATAGCAGAGGGTAGGTTTGAGTCCTGGTATTGACACTTGTGTCCTTAAGCAAGACACTTAACCATTATTGCTCCCTCCCTCTGTTGATGCATAAATCAACAGGGCCCTTGTGTTGTGTAATGCATGTAAAAGTACCAAGTACACTTAACGTTAAGAGATGGGAGTTTGCCTCAGTGCCTGGCATGGTTGGCTGCAGATTGCATTGCATCATGCCGTACAAGGTGCTATATAAATGGTTGTTATTTCTAAACAGTCTTAAGAGCACATTCTTATTGGCAAGCTTCAATTTCTCACTGAATTCCATTTATCCATTCAAACAGGTACATTCTGTCATGTGAAGTTACCAGACTGTGCCAGCGGTGCATGTCAGAACAATGCAACGTGCAAGGATCTAGACTACGGTTACGAATGCACCTGTACTCCTGGTTACAGTGGAAACGACTGTGAGACAAATATCAATGAGTGTCTTAGCACTCCGTGTCAAAATAACGGCAGCTGTACCGATGCAGTCAACGATTTCTTGTGTGATTGTACCGGCACCGGTAAGATATGTTGATTTTTATGTGATGGGTATGTATGGGTATAGACCATGTGGGAGTGACCTTATACATTCTAATGCATTTCCTGACAGGCAAGATACTACACAGGCCATATGGGAAAATTTACATTTTGTGTCATCATTTTCACATAAAAATCAGACAGTGCAATCTCCATAAAACATAAAATTTATTGTTTTCTCCCATTGAACTGTGTACAAATTGTGCCTGCAGGAAGTCCAGGCTCTGTGGCTCTTTTGTAAACATATGATGTCTCAGGTCACATGGTCTATAGAATAAGTGCTCGTCTGAATTGACTTCTACAAGCTATACTATGGCTACAGACACTAGTGGTTGGCAAACACCATAGAGTTGTGCACTAAGCAGACGCGCAAACGCGTCTGCGTCACGCCACCATCAGCCCCACACAAAAAGGCGCAATGTTCCATCATTTACCCAACCAAAGTGTTAGTGCGCACGCGTGATGTGCAGTTTACATATTTCATGGGTAGGGTCTATTGGCGGCATCGGCTGCATAGATGCTTCATCATCAGAAGTAAAGGGCATCCTTAGCAACACTGCAGCTCAGAATCCAATGAAGAGACTTGCAGTTGAGTGTCTAACTGTGTGATCAATATTCTCATCTCTCCCACCTCAGGATACAATGGTTCGAACTGCTCCATCGACATCGACGAATGCAACACCACTCCCTGCCTAAACAATGGCACCTGTGTTAATCAACCTGGTAGCTTCAAGTGTGAGTGTGTGGAAGGTTACGTCGGTGCTACCTGTTTCTTGGCCGATCCCTGTATCTTTGTGAAGCCTTGTAAGAATCAAGCCTCATGTGATTATTACATCACACCGGACGGTCTGACTATTGAATACGTCTGCTCTTGCGGCGACAACTACGGAGATAAAAATTGTGATAGGGTAAGATATTTAAGATTATCTTGAGGAAAGCATAGTGTGTTTGGGGAGAAGTGGTTGAAGGGGGAAGGGGGAGAGGTTTGAGGGACTGAGAAGGGGGTTTGAGGGAGTGAGGGGACATGGTGGAAGGGGAAGGGGTTTGAAGGTAGGGGAAAGGTGGTTTGGGACGGGCTGAAGGGAGTGGGGTTTGAAGGGTTGGGTGACTGAGGGGTATAACGTGTGGGTAGTTGATGGTGTGAGGGGAGTAGTTGATGGGGTAAGGATTTGAGGGAGAAGGGGGACATGGTGGAAGGGGTTTGAGGGTATGAGGAGAGCGGGTTTGAGGGAACGAGGGGGAGGAGAAGGATTTATACTTTTTGAACAAAGCAAGAACATATCAAACAAAATCTAGTCAACTTTGAGAGAGGACTTGGAATTTGTGAACTCTGGGCTGTTGTTATTTTAAAAAGTTGTGACTTGTTAGTGTGTCAATAGGAGGAAGAACTAAAAGGGTGTGTACTGGTTACATAGTGCGAGGGTTGGTAATGAATTCTTTTCTTTGTCTTTCTTGTAGTTCATCGGTGATCAGACCAACTGGGCTATGATTGGTGGAATAACAGGAGGCGCAATCGTCCTTCTGATTGTCATCATTGTTCTGGGCGTCTTTCTCATCAATGTCAAGAACAAGAGGGCAACAAGGGGGACGTACAGCCCAAGTCGGCAGGAGATCTCGGGATCCAGGGTAGAGATGGACAATATACTCAAGTTACCCAACGAGGAAAGACTTATTTAAATGCTCACAGATTGTTTTAATTTGTGAAGTGATATAGACAGTGTGTGAATGTAAGCGATACGTTTCTGATTCGTTATAGAATAGCTACTGCAGTGGAAGCCATAGTCAAAGCCACTCAATCAGACACAGCCATGAAAGATTTGTTCATTCAGCCAATCCCATACCATCATTAGAAGTGATCATTTTAAACGCTGCTACTTGTTGGGTTTTCTTATATGCTAGTACTATCAAAATCTAAAATGTTTCAGTACCCACTGCCTCTAGCTACCAGGCAATCTCGGTGGTCTAGTGGTAAGATATCTGCTCTAGAATGGCAAAGGTCATAGGTTCGAATCCCACTCAAGTAATACGCCAGTGGATTTTTTTCACTGGACTCGAGGAAAGGACCAAATGTAAAACCAAATAATACTATCAAAATCATCTCCGTATGAACCACAACAAGGGACCAGACAAGTTGTTGAGTGTCAGGTGGGTTGGAATCAAGCCCATTTGGCTATGGCTTTCTGTTGGCTATGGCTTAAGCTGCTGGCTAAGCCATTAACTGTTGGCAGCAATGTTGAAGAACAGGATTTGTCATGTTCTCCTATAGCCACTGTTGAATCCTTCACTTGGGACACCACCTCAGTTTAAACAGTTGCAATGGCAAGTCCCATCGATTTTTTAAATATTTTTATTCACGTTAAAAAGTTTTTTAAATTTAAAAGACTTTTTTTAGAGGTTATAATGATTCCAGAATTCTAGTTTTAAAGATTAATAATTTTTTTAATAGTGCGTTTGGAATTTAGGATGGTAAAATATCAGAACCTAGACCATGAAGGAAAGTGTTTGAGAACCAATGTTCAATCAAAAATGTTCACTTTGTGTTTCACTTAGGTTGAAATTAGAATCAACTTGCTGCCTCGCGTTTTACATTTGTGTGGCTTTAAGTTTGACTTCATTTTTTATGTCTAGCTGCGTATTCGTATTTTGTAAAGGTTTTAGACAATGCTTTTTATTGCGAGTTAGAATGTACCAATCTGCCTGCAGCATAGAACGTGCCTTTTCACCGTCCAAAATCTGCCAACATGAAGTGAAAGAAACGCGAATTGACGCAACAATAATGAACTTTTACTCAATGTAAATATATTTATATATGTATATTAAACACCTGTTTGCGCTCATAATTATTTTAAATTTGTTAAACGTTGGTTTTTAACCGATTAAATCTGATCAACTCATTCCCATTTCGCTTTTCTCAAACAGAACTAAAAGGTTTGCAGAAGGTGAAATCAAACTTTAGCGTCTCGGTCTTTTAAATTAGTATTGTATGCTTTTTAGGGGGAATTTATGTTTGCAGTTTGTTTTGTATCTAAATTTGTTGATATTTATTCAGTTTGGTTTTTGAAATGTGAACACACTCAGAAAATTGCTTTTGCTGTTAGGCAATATTTACGTAGGTAGCTGCTAGCTGGTCTTTTTACATCATTAAATTCCACTGATACATTCCTCTATATTCATCCATTGATGTGTCCACTTGGCTTAAACCATAGAGTTTTATAATAGAACTAGACAAGAAGCATTTTTGGCCATTGAGAAAATGGTGCTGACCCATAGTATAATACAGTTTACGCACCAGTTCACACCACCACCATTTTGTAAGTGGACATCTGTATTTAATTTACCCATAGGGATTCGAACCCATGGTGGACCAGTGCGGTTACGTGTGTGTAATTAAAGTGCACCGTCTAGTTCTAGTATACAACTCTATGGCCTAAACCAACCCTCAGAGAATTTGGCCTCCATGTGACCTGTCATTCCCTTTTTGCTCCCTGAAATTATAATTCTTCACAACGTCAACAACAGATTTGCAAACTTCAAACTTTGAAATTCATTTTGCTGTATAAAGGGACATTCATAACAAAACATCGTTGTTTGTGAACAGGTAGTCTGCAAGTTGTCTTTCCACGTACAGGCTGCTTGTTTTGGTCGTTAACATCCCTAATAAAGCAAAAAGAATTTCACATTTTGGAAGTCTGCAAATCTGTTGTTGACAGCTCATTCCACGTATTTGTAGTTTGTATTTTCACTATAAGTTTTTGCTGCCAAATCTCTCAATAACTAAAAGGCTGTTGAGGCATGGAGGGGGTCACAACTTTTGTTATCATCGTCGTTGGTTTGACATATATCAGTTTAAACCAAAATATTGTAAATAGCTTCCTTTTCTAACCCTGTGCTGTTTTACTCAATTGTAGCTAACCACTTGATAAGATGTTCTACATTTCAAAAGTTGCAGTTGCTAGTACAAGGCTTAAAATATCTTTATAAAATAATTTTAACATGATGTTATAACCAACCAAAGAAACATTTTATAAGGTCAGGTGTTTTCATAGTAGTTAAGACAAACTTTTACTAAGTAATGTTATAAGATATCTCAGATTCTTTATTGAATTGTAGATATTGACATATTTGTACACATTTAGTATTGATCTTTACAAAATAAGGGTTTAGCTTAGGGTTTAGTTCTCACGTCTGATCCGGTCAAATTTGTTTGTCACAAATTCTTGGTGACACATCCAAGTATTTTGCACATTCTAATTTAGATTTTCACACAGTGCGTTATATATTCATACATTATGGTAGGATCTTTACGCACTCTGGGTCAGATTTCCACTAATCCTGGGTCAAATTTTGACTAATTCCATGTTAATTTTTCACAAATTCCAGGTCAAATTTTCCCCAATTCCAGGTTAAATTTTCACTCACTATGGTTTAGAATTGTATGCATTCTTGGTAAGATTTTCGACTAAAAATTTCCTTAATTCTTTTAATCGACTGTTTTAAATGTCCAAACAATCCAATCTGAACACATTCTTGTCGAGGGCAAATCATAAAGACATGTTGATTGTATTTAGACTAAAATGTTGTGTATGAATGAATTGTACTAAGTGAACAATATTTGTAAATATGGTACCAGGGTGAGGGAATAATTAATGCAGTACTACTCAAAGCTTATGATAAAGTACGTAGAAGACTATTTAAATAGTCAAGTACAATTTTTGTATTCTGACTAAATTTATGCATAATTTTTAGAGGTGCTGATTTTAAATGTTTGTAATTATCTCATTTTAGTATCTGTCAAATCTCATTATTGGAATATTTAATCAGATGCCCAGGAAATTGTTGATTTTCGGGTGGGGGCGGTAAACAAAATACAGTTGAAATAACAGTTATTATTTTCCAATTCCAAGAAATGTTTTGTGGAACAAATTTAGTAAATTTTAGATTATCAGCAACACAATGTGAATTTAGATGTCAAAGAAGGTTTTTGTGTTTTTATCAAAGAACGGGGTTTACGTTACCTGGGGTCGATTTCACAAAGAGCTAAGATTGATCTTAAGTGGGAATCAATTTTTTCTGCTAAGCAAAGTTTAATGTCACAATACAGATCACTGTGGTAATACTGACAACTCATCTTCAGATGAATCTTAGTGCTTTGTGAAATTGAACCCTTCCATTTTTTTTAAAACGAAGAACAGTCCAAGTAGTTTTACTCTTAAAATATGAGCGATTTCGTGACAATATTTTTGATGGATGTAAATACGTTGGTTACAAATTAGTGTTTTAATTGTCACAGGCAAAATATATATTTTAGTATTCCCAAAATCTAATCAGTGTCTAAATTGCTTCTGTATTTTTGTACTTAAAAGTGACCTGCTTAGTCAGGTGTAGAGCAAGGCTTTCCCCTTGTAATGTTGGCTCAAATTACATGAAACGCTGAAAGGAATGATTATATGAAATGTCAAAAGGAATGAACAGCAAAACTTACCTCATGTAATTTTGGCTCACTTTGCAATGCTTACACCTTGTAAATTTGATTTTTTTTTTTTTTTGGTGGAAAATGGACAAAAATGCAAAAGGCATGGACATCAAGGCTTACTCCTTCTAACTTTAGCTCAAATGACATGAAACATCAGAAGGAATAAACAGCAAGGCTTACCCCTTGTAAGTTTGGCTCAAATGACATGAAACATCATCATGAACAGGGGCGGATCCAGGATTTGTTTTACCGTGGGGCACAACGGTGCACCCAGGATTCGTATTAGGGGGCTAAAACAAATTTGGTGGGGTCCAGGGGCCGGCCTCTTGGCCCCTGGTGGGGACCAGGGGCGAAGCCCCGCTGGGTGTCCAGGGGGAAACGCCCTCTGAAGCTCTGAGCCTTTGGCGTTTTGAGGGGTGAAAAATCAAGCCTCCATATGCCTAAAACAAAAAGTTTGAAGCCCGACTTTATTCTGACGGATAATGACATGACCAATCCGTTACTTCACGTTGCAGAATGGTGCAGTAATTTGTAATGGGAACAGTAGCTTGTGTGGTTAGGGCAGGTTTTCAGTTGTACTGACCCTGGTTCGAATCCCACTACTACCTATTATTTTCTTTTATTAAGTCACCGTTTTCACATTGTATTATTTAAGTAGTGTTTAAAATCACCTTCAAACACCAACGGGCACCGCGGTGCACTGGATTGTTCGCATGCGTGCAGTCCAGAGCTGGTACACCCGGTTCGAGCCCTACTCCTATCAATGTAAGGGACATGACTTTTACTGCTGGCCGCTGTAATGGATTGGGGTTCCGTCATGTCTCTCCCCAAAGTGGGTAGGGTGATTATTCCGGGTGGGAAAGGACAAGGAGGGACCGGGAACTAGCCAATCCCTGAAGGGAACTACATGGGTGATCACCCTGCTGGTTCGACCAGACTTTGAGTCCCCTGAACGCTTGGTCGTCACTCTGACTAACTTTCTGCACAAATTTGTTTTAACTTCAAATTCTTTTTAAGGTATAGACTGTATCCTCATTCCTTTTGACGTTTCATGTAAAATGAGCCAAAATCGCAAGGGGGTATACTATAAGCCTTGCTGTCCATTCCTTTTGACGTTTCAATTAATTTCAGCTAAAATTACAAGGGGTAGGCCTAATTCTCGCTGTTCATTCCTTTTGACGTTTCCAGTAATTTCTGCCAAAAATAACAAGTGGTAAGCCTTACTGTTCATTCCTTTTGACGTTTCATGTAACTTAAGCTAAAATTACAAGGGGTAAGCTTTGCTGTTTATTTCTTTTTACGTTTCAAGTAATTTGAGCTTAAATTACAAGGGGTAAGCCTGCTGTCCAATATTCCTTTGACGTTTCAACAAATTTCAGCTAAAAATACAACGGGTAAGCCTTGCTGTCCATTCCTTTTATTAACCTTTCATGTAAATTGAGCCAAAATCGCAAGGGGTGCATGGGATAAGGGCTTGGGACTACAGATGCATTTTAATCTTGATTTTGAGGCATCGTTATATCGAAAATCAGGCAATATCTTAAAAAGTTGCCAACGTAGTCGGCTCAAGCCAAGAGTTTTCTGCTCCTCGCACTCCGTTTTACCTCTGTACCAAATTTCAGGCGATTTGGAAACAACATTTTTTCGGCCGATTTTGGCAAAAACGGCAAGGGGGTAGTCCAGTCATTTTTTCAGTCTCGAAAATTTTTTCTCTCCGATTTGCCTCAAAATTTAACCAAAGAGACTCCGTTGTATGTAGAAGACGGTCGCCGAGTTGCAGGTGCTTGGGATAAGGGCTTGGGACTACAGATGCATTTTAATCTTGATTTTGAGGCATCGTTATATCGAAAATCAGGCAATATCTTAAAAAGTTGCCAACGTAGTCGGCTCAAGCCAAGAGTTTTCTGCTCCTCGCACTCCGTTTTACCTCTGTACCAAATTTCAGGCGATTTGGAAACAACATTTTTTCGGCCGATTTTGGCAAAAACGGCAAGGGGGTAGTCCAGTCATTTTTTCAGTCTCGAAAATTTTTTCTCTCCGATTTGCCTCAAAATTAAACCAAAGAGACTCCGTTGTATGTAGAAGACGGTCGCCGAGTTGCAGGTGCTTGGGATAAGGGCTTGGGACTACAGATGCATTTTAATCTTGATTTTGAGGCATCGTTATATCGAAAATCAGGCGTTTTGAGGGGTGAAAAATCAAGCCTCCATATGCCTAAAACAAAAAGTTTGAGGCCCGTCTTTATTCTGACGGATAATGACATGACCAATCCGTTACTTCACGTTGCAGAATGGTGCAGTAATTTGTAATGGGAACAGTAGCTTGTGTGGTTAGGGCAGGTTTTCAGTTGTACTGACCCTGGTTCGAATCCCACTACTACCTATTATTTTCTTTTATTAAGTCACCGTTTTCACATTGTATTATTTAAGTAGTGTTTAAAATCACCTTCAAACACCAACGGGCACCGCGGTGCACTGGATTGTTCGCATGCGTGCAGTCCAGAGCTGGTACACCCGGTTCGAGCCCTACTCCTATCTGCTGGCCGCTGTAATGGATTGGGGTTCCGTCATGTCTCTCCCCAAAGTGGGTAGGGTGATTATTCCGGGTGGGAAAGGACAAGGAGGGACCGGGAACTAGCCAATCCCTGAAGGGAACTACATGGGTGATCACCCTGCTGGTTCGACCAGACTTTGAGTCCCCTGAACGCTTGGTCGTCACTCTGACTAACTTTCTGCACAAATTTGTTTTAACTTCAAATTCTTTTTAAGGTATAGACTGTATCCTCATTCCTTTTGACGTTTCATGTAAAATGAGCCAAAATCGCAAGGGGGTATACTATAAGCCTTGCTGTCCATTCCTTTTGACGTTTCAATTAATTTCAGCTAAAATTACAAGGGGTAGGCCTAATTCTCGCTGTTCATTCCTTTTGACGTTTCCAGTAATTTCTGCCAAAAATAACAAGTGGTAAGCCTTACTGTTCATTCCTTTTGACGTTTCATGTAACTTAAGCTAAAATTACAAGGGGTAAGCTTTGCTGTTTATTTCTTTTTACGTTTCAAGTAATTTGAGCTTAAATTACAAGGGGTAAGCCTGCTGTCCAATATTCCTTTGACGTTTCAACAAATTTCAGCTAAAAATACAACGGGTAAGCCTTGCTGTCCATTCCTTTTATTAACCTTTCATGTAAATTGAGCCAAAATCGCAAGGGGTGCTTGGGATAAGGGCTTGGGACTACAGATGCATTTTAATCTTGATTTTGAGGCATCGTTATATCGAAAATCAGGCAATATCTTAAAAAGTTGCCAACGTAGTCGGCTCAAGCCAAGAGTTTTCTGCTCCTCGCACTCCGTTTTACCTCTGTACCAAATTTCAGGCGATTTGGAAACAACATTTTTTCGGCCGATTTTGGCAAAAACGGCAAGGGGGTAGTCCAGTCATTTTTTCAGTCTCGAAAATTTGTTCTCTCCGATTTGCCTCAAAATTAAACCAAAGAGACTCCGTTGTATGTAGAAGACGGTCGCCGAGTTGCAGGTGCTTGGGATAAGGGCTTGGGACTACAGATGCATTTTAATCTTGATTTTGAGGCATCGTTATATCGAAAATCAGGCAATATCTTAAAAAGTTGCCAACGTAGTCGGCTCAAGCCAAGAGTTTTCTGCTCCTCGCACTCCGTTTTACCTCTGTACCAAATTTCAGGCGATTTGGAAACAACATTTTTTCGGCCGATTTTGGCAAAAACGGCAAGGGGGTAGTCCAGTCATTTGTTCAGTCTCGAACATTTTTTCTCTCCGATTTGCCTCAAAATTAAACCAAAGAGACTCCGTTGTATGTAGAAGACGGTCGCCGAGTTGCAGGTGCTTGGGATAAGGGCTTGGGACTACAGATGCATTTTAATCTTGATTTTGAGGCATCGTTATATCGAAAATCAGGCAATATCTTAAAAAGTTGCCAACGTAGTCGGCTCAAGCCAAGAGTTTTCTGCTCCTCGCACTCCGTTTTACCTCTGTACCAAATTTCAGGCGATTTGGAAACAACATTTTTTCGGCCGATTTTGGCAAAAACGGCAAGGGGGTAGTCCAGTCATTTTTTCAGTCTCGAAAATTTTTTCTCTCCGATTTGCCTCAAAATTAAACCAAAGAGACTCCGTTGTATGTAGAAGACGGTCGCCGAGTTGCAGGTGCTTGGGATAAGGGCTTGGGACTACAGATGCATTTTAATCTTGATTTTGAGGCATCGTTATATCGAAAATCAGGCAATATCTTAAAAAGTTGCCAACGTAGTCGGCTCAAGCCAAGAGTTTTCTGCTCCTCGCACTCCGTTTTACCTCTGTACCAAATTTCAGGCGATTTGGAAACAACATTTTTTCGGCCGATTTTGGCAAAAACGGCAAGGGGGTAGTCCAGTCATTTGTTCAGTCTCGAACATTTTTTCTCTCCGATTTGCCTCAAAATTAAACCAAAGAGACTCCGTTGTATGTAGAAGACGGTCGCCGAGTTGCAGGTGCTTGGGATAAGGGCTTGGGACTACAGATGCATTTTAATCTTGATTTTGAGGCATCGTTATATCGAAAATCAGGCAATATCTTAAAAAGTTGCCAACGTAGTCGGCTCAAGCCAAGAGTTTTCTGCTCCTCGCACTCCGTTTTACCTCTGTACCAAATTTCAGGCGATTTGGAAACAACATTTTTTCGGCCGATTTTGGCAAAAACGGCAAGGGGGTAGTCCAGTCATTTTTTCAGTCTCGAAAATTTTTTCTCTCCGATTTGCCTCAAAATTAAACCAAAGAGACTCCGTTGTATGTAGAAGACGGTCGCCGAGTTGCAGGTGCTTGGGATAAGGGCTTGGGACTACAGATGCATTTTAATCTTGATTTTGAGGCATCGTTATATCGAAAATCAGGCAATATCTTAAAAAGTTGCCAACGTAGTCGGCTCAAGCCAAGAGTTTTCTGCTCCTCGCACTCCGTTTTACCTCTGTACCAAATTTCAGGCGATTTGGAAACAACATTTTTTCGGCCGATTTTGGCAAAAACGGCAAGGGGGTAGTCCAGTCATTTGTTCAGTCTCGAAATTTTTTTCTCTCCGATTTGCCTCAAAATTAAACCAAAGAGACTCCGTTGTATGTAGAAGACGGTCGCCGAGTTACAGGTGCTTGGGATAAGGGCTTGGGACTACAGATGCATTTTAATCTTGATTTTGAGGCATCGTTATATCGAAAATCAGGCAATATCTTAAAAAGTTGCCAACGTAGTCGGCTCAAGCCAAGAGTTTTCTGCTCCTCGCACTCCGTTTTACCTCTGTACCAAATTTCAGGCGATTTGGAAACAACATTTTTTCGGCCGATTTTGGCAAAAACGGCAAGGGGGTAGTCCAGTCATTTTTTCAGTCTCGAACATTTTTTCTCTCCGATTTGCCTCAAAATTAAACCAAAGAGACTCCGTTGTATGTAGAAGACGGTCGCCGAGTTGCAGGTGCTTGGGATAAGGGCTTGGGACTACAGATGCATTTTAATCTTGATTTTGAGGCATCGTTATATCGAAAATCAGGCAATATCTTAAAAAGTTGCCAACGTAGTCGGCTCAAGCCAAGAGTTTTCTGCTCCTCGCACTCCGTTTTACCTCTGTACCAAATTTCAGGCGATTTGGAAACAACATTTTTTCGGCCGATTTTGGCAAAAACGGCAAGGGGGTAGTCCAGTCATTTTTTCAGTCTCGAACATTTTTTCTCTCCGATTTGCCTCAAAATTAAACCAAAGAGACTCCGTTGTATGTAGAAGACGGTCGCCGAGTTGCAGGTGCTTGGGATAAGGGCTTGGGACTACAGATGCATTTTAATCTTGATTTTGAGGCATCGTTATATCGAAAATCAGGCAATATCTTAAAAAGTTGCCAACGTAGTCGGCTCAAGCCAAGAGTTTTCTGCTCCTCGCACTCCGTTTTACCTCTGTACCAAATTTCAGGCGATTTGGAAACAACATTTTTTCGGCCGATTTTGGCAAAAACGGCAAGGGGGTAGTCCAGTCATTTTTTCAGTCTCGAACATTTTTTCTCTCCGATTTGCCTCAAAATTAAACCAAAGAGACTCCGTTGTATGTAGAAGACGGTCGCCGAGTTGCAGGTGCTTGGGATAAGGGCTTGGGACTACAGATGCATTTTAATCTTGATTTTGAGGCATCGTTATATCGAAAATCAGGCAATATCTTAAAAAGTTGCCAACGTAGTCGGCTCAAGCCAAGAGTTTTCTGCTCCTCGCACTCCGTTTTACCTCTGTACCAAATTTCAGGCGATTTGGAAACAACATTTTTTCGGCCGATTTTGGCAAAAACGGCAAGGGGGTAGTCCAGTCATTTTTTCAGTCTCGAACATTTTTTCTCTCCGATTTGCCTCAAAATTAAACCAAAGAGACTCCGTTGTATGTAGAAGACGGTCGCCGAGTTGCAGGTGCTTGGGATAAGGGCTTGGGACTACAGATGCATTTTAATCTTGATTTTGAGGCATCGTTATATCGAAAAACAGGCAATATCTTAAAAAGTTGCCAACGTAGTCGGCTCAAGCCAAGAGTTTTCTGCTCCTCGCACTCCGTTTTACCTCTGTACCAAATTTCAGGCGATTTGGAAACAAAAAATTTTCGGCCGATTTTGGCAAAAACGGCAAGGGGGTAGTCCAGTCATTTTTTCAGTCTCGAACATTTTTTCTCTCCGATTTGCCTCAAAATTAAACCAAAGAGACTCCGTTGTATGTAGAAGACGGTCGCCGAGTTGCAGGTGCTTGGGATAAGGGCTTGGGACTACAGATGCATTTTAATCTTGATTTTGAGGCATCGTTATATCGAAAATCAGGCAATATCTTAAAAAGTTGCCAACGTAGTCGGCTCAAGCCAAGAGTTTTCTGCTCCTCGCACTCCGTTTTACCTCTGTACCAAATTTCAGGCGATTTGGAAACAACATTTTTTCGGCCGATTTTGGCAAAAACGGCAAGGGGGTAGTCCAGTCATTTTTTCAGTCTCGAAAAATTTTTCTCTCCGATTTGCCTCAAAATTAAACCAAAGAGACTCCGTTGTATGTAGAAGACGGTCGCCGAGTTGCAGGTGCTTGGGATAAGGGCTTGGGACTACAGATGCATTTTAATCTTGATTTTGAGGCATCGTTATATCGAAAATCAGGCAATATCTTAAAAAGTTGCCAACGTAGTCGGCTCAAGCCAAGAGTTTTCTGCTCCTCGCACTCCGTTTTACCTCTGTACCAAATTTCAGGCGATTTGGAAACAACATTTTTTCGGCCGATTTTGGCAAAAACGGCAAGGGGGTAGTCCAGTCATTTGTTCAGTCTCGAACATTTTTTCTCTCCGATTTGCCTCAAAATTAAACCAAAGAGACTCCGTTGTATGTAGAAGACGGTCGCCGAGTTGCAGGTGCTTGGGATAAGGGCTTGGGACTACAGATGCATTTTAATCTTGATTTTGAGGCATCGTTATATCGAAAATCAGGCAATATCTTAAAAAGTTGCCAACGTAGTCGGCTCAAGCCAAGAGTTTTCTGCTCCTCGCACTCCGTTTTACCTCTGTACCAAATTTCAGGCGATTTGGAAACAACATTTTTTCGGCCGATTTTGGCAAAAACGGCAAGGGGGTAGTCCAGTCATTTTTTCAGTCTCGAACATTTTTTCTCTCCGATTTGCCTCAAAATTAAACCAAAGAGACTCCGTTGTATGTAGAAGACGGTCGCCGAGTTGCAGGTGCTTGGGATAAGGGCTTGGGACTACAGATGCATTTTAATCTTGATTTTGAGGCATCGTTATATCGAAAATCAGGCAATATCTTAAAAAGTTGCCAACGTAGTCGGCTCAAGCCAAGAGTTTTCTGCTCCTCGCACTCCGTTTTACCTCTGTACCAAATTTCAGGCGATTTGGAAACAACATTTTTTCGGCCGATTTTGGCAAAAACGGCAAGGGGGTAGTCCAGTCATTTTTTCAGTCTCGAAAATTTTTTCTCTCCGATTTGCCTCAAAATTAAACCAAAGAGACTCCGTTGTATGTAGAAGACGGTCGCCGAGTTGCAGGTGCTTGGGATAAGGGCTTGGGACTACAGATGCATTTTAATCTTGATTTTGAGGCATCGTTATATCGAAAATCAGGCAATATCTTAAAAAGTTGCCAACGTAGTCGGCTCAAGCCAAGAGTTTTCTGCTCCTCGCACTCCGTTTTACCTCTGTACCAAATTTCAGGCGATTTGGAAACAACATTTTTTCGGCCGATTTTGGCAAAAACGGCAAGGGGGTAGTCCAGTCATTTGTTCAGTCTCGAAATTTTTTTCTCTCCGATTTTTCTCAAAATTAAACCAAAGAGACTCCGTTGTATGTAGAAGACGGTCGCCGAGTTACAGGTGCTTGGGATAAGGGCTTGGGACTACAGATGCATTTTAATCTTGATTTTGAGGCATCGTTATATCGAAAATCAGGCAATATCTTAAAAAGTTGCCAACGTAGTCGGCTCAAGCCAAGAGTTTTCTGCTCCTCGCACTCCGTTTTACCTCTGTACCAAATTTCAGGCGATTTGGAAACAACATTTTTTCGGCCGATTTTGGCAAAAACGGCAAGGGGGTAGTCCAGTCATTTTTTCAGTCTCGAACATTTTTTCTCTCCGATTTGCCTCAAAATTAAACCAAAGAGACTCCGTTGTATGTAGAAGACGGTCGCCGAGTTGCAGGTGCTTGGGATAAGGGCTTGGGACTACAGATGCATTTTAATCTTGATTTTGAGGCATCGTTATATCGAAAATCAGGCAATATCTTAAAAAGTTGCCAACGTAGTCGGCTCAAGCCAAGAGTTTTCTGCTCCTCGCACTCCGTTTTACCTCTGTACCAAATTTCAGGCGATTTGGAAACAACATTTTTTCGGCCGATTTTGGCAAAAACGGCAAGGGGGTAGTCCAGTCATTTTTTCAGTCTCGAACATTTTTTCTCTCCGATTTGCCTCAAAATTAAACCAAAGAGACTCCGTTGTATGTAGAAGACGGTCGCCGAGTTGCAGGTGCTTGGGATAAGGGCTTGGGACTACAGATGCATTTTAATCTTGATTTTGAGGCATCGTTATATCGAAAATCAGGCAATATCTTAAAAAGTTGCCAACGTAGTCGGCTCAAGCCAAGAGTTTTCTGCTCCTCGCACTCCGTTTTACCTCTGTACCAAATTTCAGGCGATTTGGAAACAAAATTTTTTCGGCCGATTTTGGCAAAAACGGCAAGGGGGTAGTCCAGTCATTTTTTCAGTCTCGAACATTTTTTCTCTCCGATTTGCCTCAAAATTAAACCAAAGAGACTCCGTTGTATGTAGAAGACGGTCGCCGAGTTGCAGGTGCTTGGGATAAGGGCTTGGGACTACAGATGCATTTTAATCTTGATTTTGAGGCATCGTTATATCGAAAATCAGGCAATATCTTAAAAAGTTGCCAACGTAGTCGGCTCAAGCCAAGAGTTTTCTGCTCCTCGCACTCCGTTTTACCTCTGTACCAAATTTCAGGCGATTTGGAAACAACATTTTTTCGGCCGATTTTGGCAAAAACGGCAAGGGGGTAGTCCAGTCATTTTTTCAGTCTCGAAAATTTTTTCTCTCCGATTTGCCTCAAAATTAAACCAAAGAGACTCCGTTGTATGTAGAAGACGGTCGCCGAGTTGCAGGTGCTTGGGATAAGGGCTTGGGACTACAGATGCATTTTAATCTTGATTTTGAGGCATCGTTATATCGAAAATCAGGCAATATCTTAAAAAGTTGCCAACGTAGTCGGCTCAAGCCAAGAGTTTTCTGCTCCTCGCACTCCGTTTTACCTCTGTACCAAATTTCAGGCGATTTGGAAACAACATTTTTTCGGCCGATTTTGGCAAAAACGGCAAGGGGGTAGTCCAGTCATTTTTTCAGTCTCGAAAATTTTTTCTCTCCGATTTGCCTCAAAATTAAACCAAAGAGACTCCGTTGTATGTAGAAGACGGTCGCCGAGTTGCAGGTGCTTGGGATAAGGGCTTGGGACTACAGATGCATTTTAATCTTGATTTTGAGGCATCGTTATATCGAAAATCAGGCAATATCTTAAAAAGTTGCCAACGTAGTCGGCTCAAGCCAAGAGTTTTCTGCTCCTCGCACTCCGTTTTACCTCTGTACCAAATTTCAGGCGATTTGGAAACAACATTTTTTCGGCCGATTTTGGCAAAAACGGCAAGGGGGTAGTCCAGTCATTTTTTCAGTCTCGAACATTTTTTCTCTCCGATTTGCCTCAAAATTAAACCAAAGAGACTCCGTTGTATGTAGAAGACGGTCGCCGAGTTGCAGGTGCTTGGGATAAGGGCTTGGGACTACAGATGCATTTTAATCTTGATTTTGAGGCATCGTTATATCGAAAATCAGGCAATATCTTAAAAAGTTGCCAACGTAGTCGGCTCAAGCCAAGAGTTTTCTGCTCCTCGCACTCCGTTTTACCTCTGTACCAAATTTCAGGCGATTTGGAAACAACATTTTTTCGGCCGATTTTGGCAAAAACGGCAAGGGGGGTAGTCCAGTCATTTTTTCAGTCTCGAAAATTTTTTCTCTCCGATTTGCCTCAAAATTAAACCAAAGAGACTCCGTTGTATGTAGAAGACGTTCGCCGAGTTGCAGGTGCTTGGGATAAGGGCTTGGGACTACAGATGCATTTTAATCTTGATTTTGAGGCATCGTTATATCGAAAATCAGGCAATATCTTAAAAAGTTGCCAACGTAGTCGGCTCAAGCCAAGAGTTTTCTGCTCCTCGCACTCCGTTTTACCTCTGTACCAAATTTCAGGCGATTTGGAAACAACATTTTTTCGGCCGATTTTGGCAAAAACGGCAAGGGGGTAGTCCAGTCATTTGTTCAGTCTCGAAAAATTTTTCTCTCCGATTTTTCTCAAAATTAAACCAAAGAGACTCCGTTGTATGTAGAAGACGGTCGCCGAGTTACAGGTGCTTGGGATAAGGGGTTGGGACTACAGATGCATTTTAATCTTGATTTTGAGGCATCGTTATATCGAAAATCAGGCAATATCTTAAAAAGTTGCCAACGTAGTCGGCTCAAGCCAAGAGTTTTCTGCTCCTCGCACTCCGTTTTACCTCTGTACCAAATTTCAGGCGATTTGGAAACAACATTTTTTCGGCCGATTTTGGCAAAAACGGCAAGGGGGTAGTCCAGTCATTTTTTCAGTCTCGAAAAATTTTTCTCTCCGATTTGCCTCAAAATTAAACCAAAGAGACTCCGTTGTATGTAGAAGACGGTCGCCGAGTTGCAGGTGCTTGGGATAAGGGCTTGGGACTACAGATGCATTTTAATCTTGATTTTGAGGCATCGTTATATCGAAAATCAGGCGTTTTGAGGGGTGAAAAATCAAGCCTCCATATGCCTAAAACAAAAAGTTTGAGGCCCGTCTTTATTCTGACGGATAATGACATGACCAATCCGTTACTTCACGTTGCAGAATGGTGCAGTAATTTGTAATGGGAACAGTAGCTTGTGTGGTTAGGGCAGGTTTTCAGTTGTACTGACCCTGGTTCGAATCCCACTACTACCTATTATTTTCTTTTATTAAGTCACCGTTTTCACATTGTATTATTTAAGTAGTGTTTAAAATCACCTTCAAACACCAACGGGCACCGCGGTGCACTGGATTGTTCGCATGCGTGCAGTCCAGAGCTGGTACACCCGGTTCGAGCCCTACTCCTATCAATGTAAGGGACATGACTTTTACTGCTGGCCGCTGTAATGGATTGGGGTTCCGTCATGTCTCTCCCCAAAGTGGGTAGGGTGATTATTCCGGGTGGGAAAGGACAAGGACAAGGAGGGACCGGGAACTAGCCAATCCCTGAAGGGAACTACATGGGTGATCACCCTGCTGGTTCGACC
Organism: Leptasterias polaris; assembly: GCA_037783415.1. NCBI lineage: Eukaryota > Metazoa > Echinodermata > Asteroidea > Forcipulatida > Asteriidae > Leptasterias > Leptasterias polaris. The sequence goes on from JAZGTN010000089.1 coordinate 1,725,368, forward strand.
AGACTTTGAGTCCCCTGAACGCTTGGTCGTCACTCTGACTAACTTTCTGCACAAATTTGTTTTAACTTCAAATTCTTTTTAAGGTATAGACTGTATCCTCATTCCTTTTGACGTTTCATGTAAAATGAGCCAAAATCGCAAGGGGGTATACTATAAGCCTTGCTGTCCATTCCTTTTGACGTTTCAATTAATTTCAGCTAAAATTACAAGGGGTAGGCCTAATTCTCGCTGTTCATTCCTTTTGACGTTTCCAGTAATTTCTGCCAAAAATAACAAGTGGTAAGCCTTACTGTTCATTCCTTTTGACGTTTCATGTAACTTAAGCTAAAATTACAAGGGGTAAGCTTTGCTGTTTATTTCTTTTTACGTTTCAAGTAATTTGAGCTTAAATTACAAGGGGTAAGCCTGCTGTCCAATATTCCTTTGACGTTTCAACAAATTTCAGCTAAAAATACAACGGGTAAGCCTTGCTGTCCATTCCTTTTATTAACCTTTCATGTAAATTGAGCCAAAATCGCAAGGGGTGCTTGGGATAAGGGCTTGGGACTACAGATGCATTTTAATCTTGATTTTGAGGCATCGTTATATCGAAAATCAGGCAATATCTTAAAAAGTTGCCAACGTAGTCGGCTCAAGCCAAGAGTTTTCTGCTCCTCGCACTCCGTTTTACCTCTGTACCAAATTTCAGGCGATTTGGAAACAACATTTTTTCGGCCGATTTTGGCAAAAACGGCAAGGGGGTAGTCCAGTCATTTTTTCAGTCTCGAAAATTTTTTCTCTCCGATTTGCCTCAAAATTAAACCAAAGAGACTCCGTTGTATGTAGAAGACGGTCGACGAGTTGCAGGTGCTTGGGATAAGGGCTTGGGACTACAGATGCATTTTAATCTTGATTTTGAGGCATCGTTATATCGAAAATCAGGCAATATCTTAAAAAGTTGCCAACGTAGTCGGCTCAAGCCAAGAGTTTTCTGCTCCTCGCACTCCGTTTTACCTCTGTACCAAATTTCAGGCGATTTGGAAACAACATTTTTTCGGTCGATTTTGGCAAAAACGGCAAGGGGGTAGTCCAGTCATTTTTTCAGTCTCGAAATTTTCTTCTCTCCGATTTGCCTCAAAATTAAACCAAAGAGACTCCGTTGTATGTAGAAGACGGTCGCCGAGTTGCAGGTGCTTGGGATAAGGGCTTGGGACTACAGATGCATTTTAATCTTGATTTTGAGGCATCGTTATATCGAAAATCAGGCGTTTCGAGGGGTGAAAAATCAAGCCTCCATATGCCTAAAACAAAAAGTTTGAGGCCCGTCTTTATTCTGACGGATAATGACATGACCAATCCGTTACTTCACGTTGCAGAATGGTGCAGTAATTTGTAATGGGAACAGTAGCTTGTGTGGTTAGGGCAGGTTTTCAGTTGTACTGACCCTGGTTCGAATCCCACTACTACCTATTATTTTCTTTTATTAAGTCACCGTTTTCACATTGTATTATTTAAGTAGTGTTTAAAATCACCTTCAAACACCAACGGGCACCGCGGTGCACTGGATTGTTCGCATGCGTGCAGTCCAGAGCTGGTACACCCGGTTCGAGCCCTACTCCTATCAATGTAAGGGACATGACTTTTACTGCTGGCCGCTGTAATGGATTGGGGTTCCGTCATGTCTCTCCCCAAAGTGGGTAGGGTGATTATTCCGGGTGGGAAAGGACAAGGAGGGACCGGGAACTAGCCAATCCCTGAAGGGAACTACATGGGTGATCACCCTGCTGGTTCGACCAGACTTTGAGTCCCCTGAACGCTTGGTCGTCACTCTGACTAACTTTCTGCACAAATTTGTTTTAACTTCAAATTCTTTTTAAGGTATAGACTGTATCCTCATTCCTTTTGACGTTTCATGTAAAATGAGCCAAAATCGCAAGGGGGTATACTATAAGCCTTGCTGTCCATTCCTTTTGACGTTTCAATTAATTTCAGCTAAAATTACAAGGGGTAGGCCTAATTCTCGCTGTTCATTCCTTTTGACGTTTCCAGTAATTTCTGCCAAAAATAACAAGTGGTAAGCCTTACTGTTCATTCCTTTTGACGTTTCATGTAACTTAAGCTAAAATTACAAGGGGTAAGCTTTGCTGTTTATTTCTTTTTACGTTTCAAGTAATTTGAGCTTAAATTACAAGGGGTAAGCCTGCTGTCCAATATTCCTTTGACGTTTCAACAAATTTCAGCTAAAAATACAACGGGTAAGCCTTGCTGTCCATTCCTTTTATTAACCTTTCATGTAAATTGAGCCAAAATCGCAAGGGGTGCTTGGGATAAGGGCTTGGGACTACAGATGCATTTTAATCTTGATTTTGAGGCATCGTTATATCGAAAATCAGGCAATATCTTTAAAAGTTGCCAACGTAGTCGGCTCAAGCCAAGAGATTTCTGCTCCTCGCACTCCGTTTTACCTCTGTACCAAATTTCAGGCGATTTGGAAACAACATTTTTTCGGCCGATTTTGGCAAAAACGGCAAGGGGGTAGTCCAGTCATTTTTTCATTCTCGAAAATTTTTTCTCTCCGATTTGCCTCAAAATTAAACCAAAGAGACTCCGTTGTATGTAGAAGACGGTCGCCGAGTTGCAGGTGCTTGGGATAAGGGCTTGGGACTACAGATGCATTTTAATCTTGATTTTGAGGCATCGTTATATCGAAAATCAGGCAATATCTTAAAAAGTTGCCAACGTAGTCGGCTCAAGCCAAGAGTTTTCTGCTCCTCGCACTCCGTTTTACCTCTGTACCAAATTTCAGGCGATTTGGAAACAACATTTTTTCGGCCGTTTTTGGCAAAAACGGCAAGGGGGTAGTCCAGTCATTTGTTCAGTCTCGAAAAAATTTTCTCTCCGATTTTTCTCAAAATTAAACCAAAGAGACTCCGTTGTATGTAGAAGACGGTCGCCGAGTTGCAGGTGCTTGGGATAAGGGCTTGGGACTACAGATGCATTTTAATCTTGATTTTGAGGCATCGTTATATCGAAAATCAGGCAATATCTTAAAAAGTTGCCAACGTAGTCGGCTCAAGCCAAGAGTTTTCTGCTCCTCGCACTCCGTTTTATCTCTGTACCAAATTTCAGGCGATTTGGAAACAACATTTTTTCGGCCGATTTTGGCAAAAACGGCAAGGGGGTAGTCCAGTCATTTTTTCAGTCTCGAAAATTTTTTCTCTCCGATTTGCCTCAAAATTAAACCAAAGAGACTCCGTTGTATGTAGAAGACGGTCGCCGAGTTGCAGGTGCTTGGGATAAGGGCTTGGGACTACAGATGCATTTTAATCTTGATTTTGAGGCATCGTTATATCGAAAAACAGGCAATATCTTAAAAAGTTGCCAACGTAGTCGGCTCAAGCCAAGAGTTTTCTGCTCCTCGCACTCCGTTTTACCTCTGTACCAAATTTCAGGCGATTTGGAAACAACATTTTTTCGGCCGATTTTGGCAAAAACGGCAAGGGGGTAGTCCAGTCATTTTTTCAGTCTCGAAAATTTTTTCTCTCCGATTTGCCTCAAAATTAAACCAAAGAGACTCCGTTGTATGTAGAAGACGGTCGCCGAGTTGCAGGTGCTTGGGATAAGGGCTTGGGACTACAGATGCATTTTAATCTTGATTTTGAGGCATCGTTATATCGAAAAACAGGCAATATCTTAAAAAGTTGCCAACGTAGTCGGCTCAAGCCAAGAGTTTTCTGCTCCTCGCACTCCGTTTTACCTCTGTACCAAATTTCAGGCGATTTGGAAACAACATTTTTTCGGCCGATTTTGGCAAAAACGGCAAGGGGGTAGGTAGTCCAGTCATTTTTTCAGTCTCGAAAATTTTTTCTCTCCGATTTGCCTCAAAATTAAACCAAAGAGACTCCGTTGTATGTAGAAGACGGTCGCCGAGTTGCAGGTGCTTTGGATAAGGGCTTGGGACTACAGATGCATTTTAATCTTGATTTTGAGGCATCGTTATATCGAAAAACAGGCAATATCTTTAAAAGTTGCCAACGTAGTCGGCTCAAGCCAAGAGTTTTCTGCTCCTCGCACTCCGTTTTACCTCTGTACCAAATTTCAGGCGATTTGGAAACAACATTTTTTCGGCCGATTTTGGCAAAAACGGCAAGGGGGTAGTCCAGTCATTTTTTCAGTCTCGAAAATTTTTTCTCTCCGATTTGCCTCAAAATTAAACCAAAGAGACTCCGTTGTATGTAGAAGACGGTCGCCGAGTTGCAGGTGCTTGGGATAAGGGCTTGGGACTACAGATGCATTTTAATCTTGATTTTGAGGCATCGTTATATCGAAAAACAGGCAATATCTTAAAAAGTTGCCAACGTAGTCGGCTCAAGCCAAGAGTTTTCTGCTCCTCGCACTCCGTTTTACCTCTGTACCAAATTTCAGGCGATTTGGAAACAACATTTTTTCGGCCGATTTTGGCAAAAACGGCAAGGGGGTAGTCCAGTCATTTTTTCAGTCTCGAAAATTTTTTCTCTCCGATTTGCCTCAAAATTAAACCAAAGAGACTCCGTTGTATGTAGAAGACGGTCGCCGAGTTGCAGGTGCTTTGGATAAGGGCTTGGGACTACAGATGCATTTTAATCTTGATTTTGAGGCATCGTTATATCGAAAATCAGGCAATATCTTTAAAAGTTGCCAACGTAGTCGGCTCAAGCCAAGAGTTTTCTGCTCCTCGCACTCCGTTTTACCTCTGTACCAAATTTCAGGCGATTTGGAAACAACATTTTTTCGGCCGATTTTGGCAAAAACGGCAAGGGGGTAGTCCAGTCATTTTTTCATTCTCGAAAATTTTTTCTCTCCGATTTGCCTCAAAATTAAACCAAAGAGACTCCGTTGTATGTAGAAGACGGTCGCCGAGTTGCAGGTGCTTGGGATAAGGGCTTGGGACTACAGATGCATTTTAATCTTGATTTTGAGGCATCGTTATATCGAAAATCAGGCAATATCTTTAAAAGTTGCCAACGTAGTCGGCTCAAGCCAAGAGTTTTCTGCTCCTCGCACTCCGTTTTACCTCTGTACCAAATTTCAGGCGATTTGGAAACAACATTTTTTCGCCCGATTTTGGCAAAAACGGCAAGGGGGTAGTCCAGTCATTTTTTCAGTCTCGAAAAAATTTTCTCTCCGATTTGCCTCAAAATTAAACCAAAGAGACTCCGTTGTATGTAGAAGACGGTCGCCGAGTTGCAGGTGCTTGGGATAAGGGCTTGGGACTACAGATGCATTTTAATCTTGATTTTGAGGCATCGTTATATCGAAAATCAGGCAATATCTTAAAAAGTTGCCAACGTAGTCGGCTCAAGCCAAGAGTTTTCTGCTCCTCGCACTCCGTTTTACCTCTGTACCAAATTTCAGGCGATTTGGAAACAACATTTTTTCGGCCGATTTTGGCAAAAACGGCAAGGGGGTAGTCCAGTCATTTTTTCAGTCTCGAAAATTTTTTCTCTCCGATTTGCCTCAAAATTAAACCAAAGAGACTCCGTTGTATGTAGAAGACGGTCGCCGAGTTGCAGGTGCTTGGGATAAGGGCTTGGGACTACAGATGCATTTTAATCTTGATTTTGAGGCATCGTTATATCGAAAAACAGGCAATATCTTAAAAAGTTGCCAACGTAGTCGGCTCAAGCCAAGAGTTTTCTGCTCCTCGCACTCCGTTTTACCTCTGTACCAAATTTCAGGCGATTTGGAAACAACATTTTTTCGGCCGATTTTGGCAAAAACGGCAAGGGGGTAGTCCAGTCATTTTTTCAGTCTCGAAAATTTTTTCTCTCCGATTTGCCTCAAAATTAAACCAAAGAGACTCCGTTGTATGTAGAAGACGGTCGCCGAGTTGCAGGTGCTTGGGATAAGGGCTTGGGACTACAGATGCATTTTAATCTTGATTTTGAGGCATCGTTATATCGAAAATCAGGCAATATCTTAAAAAGTTGCCAACGTAGTCGGCTCAAGCCAAGAGTTTTCTGCTCCTCGCACTCCGTTTTACCTCTGTACCAAATTTCAGGCGATTTGGAAACAACATTTTTTCGGCCGATTTTGGCAAAAACGGCAAGGGGGTAGTCCAGTCATTTTTTCAGTCTCGAAAATTTTTTCTCTCCGATTTGCCTCAAAATTAAACCAAAGAGACTCCGTTGTATGTAGAAGACGGTCGCCGAGTTGCAGGTGCTTGGGATAAGGGCTTGGGACTACAGATGCATTTTAATCTTGATTTTGAGGCATCGTTATATCGAAAATCAGGCGTTTTGAGGGGTGAAAAATCAAGCCTCCATATGCCTAAAACAAAAAGTTTGAGGCCCGTCTTTATTCTGACGGATAATGACATGACCAATCCGTTACTTCACGTTGCAGAATGGTGCAGTAATTTGTAATGGGAACAGTAGCTTGTGTGGTTAGGGCAGGTTTTCAGTTGTACTGACCCTGGTTCGAATCCCACTACTACCTATTATTTTCTTTTATTAAGTCACCGTTTTCACATTGTATTATTTAAGTAGTGTTTAAAATCACCTTCAAACACCAACGGGCACCGCGGTGCACTGGATTGTTCGCATGCGTGCAGTCCAGAGCTGGTACACCCGGTTCGAGCCCTCCTCCTATCAATGTAAGGGACATGACTTTTACTGCTGGCCGCTGTAATGGATTGGGGTTCCGTCATGTCTCTCCCCAAAGTGGGTAGGGTGATTATTCCGGGTGGGAAAGGACAAGGAGGGACCGGGAACTAGCCAATCCCTGAAGGGAACTACATGGGTGATCACCCTGCTGGTTCGACCAGACTTTGAGTCCCCTGAACGCTTGGTCGTCACTCTGACTAACTTTCTGCACAAATTTGTTTTAACTTCAAATTCTTTTTAAGGTATAGACTGTATCCTCATTCCTTTTGACGTTTCATGTAAAATGAGCCAAAATCGCAAGGGGGTATACTATAAGCCTTGCTGTCCATTCCTTTTGACGTTTCAATTAATTTCAGCTAAAATTACAAGGGGTAGGCCTAATTCTCGCTGTTCATTCCTTTTGACGTTTCCAGTAATTTCTGCCAAAAATAACAAGTGGTAAGCCTTACTGTTCATTCCTTTTGACGTTTCATGTAACTTAAGCTAAAATTACAAGGGGTAAGCTTTGCTGTTTATTTCTTTTTACGTTTCAAGTAATTTGAGCTTAAATTACAAGGGGTAAGCCTGCTGTCCAATATTCCTTTGACGTTTCAACAAATTTCAGCTAAAAATACAACGGGTAAGCCTTGCTGTCCATTCCTTTTATTAACCTTTCATGTAAATTGAGCCAAAATCGCAAGGGGTGCTTGGGATAAGGGCTTGGGACTACAGATGCATTTTAATCTTGATTTTGAGGCATCGTTATATCGAAAATCAGGCAATATCTTAAAAAGTTGCCAACGTAGTCGGCTAAAGCCAAGAGTTTTCTGCTCCTCGCACTCCGTTTTACCTCTGTACCAAATTTCAGGCGATTTGGAAACAACATTTTTTCGGCCGATTTTGGCAAAAACGGCAAGGGGGTAGTCCAGTCATTTTTTCAGTCTCGAAATTTTTTTCTCTCCGATTTGCCTCAAAATTAAACCAAAGAGACTCCGTTGTATGTAGAAGACGGTCGCCGAGTTGCAGGTGCTTGGGATAAGGGCTTGGGACTACAGATGCATTTTAATCTTGATTTTGAGGCATCGTTATATCGAAAATCAGGCGTTTTGAGGGGTGAAAAATCAAGCCTCCATATGCCTAAAACAAAAAGTTTGAGGCCCGTCTTTATTCTGACGGATAATGACATGACCAATCCGTTACTTCACGTTGCAGAATGGTGCAGTAATTTGTAATGGGAACAGTAGCTTGTGTGGTTAGGGCAGGTTTTCAGTTGTACTGACCCTGGTTCGAATCCCACTACTACCTATTATTTTCTTTTATTAAGTCACCGTTTTCACATTGTATTATTTAAGTAGTGTTTAAAATCACCTTCAAACACCAACGGGCACCGCGGTGCACTGGATTGTTCGCATGCGTGCAGTCCAGAGCTGGTACACCCGGTTCGAGCCCTCCTCCTATCAATGTAAGGGACATGACTTTTACTGCTGGCCGCTGTAATGGATTGGGGTTCCGTCATGTCTCTCCCCAAAGTGGGTAGGGTGATTATTCCGGGTGGGAAAGGACAAGGAGGGACCGGGAACTAGCCAATCCCTGAAGGGAACTACATGGGTGATCACCCTGCTGGTTCGACCAGACTTTGAGTCCCCTGAACGCTTGGTCGTCACTCTGACTAACTTTCTGCACAAATTTGTTTTAACTTCAAATTCTTTTTAAGGTATAGACTGTATCCTCATTCCTTTTGACGTTTCATGTAAAATGAGCCAAAATCGCAAGGGGGTATACTATAAGCCTTGCTGTCCATTCCTTTTGACGTTTCAATTAATTTCAGCTAAAATTACAAGGGGTAGGCCTAATTCTCGCTGTTCATTCCTTTTGACGTTTCCAGTAATTTCTGCCAAAAATAACAAGTGGTAAGCCTTACTGTTCATTCCTTTTGACGTTTCATGTAACTTAAGCTAAAATTACAAGGGGTAAGCTTTGCTGTTTATTTCTTTTTACGTTTCAAGTAATTTGAGCTTAAATTACAAGGGGTAAGCCTGCTGTCCAATATTCCTTTGACGTTTCAACAAATTTCAGCTAAAAATACAACGGGTAAGCCTTGCTGTCCATTCCTTTTATTAACCTTTCATGTAAATTGAGCCAAAATCGCAAGGGGTGCTTGGGATAAGGGCTTGGGACTACAGATGCATTTTAATCTTGATTTTGAGGCATCGTTATATCGAAAATCAGGCAATATCTTAAAAAGTTGCCAACGTAGTCGGCTAAAGCCAAGAGTTTTCTGCTCCTCGCACTCCGTTTTACCTCTGTACCAAATTTCAGGCGATTTGGAAACAACATTTTTTCGGCCGATTTTGGCAAAAACGGCAAGGGGGTAGTCCAGTCATTTTTTCAGTCTCGAAATTTTTTTCTCTCCGATTTGCCTCAAAATTAAACCAAAGAGACTCCGTTGTATGTAGAAGACGGTCGCCGAGTTGCAGGTGCTTGGGATAAGGGCTTGGGACTACAGATGCATTTTAATCTTGATTTTGAGGCATCGTTATATCGAAAATCAGGCGTTTTGAGGGGTGAAAAATCAAGCCTCCATATGCCTAAAACAAAAAGTTTGAGGCCCGTCTTTATTCTGACGGATAATGACATGACCAATCCGTTACTTCACGTTGCAGAATGGTGCAGTAATTTGTAATGGGAACAGTAGCTTGTGTGGTTAGGGCAGGTTTTCAGTTGTACTGACCCTGGTTCGAATCCCACTACTACCTATTATTTTCTTTTATTAAGTCACCGTTTTCACATTGTATTATTTAAGTAGTGTTTAAAATCACCTTCAAACACCAACGGGCACCGCGGTGCACTGGATTGTTCGCATGCGTGCAGTCCAGAGCTGGTACACCCGGTTCGAGCCCTCCTCCTATCAATGTAAGGGACATGACTTTTACTGCTGGCCGCTGTAATGGATTGGGGTTCCGTCATGTCTCTCCCCAAAGTGGGTAGGGTGATTATTCCGGGTGGGAAAGGACAAGGAGGGACCGGGAACTAGCCAATCCCTGAAGGGAACTACATGGGTGATCACCCTGCTGGTTCGACCAGACTTTGAGTCCCCTGAACGCTTGGTCGTCACTCTGACTAACTTTCTGCACAAATTTGTTTTAACTTCAAATTCTTTTTAAGGTATAGACTGTATCCTCATTCCTTTTGACGTTTCATGTAAAATGAGCCAAAATCGCAAGGGGGTATACTATAAGCCTTGCTGTCCATTCCTTTTGACGTTTCAATTAATTTCAGCTAAAATTACAAGGGGTAGGCCTAATTCTCGCTGTTCATTCCTTTTGACGTTTCCAGTAATTTCTGCCAAAAATAACAAGTGGTAAGCCTTACTGTTCATTCCTTTTGACGTTTCATGTAACTTAAGCTAAAATTACAAGGGGTAAGCTTTGCTGTTTATTTCTTTTTACGTTTCAAGTAATTTGAGCTTAAATTACAAGGGGTAAGCCTGCTGTCCAATATTCCTTTGACGTTTCAACAAATTTCAGCTAAAAATACAACGGGTAAGCCTTGCTGTCCATTCCTTTTATTAACCTTTCATGTAAATTGAGCCAAAATCGCAAGGGGTGCTTGGGATAAGGGCTTGGGACTACAGATGCATTTTAATCTTGATTTTGAGGCATCGTTATATCGAAAATCAGGCAATATCTTAAAAAGTTGCCAACGTAGTCGGCTAAAGCCAAGAGTTTTCTGCTCCTCGCACTCCGTTTTACCTCTGTACCAAATTTCAGGCGATTTGGAAACAACATTTTTTCGGCCGATTTTGGCAAAAACGGCAAGGGGGTAGTCCAGTCATTTTTTCAGTCTCGAAATTTTTTTCTCTCCGATTTGCCTCAAAATTAAACCAAAGAGACTCCGTTGTATGTAGAAGACGGTCGCCGAGTTGCAGGTGCTTGGGATAAGGGCTTGGGACTACAGATGCATTTTAATCTTGATTTTGAGGCATCGTTATATCGAAAATCAGGCGTTTTGAGGGGTGAAAAATCAAGCCTCCATATGCCTAAAACAAAAAGTTTGAGGCCCGTCTTTATTCTGACGGATAATGACATGACCAATCCGTTACTTCACGTTGCAGAATGGTGCAGTAATTTGTAATGGGAACAGTAGCTTGTGTGGTTAGGGCAGGTTTTCAGTTGTACTGACCCTGGTTCGAATCCCACTACTACCTATTATTTTCTTTTATTAAGTCACCGTTTTCACATTGTATTATTTAAGTAGTGTTTAAAATCACCTTCAAACACCAACGGGCACCGCGGTGCACTGGATTGTTCGCATGCGTGCAGTCCAGAGCTGGTACACCCGGTTCGAGCCCTCCTCCTATCAATGTAAGGGACATGACTTTTACTGCTGGCCGCTGTAATGGATTGGGGTTCCGTCATGTCTCTCCCCAAAGTGGGTAGGGTGATTATTCCGGGTGGGAAAGGACAAGGAGGGACCGGGAACTAGCCAATCCCTGAAGGGAACTACATGGGTGATCACCCTGCTGGTTCGACCAGACTTTGAGTCCCCTGAACGCTTGGTCGTCACTCTGACTAACTTTCTGCACAAATTTGTTTTAACTTCAAATTCTTTTTAAGGTATAGACTGTATCCTCATTCCTTTTGACGTTTCATGTAAAATGAGCCAAAATCGCAAGGGGGTATACTATAAGCCTTGCTGTCCATTCCTTTTGACGTTTCAATTAATTTCAGCTAAAATTACAAGGGGTAGGCCTAATTCTCGCTGTTCATTCCTTTTGACGTTTCCAGTAATTTCTGCCAAAAATAACAAGTGGTAAGCCTTACTGTTCATTCCTTTTGACGTTTCATGTAACTTAAGCTAAAATTACAAGGGGTAAGCTTTGCTGTTTATTTCTTTTTACGTTTCAAGTAATTTGAGCTTAAATTACAAGGGGTAAGCCTGCTGTCCAATATTCCTTTGACGTTTCAACAAATTTCAGCTAAAAATACAACGGGTAAGCCTTGCTGTCCATTCCTTTTATTAACCTTTCATGTAAATTGAGCCAAAATCGCAAGGGGTGCTTGGGATAAGGGCTTGGGACTACAGATGCATTTTAATCTTGATTTTGAGGCATCGTTATATCGAAAATCAGGCAATATCTTAAAAAGTTGCCAACGTAGTCGGCTAAAGCCAAGAGTTTTCTGCTCCTCGCACTCCGTTTTACCTCTGTACCAAATTTCAGGCGATTTGGAAACAACATTTTTTCGGCCGATTTTGGCAAAAACGGCAAGGGGGTAGTCCAGTCATTTTTTCAGTCTCGAAATTTTTTTCTCTCCGATTTGCCTCAAAATTAAACCAAAGAGACTCCGTTGTATGTAGAAGACGGTCGCCGAGTTGCAGGTGCTTGGGATAAGGGCTTGGGACTACAGATGCATTTTAATCTTGATTTTGAGGCATCGTTATATCGAAAAACAGGCAATATCTTAAAAAGTTGCCAACGTAGTCGGCTCAAGCCAAGAGTTTTCTGCTCCTCGCACTCCGTTTTACCTCTGTACCAAATTTCAGGCGATTTGGAAACAACATTTTTTCGGCCGATTTTGGCAAAAACGGCAAGGGGGTAGTCCAGTCATTTTTTCAGTCTCGAAATTTTTTTCTCTCCGATTTGCCTCAAAATTAAACCAAAGAGACTCCGTTGTATGTAGAAGACGGTCGCCGAGTTGCAGGTGCTTGGGATAAGGGCTTGGGACTACAGATGCATTTTAATCTTGATTTTGAGGCATCGTTATATCGAAAATCAGGCGTTTTGAGGGGTGAAAAATCAAGCCTCCATATGCCTAAAACAAAAAGTTTGAGGCCCGTCTTTATTCTGACGGATAATGACATGACCAATCCGTTACTTCACGTTGCAGAATGGTGCAGTAATTTGTAATGGGAACAGTAGCTTGTGTGGTTAGGGCAGGTTTTCAGTTGTACTGACCCTGGTTCGAATCCCACTACTACCTATTATTTTCTTTTATTAAGTCACCGTTTTCACATTGTATTATTTAAGTAGTGTTTAAAATCACCTTCAAACACCAACGGGCACCGCGGTGCACTGGATTGTTCGCATGCGTGCAGTCCAGAGCTGGTACACCCGGTTCGAGCCCTACTCCTATCAATGTAAGGGACATGACTTTTACTGCTGGCCGCTGTAATGGATTGGGGTTCCGTCATGTCTCTCCCCAAAGTGGGTAGGGTGATTATTCCGGGTGGGAAAGGACAAGGAGGGACCGGGAACTAGCCAATCCCTGAAGGGAACTACATGGGTGATCACCCTGCTGGTTCGACCAGACTTTGAGTCCCCTGAACGCTTGGTCGTCACTCTGACTAACTTTCTGCACAAATTTGTTTTAACTTCAAATTCTTTTTAAGGTATAGACTGTATCCTCATTCCTTTTGACGTTTCATGTAAAATGAGCCAAAATCGCAAGGGGGTATACTATAAGCCTTGCTGTCCATTCCTTTTGACGTTTCAATTAATTTCAGCTAAAATTACAAGGGGTAGGCCTAATTCTCGCTGTTCATTCCTTTTGACGTTTCCAGTAATTTCTGCCAAAAATAACAAGTGGTAAGCCTTACTGTTCATTCCTTTTGACGTTTCATGTAACTTAAGCTAAAATTACAAGGGGTAAGCTTTGCTGTTTATTTCTTTTTACGTTTCAAGTAATTTGAGCTTAAATTACAAGGGGTAAGCCTGCTGTCCAATATTCCTTTGACGTTTCAACAAATTTCAGCTAAAAATACAACGGGTAAGCCTTGCTGTCCATTCCTTTTATTAACCTTTCATGTAAATTGAGCCAAAATCGCAAGGGGTGCTTGGGATAAGGGCTTGGGACTACAGATGCATTTTAATCTTGATTTTGAGGCATCGTTATATCGAAAATCAGGCAATATCTTTAAAAGTTGCCAACGTAGTCGGCTCAAGCCAAGAGTTTTCTGCTCCTCGCACTCCGTTTTACCTCTGTACCAAATTTCAGGCGATTTGGAAACAACATTTTTTCGGCCGATTTTGGCAAAAACGGCAAGGGGGTAGTCCAGTCATTTTTTCAGTCTCGAAAAAATTTTCTCTCCGATTTGCCTCAAAATTAAACCAAAGAGACTCCGTTGTATGTAGAAGACGGTCGCCGAGTTGCAGGTGCTTGGGATAAGGGCTTGGGACTACAGATGCATTTTAATCTTGATTTTGAGGCATCGTTATATCGAAAATCAGGCAATATCTTAAAAAGTTGCCAACGTAGTCGGCTCAAGCCAAGAGTTTTCTGCTCCTCGCACTCCGTTTTACCTCTGTACCAAATTTCAGGCGATTTGGAAACAACATTTTTTCGGCCGATTTTGGCAAAAACGGCAAGGGGGTAGTCCAGTCATTTTTTCAGTCTCGAAAATTTTTTCCCTCCGATTTGCCTCAAAATTAAACCAAAGAGACTCCGTTGTATGTAGAAGACGGTCGCCGAGTTGCAGGTGCTTGGGATAAGGGCTTGGGACTACAGATGCATTTTAATCTTGATTTTGAGGCATCGTTATATCGAAAATCAGGCGTTTTGAGGGGTGAAAAATCAAGCCTCCATATGCCTAAAACAAAAAGTTTGAGGCCCGTCTTTATTCTGACGGATAATGACATGACCAATCCGTTACTTCACGTTGCAGAATGGTGCAGTAATTTGTAATGGGAACAGTAGCTTGTGTGGTTAGGGCAGGTTTTCAGTTGTACTGACCCTGGTTCGAATCCCACTACTACCTATTATTTTCTTTTATTAAGTCACCGTTTTCACATTGTATTATTTAAGTAGTGTTTAAAATCACCTTCAAACACCAACGGGCACCGCGGTGCACTGGATTGTTCGCATGCGTGCAGTCCAGAGCTGGTACACCCGGTTCGAGCCCTCCTCCTATCAATGTAAGGGACATGACTTTTACTGCTGGCCGCTGTAATGGATTGGGGTTCCGTCATGTCTCTCCCCAAAGTGGGTAGGGTGATTATTCCGGGTGGGAAAGGACAAGGAGGGACCGGGAACTAGCCAATCCCTGAAGGGAACTACATGGGTGATCACCCTGCTGGTTCGACCAGACTTTGAGTCCCCTGAACGCTTGGTCGTCACTCTGACTAACTTTCTGCACAAATTTGTTTTAACTTCAAATTCTTTTTAAGGTATAGACTGTATCCTCATTCCTTTTGACGTTTCATGTAAAATGAGCCAAAATCGCAAGGGGGTATACTATAAGCCTTGCTGTCCATTCCTTTTGACGTTTCAATTAATTTCAGCTAAAATTACAAGGGGTAGGCCTAATTCTCGCTGTTCATTCCTTTTGACGTTTCCAGTAATTTCTGCCAAAAATAACAAGTGGTAAGCCTTACTGTTCATTCCTTTTGACGTTTCATGTAACTTAAGCTAAAATTACAAGGGGTAAGCTTTGCTGTTTATTTCTTTTTACGTTTCAAGTAATTTGAGCTTAAATTACAAGGGGTAAGCCTGCTGTCCAATATTCCTTTGACGTTTCAACAAATTTCAGCTAAAAATACAACGGGTAAGCCTTGCTGTCCATTCCTTTTATTAACCTTTCATGTAAATTGAGCCAAAATCGCAAGGGGTGCTTGGGATAAGGGCTTGGGACTACAGATGCATTTTAATCTTGATTTTGAGGCATCGTTATATCGAAAATCAGGCAATATCTTAAAAAGTTGCCAACGTAGTCGGCTCAAGCCAAGAGTTTTCTGCTCCTCGCACTCCGTTTTACCTCTGTACCAAATTTCAGGCGATTTGGAAACAACATTTTTTCGGCCGATTTTGGCAAAAACGGCAAGGGGGTAGTCCAGTCATTTTTTCAGTCTCGAAAAATTTTTCTCTCCGATTTGCCTCAAAATTAAACCAAAGAGACTCCGTTGTATGTAGAAGACGGTCGCCGAGTTGCAGGTGCTTGGGATAAGGGCTTGGGACTACAGATGCATTTTAATCTTGATTTTGAGGCATCGTTATATCGAAAAACAGGCAATATCTTAAAAAGTTGCCAACGTAGTCGGCTCAAGCCAAGAGTTTTCTGCTCCTCGCACTCCGTTTTACCTCTGTACCAAATTTCAGGCGATTTGGAAACAACATTTTTTCGGCCGATTTTGGCAAAAACGGCAAGGGGGTAGTCCAGTCATTTTTTCAGTCTCGAAAATTTTTTCTCTCCGATTTGCCTCAAAATTAAACCAAAGAGACTCCGTTGTATGTAGAAGACGGTCGCCGAGTTGCAGGTGCTTGGGATAAGGGCTTGGGACTACAGATGCATTTTAATCTTGATTTTGAGGCATCGTTATATCGAAAATCAGGCAATATCTTAAAAAGTTGCCAACGTAGTCGGCTCAAGCCAAGAGTTTTCTGCTCCTCGCACTCCGTTTTACCTCTGTACCAAATTTCAGGCGATTTGGAAACAACATTTTTTCGGCCGATTTTGGCAAAAACGGCAAGGGGGTAGTCCAGTCATTTTTTCAGTCTCGAAAATTTTTTCTCTCCGATTTGCCTCAAAATTAAACCAAAGAGACTCCGTTGTATGTAGAAGACGGTCGCCGAGTTGCAGGTGCTTGGGATAAGGGCTTGGGACTACAGATGCATTTTAATCTTGATTTTGAGGCATCGTTATATCGAAAATCAGGCGTTTTGAGGGGTGAAAAATCAAGCCTCCATATGCCTAAAACAAAAAGTTTGAGGCCCGTCTTTATTCTGACGGATAATGACATGACCAATCCGTTACTTCACGTTGCAGAATGGTGCAGTAATTTGTAATGGGAACAGTAGCTTGTGTGGTTAGGGCAGGTTTTCAGTTGTACTGACCCTGGTTCGAATCCCACTACTACCTATTATTTTCTTTTATTAAGTCACCGTTTTCACATTGTATTATTTAAGTAGTGTTTAAAATCACCTTCAAACACCAACGGGCACCGCGGTGCACTGGATTGTTCGCATGCGTGCAGTCCAGAGCTGGTACACCCGGTTCGAGCCCTCCTCCTATCAATGTAAGGGACATGACTTTTACTGCTGGCCGCTGTAATGGATTGGGGTTCCGTCATGTCTCTCCCCAAAGTGGGTAGGGTGATTATTCCGGGTGGGAAAGGACAAGGAGGGACCGGGAACTAGCCAATCCCTGAAGGGAACTACATGGGTGATCACCCTGCTGGTTCGACCAGACTTTGAGTCCCCTGAACGCTTGGTCGTCACTCTGACTAACTTTCTGCACAAATTTGTTTTAACTTCAAATTCTTTTTAAGGTATAGACTGTATCCTCATTCCTTTTGACGTTTCATGTAAAATGAGCCAAAATCGCAAGGGGGTATACTATAAGCCTTGCTGTCCATTCCTTTTGACGTTTCAATTAATTTCAGCTAAAATTACAAGGGGTAGGCCTAATTCTCGCTGTTCATTCCTTTTGACGTTTCCAGTAATTTCTGCCAAAAATAACAAGTGGTAAGCCTTACTGTTCATTCCTTTTGACGTTTCATGTAACTTAAGCTAAAATTACAAGGGGTAAGCTTTGCTGTTTATTTCTTTTTACGTTTCAAGTAATTTGAGCTTAAATTACAAGGGGTAAGCCTGCTGTCCAATATTCCTTTGACGTTTCAACAAATTTCAGCTAAAAATACAACGGGTAAGCCTTGCTGTCCATTCCTTTTATTAACCTTTCATGTAAATTGAGCCAAAATCGCAAGGGGTGCTTGGGATAAGGGCTTGGGACTACAGATGCATTTTAATCTTGATTTTGAGGCATCGTTATATCGAAAATCAGGCAATATCTTAAAAAGTTGCCAACGTAGTCGGCTCAAGCCAAGAGTTTTCTGCTCCTCGCACTCCGTTTTACCTCTGTACCAAATTTCAGGCGATTTGGAAACAACATTTTTTCGGCCGATTTTGGCAAAAACGGCAAGGGGGTAGTCCAGTCATTTTTTCAGTCTCGAAAAATTTTTCTCTCCGATTTGCCTCAAAATTAAACCAAAGAGACTCCGTTGTATGTAGAAGACGGTCGCCGAGTTGCAGGTGCTTGGGATAAGGGCTTGGGACTACAGATGCATTTTAATCTTGATTTTGAGACATCGTTATATCGAAAATCAGGCAATATCTTAAAAAGTTGCCAACGTAGTCGGCTCAAGCCAAGAGTTTTCTGCTCCTCGCACTCCGTTTTACCTCTGTACCAAATTTCAGGCGATTTGGAAACAACATTTTTTCGGCCGATTTTGGCAAAAACGGCAAGGGGGTAGTCCAGTCATTTTTTCAGTCTCGAAAATTTTTTCTCTCCGATTTGCCTCAAAATTAAACCAAAGAGAGTCCGTTGTATGTAGAAGACGGTCGCCGAGTTGCAGGTGCTTGGGATAAGGGCTTGGGACTACAGATGCATTTTAATCTTGATTTTGAGGCATCGTTATATCGAAAATCAGGCGTTTTGAGGGGTGAAAAATCAAGCCTCCATATGCCTAAAACAAAAAGTTTGAGGCCCGTCTTTATTCTGACGGATAATGACATGACCAATCCGTTACTTCACGTTGCAGAATGGTGCAGTAATTTGTAATGGGAACAGTAGCTTGTGTGGTTAGGGCAGGTTTTCAGTTGTACTGACCCTGGTTCGAATCCCACTACTACCTATTATTTTCTTTTATTAAGTCACCGTTTTCACATTGTATTATTTAAGTAGTGTTTAAAATCACCTTCAAACACCAACGGGCACCGCGGTGCACTGGATTGTTCGCATGCGTGCAGTCCAGAGCTGGTACACCCGGTTCGAGCCCTACTCCTATCAATGTAAGGGACATGACTTTTACTGCTGGCCGCTGTAATGGATTGGGGTTCCGTCATGTCTCTCCCCAAAGTGGGTAGGGTGATTATTCCGGGTGGGAAAGGACAAGGAGGGACCGGGAACTAGCCAATCCCTGAAGGGAACTACATGGGTGATCACCCTGCTGGTTCGACCAGACTTTGAGTCCCCTGAACGCTTGGTCGTCACTCTGACTAACTTTCTGCACAAATTTGTTTTAACTTCAAATTCTTTTTAAGGTATAGACTGTATCCTCATTCCTTTTGACGTTTCATGTAAAATGAGCCAAAATCGCAAGGGGGTATACTATAAGCCTTGCTGTCCATTCCTTTTGACGTTTCAATTAATTTCAGCTAAAATTACAAGGGGTAGGCCTAATTCTCGCTGTTCATTCCTTTTGACGTTTCCAGTAATTTCTGCCAAAAATAACAAGTGGTAAGCCTTACTGTTCATTCCTTTTGACGTTTCATGTAACTTAAGCTAAAATTACAAGGGGTAAGCTTTGCTGTTTATTTCTTTTTACGTTTCAAGTAATTTGAGCTTAAATTACAAGGGGTAAGCCTGCTGTCCAATATTCCTTTGACGTTTCAACAAATTTCAGCTAAAAATACAACGGGTAAGCCTTGCTGTCCATTCCTTTTATTAACCTTTCATGTAAATTGAGCCAAAATCGCAAGGGGTGCTTGGGATAAGGGCTTGGGACTACAGATGCATTTTAATCTTGATTTTGAGGCATCGTTATATCGAAAATCAGGCAATATCTTAAAAAGTTGCCAACGTAGTCGGCTCAAGCCAAGAGTTTTCTGCTCCTCGCACTCCGTTTTACCTCTGTACCAAATTTCAGGCGATTTGGAAACAACATTTTTTCGGCCGATTTTGGCAAAAACGGCAAGGGGGTAGTCCAGTCATTTTTTCAGTCTCGAAAAATTTTTCTCTCCGATTTGCCTCAAAATTAAACCAAAGAGACTCCGTTGTATGTAGAAGACGGTCGCCGAGTTGCAGGTGCTTGGGATAAGGGCTTGGGACTACAGATGCATTTTAATCTTGATTTTGAGGCATCGTTATATCGAAAATCAGGCAATATCTTTAAAAGTTGCCAACGTAGTCGGCTCAAGCCAAGAGTTTTCTGCTCCTCGCACTCCGTTTTACCTCTGTACCAAATTTCAGGCGATTTGGAAACAACATTTTTTCGGCCGATTTTGGCAAAAACGGCAAGGGGGTAGTCCAGTCATTTTTTCAGTCTCGAAAATTTTTTCTCTCCGATTTGCCTCAAAATTAAACCAAAGAGACTCCGTTGTATGTAGAAGACGGTCGCCGAGTTGCAGGTGCTTGGGATAAGGGCTTGGGACTACAGATGCATTTTAATCTTGATTTTGAGGCATCGTTATATCGAAAATCAGGCAATATCTTAAAAAGTTGCCAACGTAGTCGGCTCAAGCCAAGAGTTTTCTGCTCCTCGCACTCCGTTTTACCTCTGTACCAAATTTCAGGCGATTTGGAAACAACATTTTTTCGGCCGATTTTGGCAAAAACGGCAAGGGGGTAGTCCAGTCATTTTTTCAGTCTCGAAAAAATTTTCTCTCCGATTTGCCTCAAAATTAAACCAAAGAGACTCCGTTGTATGTAGAAGACGGTCGCCGAGTTGCAGGTGCTTGGGATAAGGGCTTGGGACTACAGATGCATTTTAATCTTGATTTTGAGACATCGTTATATCGAAAATCAGGCAATATCTTAAAAAGTTGCCAACGTAGTCGGCTCAAGCCAAGAGTTTTCTGCTCCTCGCACTCCGTTTTACCTCTGTACCAAATTTCAGGCGATTTGGAAACAACATTTTTTCGGCCGATTTTGGCAAAAACGGCAAGGGGGTAGTCCAGTCATTTTTTCAGTCTCGAAAATTTTTTCTCTCCGATTTGCCTCAAAATTAAACCAAAGAGAGTCCGTTGTATGTAGAAGACGGTCGCCGAGTTGCAGGTGCTTGGGATAAGGGCTTGGGACTACAGATGCATTTTAATCTTGATTTTGAGGCATCGTTATATCGAAAATCAGGCGTTTTGAGGGGTGAAAAATCAAGCCTCCATATGCCTAAAACAAAAAGTTTGAGGCCCGTCTTTATTCTGACGGATAATGACATGACCAATCCGTTACTTCACGTTGCAGAATGGTGCAGTAATTTGTAATGGGAACAGTAGCTTGTGTGGTTAGGGCAGGTTTTCAGTTGTACTGACCCTGGTTCGAATCCCACTACTACCTATTATTTTCTTTTATTAAGTCACCGTTTTCACATTGTATTATTTAAGTAGTGTTTAAAATCACCTTCAAACACCAACGGGCACCGCGGTGCACTGGATTGTTCGCATGCGTGCAGTCCAGAGCTGGTACACCCGGTTCGAGCCCTACTCCTATCAATGTAAGGGACATGACTTTTACTGCTGGCCGCTGTAATGGATTGGGGTTCCGTCATGTCTCTCCCCAAAGTGGGTAGGGTGATTATTCCGGGTGGGAAAGGACAAGGAGGGACCGGGAACTAGCCAATCCCTGAAGGGAACTACATGGGTGATCACCCTGCTGGTTCGACCAGACTTTGAGTCCCCTGAACGCTTGGTCGTCACTCTGACTAACTTTCTGCACAAATTTGTTTTAACTTCAAATTCTTTTTAAGGTATAGACTGTATCCTCATTCCTTTTGACGTTTCATGTAAAATGAGCCAAAATCGCAAGGGGGTATACTATAAGCCTTGCTGTCCATTCCTTTTGACGTTTCAATTAATTTCAGCTAAAATTACAAGGGGTAGGCCTAATTCTCGCTGTTCATTCCTTTTGACGTTTCCAGTAATTTCTGCCAAAAATAACAAGTGGTAAGCCTTACTGTTCATTCCTTTTGACGTTTCATGTAACTTAAGCTAAAATTACAAGGGGTAAGCTTTGCTGTTTATTTCTTTTTACGTTTCAAGTAATTTGAGCTTAAATTACAAGGGGTAAGCCTGCTGTCCAATATTCCTTTGACGTTTCAACAAATTTCAGCTAAAAATACAACGGGTAAGCCTTGCTGTCCATTCCTTTTATTAACCTTTCATGTAAATTGAGCCAAAATCGCAAGGGGTGCTTGGGATAAGGGCTTGGGACTACAGATGCATTTTAATCTTGATTTTGAGGCATCGTTATATCGAAAATCAGGCAATATCTTAAAAAGTTGCCAACGTAGTCGGCTCAAGCCAAGAGTTTTCTGCTCCTCGCACTCCGTTTTACCTCTGTACCAAAGTTCAGGCGATTTGGAAACAACATTTTTTCGGCCGATTTTGGCAAAAACGGCAAGGGGGTAGTCCAGTCATTTTTTCAGTCTCGAAAAAATTTTCTCTCCGATTTGCCTCAAAATTAAACCAAAGAGACTCCGTTGTATGTAGAAGACGGTCGCCGAGTTGCAGGTGCTTGGGATAAGGGCTTGGGACTACAGATGCATTTTAATCTTGATTTTGAGGCATCGTTATATCGAAAATCAGGCAATATCTTAAAAAGTTGCCAACGTAGTCGGCTCAAGCCAAGAGTTTTCTGCTCCTCGCACTCCGTTTTACCTCTGTACCAAATTTCAGGCGATTTGGAAACAACATTTTTTCGGCCGATTTTGGCAAAAACGGCAAGGGGGTAGTCCAGTCATTTTTTCAGTCTCGAAAAAATTTTCTCTCCGATTTGCCTCAAAATTAAACCAAAGAGACTCCGTTGTATGTAGAAGACGGTCGCCGAGTTGCAGGTGCTTGGGATAAGGGCTTGGGACTACAGATGCATTTTAATCTTGATTTTGAGGCATCGTTATATCGAAAATCAGGCAATATCTTAAAAAGTTGCCAACGTAGTCGGCTCAAGCCAAGAGTTTTCTGCTCCTCGCACTCCGTTTTACCTCTGTACCAAATTTCAGGCGATTTGGAAACAACATTTTTTCGGCCGATTTTGGCAAAAACGGCAAGGGGGTAGTCCAGTCATTTTTTCAGTCTCGAAAATTTTTTCCCTCCGATTTGCCTCAAAATTAAACCAAAGAGACTCCGTTGTATGTAGAAGACGGTCGCCGAGTTGCAGGTGCTTGGGATAAGGGCTTGGGACTACAGATGCATTTTAATCTTGATTTTGAGGCATCGTTATATCGAAAATCAGGCAATATCTTAAAAAGTTGCCAACGTAGTCGGCTCAAGCCAAGAGTTTTCTGCTCCTCGCACTCCGTTTTACCTCTGTACCAAATTGCAGGCGATTTGGAAACAACATTTTTTCGGCCGATTTTGGCAAAAACGGCAAGGGGGTAGTCCAGTCATTTTTTCAGTCTCGAAAAATTTTTCTCTCCGATTTGCCTCAAAATTAAACCAAAGAGACTCCGTTGTATGTAGAAGACGGTCGCCGAGTTGCAGGTGCTTGGGATAAGGGCTTGGGACTACAGATGCATTTTAATCTTGATTTTGAGGCATCGTTATATCGAAAATCAGGCAATATCTTTAAAAGTTGCCAACGTAGTCGGCTCAAGCCAAGAGTTTTCTGCTCCTCGCACTCCGTTTTACCTCTGTACCAAATTTCAGGCGATTTGGAAACAACATTTTTTCGGCCGATTTTGGCAAAAACGGCAAGGGGGTAGTCCAGTCATTTTTTCAGTCTCGAAAAAAATTTCTCTCCGATTTGCCTCAAAATTAAACCAAAGAGACTCCGTTGTATGTAGAAGACGGTCGCCGAGTTGCAGGTGCTTGGGATAAGGGCTTGGGACTACAGATGCATTTTAATCTTGATTTTGAGGCATCGTTATATCGAAAAACAGGCAATATCTTAAAAAGTTGCCAACGTAGTCGGCTCAAGCCAAGAGTTTTCTGCTCCTCGCACTCCGTTTTACCTCTGTACCAAATTTCAGGCGATTTGGAAACAACATTTTTTCGGCCGATTTTGGCAAAAACGGCAAGGGGGTAGTCCAGTCATTTTTTCAGTCTCGAAAATTTTTTCTCTCCGATTTGCCTCAAAATTAAACCAAAGAGACTCCGTTGTATGTAGAAGACGGTCGCCGAGTTGCAGGTGCTTGGGATAAGGGCTTGGGACTACAGATGCATTTTAATCTTGATTTTGAGGCATCGTTATATCGAAAATCAGGCGTTTTGAGGGGTGAAAAATCAAGCCTCCATATGCCTAAAACAAAAAGTTTGAGGCCCGTCTTTATTCTGACGGATAATGACATGACCAATCCGTTACTTCACGTTGCAGAATGGTGCAGTAATTTGTAATGGGAACAGTAGCTTGTGTGGTTAGGGCAGGTTTTCAGTTGTACTGACCCTGGTTCGAATCCCACTACTACCTATTATTTTCTTTTATTAAGTCACCGTTTTCACATTGTATTATTTAAGTAGTGTTTAAAATCACCTTCAAACACCAACGGGCACCGCGGTGCACTGGATTGTTCGCATGCGTGCAGTCCAGAGCTGGTACACCCGGTTCGAGCCCTACTCCTATCAATGTAAGGGACATGACTTTTACTGCTGGCCGCTGTAATGGATTGGGGTTCCGTCATGTCTCTCCCCAAAGTGGGTAGGGTGATTATTCCGGGTGGGAAAGGACAAGGAGGGACCGGGAACTAGCCAATCCCTGAAGGGAACTACATGGGTGATCACCCTGCTGGTTCGACCAGACTTTGAGTCCCCTGAACGCTTGGTCGTCACTCTGACTAACTTTCTGCACAAATTTGTTTTAACTTCAAATTCTTTTTAAGGTATAGACTGTATCCTCATTCCTTTTGACGTTTCATGTAAAATGAGCCAAAATCGCAAGGGGGTATACTATAAGCCTTGCTGTCCATTCCTTTTGACGTTTCAATTAATTTCAGCTAAAATTACAAGGGGTAGGCCTAATTCTCGCTGTTCATTCCTTTTGACGTTTCCAGTAATTTCTGCCAAAAATAACAAGTGGTAAGCCTTACTGTTCATTCCTTTTGACGTTTCATGTAACTTAAGCTAAAATTACAAGGGGTAAGCTTTGCTGTTTATTTCTTTTTACGTTTCAAGTAATTTGAGCTTAAATTACAAGGGGTAAGCCTGCTGTCCAATATTCCTTTGACGTTTCAACAAATTTCAGCTAAAAATACAACGGGTAAGCCTTGCTGTCCATTCCTTTTATTAACCTTTCATGTAAATTGAGCCAAAATCGCAAGGGGTGCATGGGATAAGGGCTTGGGACTACAGATGCATTTTAATCTTGATTTTGAGGCATCGTTATATCGAAAATCAGGCAATATCTTAAAAAGTTGCCAACGTAGTCGGCTCAAGCCAAGAGTTTTCTGCTCCTCGCACTCCGTTTTACCTCTGTACCAAATTTCAGGCGATTTGGAAACAACATTTTTTCGGCCGATTTTGGCAAAAACGGCAAGGGGGTAGTCCAGTCATTTTTTCAGTCTCGAAAATTTTTTCTCTCCGATTTGCCTCAAAATTTAACCAAAGAGACTCCGTTCTATGTAGAAGACGGTCGCCGAGTTGCAGGTGCTTGGGATAAGGGCTTGGGACTACAGATGCATTTTAATCTTGATTTTGAGGCATCGTTATATCGAAAATCAGGCAATATCTTAAAAAGTTGCCAACGTAGTCGGCTCAAGCCAAGAGTTTTCTGCTCCTCGCACTCCGTTTTACCTCTGTACCAAATTTCAGGCGATTTGGAAACAACATTTTTTCGGCCGATTTTGGCAAAAACGGCAAGGGGGTAGTCCAGTCATTTTTTCAGTCTCGAAAATTTTTTCTCTCCGATTTGCCTCAAAATTAAACCAAAGAGACTCCGTTGTATGTAGAAGACGGTCGCCGAGTTGCAGGTGCTTGGGATAAGGGCTTGGGACTACAGATGCATTTTAATCTTGATTTTGAGGCATCGTTATATCGAAAATCAGGCGTTTTGAGGGGTGAAAAATCAAGCCTCCATATGCCTAAAACAAAAAGTTTGAGGCCCGTCTTTATTCTGACGGATAATGACATGACCAATCCGTTACTTCACGTTGCAGAATGGTGCAGTAATTTGTAATGGGAACAGTAGCTTGTGTGGTTAGGGCAGGTTTTCAGTTGTACTGACCCTGGTTCGAATCCCACTACTACCTATTATTTTCTTTTATTAAGTCACCGTTTTCACATTGTATTATTTAAGTAGTGTTTAAAATCACCTTCAAACACCAACGGGCACCGCGGTGCACTGGATTGTTCGCATGCGTGCAGTCCAGAGCTGGTACACCCGGTTCGAGCCCTACTCCTATCAATGTAAGGGACATGACTTTTACTGCTGGCCGCTGTAATGGATTGGGGTTCCGTCATGTCTCTCCCCAAAGTGGGTAGGGTGATTATTCCGGGTGGGAAAGGACAAGGAGGGACCGGGAACTAGCCAATCCCTGAAGGGAACTACATGGGTGATCACCCTGCTTGTTCGACCAGACTTTGAGTCCCCTGAACGCTTGGTCGTCACTCTGACTAACTTTCTGCACAAATTTGTTTTAACTTCAAATTCTTTTTAAGGTATAGACTGTATCCTCATTCCTTTTGACGTTTCATGTAAAATGAGCCAAAATCGCAAGGGGGTATACTATAAGCCTTGCTGTCCATTCCTTTTGACGTTTCAATTAATTTCAGCTAAAATTACAAGGGGTAGGCCTAATTCTCGCTGTTCATTCCTTTTGACGTTTCCAGTAATTTCTGCCAAAAATAACAAGTGGTAAGCCTTACTGTTCATTCCTTTTGACGTTTCATGTAACTTAAGCTAAAATTACAAGGGGTAAGCTTTGCTGTTTATTTCTTTTTACGTTTCAAGTAATTTGAGCTTAAATTACAAGGGGTAAGCCTGCTGTCCAATATTCCTTTGACGTTTCAACAAATTTCAGCTAAAAATACAACGGGTAAGCCTTGCTGTCCATTCCTTTTATTAACCTTTCATGTAAATTGAGCCAAAATCGCAAGGGGTGCTTGGGATAAGGGCTTGGGACTACAGATGCATTTTAATCTTGATTTTGAGGCATCGTTATATCGAAAATCAGGCAATATCTTAAAAAGTTGCCAACGTAGTCGGCTCAAGCCAAGAGTTTTCTGCTCCTCGCACTCCGTTTTACCTCTGTACCAAATTTCAGGCGATTTGGAAACAACATTTTTTCGGCCGATTTTGGCAAAAACGGCAAGGGGGTAGTCCAGTCATTTTTTCAGTCTCGAAAAAATTTTCTCTCCGATTTGCCTCAAAATTAAACCAAAGAGACTCCGTTGTATGTAGAAGACGGTCGCCGAGTTGCAGGTGCTTGGGATAAGGGCTTGGGACTACAGATGCATTTTAATCTTGATTTTGAGGCATCGTTATATCGAAAATCAGGCAATATCTTAAAAAGTTGCCAACGTAGTCGGCTCAAGCCAAGAGTTTTCTGCTCCTCGCACTCCGTTTTACCTCTGTACCAAATTTCAGGCGATTTGGAAACAACATTTTTTCGGCCGATTTTGGCAAAAACGGCAAGGGGGTAGTCCAGTCATTTTTTCAGTCTCGAAAAAATTTTCTCTCCGATTTGCCTCAAAATTAAACCAAAGAGACTCCGTTGTATGTAGAAGACGGTCGCCGAGTTGCAGGTGCTTGGGATAAGGGCTTGGGACTACAGATGCATTTTAATCTTGATTTTGAGGCATCGTTATATCGAAAATCAGGCAATATCTTAAAAAGTTGCCAACGTAGTCGGCATTTTAATCTTGATTTTGAGGCATCGTTATATCGAAAAACAGGCAATATCTTAAAAAGTTGCCAACGTAGTCGGCTCAAGCCAAGAGTTTTCTGCTCCTCGCACTCCGTTTTACCTCTGTACCAAATTTCAGGCGATTTGGAAACAACATTTTTTCGGCCGATTTTGGCAAAAACGGCAAGGGGGTAGTCCAGTCATTTTTTCAGTCTCGAAAATTTTTTCTCTCCGATTTGCCTCAAAATTAAACCAAAGAGACTCCGTTGTATGTAGAAGACGGTCGCCGAGTTGCAGGTGCTTGGGATAAGGGCTTGGGACTACAGATGCATTTTAATCTTGATTTTGAGGCATCGTTATATCGAAAATCAGGCGTTTTGAGGGGTGAAAAATCAAGCCTCCATATGCCTAAAACAAAAAGTTTGAGGCCCGTCTTTATTCTGACGGATAATGACATGACCAATCCGTTACTTCACGTTGCAGAATGGTGCAGTAATTTGTAATGGGAACAGTAGCTTGTGTGGTTAGGGCAGGTTTTCAGTTGTACTGACCCTGGTTCGAATCCCACTACTACCTATTATTTTCTTTTATTAAGTCACCGTTTTCACATTGTATTATTTAAGTAGTGTTTAAAATCACCTTCAAACACCAACGGGCACCGCGGTGCACTGGATTGTTCGCATGCGTGCAGTCCAGAGCTGGTACACCCGGTTCGAGCCCTACTCCTATCAATGTAAGGGACATGACTTTTACTGCTGGCCGCTGTAATGGATTGGGGTTCCGTCATGTCTCTCCCCAAAGTGGGTAGGGTGATTATTCCGGGTGGGAAAGGACAAGGAGGGACCGGGAACTAGCCAATCCCTGAAGGGAACTACATGGGTGATCACCCTGCTGGTTCGACCAGACTTTGAGTCCCCTGAACGCTTGGTCGTCACTCTGACTAACTTTCTGCACAAATTTGTTTTAACTTCAAATTCTTTTTAAGGTATAGACTGTATCCTCATTCCTTTTGACGTTTCATGTAAAATGAGCCAAAATCGCAAGGGGGTATACTATAAGCCTTGCTGTCCATTCCTTTTGACGTTTCAATTAATTTCAGCTAAAATTACAAGGGGTAGGCCTAATTCTCGCTGTTCATTCCTTTTGACGTTTCCAGTAATTTCTGCCAAAAATAACAAGTGGTAAGCCTTACTGTTCATTCCTTTTGACGTTTCATGTAACTTAAGCTAAAATTACAAGGGGTAAGCTTTGCTGTTTATTTCTTTTTACGTTTCAAGTAATTTGAGCTTAAATTACAAGGGGTAAGCCTGCTGTCCAATATTCCTTTGACGTTTCAACAAATTTCAGCTAAAAATACAACGGGTAAGCCTTGCTGTCCATTCCTTTTATTAACCTTTCATGTAAATTGAGCCAAAATCGCAAGGGGTGCATGGGATAAGGGCTTGGGACTACAGATGCATTTTAATCTTGATTTTGAGGCATCGTTATATCGAAAATCAGGCAATATCTTAAAAAGTTGCCAACGTAGTCGGCTCAAGCCAAGAGTTTTCTGCTCCTCGCACTCCGTTTTACCTCTGTACCAAATTTCAGGCGATTTGGAAACAACATTTTTTCGGCCGATTTTGGCAAAAACGGCAAGGGGGTAGTCCAGTCATTTTTTCAGTCTCGAAAATTTTTTCTCTCCGATTTGCCTCAAAATTTAACCAAAGAGACTCCGTTGTATGTAGAAGACGGTCGCCGAGTTGCAGGTGCTTGGGATAAGGGCTTGGGACTACAGATGCATTTTAATCTTGATTTTGAGGCATCGTTATATCGAAAATCAGGCAATATCTTAAAAAGTTGCCAACGTAGTCGGCTCAAGCCAAGAGTTTTCTGCTCCTCGCACTCCGTTTTACCTCTGTACCAAATTTCAGGCGATTTGGAAACAACATTTTTTCGGCCGATTTTGGCAAAAACGGCAAGGGGGTAGTCCAGTCATTTTTTCAGTCTCGAAAATTTTTTCTCTCCGATTTGCCTCAAAATTAAACCAAAGAGACTCCGTTGTATGTAGAAGACGGTCGCCGAGTTGCAGGTGCTTGGGATAAGGGCTTGGGACTACAGATGCATTTTAATCTTGATTTTGAGGCATCGTTATATCGAAAATCAGGCGTTTTGAGGGGTGAAAAATCAAGCCTCCATATGCCTAAAACAAAAAGTTTGAGGCCCGTCTTTATTCTGACGGATAATGACATGACCAATCCGTTACTTCACGTTGCAGAATGGTGCAGTAATTTGTAATGGGAACAGTAGCTTGTGTGGTTAGGGCAGGTTTTCAGTTGTACTGACCCTGGTTCGAATCCCACTACTACCTATTATTTTCTTTTATTAAGTCACCGTTTTCACATTGTATTATTTAAGTAGTGTTTAAAATCACCTTCAAACACCAACGGGCACCGCGGTGCACTGGATTGTTCGCATGCGTGCACTCCAGAGCTGGTACACCCGGTTCGAGCCCTACTCCTATCAATGTAAGGGACATGACTTTTACTGCTGGCCGCTGTAATGGATTGGGGTTCCGTCATGTCTCTCCCCAAAGTGGGTAGGGTGATTATTCCGGGTGGGAAAGGACAAGGAGGGACCGGGAACTAGCCAATCCCTGAAGGGAACTACATGGGTGATCACCCTGCTGGTTCGACCAGACTTTGAGTCCCCTGAACGCTTGGTCGTCACTCTGACTAACTTTCTGCACAAATTTGTTTTAACTTCAAATTCTTTTTAAGGTATAGACTGTATCCTCATTCCTTTTGACGTTTCATGTAAAATGAGCCAAAATCGCAAGGGGGTATACTATAAGCCTTGCTGTCCATTCCTTTTGACGTTTCAATTAATTTCAGCTAAAATTACAAGGGGTAGGCCTAATTCTCGCTGTTCATTCCTTTTGACGTTTCCAGTAATTTCTGCCAAAAATAACAAGTGGTAAGCCTTACTGTTCATTCCTTTTGACGTTTCATGTAACTTAAGCTAAAATTACAAGGGGTAAGCTTTGCTGTTTATTTCTTTTTACGTTTCAAGTAATTTGAGCTTAAATTACAAGGGGTAAGCCTGCTGTCCAATATTCCTTTGACGTTTCAACAAATTTCAGCTAAAAATACAACGGGTAAGCCTTGCTGTCCATTCCTTTTATTAACCTTTCATGTAAATTGAGCCAAAATCGCAAGGGGTGCTTGGGATAAGGGCTTGGGACTACAGATGCATTTTAATCTTGATTTTGAGGCATCGTTATATCGAAAATCAGGCAATATCTTAAAAAGTTGCCAACGTAGTCGGCTCAAGCCAAGAGTTTTCTGCTCCTCGCACTCCGTTTTACCTCTGTACCAAATTTCAGGCGATTTGGAAACAACATTTTTTCGGCCGATTTTGGCAAAAACGGCAAGGGGGTAGTCCAGTCATTTTTTCAGTCTCGAAAATTTTTTCTCTCCGATTTGCCTCAAAATTAAACCAAAGAGACTCCGTTGTATGTAGAAGACGGTCGCCGAGTTGCAGGTGCTTGGGATAAGGGCTTGGGACTACAGATGCATTTTAATCTTGATTTTGAGGCATCGTTATATCGAAAATCAGGCGTTTTGAGGGGTGAAAAATCAAGCCTCCATATGCCTAAAACAAAAAGTTTGAGGCCCGTCTTTATTCTGACGGATAATGACATGACCAATCCGTTACTTCACGTTGCAGAATGGTGCAGTAATTTGTAATGGGAACAGTAGCTTGTGTGGTTAGGGCAGGTTTTCAGTTGTACTGACCCTGGTTCGAATCCCACTACTACCTATTATTTTCTTTTATTAAGTCACCGTTTTCACATTGTATTATTTAAGTAGTGTTTAAAATCACCTTCAAACACCAACGGGCACCGCGGTGCACTGGATTGTTCGCATGCGTGCAGTCCAGAGCTGGTACACCCGGTTCGAGCCCTACTCCTATCAATGTAAGGGACATGACTTTTACTGCTGGCCGCTGTAATGGATTGGGGTTCCGTCATGTCTCTCCCCAAAGTGGGTAGGGTGATTATTCCGGGTGGGAAAGGACAAGGAGGGACCGGGAACTAGCCAATCCCTGAAGGGAACTACATGGGTGATCACCCTGCTGGTTCGACCAGACTTTGAGTCCCCTGAACGCTTGGTCGTCACTCTGACTAACTTTCTGCACAAATTTGTTTTAACTTCAAATTCTTTTTAAGGTATAGACTGTATCCTCATTCCTTTTGACGTTTCATGTAAAATGAGCCAAAATCGCAAGGGGGTATACTATAAGCCTTGCTGTCCATTCCTTTTGACGTTTCAATTAATTTCAGCTAAAATTACAAGGGGTAGGCCTAATTCTCGCTGTTCATTCCTTTTGACGTTTCCAGTAATTTCTGCCAAAAATAACAAGTGGTAAGCCTTACTGTTCATTCCTTTTGACGTTTCATGTAACTTAAGCTAAAATTACAAGGGGTAAGCTTTGCTGTTTATTTCTTTTTACGTTTCAAGTAATTTGAGCTTAAATTACAAGGGGTAAGCCTGCTGTCCAATATTCCTTTGACGTTTCAACAAATTTCAGCTAAAAATACAACGGGTAAGCCTTGCTGTCCATTCCTTTTATTAACCTTTCATGTAAATTGAGCCAAAATCGCAAGGGGTGCTTGGGATAAGGGCTTGGGACTACAGATGCATTTTAATCTTGATTTTGAGGCATCGTTATATCGAAAATCAGGCAATATCTTAAAAAGTTGCCAACGTAGTCGGCTCAAGCCAAGAGTTTTCTGCTCCTCGCACTCCGTTTTACCTCTGTACCAAATTTCAGGCGATTTGGAAACAACATTTTTTCGGCCGATTTTGGCAAAAACGGCAAGGGGGTAGTCCAGTCATTTTTTCAGTCTCGAAAATTTTTTCTCTCCGATTTGCCTCAAAATTTAACCAAAGAGACTCCGTTGTATGTAGAAGACGGTCGCCGAGTTGCAGGTGCTTGGGATAAGGGCTTGGGACTACAGATGCATTTTAATCTTGATTTTGAGGCATCGTTATATCGAAAATCAGGCAATATCTTAAAAAGTTGCCAACGTAGTCGGCTCAAGCCAAGAGTTTTCTGCTCCTCGCACTCCGTTTTACCTCTGTACCAAATTTCAGGCGATTTGGAAACAACATTTTTTCGGCCGATTTTGGCAAAAACGGCAAGGGGGTAGTCCAGTCATTTTTTCAGTCTCGAAAATTTTTTCTCTCCGATTTGCCTCAAAATTAAACCAAAGAGACTCCGTTGTATGTAGAAGACGGTCGCCGAGTTGCAGGTGCTTGGGATAAGGGCTTGGGACTACAGATGCATTTTAATCTTGATTTTGAGGCATCGTTATATCGAAAATCAGGCGTTTTGAGGGGTGAAAAATCAAGCCTCCATATGCCTAAAACAAAAAGTTTGAGGCCCGTCTTTATTCTGACGGATAATGACATGACCAATCCGTTACTTCACGTTGCAGAATGGTGCAGTAATTTGTAATGGGAACAGTAGCTTGTGTGGTTAGGGCAGGTTTTCAGTTGTACTGACCCTGGTTCGAATCCCACTACTACCTATTATTTTCTTTTATTAAGTCACCGTTTTCACATTGTATTATTTAAGTAGTGTTTAAAATCACCTTCAAACACCAACGGGCACCGCGGTGCACTGGATTGTTCGCATGCGTGCAGTCCAGAGCTGGTACACCCGGTTCGAGCCCTACTCCTATCAATGTAAGGGACATGACTTTTACTGCTGGCCGCTGTAATGGATTGGGGTTCCGTCATGTCTCTCCCCAAAGTGGGTAGGGTGATTATTCCGGGTGGGAAAGGACAAGGAGGGACCGGGAACTAGCCAATCCCTGAAGGGAACTACATGGGTGATCACCCTGCTGGTTCGACCAGACTTTGAGTCCCCTGAACGCTTGGTCGTCACTCTGACTAACTTTCTGCACAAATTTGTTTTAACTTCAAATTCTTTTTAAGGTATAGACTGTATCCTCATTCCTTTTGACGTTTCATGTAAAATGAGCCAAAATCGCAAGGGGGTATACTATAAGCCTTGCTGTCCATTCCTTTTGACGTTTCAATTAATTTCAGCTAAAATTACAAGGGGTAGGCCTAATTCTCGCTGTTCATTCCTTTTGACGTTTCCAGTAATTTCTGCCAAAAATAACAAGTGGTAAGCCTTACTGTTCATTCCTTTTGACGTTTCATGTAACTTAAGCTAAAATTACAAGGGGTAAGCTTTGCTGTTTATTTCTTTTTACGTTTCAAGTAATTTGAGCTTAAATTACAAGGGGTAAGCCTGCTGTCCAATATTCCTTTGACGTTTCAACAAATTTCAGCTAAAAATACAACGGGTAAGCCTTGCTGTCCATTCCTTTTATTAACCTTTCATGTAAATTGAGCCAAAATCGCAAGGGGTGCTTGGGATAAGGGCTTGGGACTACAGATGCATTTTAATCTTGATTTTGAGGCATCGTTATATCGAAAATCAGGCAATATCTTAAAAAGTTGCCAACGTAGTCGGCTCAAGCCAAGAGTTTTCTGCTCCTCGCACTCCGTTTTACCTCTGTACCAAATTTCAGGCGATTTGGAAACAACATTTTTTCGGCCGATTTTGGCAAAAACGGCAAGGGGGTAGTCCAGTCATTTTTTCAGTCTCGAAAAATTTTTCTCTCCGATTTGCCTCAAAATTAAACCAAAGAGACTCCGTTGTATGTAGAAGACGGTCGCCGAGTTGCAGGTGCTTGGGATAAGGGCTTGGGACTACAGATGCATTTTAATCTTGATTTTGAGGCATCGTTATATCGAAAATCAGGCGTTTTGAGGGGTGAAAAATCAAGCCTCCATATGCCTAAAACAAAAAGTTTGAGGCCCGTCTTTATTCTGACGGATAATGACATGACCAATCCGTTACTTCACGTTGCAGAATGGTGCAGTAATTTGTAATGGGAACAGTAGCTTGTGTGGTTAGGGCAGGTTTTCAGTTGTACTGACCCTGGTTCGAATCCCACTACTACCTATTATTTTCTTTTATTAAGTCACCGTTTTCACATTGTATTATTTAAGTAGTGTTTAAAATCACCTTCAAACACCAACGGGCACCGCGGTGCACTGGATTGTTCGCATGCGTGCACTCCAGAGCTGGTACACCCGGTTCGAGCCCTACTCCTATCAATGTAAGGGACATGACTTTTACTGCTGGCCGCTGTAATGGATTGGGGTTCCGTCATGTCTCTCCCCAAAGTGGGTAGGGTGATTATTCCGGGTGGGAAAGGACAAGGAGGGACCGGGAACTAGCCAATCCCTGAAGGGAACTACATGGGTGATCACCCTGCTGGTTCGACCAGACTTTGAGTCCCCTGAACGCTTGGTCGTCACTCTGACTAACTTTCTGCACAAATTTGTTTTAACTTCAAATTCTTTTTAAGGTATAGACTGTATCCTCATTCCTTTTGACGTTTCATGTAAAATGAGCCAAAATCGCAAGGGGGTATACTATAAGCCTTGCTGTCCATTCCTTTTGACGTTTCAATTAATTTCAGCTAAAATTACAAGGGGTAGGCCTAATTCTCGCTGTTCATTCCTTTTGACGTTTCCAGTAATTTCTGCCAAAAATAACAAGTGGTAAGCCTTACTGTTCATTCCTTTTGACGTTTCATGTAACTTAAGCTAAAATTACAAGGGGTAAGCTTTGCTGTTTATTTCTTTTTACGTTTCAAGTAATTTGAGCTTAAATTACAAGGGGTAAGCCTGCTGTCCAATATTCCTTTGACGTTTCAACAAATTTCAGCTAAAAATACAACGGGTAAGCCTTGCTGTCCATTCCTTTTATTAACCTTTCATGTAAATTGAGCCAAAATCGCAAGGGGTGCTTGGGATAAGGGCTTGGGACTACAGATGCATTTTAATCTTGATTTTGAGGCATCGTTATATCGAAAATCAGGCAATATCTTAAAAAGTTGCCAACGTAGTCGGCTCAAGCCAAGAGTTTTCTGCTCCTCGCACTCCGTTTTACCTCTGTACCAAATTTCAGGCGATTTGGAAACAACATTTTTTCGGCCGATTTTGGCAAAAACGGCAAGGGGGTAGTCCAGTCATTTTTTCAGTCTCGAAAAATTTTTCTCTCCGATTTGCCTCAAAATTAAACCAAAGAGACTCCGTTGTATGTAGAAGACGGTCGCCGAGTTGCAGGTGCTTGGGATAAGGGCTTGGGACTACAGATGCATTTTAATCTTGATTTTGAGGCATCGTTATATCGAAAATCAGGCAATATCTTTAAAAGTTGCCAACGTAGTCGGCTCAAGCCAAGAGTTTTCTGCTCCTCGCACTCCGTTTTACCTCTGTACCAAATTTCAGGCGATTTGGAAACAACATTTTTTTCGGCCGATTTTGGCAAAAACGGCAAGAGGGTAGTCCAGTCATTTTTTCAGTCTCGAAAAAATTTTCTCTCCGATTTGCCTCAAAATTAAACCAAAGAGACTCCGTTGTATGTAGAAGACGGTCGCCGAGTTGCAGGTGCTTGGGATAAGGGCTTGGGACTACAGATGCATTTTAATCTTGATTTTGAGGCATCGTTATATCGAAAATCAGGCAATATCTTTAAAAGTTGCCAACGTAGTCGGCTCAAGCCAAGAGTTTTCTGCTCCTCGCACTCCGTTTTACCTCTGTACCAAATTTCAGGCGATTTGGAAACAACATTTTTTTGGCCGATTTTGGCAAAAACGGCAAGGGTTGGTAGTCCAGTCATTTTTTCAGTCTCGAAAAATTTTTCTCTCCGATTTGCCTCAAAATTAAACCAAAGAGACTCCGTTGTATGTAGAAGACGGTCGCCGAGTTGCAGGTGCTTGGGATAAGGGCTTGGGACTACAGATGCATTTTAATCTTGATTTTGAGGCATCGTTATATCGAAAATCAGGCAATATCTTAAAAAGTTGCCAACGTAGTCGGCTCAAGCCAAGAGTTTTCTGCTCCTCGCACTCCGTTTTACCTCTGTACCAAATTTCAGGCGATTTGGAAACAACATTTTTTCGGCCGATTTTGGCAAAAACGGCAAGGGGGTAGTCCAGTCATTTTTTCAGTCTCGAAAATTTTTTCTCTCCGATTTGCCTCAAAATTAAACCAAAGAGACTCCGTTGTATGTAGAAGACGGTCGCCGAGTTGCAGGTGCTTGGGATAAGGGCTTGGGACTACAGATGCATTTTAATCTTGATTTTGAGGCATCGTTATATCGAAAATCAGGCGTTTTGAGGGGTGAAAAATCAAGCCTCCATATGCCTAAAACAAAAAGTTTGAGGCCCGTCTTTATTCTGACGGATAATGACATGACCAATCCGTTACTTCACGTTGCAGAATGGTGCAGTAATTTGTAATGGGAACAGTAGCTTGTGTGGTTAGGGCAGGTTTTCAGTTGTACTGACCCTGGTTCGAATCCCACTACTACCTATTATTTTCTTTTATTAAGTCACCGTTTTCACATTGTATTATTTAAGTAGTGTTTAAAATCACCTTCAAACACCAACGGGCACCGCGGTGCACTGGATTGTTCGCATGCGTGCACTCCAGAGCTGGTACACCCGGTTCGAGCCCTACTCCTATCAATGTAAGGGACATGACTTTTACTGCTGGCCGCTGTAATGGATTGGGGTTCCGTCATGTCTCTCCCCAAAGTGGGTAGGGTGATTATTCCGGGTGGGAAAGGACAAGGAGGGACCGGGAACTAGCCAATCCCTGAAGGGAACTACATGGGTGATCACCCTGCTGGTTCGACCAGACTTTGAGTCCCCTGAACGCTTGGTCGTCACTCTGACTAACTTTCTGCACAAATTTGTTTTAACTTCAAATTCTTTTTAAGGTATAGACTGTATCCTCATTCCTTTTGACGTTTCATGTAAAATGAGCCAAAATCGCAAGGGGGTATACTATAAGCCTTGCTGTCCATTCCTTTTGACGTTTCAATTAATTTCAGCTAAAATTACAAGGGGTAGGCCTAATTCTCGCTGTTCATTCCTTTTGACGTTTCCAGTAATTTCTGCCAAAAATAACAAGTGGTAAGCCTTACTGTTCATTCCTTTTGACGTTTCATGTAACTTAAGCTAAAATTACAAGGGGTAAGCTTTGCTGTTTATTTCTTTTTACGTTTCAAGTAATTTGAGCTTAAATTACAAGGGGTAAGCCTGCTGTCCAATATTCCTTTGACGTTTCAACAAATTTCAGCTAAAAATACAACGGGTAAGCCTTGCTGTCCATTCCTTTTATTAACCTTTCATGTAAATTGAGCCAAAATCGCAAGGGGGGGCATTTTAATCTTGATTTTGAGGCATCGTTATATCGAAAATCAGGCAATATCTTAAAAAGTTGCCAACGTAGTCGGCTCAAGCCAAGAGTTTTCTGCTCCTCGCACTCCGTTTTACCTCTGTACCAAATTTCAGGCGATTTGGAAACAACATTTTTTTGGCCGATTTTGGCAAAAACGGCAAGGGTTGGTAGTCCAGTCATTTTTTCAGTCTCGAAAAATTTTTCTCTCCGATTTGCCTCAAAATTAAACCAAAGAGACTCCGTTGTATGTAGAAGACGGTCGCCGAGTTGCAGGTGCTTGGGATAAGGGCTTGGGACTACAGATGCATTTTAATCTTGATTTTGAGGCATCGTTATATCGAAAATCAGGCAATATCTTAAAAAGTTGCCAACGTAGTCGGCTCAAGCCAAGAGTTTTCTGCTCCTCGCACTCCGTTTTACCTCTGTACCAAATTTCAGGCGATTTGGAAACAACATTTTTTCGGCCGATTTTGGCAAAAACGGCAAGGGGGTAGTCCAGTCATTTTTTCAGTCTCGAAAATTTTTTCTCTCCGATTTGCCTCAAAATTAAACCAAAGAGACTCCGTTGTATGTAGAAGACGGTCGCCGAGTTGCAGGTGCTTGGGATAAGGGCTTGGGACTACAGATGCATTTTAATCTTGATTTTGAGGCATCGTTATATCGAAAATCAGGCGTTTTGAGGGGTGAAAAATCAAGCCTCCATATGCCTAAAACAAAAAGTTTGAGGCCCGTCTTTATTCTGACGGATAATGACATGACCAATCCGTTACTTCACGTTGCAGAATGGTGCAGTAATTTGTAATGGGAACAGTAGCTTGTGTGGTTAGGGCAGGTTTTCAGTTGTACTGACCCTGGTTCGAATCCCACTACTACCTATTATTTTCTTTTATTAAGTCACCGTTTTCACATTGTATTATTTAAGTAGTGTTTAAAATCACCTTCAAACACCAACGGGCACCGCGGTGCACTGGATTGTTCGCATGCGTGCACTCCAGAGCTGGTACACCCGGTTCGAGCCCTACTCCTATCAATGTAAGGGACATGACTTTTACTGCTGGCCGCTGTAATGGATTGGGGTTCCGTCATGTCTCTCCCCAAAGTGGGTAGGGTGATTATTCCGGGTGGGAAAGGACAAGGAGGGACCGGGAACTAGCCAATCCCTGAAGGGAACTACATGGGTGATCACCCTGCTG
The DNA here is from genome assembly GCA_037783415.1 of Leptasterias polaris. NCBI lineage: Eukaryota > Metazoa > Echinodermata > Asteroidea > Forcipulatida > Asteriidae > Leptasterias > Leptasterias polaris. The sequence continues at coordinate 1,763,967 of JAZGTN010000089.1, forward strand.
GTTCGACCAGACTTTGAGTCCCCTGAACGCTTGGTCGTCACTCTGACTAACTTTCTGCACAAATTTGTTTTAACTTCAAATTCTTTTTAAGGTATAGACTGTATCCTCATTCCTTTTGACGTTTCATGTAAAATGAGCCAAAATCGCAAGGGGGTATACTATAAGCCTTGCTGTCCATTCCTTTTGACGTTTCAATTAATTTCAGCTAAAATTACAAGGGGTAGGCCTAATTCTCGCTGTTCATTCCTTTTGACGTTTCCAGTAATTTCTGCCAAAAATAACAAGTGGTAAGCCTTACTGTTCATTCCTTTTGACGTTTCATGTAACTTAAGCTAAAATTACAAGGGGTAAGCTTTGCTGTTTATTTCTTTTTACGTTTCAAGTAATTTGAGCTTAAATTACAAGGGGTAAGCCTGCTGTCCAATATTCCTTTGACGTTTCAACAAATTTCAGCTAAAAATACAACGGGTAAGCCTTGCTGTCCATTCCTTTTATTAACCTTTCATGTAAATTGAGCCAAAATCGCAAGGGGGGGCATTTTAATCTTGATTTTGAGGCATCGTTATATCGAAAATCAGGCAATATCTTAAAAAGTTGCCAACGTAGTCGGCTCAAGCCAAGAGTTTTCTGCTCCTCGCACTCCGTTTTACCTCTGTACCAAATTTCAGGCGATTTGGAAACAACATTTTTTCGGCCGATTTTGGCAAAAACGGCAAGGGGGTAGTCCAGTCATTTTTTCAGTCTCGAAAATTTTTTCTCTCCGATTTGCCTCAAAATTAAACCAAAGAGACTCCGTTGTATGTAGAAGACGGTCGCCGAGTTGCAGGTGCTTGGGATAAGGGCTTGGGACTACAGATGCATTTTAATCTTGATTTTGAGGCATCGTTATATCGAAAATCAGGCAATATCTTAAAAAGTTGCCAACGTAGTCGGCTCAAGCCAAGAGTTTTCTGCTCCTCGCACTCCGTTTTACCTCTGTACCAAATTTCAGGCGATTTGGAAACAACATTTTTCGGCCGATTTTGGCTCATTTTACATGAAACGTCAAAAGGAATGAGGAAACAGTCTATACCTTAAAAAGAATTTGAAGTTAAAACAAATTAGTGCAGAAAGTTAGTCAGAGTGACGACCAAGCGTTCAGGGGACTCAAAGTCTGGTCGAACCAGCAGGTTGATCACCCATGTAGTTCCCTTCAAGGATTGGCTAGTCCTGGTCCCTCCTTGTCCTTTCCCACCCGGAATAATCACCCTACCCACTTTGGGGAGAGACATGACGGAACCCCAATCCATTACAGCGGCCAGCAGTAAAAGTCATGTCCCTTACATTGATAGGAGTAGGGCTCGAACCGGGTGTACCAGCTCTGGACTGCACGCATGCGAACAATCCAGTGCACCGCGGTGCCCGTTGGTGTTTGAAGGTGATTTTAAACACTACTTAAATAATACAATGTGAAAACGGTGACTTAATAAAAGAAAATAATAGGTAGTAGTGGGATTCGAACCTGGGTCAGTACGACTGAAAACCTGCCCTAACCACACAGGCTATGTTCCCATTACAAATTACTGCACCATTCTGCAACGTGAAGTAACGGATTGGTCATGTCATTATCCGTCAGAACAAAGACGGACTTCAAAGTTTTTGTTTACAGCAGCCTCCCCCCAAATCTGAAGTTCTTTAAGACAAAACAGTATCAATATTTCACATAATATAACTGACAAGGGTCAAGCTTCATAAAAAGGCATCATTAGCATCTACGCATAATGCTAGAGCCTAAACTCGCAACATAGAAACATGGTCCAAATTTTATAAACGATGCCGAACTTACCCCTTACGATTTCTTTTAATTTGTTTCCTATTTTTCAATTGTCAAGATTTCCCATAATATTGCTTGTTTCCTAGGTCAAGTTAAGTAAAAACACATGCATTGGTAGAGCTTACTGTATCATTTTAAGGCCTAAAGTCGAAGCTTAGAAATTGTCAAAATTTGATAAACGATGCCGGACTTACCCCTTACGATTTCTTTTAATTTGTTGCCTATTTTTCAATTGTCAATATTTCCAATAATTTGTTATAGCTTATTTCCTAGGTCAAGTTAAGTAAAAATACAGGCATCGGTAGAGCTTACTGTATCAATTTAAGGCCTACAGTCGCAACTTAAAAATGGCCCAAATTTAATAAACAATGCTGGACTTACTCCTTAATTTATAATTTATTTTTGCCCTATTTGTCACTAATTTCCAAAAATACATATAGCTTTTATCCTAGGTCAAGTATATATATATATATATACAGGTATAATGTTTTTCCTTCAAATTTTACAAGGGGGGCACGTGCCCCTCCCCCCCCCCCTGCATCCGCGCCTGATGAATGAACAGCAAGGCTTACTTCTTGTAATTTTGGCTAAAATGACATGAAATCAACATGAATGAACAGCAATAATTACCCCTTGTGATTTTGGCTCAAATGACATGAAACATCAACAGGAATGAACAGCAAGGCTTACCCCTTGTAATTTTGTCTAAAATTACATGAAATCAACATGAATGAATAGCAAGAATTACCCCTTGTCATTTTGGCTCAAATGACATGAACCATCAAAAGAAATGAACAGCAAGGCTTAACCATTGTAACGTTGGCTCAAATTACCTGAAACTTGCAATCTTACCAATGTTGTACACACCCTTTAATAATCGTCTAGAAAAATATTTCCATCTGAAATACAGCCAAGGCCAGAATAACAAGTGGTTACTCAATTTCACCTTTAAGTATTGTACTGTCTTGATATTGTACCCTGAACGTAAAGATATTACACATTTCTACGCGGGGAAAGAAAACTGAATCAAAACCACTTTAGGTAACGTATAGTTTGGTAATCACTCTTTAAATTAATGGCAATAAAAACTTACTTGGTTAGAAGTACAGCAGCTTTCGATAGTATAAAGCATTTTGAGAATCATTTCACTTCAAAGTAATGTAGTTATGGACAAAGATTTCAGTTTTTATCCCCCCAAATTATAATCTGGGAAACATTCCTGTCAGATACGTTTCTCAGATTGTGTATTCTAATTATGGATTATTCTTCCTGCGTGGCCAGGGTTTTCGGCAATACCTCAAAAATGCTACCACCTTTTGAAATGAAGTTTTCACAGTTATTTTTATTCTATATATCTACATTTATATAGGATTCAAACAATTGAACGGTTCCAAAAACCAAAAGTATACGTTCCATTTAAAAACCTTTCTGACAAATAATTTTGCAGGGCACTTTGTAGTTCACAAAACATCCGACTAAAACAACAACAGGAATGAACAGCAAGGCTTACCCCTTGTCATTTTGGCTCAAATGACATGAACCATCAAAAGAAATGAACAGCAAGGCTTAACCCTTGTAACGTTGGCTCAAATTACCTGAAACTTCAAAAGGAATTAACAGCAAGGATTACCACCTTGTGATTTGGGCTCAAATCACATGAAACATCAACATGAATGAACAGCAAGGCTTACCCAATGTGAGTTTGAGTCAAATGACATGAAACATCAAGATGAGTGAACAGCAAGGGTTACCCATTTTGATTTTGGCTGAAATGACATGAAACATCAAAAGCAATGAACCGCAAGGCTTACCCCTTGTAATTTTTGCTTAATTTACATGAAACATCAGAAGGAATTGAAAGCAATGCTGAAAATTGAAAAAATCTTTAGGGTTAAGTCATGCATTCTTTCCAAATATTTGCCCCAAATTGAGAACAAATTGCAAGGTTTTATTTAGCATTTTTATCAGATAATGGCAATAATTTGTATCAAACTCGAGCAAAAAATTGAAAAAATCAGAAGGGGTTAGTTTATTAGTAAATTTATAACAAATCTTGACCGACTCCATCATGTGGTTAAAAAAATAAATAAAAATATTTGATAAAAATGCTGGACTTATCCCATAGGATTTTTGTCAATTAAAACAAATGGTATTTGACAGGGTACAAGACCAAAAGTTAAACCATGCAAGGGCTTGTAGAAAGTCAGTGCACAAAATGTAGGACACAAAAATAACAATACACAGCAAATTCATTGATCTCAATTTTAATTCCATGTTTTATTTGAAAATGGAATGTGGAGGTCATGTGAAATTTTACAGCTTTGCTACAAAACATCATTATAAATGTAAATTAAATTCCACTTGATGACAAAAATCTGTTGGTTTAGTTTGTAGAACCAGATTGGAAAGATCTTTGTGAGAAAGTAAAGACTTTACATCATCTGGAAAAGTTATTAGTTTTCATCGAAAGCTCTAAACTACAGTGATAGATTATACATAATCATCCTTGTAGTGATTGGCTATCAATTGAGATTGGAAAAGAACTGCTTTTGAATTTGATTTAACTTAGAACCAAAGAATAAAATGACAAAAATACGTCCTTACTATAAAATCAAAATCCAAATTTTCATTTTTATTCTCAAAGGCTCAGTTCCATCACTTGTTGATTGTTGGAAAATATCTTAGGTTTGGGGTTAAATAAGTGCTTCAAATCAACTTTAATACAACATTTACAAAACCCAAATGCTCAGTAGGTTTCCATTCTTGGTCAAAATGGCAGACTTTGGAAAGCTATTATTGATGCAGACTAACCTGGGCCTAATTTCATAGAGCTGCTTAAGCAGCAAAAAACTGCTGAACAATTTTCTGCTAAGCAAAATTCAGCAAGATACTGGTATCGTGACAGAGAGTACATGTGGAATGGTATTTTGGCTGGTAACCTTATTTTGAAAAGCATAATTTTATTGTGGTTAGCTACTTGTTATGATTAAAAGGCACTGGACACGTTTGGTAATTGTCAAAGACCAGTATTCTCACTTGGTGTATCCCAACATATGCATAAAGTAACAAACCTGTGAAAATTGGGGCTCAATTGGTCATCGAAGTTGCAAGAAAATAATGAAAGAAAAAACACCCTTGTTGCACAAATTTGTGTGCTTTCAGATGCCTGAAAAAGGCTTCATCCTTAAGTCTTTTTCAGATTCAAATATTTTAGTGAGAAATTACCTCTTTCTCAAAAACTACGTTACTTCAGAGGGAGTCATTTCAAAATGTTATACTATCAACAGCTCTCCATTGCTTGTTACCAAGTAAGTTTTTATGCTAATATATATTTTGAGTAATTACCAAACGTGTCCAGTGCCTGAAGAAGCTCCATAAACTTGGGCCCAGCAGGCTTCTATTGTTTACTTAGTCCTTAGCATGCGCATATTTCCAAGAACAATGGTACCAGTCTGCTGCCACCTAGTATTTCCAAAACCTCTATTGTTACGGGTTACCAACAGAATGTACAGACTCCCTTGCAATATGCGTCAAGCAGCTACCAAGAATATCATTTGGGGGTAAATCAGATAAAACACATTGTCACAAAATGTATAATTCTTAAATTTTGTCTTGAATAAAGAAAAATGTACTAAAGCGGGACTTGAACCTGTGACTGCCGGATTAATGTGCCGGCGCTACACCAACTGTGCTTTCTAGAAGTAATGTTGGCTGTCTCCCTATTTTTTCAATATCTTTGTTCGGGGGTGCAAGTCAGAAGCCAAACAGCCTGTATTTCTTTGTCAATTTTCCCTCCACACTTGAGCGAGTTTGCAGTGACGTAATTGCAAGGGATTCCTACATAATAATCTTCACTATATTTCAGTCTATGTACCAAGCATCTGACTGCTTCATTCCAATTCTATTTACAGTAAATATATATACACATTGTACATCAAGTTGACCACTCAAACTGAGGCCTCTTGCTTGATAACAAAAGAACTTGGAATAACTTAGTTTTGTCAACAGTCATAAATACATAGACCAATTAATTACACGAACTAACAAAGTTTCATGCCCAAGAATTTTGGAGTGCTTTATACGGGCAGTAGCTAATCTGTATTAAGGCAACTTGTTATCAAAAAACAGGAAACTGACTTGGACACAAGTATTTGTTAAGCGTTTTTAGCTTTTCAGTGAAACAAAGACCAAAGAAAGAAGAGGGAACCAGAGGAGAGCTCATAAAGCCTGTAAAGCATCAAAACGTGCTTAGCATACCAAATTCTTGCTTAATAGCAGATACAGGTTAATAGATGTTAAATTTGCATAAAAGATAACAAATATTATTTGGTTTTACACTTACGCCGATGTGTGTGAAGCACTTTCCCACTGGCATTCCTCGGGTAGGATTCAAACCCACAACCTTTGCCATTCTAGAGCAGATGTCTTACTACTTTTAGACCACTGAGATTGCCCTGTAGCTAGAGGCAGTTCAAATCCTTTATTTTAGCAGCGGCTACTGCAACAATTTAGTAGATGTTAAAACAGAACACCAGCCGAAATTCCCTAAAGCTTACATTGTTGCGACTGGTGCCCCACTCATTTTTTGCTTAGCAAATAAATTAGCTTTTAATAAAGCGGTGCTTTCTGTTTAGCAGCTTTATAAAACTGGGCACTGGTGGTTGAGATCTTCCATTTGTGAGTCAAACAACCAGGGCCTGATTTCATAAAGCTTTTTAGCAGAAAATGTTGCTCAGCAAACTTCTTTGCTAAGCAAAAAATGAGTGGGGCACCAGTGGCAACAGCTTAAACTTTAGGGAATGTTGGTTGGTAACACTAACCTGTTTCAGCTAAGCAAGATTTGTCCGAGCTTAGCAAGTTTTTGTGCTTTCAGGCCTTTTGAAGTTTGGCCCAGGGGTAACCAGTAGGTACAGTCAAAGTCATTTGGATTGCAAAGTTCCAACTTGGGTTGTCCGAGGAGTGCAAGAGTGGGTACATTAAACTTCAATCTGAATACCATCAAGGTGCTTTGGCTGTTTGTTGTTGTTGTAGGGTGTCCGAGGGGTGTCAGAGGGGTGCAGGTGTAGGTACACTCATCAGGGGCGAGTCTAGGGGTTCTGGGACTACTACAGGGCTAGGTATGTGTGCCTCAATCTTCTTCAACACATTACTGTATAGGTCTCGTACCTCTTGACTGTGCTGTGGAGTAGGAAAGAAGAAAAAAAGGTTTAACCATGCATCCTATTCAAGGCCTGGAATTTCATTCCAAAAGAGGAAGGGCTATCCCCTGATGATCTTAAAGTGGAAAATCTTAACATCTACAGGAACATTCTAAAGGGGCAGCAAGGCCAACGCCAGAGGCAAAAGAGGCCAAAGTGTTTGTGTCTTCTAATGAACATCCCACCCTGCTATTCTGCATCTGTGCTAGTCCAACCTCGTTCCCAGGGTTGATCAATCTCGCCGCACCATTTTTTCCCCAGCTTGTGCTGCTCGCTCATAACCCCTGGTACTGGTTGATTAAAGAGTGCCAGTAAATGGTACATTTTAATTAGGCCTGGGCCGATCCACTCTCTGGGCGTGCTCAGAGTATGGTAGCCCACAAAAAAGGAATCAGGTCATAGAGCAACTGGTCCCCTCTGATTCTTCTTTGATCTTGTGACATGTCTAACTGTATGCAGTTCAGGGTGACCATGTATAAACATTTTTTTGTGAATTGAGGTCAAAATACTTGCATTAATTCGAGCCCTGGACATGCATGTAATAAGCGCCATACAAGTGCCCTGCAAGCACTCACAAGTTTTTAACAAGCTTGCGTGCAAAGCAGTCACTTTTAGGAACCAATCAGCGTTTTTTTTCCATCTCATCCATATCAGGGATTAGTGATGAAAGGAATTAGATATTCATGACCTAACTTCCTTACAACTTACCTCTGTTTTGGGCTCCAGTCTGTCCATCAACTTTGATGTCCTCTCTGAAGGCACTTTGTGGAAAACATACTCCAGCAGTCGCAATGTGTGTCTAAGAACATTCTCCTGAATGCCAGACCCGAGGAGAAACTCCTCAAAAATGAGGTTACAAAAATTCACCGAGGAGAAATCCTCTCCCATCAACGCAAGCTGAGACATAAAAGGATGTAAGAAGATGTCATTGTAAGACATGTTGCTCTCTGTCTTAGTAATCTTAGGGAGGACCCTGAAGAGGGCATCTTTGTTCCTCTGCCTTGTGATGTGTAAGATGTAGTACAGGAGGAGGGTTGAAGCGATGCGGTCCTTACGGGAGGACTTAAGGAGTTGACCAGGGACATCCTTGAGTTTGGGATCGTCTTCCGTTTCATGAATACGCCTGTTGATATGACGGATGTAGTCATCAGTCAGCAGTGACATAAGACTTGGTAGAAATCTCAAAACAAGGTCATTTTCCTGTAGAAATGAAACACAGCAGAATTCTGTCACAATCAACGCAGCGACAGCCCAGACAAAAATAATATTATTTTGCACTTTGGTTCACACTGGTATCTTAAAAGGCCCCAAGAAGATATCAAAACCAACAGAAACTTTCAGCTCACCATTTTGGGTTCATGGAAATGCTGTTTGTCAATCATATCCCAAGCTCCAAGACCCAAGGCCAACATTCTGAGCAACAGCAGTAGTACAGCACTTTCCTGGTAAAAAGAAACAGCATTATAGACAAATTGAAATATCAAGTAATCAACAACAAAGGAAACTGCCTGGGTAAAATTGAATATAATTTAGGGTTGAACAAAGAAAATTTACAAGAGCAGGACCATGTGATTAAGGACCAAGCCAAAAGTGAGGTCTTTATTGCAAGGCAACATCCCTGCAAGGTTTGTAACTGAACTTGCCCTTTTTGTATAATTTGTCAATTCCTGTCCTTAGGCAGTTTCGCCAAGAGTAAAATTGCACACGACACTCAACAGTTTTGCAAATGCACACGTACTAATACTTACCCTTGGTAGTTTTTCTGAGTTCATGAGTTGCTGCATTACTTTGATGCTACTTGTAGCAATTGTATGAATAGAAAATGGATCGCACAAGATCATAGACAGGTCACTAAAAAGAATATTAAAAATACAAACAAATACAAATGTTAATATTTGGTTATAACTTAACAAAGAGGTTCAATAGAAACTTGTCATTGGTTGGAAGTTGTGTAGCGGAGTGTCAATCATAAAAACACAGTATCAAGGCATGATGTTTGGTCCTTGGGGTTTGCACTTTTTCAGTGACAAGCCAGCAGGACTAGTCTTTTCGAATTTGGGTTTGAACAAAGTAAAATTGACTGGAGCTGGCCTTGAACCTGGCAACTCTTGATTAATGTACCACTGCTCTACCAACAGAGCTATCTAGCCCCATGTTGACAATACCTTTGTTCGGGGATGCCAGCAATTTAAAAAATCTACACCTTGGTACTGGACTTCAAAAAAGTTGGACGATGCCTGCACCGGAGCCCAAGCCGTGGTTTAAAAAAGGGCCAAAGAATCGGCGTTCATAATCTCACCCAAGGACTTGCTCTTGACCTCTCCTCACACCGTCCAGGAACCCCTGCAGCTCCCTCGCTCGTTTCTCATCAACAAACTTTTCCCTGATGCAGGCATCTAAGCACCACGTGAACTTATGACACGGGTCCTCGGTGCATATCTCATGGACCTCCATATCATGTAAGGCCATAAGAAGCTCTGCTCTCAGCGTGCAGTAGTGGACTGTTCTCGTCCGCAGAAACAACGTCCTTAAAAACTGCAGCACCATGTCGTAAAGACGTATGCTCTTCCCGATCATCTGAGAGAGTTTTTGAACCACTTCACCCTGGCGACGAGTTTTAGGAGTTACTGAGAAAAACATGTGAGAGTTGATGGTTTCACTTCCAAACAAGATGGCTTCCTTGCTTTTAATATAGTCTGATAATAAGGGGGAGACTTCATCCCCGAAAAGAGAGGGATTTTGCTCCCAGATTTGGCGTTTGACTTCCATAGAAGCGGCTTTATAGAGATCTCTATCCTCTACAACAACAGTCAAGTACTTTGATGGAACTCTTGGAAGAAGCTTCATAATTTCCATGACAACAGGCTGCACTGATTTAACCCGGATGAGCGGGAAGCATTTAGAGAGCAACTCCTCGATGGTCTTGTAGGATTTCTTGTTGCCCCCTTCGGAGAGTTGTCTGCATTTATCGATGAGCTGTTGGCGAAGCTCTTCCATGATGGAGCGATGGAATTCATATCTACGAATGTTGTGAAGGTCTAGCAATGGTAAGGCTGGTTGGAGGGTTGGTAGGAGGATTCCATTCTCTGCCTGGAAGTCTTCGATGGCCTGTTGGGGATCAGTGCAGTTGGTGAGTGCCTCCCTCAGATGGTCAGGCCCAGCGATACCAATTTCTTCAAATCCAGACATTCTCAATGATGAAGAATCCCCAGAGAGTTAAAAGAACTCTGTAAACAAAGAGATAAATCCATTATTGTTAATTAATGGTAATGTGAAAAAACACCGTTTTAAACCTTTTTTATATATTTTTAGCTTTAAGGCTCTTTTTTCATTTGTTTGTTGTTGAGCAAATTTGCCAAAGCCAGAATTTTAACCTACCAACTGTATTGAACACTTTTATTTTATAATTGGCAAAATCCGACAGCCACATTTTCATTTTAAGTCAAATTATATCAAACATTACATGTTCAGAAAGAATGACTTGACAGAATGTACGCAGAGAGAGGAACAGGCACTTTGTGTCAAAATCATGAAAATTAAGCCATTTCTGGTAGCCAGTGTTCTTGACAATGCTTTCTGCAAAAAAAATCCTGAAATTTTGTTGCTCATACTAGGTCAATAGTTATTGGCTACCAATTCCTTGAGGATTTAATAAAGGGAAATAAAGTCCAACATCCGTTAACAATTTTTTTTTTTTCCCTAAAAAAGTGATTATTTCTGCAGTGAAATTTCTGCACTTGACGGCAGTCCCTCTTGACCCATGCCATGCACAACACGCAATACAACTATTCTATCCTCATAATGTGAGGCTGCACTTCTCAGGAAAGAAGGGGAAAATAGCTAGTATGGTTAAACAGCTGTTCCATGATGGAAACAACATTAAAAAACAGCCCGCCAAACCGCCGTCTCTGCATATTCGAAGACTATGTCGGAATTATGTTACTTTCCATGGTGTCTTGCGTGAGGTCAATGCATTGTTGTTGTTCACAATAACGGTTCTTTTCTCAACATGCACAGCCGGCCGCATAAAGTCAAGCACAGCCTTCGTTTCCCCAAGCGCTCCTAACTAAACTGTGTAATTATAAATCACAAATTACCACACAAATGGTCTCTGTAGCTTCAAGATGACGTCCAGTTACTTCCAAAGCTGTTTGACGTCTCAAAGCAGAGCAGGACTTGGTTTTGTCAGCCGCAGTGAAATTCACGACTGCTTTCTCCAAAAATGGCCGCCATGGGCCAATTTATTATTGCGCATGCGTACTAATACAAAAACCCGCACGAAGAAGAAGTAACGGGAGGTTAAAGGAGGGGTACATGCACAGAATATTAATCACATACAATAACCCCCCCAAAATCCAATAAAAATTTCCAGCTAGTTGAAGGAGGAAAGACGGAGAAATAGAAAAACATACCCATCAACAGAAGAGAGGTGGTAAACAAACAAATAGATTTTAAAGCTCTTTGTCGTTTAGTTTAGCGAGGCATAGAGAAATCTGTCCTTTCTCTATGATGAGCGAGGGGCCTTAAATCAAACTCAAAGTTAATAGAAATACTGTCACTTGTCAGATCGATCATGGAGGTAGAATTAGATATTGAGCAAGGACTTTTTATGGCAGATCTAGTCCCTACTGAATGTTCCCCTTTTTATTTCATTCCCCGTTTTGTCTTTATTTAAATGTTCTTCTTGCTTTGGGCCATGGAGGAATAGCATGCAAGGAACAATAATTATATAAAAAACTTCACCAAAAGTAATTGATGTTTGAGTGATGTTTGATGTTGATATTGTTTCAGTCGTAAGCGGTTCGGGCACGTGGTTGGCCGGACCGGTTCCCTTTGGGGCAGTGGACCATGGAGTTGAATGGATGATGCAAAAGTTCTTATCTCCCGAATACAAGATAAGTGCAAATATGTTTCAATGATTTTATTTAAGTGAAACACCATTTGAAATATCGGCCTCGTTGGCGCAGTTGGCAGCGCGTCAGTCTCATAATCTGAAGGTCGTGAGTTCGAGCCTCACACGGGGCAAAGTTCTTTTACTCAAAGGTGGACTTTTCGTTTCACTTGCTAGATATTTTACAAATAATTATTATGAAAATGTGAGTTCTTTTAACTCACTTACAAAAGGTGCACTTCATGGCTCTGTTTGCCATGTGTTCAAGGGCTACTATACAATACTTCAATGCAATAGTTTTTGACCTTCGCAAAAAAAACAACCTCACTGAGAAGTAAAGTTTTGCTGTCTATTCGAAAATAAAAATTACTTTAATTCAGCACTGATCCAATTTGACAATGAAAAAACCTCTGGATGAGGCGGCGAAGGGGAGGGGGAACGTCGACCGAAAGCGAAGCTAGCCAGACTTATTAATTAAGCCGCAAGAGGGCGCTTTTGAAAACCGCGCGTGATATCCAGTTTAATTGTTTTACCCCTCGCTGCTCATTTTTTACTGATTGTTCGTAAATCACTGTGTTGATTGTTTTATCATGGCGGAAGGAGAATGAATAAGTAAAGGTTAGCCTGAAAGTAGGTATCAATATTTTTGCAAAGTTGTATTTTTTGTTTATTTTTTTGATGCTTTGGGTTTGCTCAGAATCAGAATCGTAAGATTATATCGATCATTGACATTTGCACTGCATCCAAATCGTGATAATTTATACCCTAGTCCCTTCCCCTTCTACTCTAGTTCTAGCTTCTCTCACCACATTAACTCATAACTGACTGGTATTTTATTATTATTATTAGGCCCAATGAGGTTTTTCTCCTGCTGATTGTCTGGTGTGAATTGGGGGTCAACATGCTTGGCTTTATTAGCATAACATTATTATTGTCATTAACAAAGTCACAGACACAGTCACACTCGATCTCATTTGAAATTAAATCAATTCAATTCAATCACCACATCCAAGCACCAACTTTTGACCAGTTTTAATTAATTTAATCTCAGGCGCATCAGCCCAAATATTAAAAAATAATGTTATTTATTGATAGAAAACTAAATATAGAGTTACAACAGTTATTGACTGTACTCTTCCTCCCTGGTACCTGACAGGATGTTCGCAATCCTCAAAATGAAACTTCTTCATGTTCTTATTTTCTTTAGACTTGATGAACTGGACATGTAGCTTGTAAGTAATGTAAATAACTTGCATCTACACTTCAAGCTATGTCTCTTACAACGAAAACAAAAATAGTTATATTAGCTGGTGTATCGGCTCTGGCTGGGTTGATTTTAGCCACAAGTTACTTCAAACGTCGCAGACGGGGCCAGAGACAACGATTTCTATCACCAAGATCAAACCTTCCACTTAGCAGCCAGAATGTCACACTTAACAAAAACGGACGTAAGTTCACAATCTTAATTCTTTCTTTAAAACTCTATTGTATCATTCATCCTGATAATAAATTGGTTTTAAGTGCTCCTCAGATCCTTGTTGTTGTGTTTGTTGAGAATATGATCTGGTCTTGCAATTGCAACAGACCTATAAAACAAGACATTTAATATATGATATATGATAATTTATATTTACAATCTTTTTGCTACTGTTGTTTACCCTTTAGCAATTCCACAGACAAGTCGGCGAGCCCTCATCAGCCCACAGCAGGAATCACCCAAAGGATTTGCCAGATTATCACGTCTTTCCCGTTCCACTTCCCGTAAATCCATAATATCAGCCATAGCAACAAGGACCTCCTATGCCTCCATGATCAACGACAGTCTTAGCGGCTCAGTAAATTCACTGCTCAGTGATGCAGCCTCGACTAAATCTGGCGAGAGGACTCCAACTAATGAACCAATTTCTGTAGAAAGACTCTTCCAGTTAGGTATGAATGTTTGAAGTACTTTGCAGAGCTAAAAATACAGACTGAAATATTTAAATAAGAAGGTGAATTTATATTGGGACTAGCCCAGTGGTTTGATTCAACCATAGATACTCTGCATAAAGCCTTGTCAACGTTTCTGTTTGACTTGTGTTCCTAGGTATGGAGTCATTTGATAATGCAGTGTCCTTCTGGGAAGATGCAATGGATCTAAGAGTCGTCCAAGACATTGAAGAAGATGATAACGCAGATGAGACAAGTAGGGTGAGTCTGAATTTAAATCTTGTTAATTTCATATGATTCTGAGTTAACTTTTCAGCTTTCAAATCATACTGAATAATTTATCAGGTACTGTGGTCTGAACAGCCGTAGAACAAAGGACCAGTTGTTCTGTGGAACAATAATAATAATAATAATTGACATTTATAATTTGCCGGTATCCATCTTTGTGATGCTCATGGCGCAGCGCCACATCACTTGAGGGAAATGTTATGCAGTCCTCACTAGGTGATTCTTGAGGAACGATTTGAACAAAGCCAGTGATGGAGAAAGTTTAATAAGATCGGGTAATGAACGAAAGAAAAGTTTGTAACCGTTTTTGCTGTGAAAACTCCCCTTTTTTGCATCACCTCTCTCCTGAATGAAGGAAACATGTTCAGATTTTGAAGATTTGTTATCTTTTTTCCACCAGGAAAGCAGCAAGTCAGAGTTGACTTTTAACTTGGAGAAACTCTTGACAAGTGTCTACCATCTTCAGGAGGAGTGCGAGGGCGTGGCACTCAGTATGCCTAATCTTGCCTTCACATCTTCTGAGATGCGAAACATTGCGGATGAAATCTCAACATTGAGAGAACAGAGAGAGAGGGACGAGGATGCCTCATCCACAGATTCCTTTGTCTCAGCAACAGAGGTAAGGATGTACATGAAAGATGAAAAAAGGAGCGAAGAGAAGCTGGTAGACTGGAGTCTGCAGATTTTTACAATTTGTACTGGAGTGCTAATCGCTCTGAGAAGAGGAGAATCTTTTTAAGAATCAGCTATGGAAGTCAAGAGTCAAACCTTAGCATTGGATGCAAGAATTAGTAGTTTGTTCAGATGAAAAAGTTTCTCTTTATTTACTGTTAAATCCCATCTACGTTTACTTTAGCAAATCTTGGGAGTCTTCCTTCATTGCAAAGATTGTTTTCTCTCTTTTTAGTTGGAGGAGCTAGAACAAGAGTTGAGTGCTTCATCATCAGGGCAGGTTTCTCCATCTTCATCATCTGCCTTTTTAAGTAGCAAGCCAAGACCAAGGAAGAATGAAGTTTATGAGAATGCTCTTCTTGCAGTCCGTGAAGGTGTAATCGAGTGTAGGAGAATAAGGTATTGTATATCGTTTTATACTTGAATTATCCTAAGAAAATATCAAAGACCATCTTTGGGATACAAGTACTGTTTTAACTCAATCAAAACAATCACATAGTGATGGACAGATGAACCTGGAGAAAGATTGTGGTTGTCTGTTCACAAAAAATTGTATGACAATTTATTAAGAATAAAGTTTATAATATTTGAAATGACCTCTTTAGTAGAAAACCGCACCAATCCTAACAGAAAAAAACAGTAGAAGAAAATTAAGAGAGTTGAGGAATTCAGAGCCGCCTGGAAAACTTTTTGGATGTCGGCTTGATTAATGGAGAGAATCTTCACAGTGAATTCTGGAAACCTTATCTGCTCCTTTGGGCGAGCAAAATAAGTTAATTGTTTAAATTTTAAAAAGAATATAAAGAGAAATTTAGATTATCATTATCACAAGTCTCTGTTTTTGTTCTTGAAAGGACTAAGATGTTACGCTGTCGTAGCGATGAAGATTTCCTCGCCAAGTTGCACTGTGTGCGATTAGCAATGACTTTGCTTCTTGAAGACCAGAGCATTGCAGACTGGTTTGTTCTGATGGGGAAGCAACTAATAGCTGACCTTCTCGTCAAGGCAAACTATGTAAGTTGAGTAAGAATATATAAATCCTAACTTATTAAAATAATTTAAAAGGAATTTAAAGAAAATGTTCTCTTGACCAAGACTTGTTGCATGGAAACTTATGATATTTACTTTCCTTTGCAGGACACAGAAGAATTTGAAGAAGCATTTGATGAACTAATGGCATACGTCAGAGATCCACAGAACTTTAAGGAAATCGAGAAAGAACTTAGGGCAAGGAAGGTAAGAAAAATTGTGCAGAGTCCTGGAACAGTTTTACTTGTTTAAATTTTCAGTGTGACTAGAGTTTAAGGAGTCAAATTATGTGTATGGCAAGTATGTCACTAACTTTCTTTACATTTTTGTAGGTTCGTTTCTTGTCCTTCTATGACATTGTCTTGGATTTTCTTCTCCTGGATGCATTTGATGATCTTGAAGACCCACCGACATCAATCACATGCGTCACACAAAACAGATGGTTATCAAACAGGGTCAAGGAAACAGTGAGTTATTTTTCATGTTGGTCGGTTTAAAAGCAAGTTTCAGCTTACACTGTACATCAACGCAAAGGGAAATTTTGTCTTACAAGCTATACAAAGACGTGAAACATTTTCTCTGCTCCGAAGTCACTTATCATTTTAGTCTCCTTTTAAATATGAAATCTATTTTACATTGAACATGAATGTAAAGGGTACCACTGTTAGATGTTTGCAAAGAATAGTGCAGTATTTTTCCTCCTGCCAGATTATTTCAGTCTTTTGTTTGTTTTCTATTTTACTTCTTGACATTGTTTTATGCAGGCCGTCTCCACTGCAGTGTGGTCTGTCCTAGCAGCTAAACGCAGAATGCTCAAGGTAAATGTCAGAGCTTTAATCGTATCACATTGACACAATCATTAAGCTGTAGTTTGGGAAGCTGGAAACACCTGTTCAGCAATTATGAAATAAATCTATTTTTAAGGTGAACAATTAATTACCCATGGACTGAGCGGTTTCTTGACACTTGATCCAATGACCAAGATCCAATTTCATAGCTCCGCTTACCGCATAATTCTGCTCTTCCGGCGCACTGTCAAGCAGGTAATTCTATGAGCTGTAAGCACAGAAGTATGTGGTAGGCAGAGCCATGAAATTGGGCCCTGCCTTCCAAAATTCTTCACCTACATACCTGCTACCAGAAATAGTTTTTACCAACCTTGTGGTTTTTTCATGACAGAACCCAAAGGGTTTCTTGGCCAAGGTGTATATGATCTCTTACCATGTGACGCCTGCACTAGCTTGGGGCTTCCTTGGCTCCGACCACCATCTTAAACATCTGATGGAATTCTTCAAGGTAAGGGAGACTCAAGTAGCATTTTATTTTATTTTTTCAATTGTGATCTTAAATTGAGGAACCAGCAGCAAAATTGATTGAAGTTTGCACTTGAATGGGACGTTGTTATTGTAGCTAGTTTGGGGCAGTCACCATTGGCTACATCCTGCAGATGGAATGTCAGACTATACGAAATGCACATTTACAAACGAGTAGGGTTATTGCCGACAAAAAATCTGAAACTGGGACCCACATCGAAATGATAGCATTTTCACATTTTGGTAACCCCTGGAGATTCCAATGAGCTTTTGGGAACAGTATCTTGTGGCAGAGAAGCAGATCAAAGAGCATAACTTATTTGGAGAAAAAAAAAAAAAAAAATTGTTTACCAGGCAGACTTTAAAAGGTCTGAAATAACTAATCCCTGTAAAAAGCAAGCATACTTGCTCAGAATATTTTAATTTTTGTACACTGGTGTTGCAGAATTTGCGGTATTTTCCAGTGTAGCATCATAATCAAAAAGAATCTGCAGTTAGATATGACAATGTTACCCGGGTGTTTGGTCTCCATAGCCAGAATATCAGAAAAGACTCCCAGAACTAACGACTACCCACGGCACATGTCTTACCTTTCAAACTCTTCTTGCAGGATCAAGTGTTGGGCTTTGCACGAGATATGTTTTCGTTGCGGAAGTGTCGGTATTCAAGTTTGGCAGAGCTTGGAGATGACATCTTATCACTGGCTAAACACTACAGCACAATAGCTTCACAGAAGCTAAGTTCGTGATGAAATTAACAAGTCAACTGCAACTTTTAAGTTATTTTGTAACCGAATAAAACCGAATAAAACAAAACCAAGTGGTCCTCAAGCAAGTAAGATTCATTAAAAAATTTTGTTGATAAAGATTTTAACATATATTTTGCATGTTTGTCTAAAGTAAAAAATGCTGTACTTACTTTTTTAATTGACATGGTTTCATGGCTTTTCCGGATTTGCAAAGCTGTGGATCGAGTTCAGTTCCATTCATTAATTGATGTTTTTATTGAAAATTTATTATTATTTTAAAGTTTTTTAAAAGTTAAAATGACATACTGTTGCCAGGATGTTTAAAAAAATCTCTTTTATTGTCTACCTTAATTAAGCGCTGGTAAATAAAACAATTGAAGATTATATAAAGTGGGATCCAGTTTAAGTACATGTAAACAAAATTGACATCTATGCAATCAAATTCATTGATAACGTTTATATTTGGTGCAATAACAATGTAGTCAGTATTCGTAAAGGGAAAGACTTGTAAATGTATTTTTAAAATTGAAATACAAGACCCTTTTAAAAGGCACAGCCGAAGAAGAATGGGTTACTCTTTAGTTGGAAGTCAGTGGATCTCCTTTACTATCATAAAAATAACGGTTTGGGAATAATGTGTCGCTCCGTGCCAAATTGGGTTTATTTGCTCACTAAATAGATGAGAGTAAGAGCTTTCAAAATAACTCCTATTTGGGCTATAGAATGTTTAAGAGTTCACTTTGATATCAAGGATAAGATTTTGCGCGGGCGTCACCTATGAACTTGTGTTCATGGATGCTGAAGGGGTTTCACAAACGAAAAAGAATTGTTTTAGGGTTTTTGTTTATTACTTTTTAAATAAGCCAGCATTTGTGATTAATTTCATGCTTTTTCAGAAGGAATATTATGATTGTTTCTTAATGATGATGATGTTTCAAAAATCCACCATCTCAATACCTTAACGTAATAACTCTTTATAAGCACACTTGGCCACTGATTGGTTTGGATGTCCACAAGCAAAACCAGGAAATTGATTTCGGAGTAAATAGGGTAATAAAAAAAAAAAATTGTATAAAACCTTCATTGTACATTCCCTTTGATACATGTTGATACCTATTGTTCAAACTAAAAGCTTACACATCAAAATGCTTAAGAAAAAAGAGTTGTTAAAAACTTACAAAAGAATAAAGAATAAAAATACATAATGCTGTAAGGGGCCCTTAATATAAATAGTTTTATAAAATTGGCAATGGAATTGAAATTTTGTTGAACGAAAGACTAATGCACTTTGGTTTCTTAAGGAAGCTTTGTCTATTGGGAACAAATCACACAAAAACAGAAATTTCCCAGCACACTTCTATAAACTTATATTCAGGGCTCGAATTTTACACTGGACCACAGGCCCAAGGCCAGTAAACTCTTGACCAGACAAGTCCGGTGGGCTTGTGTTTTTCAATTGAACACATAACTTTGAATTGTCATTTTTTTATTTTCAAATGTTGACTTTGAGTCCGATAAATATCTTTCAATTCTGTTGAGAATTGATGTAGGCCCTATACTTACCTATTATAAGACAAATGAGACTAATCTTCTCTTTGTGCTTGTTCAAATAAGAATAGTTATAATGTTAATAAGCTGTGTAGAAAGTTCTTTCTTATTTAGTCTTGTAAAATAAATTCTGGTCCGGTAAACGATTTGAGCTACAGGCCCTGCGGTCTCGTGGAATTTTATCCCAAATTCGAGCCCTGATATTATTGCTTACTTTTTTAGTAAACAGTCAAAACCATTCTAATGTTTGGGGTGTTTTAAAGCAGTGTAATAAAGCTAATGAATGTTTTGAACGAAAATCAGAATTTCTTTTTGAAGAACAACCAGATAGAGTAGTCTTCAGACACCTCTAAATGCCAAAGAACCACAAAGTTCTGGCGTCGCAAATCAATGTTTAAAGTATGGCAAGAAAATGAAAGAGACTTGTGTAAAGTTAGTGATTGAGTCAGTGCAAGAAGTAGTGCACTGATAAACACATTTAAAGGATTTGACTAGTCTTGGCTTAATGGAGTAAGTTCAGTCTTGAAGTAGTTTATTAGACTGTTGTAAGAGCCAGTTGGTGCACAAGAGGTCTTTGATACAGCTCAGTTAAGAGCCGGGTTCGGTTCTAAACAGAGGAAGATGGAGGTCAGTTATGACTGATGCACAAAACATCAACATCAGCTGCTGATCAAACGGCATGGAATGTTCAATGGTCAGTTCAGTTGTCACATACACCGCGTGTAACCATTGAAACCCGCCATTAACTTCAGTTCAGTATCCCTGTTCATGGCGGTCCAAGTATCCAAAGTGATGGCCATCTTAATAATCCTTAGCAACACATCAGAGTACTTCCAACATCAACTTCACCATACTTGTGAATCAGATAATGTTTTCCTTTGAAGAAGTTACAAATTTCCCATCTTCAAATACATGTGGCATATTAAAAGGCACACTTTAACAATTTCTTCACCTTTTACTTCTCGGGTCAACTCTGACACGATCCTAACAGTCTTATAGACCTTATGCACTTGACATCACTGAAGTAGGGCGCCCTCTCACGAGTCCAAAGGAGGCTTCTCATTGGCCAATCCTGTGCGCGGCACGTACAGTATACAAAGGTGTGTGTTTCCATAGTTTTCTCATCATTTTACATCTAAGATGCCGGCGGGAAGACGTCAATGCATAAGGTCTTTTACCTTTCATCAGATGAAAGTTGTGTTGTTGGCCAACTCAGTGCTGGGTTTCTTGCCTCTGGATTCAAACAGCTGTCTAATGAGGGCAGCCTTGTCTTTTTCCAGCTGAGTGATCAATTCACTTTTCTGAGACACCTCCTATTAAACAAATAATACAAAGATAGTACAAAATCAATTTCAAAAGTGCAGACTCAAATAAATAAGTGCAACAAGTTTTTGAGAAAATTGTCAGAGTTTATCTTTTTACAAGTATCTTTTGTAAATGACAAAATTGCAAAACCCCAAAGTTTATGTTATGATCTTAAAAACATCTCTTTCACATCATTGTTTAGCTGTATTGGTCTTTTAAAAAATGAAAATCTGACCTTGTTAGTAGTCAATTTTAATCACAAGATGTTGTACCAAGTTGATTATTTCATCGTTTTTAAAAAGCCAAAACTAAACTTGACAAAGATTCACATTACTGTCAGTAAACCATCCTTTACATCATCAAATGCAAATCTGACCTTGGTAAGTAGTCGATTTTGATCCCGAAGTTTTGCTACAAGTTTGCCGTTGCCACTTCCACTGCTAGATGTGCTACTTGGACGTAGTTTTGTAGGTGCTGATTGTGAGGGCTGAAACCTACCCATAGCTAGGTTCATATGATCTGGAAAATTCTGCAGCAGGTAAAGAAAAGATTAAGAGTAAAAGAGAGCAACAAGTTAGTCTAAATTGACTTGTCACACAAGTCACTCTGTGAAACTGGGCCAATTTTTATGGCTCTGCTGACTGCGGAGTTCTTACTGCCCATAGAATTATGCGGTCAGCAGAGCCAAAATCAGCTGTTGCGTTTTGTTTTTCAGATACAGTTTTCTCAAATATGACTTAATTTCAGAGAGAAATATTTTTCAGAAAAAAAAAGGTTCTAGTATGAACTTCACAATCAGTAGGGGCCTAAGCTTTTTTAGACTAAAACAATGTTTTTTATCCTTACCAATCCAGTATAATACCTTTTAAAATAGGGTTAAAGCGATTTCTTTTCACAGTGAGAGGCCAGAAGCAGCGAAGGAAATGCAAACTATTAACTCCAAGATTTACGCACCGCATACAAGGTTAAAAATACAAAGGGAAACTGACCTTCTCTGGGTTTTCCATGAGATGTGTGAGTTGTTTGTTGATCTCAAGAATCCTAGCCACGCGATAGGCTAACCGGTCTTGTTGTCCAGACGACAAGGTGTCCTACAAAGAAACAAACAAAAATGAAAGCAACATGAACATGAATATAACAAATTCACTGAATTATCTGATAGTATTTACACCCTTCATCTAAGTTTTGCATTTACACTTTATCATTTTAAAGTTAACAATTATGAAAGGGTAAATTACAAAGTAGTGAAATTAATTGAAAGCAAGCTCGAAGAATGGGAGCCCTTTAGTACTTGTGTACCTGAAATTGAACAAAGATAGATAAAGAGCTTTCTCGGAAGTAAATGTTGTTTTGCTTCAACCTTTGATTGTGACAGCAATGTTGAAGGATACGAAAACAGATACATGCAGTTAATTAACCTCGCCTTTCCTGTAGAATCGGATTGACAAATTTCACTGCAAATTGCTAATCTCACCTCTCCATGAGTAAACTGTGAGTTCCCAGAGTACCCAGGTTGTCTTTGCCTGACGTAGGCTAGCTGCCTCTGGTACCAGTCTCTTGCTCTATCTGCTACCTCTAACCCTTGTAGTAGCACATCTCGCTCTTGCTCTAACTGTTTCATCCGTTTCAACTACAAAAGGTAAAAGAAACAAGAATGAGAAGATACTCAAAAATCAATTTGCATAAACCCTGAAGAAAACATTTTGGCATGACAATTATTGGCTCTTTTCAAAACTACAGCTATTTTTTCACTAAGCGGACATGAACAAAGTAAGAAGTCAGATAAAGGTCTACAATTTCTCATCTATGTCTAAAGGAGAATCGGTATTGTTATCAATTATTGAATTTTATTACTGCACCTCCTTCAACAGCTACCAAGGACACACCAATCCATGAGGTAAAAATACACCTGTCTCAGACACAATTAAAAGTGTTACATCACTGCAGAACAAAGTGGTGTTAAAGATGTCTAAAACACACATAAAAATGAAACTATCTCAATATCTCAGACAATGATGATCTATAGGATGTTTATGGCTTCACTGCAACCCACAGACAAATAGAAATAATGATTGAAGCAACAATTTTAACCACTCAATATTTAAGGATTTTCAAAATAGATTTCATAAGAAAGTTAACAAATAATTAGCGCACAATCTTTTCTAATATACGGAATATAGATAGACCATAGAGCAAGGATGTCCTTGCTCTATGGATAGACAGATCTACTTATTCTACTAAAAGTGGGAATAATCTTAGTATTGTTAGAAATTAGAATTTATTAGATTTAGTATGATTAATTTGTGACAGGTTCAGAACATTGTTTTCTCTAACCTCCCCACTCATTTTGTGATATGTTGCATCAAGAACAGTTGTTTACTTTGTAAACTGCCAAAATATGGTTTTGATTAACCTTCCCAACATGTGTGGACTGCATGCTGGTGTACTTTGATTGGATACATAACAAAATGCAGAAGTTTTGGTACCACAGACAAACCCCCTTTCATTTTGTGACCTCTGCCTTTTAGATTTCACAGATTTTTTTCTTTCACAATTAATTTCCAAGTGTTTTTAATTTAAACTCTTTAGATAATAAAGGGCTTGTTTGGGGGTGTTTTTAAAACTGTTTAACACCACATGTTTTCCTGTTTTCTTTGCTCTCAATTGGTTAAAAAAAACACATTCAAAGTGCTTTTTTAGATCAGAAACAAGTTAGTGGAAATTTTAAGAAATAAGAGTTTTAAGTACCATGCTGACCCCTATAATAATGTTTAGAAAACACAGACAACTACAACTTTCTTGGCTAGGTCTAATGAAAAGTTAAAGAGAAGTTAAAATTCTTTAGTACACTTTCATACTTTGCCTGACCTTTGTTATTACTCAAAGTAAAAAGTGGTAGTTCTATAAAGTGTGGAGCACACAAAGCGGATTAACTCAAAGTTTAAGATTTTCCTTTTTTATGTGAATTAATAACACTAGGGTCAATTAGGCAGGTGTTCAGGCATGAAACCCTGGGGGGTTGGAGGACCAAACCTTGCTTGACCTTTCTTGAAAATTTGTTCTTATAAAAATACAACTTGCATGGGAACTTTCATTAATATGCAGTATGAAATTGAGTTGAAAAGTGGTTCAAAGAGAAGGGATTATTATAATAATTTGTTTGAAAATGTCAACATTTTCCCTATTTAACAAGGGTAACAATTATTGTTTACACAAGTGACCAGAATGAGGATTGGACAGTAGTTATGTAAAATATATCAGAGAAACACACAGCAATGGTAAATTCCACACCATTTTTTTAATTAACAAGTTATTAAAGATTGCTAATTGATGTCTACAAGAGAACATTTGTCAAAACACACTCAACATTCACCAAACTGGAAAGATATGGTCTAAAAACATAAAACAAAATGCTATTTTAATATTTTGTCTTTGCATTTGAAAAACTTGATTCTTGTTTTTTAAGACTTTAAATCCATGATTCAAATCCTGCTGGGTTTTTTCCCTCTGTAAAATTAAGATATCAGAGATCAATGAAAAGCATGCTTTTTTTACAACATGACTCACAAAATGTTTTCTTTTTGATGAGTACGCTTAAACACCAAGCCATTCTAGTGTGACAACCATACTCTGTTGGTTGCCAACATGATTTGGATCAGCAAACAAAAGTTCTTTCTTTGTGATAAATTAACAGAGTTGGTTACACACTTAGTGAAGCAGCAGGCTCCATGCATTGTATACAGTAAACGTATACTGTACATGTACATGTACCTGACAACACAAATTTTGAGTACAGTTGTTAACCAGACTGATGAAATGGATTAAAAATGTTGGTTGCTGGTAAATTTACACCATTGCAAATCCAGTATCAATCTACATTATTGTAGGATCATAGTGTGATTAAATTTCTTGAGACTGTATGTCTTCATATTTTGTTGGTTTAGCTGTGAATACAAAAGGATTTATGGGCAACACTTTCAGAAGTCACCCTCCCCTATTTTAAACCTCCTGGATTTAACCCAATTGAATGATCATTTCAACTCTTTTTAAATTTCATCTTCAATATCTTTCCAGTTTAAAGAATGAAATTCTACTTGTATGGGAAGACATACTTGTTTTTGAGTCACGAGCATCATCCCCGTCAAGGTAAAAACAAACGGAAAAGAAAAGAATTAAAGACAAATGTTATTCCTCCTTTAAGTCAAGACTTCCACAACTGAATTAAACTAAATTAAACAATAACAGACCAACACAAAACTTGTTTTTCTTCTTTAAACAATTGGCTTTACAGATCTATTCAAGGGTATTGTTAAAAGTCAATAATTATATCATGGAGCAAGTCAAATATGCATTATACAAACCAAAATTACATACAAAACCAAAATGCTTCATTCAGGGTTTCCCCATGAACAAGCTAGCGATCCCACCAATCTGCACAAATGGTGGGCTGATACAGAAACTTTTTTTTCAAACTTAATTAAAAAAAAACCCCATAAATAAAACCAGTTTAAACTATTCCAGATTGCACGGTAGAGCTTTTACAACAAAAGATAAACATCAAATAAAAAATCCCCCAAAGTTATGAACAATCCTGGAGAGAACTCTGCCAATCTGCCATCAATACTAACCCTTACTGAAGTTCAAAGTTGAGTGTGAAAAAACCTATGAATGGAGCAGCAAATTATCCTGATTCAGTTCTGCATCTTAGTTTTCATCACCCTGACCCTAACCCTCCCTAGGTTTCCAAGTTTCATTCCCCAGTGATTAATCCCAAATCTGCTAATGTGTTTTATATTTATACAATTTATCCTTAAAGAATAATCTGCATTCCTTCACTTCGGGAGCATATCACCATTCCACCATCCAACCATCAGGTCTAAAAATAAGACTTGATTTCCAATTCCAGCATGGATTCAATTTGACAAATCTATTTATTCCCAGAATCTGCTGAACTTGTGCTTGTCCTAACACCGGCGTCATATTTCTACCTCAAAGACATTCCACTGCCAACTTATAAGAGCTTGTTCAAAGTTTAAGTTTCAGGGTAAGTTTCGACCACAAAAATGTGGCTTTTGATCAACCCCCCATTAAACTTTGCTCTGTGACCGAAAACACAAACAGAAAGACTATGTACATGTATAAACAAGTAGGCTGGCATACAGTGTTTTGAATACCAGCATGCAGGGCTTTGTGTACCACAAGTTTCTTTATGTCCACATCAATTTTAAATACGGTAACAATTGCAATATAAATCTTACTTTAGGATTCAAACAAAATAATAAAATCTTTACGGAGTAAGGACAATATCATTAACACATTTATATTTCAAAATTACTGAGGAAGTTTTTCTGTAGAAAGAACCCTCATGAATATTCATCACTAATCAAAACCCCAACTGTTCCAGTGCTTACTACACCCCCATACACCCATGCCATGGAGGAAGCCAAGAGCAAGCCCCCTGCTCTATGATTACACAAAGGATGAATATCACTACTCTAACCCCTACCCCTATCCCAGACACCATCCAGACAAAAACACAAAAGGCCTGAGGTGGTTCTACAGTGCCCCCTTTGTCTGACCCCCATTAAACATTAATGTGAAACAATACCAAGCACAATACCAAGCTGTATTGATTTCTATATATGAGCTGTATTGGAAGTTGGCAGCTTTTAGCTGGGAACTGTGTAATCTGATCAGGCAGCTTGGCTTATATGGAAGGTAAAACATCTCATGAAACATTTGTTTGCTGATGATTCAACTAAAATCCACCGCCTGCAGTTAAAAAATGTCTTCCTTTTGCCACTTACAGTTTTGTAATAATGCCTATGAAACAAAAATCAACATGGCTTGCTTTCTTTGAGTTACTGTTAGTAAACCATTGTTGTAGGTTCTGTGAAAGTGAAAAAATCTAACTTGCTTTTATAGAAAGTGAGTTATTTTTAGTTGGGACTCAAAAACCATTTAAAATTACATTACGATAGCAGCCTGGTTTTATACTCATGATTCCACTTTTGCAAGAATTGTTCTACATATGCACAATATACATTCATGTTCTTGGTACACGGCATTCTTATGTTGTTTACATCAGGCAGGACTTGAAATTTACACTGGACTGCAGGCTATCACAGCAGTTCGTGGGGTGAAAGCCTTTACAGGAATGATAGGCTCCTCTAGCGCGCCGGCGAGGAGTTTTTTTAAAACTACATCTATTCGTGACAACACAACTGGAGTGGTGCAAAGACTATCTTACACTGCACTGGATATATTTTTGGTCTATAAATACACAAATCTGCTTGTAACATGTTGTAACAGACCATAATCACTGACCTATTGACTGACATTATTGTTCGAGCAATACAAAACACTGAGGAATTTAGTTTCAATTAAAAAAGAAAGACAGTATTTTTTTAGACATGTTCAGACATGCTATACAAAAGGGTTATCCTACGAAGTAAATTGTCTGTGTACACACACAGAGGTAGATAATCCAACTTCCTTGTCAATAATACCAGCCTCTGAATCCTCCAGCCACCAACCCACTGTCCAGCGTCCACCACCCAGAGTCCACTCATGCCTCATTTAATGACCCTTGTCCTTGTACAAAACTTGACACTGGACAGATAATCAATTAAACTATTGTGGCAATAGTTTATTGTGGGAGTTCGAAAGGCATCCAGGAAGATACATCCCACATAGTTAACCTGCTCTATGGATCCAATAAAAAATGAACTGACAACCGCCATTACTGGAGGTAGTTTTAAGAAAATCTTTGATAGTGATTTGGCCCATTTCTTTCCTTTGCTTGTCCCAAATTCAAAATCTTAGGAATTAAAAATGTCAGCTTCTAATCCCATTTCTACTTTAAGTCTTAGAGCAAGGTTTCTGAAGATAAATATTTAAGTATTAACAGCTATTTCTTTATTTCTACTTGTAGGATTGTTACTTAAATTTTACTGCGCATTCCTATATAATTTAATTTTTTTATTCCAATGAAACAAATGTTCAAAATAAAACTGTTATAATTTGCAAAAACACTGTTAGTTTTGGGACTGCATGTACCTAATTGATGAATAATACATAGATTTTTGATCTGGTTTATTGTCGTCAATACTATTGAATAGTCAAAACATAGGGTCTCTGTGTTGTTGAAGTGATGTTTGTGAGTTTCATTTATTCACAGGAGAGACAGGATTCACCATTGAATTCACCAAGGTCAGAATGCTGAACCAGTTGTTGACAAATTTGCCAACAAAACACACGCAAACTTGATGCACATTAATTGGTGCTATATAAATGTGACTTGAACTCTTAAAAGGGATCAAACACAAATATCAACTATTCAACAAAGTACTAATTTTGTTATTAGTACCAACAAATCTACTAATTTGCATAAGCAAAATATTTATTATGAGCATGTTTTATACACACTGAATGCTAGTATTGTTGTAACAAATTATTTTAGTAGAATTTTGCTGTACTATACAAGGAAGTTGTTTGCTGTTAACGGTTCCAAAATTACCAAATATTCACTTGTTCCAAAATAATTTTTAAAAATCACTCGTTCCAAAATTAAAAAATATTCACAAGGTCGAAAATTAAAAAATATTCAGAATATGAAACTTTATCTTGATGAAGCAACCTGTCCCTTTTCTTGGTTTGTAAACAATTTAAGGCAGGAAGAAAAATAGTCTGCTGCCCTAATAAAATTGCAACTAGCACCACATTTCAAATAGATCATGACCTAGATGGCCGTTTGTTCAACGACTTATTTGATTTGAAGTTAGAACCAAGCAATATGTTCCAACCAATATGAGAAATGTTTCAGTTCATTCATAAAACCAATGAACCTATTGACCTCTTCCAAACAACTAGGTTTTTCAAAACTTTGGGTTTCCATTTAAATCTAATTGATTGTGGACCTGTACACCAGTAGTAGTCAAACAGAATGCCTGTCCATGGTGATAAATGTCTATTGTTTGAAAACACATGTTTGTGTAACTTGAACAAAGGAGAGGGTGCAGCTGCTATGCGATGTAGATACAAAGTATATGATAATTAATCAACCCATAAATGATCTGAATGATCGGAATATTCAATTATGAATAGTACTGTGGGAGAGTTCCATTTTTTTAAAGCAATTTCTTTGTTATTCAACTAATTGTTTTTATAGCAAAGTTCAAACTACAAAACTTGTTGAGGGTTGAACCCCAAAAAATTGACTAGAGCAGGATTTGAACCGGCAACCTCCGCACTAAATGTGCCGGTGCTCAACCAACTATAAAGCTACTACTAGCCCTAATGTTTATTTTGTCAATATCTTTGTCCCGGGTTACCAGTCAACCAAACATTATTTACAATTCACAGTTTTTTAAAGAGATTTTCTCAGAAGAATATTTGCAGAACAATAAGGGGGGAAAATAAAGGTGGAAACTTACCAAATTATAGTCGATACCATTAGTTACGGTATGTCGCCTTGGATCGTCCCTCTTGGGGCGTTCTTTGGTCTCAGTTCTCTGTTTGGGAGAGTGACCAGGGGAACGTCTCTCAGGATGACTACTGCTTTCAACCCTTTTGCCTTCAACTTCAAGAAAATAAAAAATAAATGGGGTTGAATAAAAAAATACATAAAACATTGAAACATATTATAAAGATCTCAGCTAAATAAAAATATGAATGTTCCTTTGTTTGCTTGAATATGCTTTGACCACCTTAATTGTATTGTCAATAAAAAATAATGGGTAACAGTCAATGTTAAAAATGTCAATGTTGTACATAATAGTACAAGCTCCTTAAAATTGCAGATTTGTTAACCAGTTTTCTCTTGTCAGATTTCAGGGGTCAAACAGTTACTTTTATTTTAATGAAAACTAAATCCTCAGAGCAGGAATTTTGCTTTTCTACATCTTGCCTTTAATAACTAGACCTTTCAGCTGGTTAACAAGAACTATTCTTCGGCTGAAAAGTTAGGGAATTAAAAGATTGATAAAATACAATGTTGCCAGTTTTTGATAACATAATTCACTCGTGAACAATGTGAATTTGTAATCTTTGTACCCCTTAAATCAACTTAAAAACATGTTGGTATTTCAGGAATGATTTGTATTGTTAAGTTAAAGAATGGATTTATTTTGTCTGCTAAATTTGTAAAAAGCAACTCAAAGTGTACAGGAAACACTGATGAAAAAAGTATTACACGTATCCAGATTGAGCACTTGCACACTACAGTGGAGACGTATTTTCATAACCTTGTTAAGAAAACCACAAAATATGATTTTGTATCCATGGCCTTGCTGAGTATCAAGTATTTTAAAATACTTCACATGGGTGTTTCAGCTACCATGACCTTTGTAAAGTACTAAATTCTCTTTTCGCTGAAAAGATTACATGACCCAAAATAATCAACAATTGAACAAAACCCTCTTCTGTCAAACGTTCTCCACATGCGCCATGGTTACTTCACTTGAAAACATACACCAGACCTCGTAAAAGGATTAGGGGATTAGAGAGTTTAGCACTAATTGTCAAGGTGTGAATTTTAACACTTTTTGATTGGTGATACAGGATTGGAATTTTATGGGCATTGCCACCATTCCCTGGACTTGTCATTGATGCCCTCTTTGAAAGAGACAATCCGATAAAGTAAACTTCCCTTTCTCATAAAAAAGGGCCTTGTCACTCTTGGCAATAAATTTTTTAAAAATCAAGGTGTGGTGGGAAGTAGCCCAAATTGATGGGCTCTTGTGACTCTCTTTTAACATTGGTCTTAGTAAGACCAATCAATATTCTAGAGAGCAATATTAAACAGTCCACAATGTGGGCTAGGTAGTCATTGTGGTAAGGGACTTGTGAGTAATTTAACATATTTAACGTATTGTTTTTTTAGTCTTTACAACAATGAAAAAACTTGTAAAACTAGTAAAAGTTATTAGTTTAGCCTTAATGAATCTGTTAAGATCGAAACGTGTGGCCACTAACTTTTTTAAATCTCTTTAGCTGATGAATGTTCCATTTGACAATTGCTTTTCAACAGTTTCCACATTGAAAATGGGGGGAAAATCGGTCAGAAAAAAGTAAGAACATTTCTTGTTCTTTCTTAAAGCCTTATACAAAATAGTTAAAATTTAAAGTAAACTTTGGTTTAATAACAAAACTTAAAGTAAAAAAAATAAACTCTTGGCAAGAGTGCTGTATCAAACAGCCACTGTTCACTCATTATAACCAAAATGACATTCGAACCATGGTAAAATCTATTCCTACCTCCATGTATAGACCTACTACTATATTGTTCATATGAGAGAAAAGGTTGACATGGTGGATGTCTGATTCAGGAATAATCACATTTTCCCAAGAATACTTTAAAATATCTAATTACCAGGGGAACCTGGATGAACCATGGAGGAAGGAACATACAGCGCCCCTTGACTTTTCCTCTGGGGATTTAACCCCATCCTCCCAGGCCCATTCAGGGGTGCAGCTGCGGGATGGGAAGGGAATGGGTGCCTGGGTTGATACCGATCATAGTCTCCTTCACTCCGCCTCGCTGGACGGTGTAAATCCTTCTGTATCCTCGGATGAAACGGGTCATTTGAGTTAATATCAACAGGAGGAGCTGATCTCCTCTGTGGCTTTGTCTCCCCCTTTACTCGATGTTTACTGGTGTAGAGTTTATCCTCACTACACTTAGCTTTCTGCACTGCGAGCTGCCAGTTCGATGTGGACTCGGTGTTGCTCGATAGCGACCGTGGCCTGCCGTTCTGGCCCCGGGGAAGCTCCGGCGCACTCCGTGCCCGCACAGCCATCGGTCGGACCACGTTATTCGGTCGTACTGTTGCCATATTCGGGTGTCTGTCTTCTCTGGCCTTCCCAACACCCCTGTCGTTGTTTAAGGACAGTTTTATCCCGCTGCAGAACCGGTCAAAGCTCAGTTTTCCGTTCTTAGGTGCTGCTTTCCTGAGGCCGTTTAGCACGCCGAATGGCAGGCCACTCGACCCACCCTCTGAAGCCCATCGTTTCTCGATCTCATTCACATGAACCAATCCGTCACCATCTTCGTCTAAAATTTCGAACAGCACTTTCAGGGAAGCGACGAAAGCTTTGGGGAAAAGGTCATTAGTTTCCAAAGGCTTCGAGGTTTGTTTCAACATGACTGAGGAAGCCATTTCGTACTTCTCATATTCTCAACTTCATCAGACAACCGTCAGCGCCGAAATAATTCACCAGACAACAGCACAGTTGATTGAAAAATTTGTTCTACCCGCCGCACGTTCTCACATAGGATTCGTCAGGTGCATGTGTATTTCGTGTGCGGTCGTCTGTACACCTGTCACCTGTTGAAATGTTGACGGTTTCTAAACACCCCCAAATGAATCCCACCCACGAAAAAGTAATTTTCATATCTAAAATAAACCTGTTTTTGTTTATTTCTTGATCATAAACATTTCAAATTAATAACTATCTGACTCTTTTTAACATTATGTAATGTTTGGTACTCATTTGATGTTGAATCTCACCGTTTCTATTCCCCCTATTTCTCAAAGGTGGTTGATGTTGGGCAAATGGGGGCGTTTGTTTGACAACGTGTTCTGAATGGATTTTGTCAGTAGACATAACACAAGCGCTTCAGCTGAAGAGCCTAGCTAGTCTGTCAACAAACACAACTATCGCAATTAAAGGCATGGTGTAGATAGCAAACATCATGGAAATATCAACTCTTGGAGCGAACAAAAGAATAATTTATGACTCAGTCCTGGGAGGTCTAGATAAGATATCTTTGGCAAACCTCGGACACAAACACAATGGTCAATTCGGCAGAATAAATTAAAACTTCTTAGAAACACCAACAGACAAATAATCGACAAGTAATGTCCAATCCCACTGTAACGGTTTGAAACAAACAAGCAGCTTCGAATTTCAAATATAACAATTTTGTTGAAACATGTTTTGTTAGTATAACTGTCTAATTAAAACTGTTTAGCCATCATAAATATTTGAGGAAATCAATGAAACCAAAATCAAATTGAAATCAACTTCAATATCAACGATTAACACAAACAACAAAAATAGAGTGAGCAAAAGTCATAAAATAGTTGTTTATTTTACACTTTTCCAAATCATTTAATAGATACAATTCATAAAAAGCAATGAAATTTGCCATCAAAACATTTCAAATAAAATGTGTTTTTTTATTTTTTTAAAACTGAACTGAACTGATAACCTTTTTCATAATAATCTATAAGTTAAACAAAACAGCTCAATATAAGGCTTTTGTTTAAATCAAATTGTTACACCCAATTTCATACGGCTCCTTAAACACACAATTATTACTTGACAATTCCTGCAAAGCAAAAGTAAAAGTAGGAAAACAGTAACAACATTTACATGTGACATGGTATTTTGACTGGTAATCATACATTTGTACTGGTAGGCAAAATTGTTTTGTGCAGATAATTCTTTTAAATTTTGGGTTGAACAAAGAAAAATTTACCAGAGCAGAATTTGAACATGCGACCGCTGGATTAACATGCCCGCGCTATACCAACTGAGCCACCTAGCCCTACTTTTGGCAGTCTCCTTATTCTGTCACGTCTTTGTTCAGGGGTGCCAGTCATAAGCCATTCAACCTGCAACTGTCGTACAGCCAGGGATCAAGCCCAAAGTTTATCATACAAACTGGGAAGCGGCAGCAGTGGGAACACCTTCAGGCAGGTGGATGCAATTTTTTTCTTTTAATTGTGCTTAAACAGCTCTATGAAAGTGGGCCAAGACCTGTAATCTCAGGGTTGATGGTTCGAATCCCACTCCGATCTCTCCCCATAACAATTCAAACAGTGAACAAAAAAAAGGTAACCTGTCCAAAGTGAAAGATCAGCAACCTTTTTTTTCTTGTACTAGATTTATTTATTTTTTAAATCGATCCAGAGCTGACCGATATCCCAGAGATTCCTCTTCCTGTTTATCTTCCTTGGCCTTCTTCTTCTTCGTCTCATCTTGTTTCTTGTAACTCTCCTCTCGAAGCTTCTCCTATTTGAAATAAAAACAAAAACAAAGTTTGTGTTAACAAAGTTGGAGTCTCTAAAAACGCCATCCAACAGCAATTTTGGGCCATGTCCGAATTGGCAGCTACGGCTACACCTACAGCTGGATAGCCACGTCATCATGCGTTGAAGTATATGACATCCTTAGCAACACCATTAGCAACAGTCTTAGCCATAGTAGTAACAGCTTATTCGATACAGCATTAACAAAGATGAAACAATCAGGGGTAAGAACCACTGCAGACAGAAAGGTCTGAAAGTCGGATCAAAAGTTTAGGAGGAATGTTAAAATGATGGCATTTCAACCTTTTGGTAACCCCTGCCCTGCAATTTTATAGACTTTTCATCGGGGATAAAGACTGTTATTTGATTTTCACCCATCTGAAAAAAATCCACTCGGGTGCAATTCGAACCCACAACCTTTGCCATAGCAAAGGTTGTGGGTTAGAATCCCACATGTCTGTGGATTGTTTTTACAGGACTCTGGAAAGTACTTAGTATATATACAGTGCTTAATACACACAAGTGTAAGGGCAAAATCAAATAATACTATAATTTTAGATTTCCATGAACTTCTGTGAAAAGTATCCTCAGTGCATGCAAGAGAAGTACATCAAAGAGTAATGATTTCTTTACATCTGAAGAAAATAACCAGGTATTCTTTTCACCAGGCAGGCATAAAAGGGTCTGAATTCAGATTAAAGTCTAAATTGTCTTATCCCTAAATAATGGGAATGTACAGCTATGTACAACCAGTGAGCAAACGGGCAAAACTTTATTTAACCTCTATGACGGGTGTCCTACTCCAGTAATATCATGCAGGATGTGCAGTCAGAAATAAAAGTCTTTTTTGGGGGGGAAGAGGAAGTCTTAGTAACTCACCCTCTTCTCTTCCTCCTTGTGACCTTGTCTCCTCTGTTCTTTTTTGGAGGCGGAGCTTCGTCCCTTCTTCTTAAACCTTGGCTCAAACTTTGGTGGTGGCTTCAAACCCTATAATAATAGTAAACAAAAATTAGTTTCAAATCTCAAAATTTTTATTTCATTCAATTTTTTCTATGAACAACAATACTCAGTACCTTAAAAAATAAACCTTTACTTGAGTCAACATTTTTGGTTTTTGTGAGCGAACTTTGACCTTTGTGGTTAACGAACGGAGAGGTCAGTTGATTGTTGCCAAGAAGTAAATAAGTGAATTACAAAAACAGCGAATGGAGTCCAAATTCCAAAAAATCAATTGGAGAGACGAACATTTGTTGCCAGGTCAACTTTACCTGGAGTGTTAAGGGTCAGTCAACTATTAAAAGGTCAACTCAACTGCTTAAAGAAAAAAGAAAGAGTAAAAAACTTACAAAGAGCTCCTGTCTGTCTTTGTCTCGTTGAGCCATCGTTGCCTTGTCCACATACCCGATGGCAAAGGGGTCAAGGGTTATCATCTCAGGCTGGATCTGAAAGTAGGTCAAGATATCG
This sequence comes from Leptasterias polaris, assembly GCA_037783415.1. Taxonomy (NCBI): domain Eukaryota; kingdom Metazoa; phylum Echinodermata; class Asteroidea; order Forcipulatida; family Asteriidae; genus Leptasterias; species Leptasterias polaris. Next base: position 1,799,202 of record JAZGTN010000089.1, read on the forward strand.
AAGGTCAACTTCATCGCAGTTCTGAATTCAAGGAAGGGTATACCTTTGGTAGTTACTCCAAATGACCATAAAAACTTACTTGATAAGAAGCACTGCAACTGTTGATAATGCATAACATATTGAGGAACAGTTCCCTTCTAAGGAATGTGGTTTTAAGAGAGGGATTCAAAAATATTTCAATCTGAGAAACGTTTCTCAGATTGTGTATTCCAATTACGGATTCTTCTTCCTGCGTGGACATAACCGCTCCAGATTTTCAGTGACATCTCTGTTGATAATGCATAACATATTGAGGAACAGTTCCCTTGTAAGGAATGTGGTTTTAGAGAAAGGGGTTATAAAAAATTGAAATCTGAGAAATGTTTCATGCAGGAAAGGTTTCTCAGATTGTGCATTCCAATTTTCGGCGATATCTCAAAAACGCTACCACCTTTTGAAATGAAGTTTTCACAGGTTAGTTTTATTGTATATACCTACGATCGTATAGCATTAAAACAATCAAACTGTTTCCAAAACCAAAGGTATGCTTTGCCTTAATATACCATGGGAATTGAAGCATGAAGCTATCTATAAATATCAATGCATTTTGCAACTTGGACAGTTATATCAAAAGCTTCAAAAATGACAATGGCTTGCAGAGGTTATTCAGGACTCAGTTATTGTACGAACTACATTCGATAAATCAAACGCAACAACAAGAACAACATTGGCTGTGTTCTATATTACCAGTTTAACTGAAGTTACTTACAATTTGATAAAAAGCATGTAAATATTCAAATAGGAAAAAGAACAATTCTGTTGTTGAAAATTGACAGAATGAAAAATGATAATGTGGAAAATTGTTTGGATAAAGTAGTTCAGTTTTATTGATACTTTACCTTCTCCAGGAGGGCTTTGACTTCAAATTCTCTTCGTTGTGTTGTGGATTGGTAAGGATTGGCTTCTAGTGCATCAAAGTTGGGCTCACCAGCACCTACAAAAATAACACAGATAAACCACAACTTACAAACAAAAAATCACTTTCTCCAGTGTATAATGAATCAGTGAGAGTATGTGAGAATTGTATTGGGGATAATTCTGGTTAATTCGCCTTGATCACAAAACTTAGGTCTTATTCCCTGAATACAAATGGTTTTAGGATGCAAGGCTCATCACAGTAACCAGACTATGTATGAACTGGCAGCTACAGCTCCAGCAATGGCTCAGTCGCCAAGTCATCATGCGTTGAAGTATAGCAACACCCTTAGCAACAGCCATATCCATAGCCAAAGACACCAATTCAAATACGGCCTAAGGAAATAGATCTTATAGAAGACAATATAAGCGTCCTACCTGGAATGAGTAAACTTGAATATCCCTTAGAGTGTGTGACTCCTAAGACATCCTCATAGGGGCAGAAGCTTAACCCACTGACTTGAGACCCTAGGGTATGCCTCATGTAAGGTTTATTCTGTGTTTTAGTACAGCAGTCTTTGTACACCTGAAATGATATAAAGCCAAAGTTCTCATATTCAATACTTATGTAATTGGTACATGGTAACATGCTCAATGATAATGTGTTAGAGATGCAAGGCGGCCATAAAATATGCGTACAAAGAAAGTAGGCACATATCAGTTTAGAAAAACATCAACACTTCAAACTTGGATAAAAACTACACTTAATTAAATTAACAGATTGAAAACACACACAAATTAGTGGGAGTGAACTTCACAAATGGACAAGTAACTTCAAATTTCATGCGAGAAACATGAGGACAATGGAATAATACCTCAACGATGTTGCCAAGCCCAGCAGCCAAAAGTCCCCTCTGACTAAAACTCAACTCCCCTGCACCATGAGACACTCTGTAGACTTGTAACGGCTTGAAGGTTCTCACATCAAAGATCTTCAATTGACGGTCAGTACTTGCTGTTGCCATATACCTTTAGAGAAACAACCATGGAAATCAGAATGCAGTCCATGCTCAGTCCGGTGTGGCAGGAGATTCTGTCCATCGGATATTCTGTCCCCCCCCATGGCGAACTGTGTACAAACGTCTTCTGATATCGCCCTCTTTTGAATTAACCTCCTTAAGCCCATGTTAATTTCCCACAGGGAGACAGAATCTCTGGGAGACAGATTACCCTAGGACACCGTAATTCAGTCCATGTACCAAAATGTTAAGATTTTAAAAATTTGTTAAACAAATTTTAAACAGAATTTTAAGTAAGATTTGACACTTTGCATAGTGTGAATACAATTCACTGGGGCTTGCAAAGACACCATGTACATATAACTCTTCCTATGAGTTGTGGTGGTTCTGGAGAATGCTGGACCCTGTTGCTGTTTGCAGTACTTAAGCAGCACAAAGCAACAGCCTCCAGCATTCTCCTGAAAATGATGAAAGCACACTGATCGAAATGTCAAGCTATTAACCGCCAGTTCTTTTCAGAACAACTGATAGAGGTTGATTTATGCACACGATGTCTCCACAAACATCACAAAATTATATAATTTGGTTTAAACTTACAATCCTTTTGAGTCAATCGCAACAGATCTGATTGCTGATTTATTACAAAGCATTTTAACAACCGGTTCTTTGACGTTGGGACTCCAGAATGTGACAGTACCTTGAAAAACAAAATCAGGAAAAAAAGTCAGTGGCAGCTGTGGTTAAAATGCATGAGAAACTTACATCCAAGTACGTCATGTCAAACTCGTGTCAGGTCATAGACGAGGGGTTTAGTGCATCAGACTCAAGTTCTGGTGCCTGAGTTACAGGGGGTAGGTTCAAATCCAAATCATGACAATTGTGCCTTTGAGCAAAATGCTTAACTACCAACTAAAAAAAGGCTTGAGAAATCACAGCCTGTCATCGTATAAATCTCACCATTTGGATGTCCAAGATGGACGATAGCGTTGTATGGGTTGTAGGTCATGACGTCAAGACGACCGCATTTTGTGTTTATATTACACACCATCTTACCCACTGAGGTGTCTAGGTACTGAAGGTAGCCTGCAGCATTCTGAAGAAAATAACGACAGTTAGTAAATATCTGCCAGTAAGTCAACTGACCATTCAGAACCATTAAACTACATAGATGTTAATTTTGCATCGGGGATAAAGAATATAATCGGTGTAAGGGTAAGAAAATAATAAAAATGGGATGTATATGGTATTAAAACAACTGTGCATGAACCTATCTGTGTACAGTGTATAGGTTTGGGCGACTAGTGCCCAAGTCGCAACTATCGATTGCCGTATCTGGTCACAACGGCCACTTTTCAACTACCCAGTTAACCGCACCACCACGACTACTAAAAAAGGACACGCGACGTCATTCAAGACGACATAATGCACATCTGAAACACAACCCTTCAAGATGAAACCATTATTTCTCCACGATTGAACCTTTTGTACAGCTCAATGATTGAATGCACACGCAGTCAATGGATCAACGTTAAGGTATGTAAATGTACAAAGTTCTTACCGCTGTGGCCAAGAGGAAATGATGAGGTAGAAACTCCATCTTAAGAACATTATGTAAATTCTTTATACAGTGGATCTCGACACCTTTGTTGTCGTACATATACAACCATTTTTTCTGGGCAACAGCAAGCATCGTCTCCAGATGAAGCCACCTAGTATAAAAACAAAAGTATTAACATTTTCAAGTGCATTTAATAACTTGTTGCGTACCATACAGAATCAAAACCTGCATGAAAATTGCTACACCATTTCATAGTGAAGTTTGCTGGGGAGGAATAAGCCATTTGTGAGTTGGATCTTAATAAAGTCTGGTACAATTACTTGCTTAGTCACAAGTTACCGCTTAGAGTTTAATTCCTCAGACTATAGAGACAGTTGCTATGTCAAATGGGTCAGGGCAAGTAATTTTACCAGACATTATTCAAATCTACCTTGCAAACGACTTATTGGAGTGTGGGTTTGAATTCCTGTCATGAAACCTGTGCGAACAGGAAGGACCCCTATAACTGCTTCTAGTGGCTTGTCATGGCCGAGTGGATATAGTCCGGCAGCCAAAAGGCACTTTTTACCTGAACCTTGCAGCGGAGGATATATAACAGGTTTTGACTGATTTATGTTCAGTAGACCTTGTACAAACAGAATCTGCATGATGACACCCTGTGAAGTTTGGGCAATTCGAGATATAGGCGGAATATTCCTCCAATTTTATAATCCAGAATAGTCATGATATAAGGCTAACTATTGGTGGCGCTGTTTGCTTTTTATGTAACTTTAAAGTTAATTGAAATATTGCAAGTACAAAACATATTATTTACATCACTTTAAATAGTACACAAAAACATGTGTAATACAATATTGTTTATACTTTCCAAATATGTTTAAAAACATATTTTTAAAGAAGAAAATATTTCCAAATAATTTAAAGTTGTAGAAAGAGCCTGCAGTAGCTTGACAGTTATCAGACTGGTACCATTCTGGTGCAATGTGTGAAATATTTGATAAAGTCTGGGTACACGCTGATGTAAACAACAGGACACGTGGAGAGAATTATTAGCCACATGATAATAGCGGTCTCGCTGAACATTCGATTGTTAGGGCATACGCGTAAATATTGTTTAGCAGCTACATTTTAACACGAACTTCCAAAGATGTAGCATTACATTCATATAATTAACAAGTATTGTGACTTATTTACATAGCCAGATTGTCAATGTCAGCATTATTTGCAATAAGTTTGGATTTATAAAGACCGCTTACATAAATTATCAGAAACCTGGTCTGAGGTGACAAATGAAATAATTGTATTATTATAAATCATGCTATCACATTGAGACCTGCCGTGTATTATTAGGACTTAGAAAGGAGTTTTAGTAAATTACATTTCCATCACATGAATCAGGACACAATTGTATCCTTACTGTGGGCATTGAAATTTGCATCGATGATGATAAAGTACATCAAGCAGAGCAGATTATTCAGTTTTTGTCTGATTAACTGCACCTGGTTTTGTATGATTTTGATTTTTTCTTGTCTGAATCAAAGCGACGGACATGAACAGAAGAATGTCTTCTCAGATGTTAATATAACTACCCCCATGATTCAAGCAACTTGTCTGATGCAGAGCCTGAAAGAATAGGCCATACATAACCTGATAATCCGAAACCTCCAGACCGGAGAGGATGTAGGGTTTTAGTTTTCGCAACAACTTAAACGGCAAGCAAAACAAACGGAGCTACAGGGACCCAGTCAGCCAAAGAAGCAACGGAGATGCTAAAGATAATAAAATAATGTTGATACTGTCCCATCCATTGACACTGTATATGTTTACTTGTAATTTGAAAATTGTTTTTGTGACAAAACAAATCCAATTTATGTTAACTGTGCTGGGCTATCTCCACTTGTGTTATTTTATAACAGGGAAGTGGTGGGGAAATAGTTAAACAGAAATTCCGTGACCCTTTTGACTGTGCGGGTCAGTAGTGATGGGGGGGGGGGGGAGGTGGGGATTTTCAGATCCTTTGTACGCTTCCTCATCTGTTGCATGTGGGTCGATTACAAGATTCGGGTAAATCTCTGTACAATTTTAAAAGATGTGGGGTTGCAACAAGTGTATGGGAAATAAAAGAAACGTGGGTGTCCGGGTATGTTTGTGTTTAGGAGTCACAAGGCGTTTATCCTTTGTTGTCTTCAAAGAAAGGTGGATCCCAAAATATTTCTGAAAGTCTGTGGTCGCTCTGAATTGTAGGCAAGAATTTATTGATTACCCCGTATATAACCTATTGCCCGGTTTTAGGTTGTTGTGAACACGAGAGGTGTTTTGGAGTTTTATTTTACTTCTGGTTTCATACGATGTGATACTTTTACGATCTGCGTGTTCATTGCTTTCAAACAACATTGATCATCCTCCCTCAAATAATTCATGTGAATTACAAAACTCATAAGGATTTGAAATGTCACAAATACAATTTTCAAATAACAACAGGTCAACAGATACAGCGTCACTGGATGGAATAGCACCAAAATGTAGGTCATTATTAGATAGGTTCAACATTATAGGATTTGTCGAGAATGAAGAGGCTTTTCATCTCTTGGGGCTGGACTCCCCCTCCGTCCACTTTCTCCCAAAATGCAACTCTATCTCCACAGAAATCAATGTAGAAGAGGGTACATGTACATATTTTTACTTCAGGGTTTCTTTAGTCGTACAAATACGCAGGTTGGATTTGAAGAATACTATACCTTGGCCACGCCCCTTGATGGATCGTACCCCACCCATCATCTATCATCCTTAAATACATTAATGTACAAATTTCTTTCAAAGATTTATTACAAGAAACTCTATCATAAATAAATGTACTTAGTTTTCTAATATCATGTGTGTTTGAATACAGTTACCGCCTCCTCCCACTAGCCACGCCCCCTTCAGCACCTTACACCCTCTTTCGCCTTTTTTTAAATTATTTTTTTTAAATTTTTTTATACACTACTTCTTGGCAAGCTAATTGTATGTTTTTAATGCCATTTTGGGGGTTACAAGCTTGTATTGTTTGTGTTTACACCATAGGTATTGATAAATATCGATAAAAACATTAAATAATCGATATAAAAAATTGCCCAACCCTGAGGAGGGGTCATCACTCAGATTCTTAAACAGTATGACCTTCTTGTGTGGAATCTGCAAAAAAACATTATATATCCAACAAAACATGGTTCACCCCTTTGGCTGCCGGACTAATAAGAGCACCGGACTCAAGCTGTGATGTTTCTGTTCAGCAGAGTGTGGGTTCGAGTCCCGGTTGTGACACTTGTGTCCTTAAGCAAGACACTTAACCATTATTGCTTCGTCCTTCGGATGGGACGTAAAGCCGTTGGTCCCGTGTGTTGTGTAATGCACGTAAAAGAACCCAGTGCACTTATCGAAAAGAGAAGGGGTTCGCCCCGGTGTTCCTGGTTTGATCGGCTGCATATTGCGCCACAGCACCTTGTAAACCATTACATGGTGCTATGTAAAGGAATAGGTCTCAAAACTTCAAAAAGTAGCTCCACATATATACCTTCCAGGAAAATACTGACTGTTGAAGCGCCTTGAGCGTCACTGAGTGACGGATATGAGCGCTATATAAGAAGCCACTATTATTAATCACCCAAGATTGAGTATTGCAAGGGTAGAGGTTGTCGATTGAGTATTGCAAGGGATTGAGTATTGCAAGGGATTGAGTATTGCAAGGGATTGAGTATTGCAAGGGTAGAGGTTGTCGATGTGAATGTTTACCAATCTCTGTCTCCATTTGGCTGCTGGTGCTGCATACTCCTAAGGAGTTGAGATGGTTAAAAGTCCAGTTCATACTTCACGTGAATTGTGAAAGCGAAGTACATTTCCCTACGTCACATTTGGAAAACAGCCCATACAAGATTGATTGCATCACGTAATTTGCTTCGCATTCGCTTTCCCGTAAAGTATGAACCGGGCTTCAGGCATACAGGGCTTGAACTAGTGTAAGGCAGTAAAGCGCTTTCATACTTAAAAGCATAAAATCATCTTATAAATGTTTATCATACTATTATTATAAACTAAAAGAGTTTAAAGTTTGTTTTTTTGCCAGGACATAGAACATTTCACTCTACCTGACATCTCTGATGGACTCCATGACGTTGATTTCAAACATGAGTTTCTTACTGACCCAATTCATTGCAGCTAAATGACCCAGACGACCCCCAAGAAGCAACTGTCGCCCATTCTTGGTGTAGTTTAAACGGTACGGTCCAAACTGGTCTAGTTTCAGATCAAACGACTAAAACACAAACAGGAAACACATTGTGTAGTTATAATTCAAACTTTCTTTTTCTATAAAAATGACTTCTTAGCATACATGTACAGTCACTCAATACCATAACCTTTGCACTGGTTGCGAGTGTATGTGATTCTGGCAAAGCACGATATTTTTGTCTTCCAAGTATTTAAAGATATATCACTTGTTTTTTGCTAAATTGATTTAAATATTAGACAACTATTTTTCCTCAGTCCAGGAAGTGAAAAACCTTCAAATGACAAGTAATAAACCACAAGGGAAACTGACTGGGTAAGTTTTTAAAAACTTTGGGTTGAACAAAGAAAAAATTACTAAAGCGGACCCTGAACCTGTGACCTCCAGATTAATGTGCAGGTGCTCTACTCACTGCGTTACCTAGCCCAAATGTTGGCAGTCTCCCTTTTTTGTCAATATCCTTGTATGGGATGCCAGTCAGAAGCAATTCAACCTGTAACTGAGGTATAGCCAGGGATCACACCAAAGTTTACAATACAACCTTGGAAGCAGAATTTTGGACAGAACTTTACAAACCTTTGTAGCACTTGCAATGTCTACCACTTCAGAGATGTCTTGTTGTGTTATATGAAATGTTTCTTCTCCTTTATCGGCCTCTAAGAACCTGGAAACAAATAACAAGTACGAAAAAACAATCAGAAATCTGCACCTCAAAACAAAAGGTGTGCTTTTTGACGCTGTTTTCTTCAAGACATTCAATGAAACACTAAGAAATACAGAGGCAGAAAAGATGGAGGTATGATGATGTAAATATCGCAGGGAACACCTGGACCAGAACGGCTGAGGAAAGAACAACATGGCAGCAGGCTTAGGGTATCGAAACAGATTGTAATTTCTGCTGGAACGTTTCAAGGGGCACCAAGGCAATGACCAGGGGCATGAAGAGGTGATTGCCTCCGGCATCCACATCCCTCATCAGGATGCTGGCAGCCTTTAAGGGGTATTGAAACAGAAGAAGAAGTACAACACCCAAACTGTTAGACTCTTTTTGGGTACCACACATTGTCCTGAGAACTTACCCGCTTTCTTCAGGGAGTAGCAGCTCAGTCCTTGCTGCTTGTTTGGCAGCTTGTTCTTGTCTCTCTTCATATCTCTTCATGTTCTTTCTCATTCTTGTATCTGGCATTGTTCTTCCTGTCTGTTTTTTTTTTTTCAAATTAAAATTTAAAGATTACATTTTTACAGAGAACCAGTTGAGATTTCTATACAACTCTTGCATTAACTCAGTGGTTGAATTTCCTGCTTCTGAAAGCTTATGGCAAGCAGAGAGATATGAAATTGGGCCCCTACCTACTCATTCTCAGTTAACACGTTGATGGCACTCCGCACTACTTAATGACATCAAAATACCTGTATTCAACTTTCCAGACTGCAGTAGTACAGTCAGTACATAAGAGTAAACATAAAGCTTAGACATATACGCGCGCATACGTAAGTAAATTTTGACACGTAGTCTGCGATCCGGGTAGTGAGCTTCTATTTTTAGCAATACTGCATAGAGCTAATTCACAGAATTTCAAATATGTTTCAATAATTAAATTGAAGGGGTCAAAATTTGTGAGTTAAATAAAGATGTCACAACTGACCGGTTTGCTTTTCTTTCCTCGTTTATACTTCTGTATCTTCTGCTCAGGAATGGGGGCAGGTCCTTGAAATGGGTCAGCTTTCTTTCTCGAGTCCAGAAAATCTCTCTTCCATTTTGGCTCATCTTCTTCTCCTTCTTCTCCTTCTGATTTTGTTCTCTTCTTTGGACGTTTTTTAGGTTGTGTTTTGTCTTGTTGGGGTTTTGCATACTCTGTTGTTGTATTCTCTTTAGTATTTATGTCAAAATATCTGGCTGTCGACTTCTTCTTGGACATTTTTCTCTAAAGAAAAGTACAAAGTACAGAAATAATTATTTATGTCCAGTTCCGTTTGTTAATCCCATCCACACCAAGTACGCACATTGTGTTGATCATATTCATATTCATACATTTCTCCCCAGAATCAGATACAGGTTTGTTAAGTTTTCCAAGTTAATATCTGTTAAAATAAGTTAAATAAAAAAATACATATTGTTACAATTCAAAAAGACAGAATACAAACCCAAACTTAGCAAATTATAAACAAACAAAGAGTCACACTCACAGACCATTTGGTCCATATTGGCATTAATTAAAGATCTAATTCTATTAAATATTAGTTTAACTAAATAATACAATTTCTATTACTTGGCGGGAATTACCCTCCCTTGGCGGCTGGCCCAAAGTTGTCGGAATTACACGCTGCTATGAATTCACAAACAGTGAATATCGCAGAAACACACCAAAAACACACTAATCAAATCAGTGCTCACCACACACCGTACACGATATTCTACTCAACTGTCCAATATAAATACCTCTGACAAAACACAAGGACCCAAACACAATTTCGGAAATGTAAATGAACAACACCATAACCATAATATATGTAAAACGTCACATGAAAGGCTGACAACATAAATTACAACCGTACATTTTGGGGAGATTCTCCAGAAGCACGTTCTTCCATGGAAGTCGCCATGTTGAATGTCAAAGGTCAAAAATAGCGAGTTTTAATTCGCTGGTACCCGGTATTTGCTATTTGGGCATTCGTAGTTTCTTCACGCAACGATAGCAAATAAAGTGTTACCAACCAAAGATTTCGCGCGAAATTTGTGTAGAATTTACTGCGGATTCAATTTGGGATGAACGGTAACTTGGGGAACGGAGCAACAAAATAACGTTAGATTCGACGAAAACAGGTAAATTTTGTCACAAATTTGCACAGACTGTAAAGTTAATATCTGTTAAAACTAGCTTTTGGCTTTTGTTGCAATAATTATATGGAAGTTTACGTGTTTTTTTTAAGGGTTCTATCTACAAAGACAAGTCAAAGTTTTAACTTTTAATAAAAACTTTATTAATATTTTTTTTTACTGAACTGAATGAGTAAGAATAGAGTACAGAGAGTTATCACTTTATCTCAGTTGGGCCCATTGTTCGTGTTGAGGTATTTTCATTTATTTATTAATAACTCAGCCTAGTGACAATGTTAAATAATTATAAATACAAAAGAAAGTAAGTAAATAAACAAATTCAAAACTACTGGAAAAACCTTGATTATAAATGTTTATGTCGATAATCGATAAAAAGAAAGTAGTGCTCCTTCCTCCTTGCATGCTTTTAACTTCATTGTCTGCAGCTAATTAAATCCCTCTACTATGTCTACAATATTAAAGTCTTTGACGAGACGGGTCAAATAAGCCTTTGGCTTTCTACCGACCCAAGACTTCCTAGCAAAATTCTAACAAGCAAGATTAAGAGAAATCCCGCCACAGTACAGTATAGATGCACAAAAACCACAATTATAAGAATGCCTTTAATTAAGAATTTAATTTTGGTTCATTTATTAAGTTTAGGTCCCTGGCCCTCTAGGGCCTCCTTGTTAAACTTCCTCCTGGAATAACCAACCAAGTACCATATACCAAATAAATCAACGATATCATTTTTAATATTAACAGTTTTCTTTTTGTAATTCAGGCAGGATAGCGATTACCCACTAACTTGACAAGTCCTCTGAGGATGGCAAAAATGACCATTCTGGGCAGCACCACCGGGTCTATCAGCGCAGGAAGTGTACACGATATTAATGTTGATGTAGTTGAGGTTCCATGTACCCCTGTCAACATCAGAAAACGAAAACGACGATCATTCCCTGAGAGTCCAGAGGGACCAACTGGTAAGAAGTGTCTAGTATTTAATTGTCAACCAAAGAAATTAAACAAAGAATTGTTTAAAAAATAATTTGTTATATTATTCAAAGGGCGTTCATAACAATTATTATTCAAGCACAATGCACTCTTACACACGTGACATGACATACAACATTTAACATGAAAAATTTAAAAAAATGAAGAAGAGTTGTTGGTAAGAAGAGTTGTTGGTAAGAAGAGTTGTGATAATCCTAACCCTTGATTCTCCCACACACAGGAGAATCAAGTGTTATGATTATCCCAATTAGGTAAAGGTGCTGGACCAAATTTAACAGCCACTTTTTCACTTTTTCACTTATGATCCAAAATGATATTTCATTATTATTTGGAAAAAATATGTTTGGTCATGAGTGGAAAAGTGTCAAATTTGGTATTTTGTCTGTTTTTTAAACTGTGTCTATGCCATCATACGAACAACAGATAAAGTTACAACAGATCAAGAAAATTGTTCTAAACTGGTTTTAGGTTTTGGTTTTCTTCAGAAGCTTCTGTGTTTACAAAGTAGTTTTCTCTAACCCTTGTCTAGATGCTGAACAGGCTTTGACAAGTAGAAGAATAGATGTTTTGTTATCTTAATTTTATTTAAAACAATTCTTTTACAGATGAAGTGAAGGCAGAGATTGAAGGATTGTTGAACTATGTCCCAAACATCGAGAAGGTTTTCAACATCACCAACAAAATTGGCGAAGGTAAACATCTGAAACTTAATTTCAAGATTCAACAACTATACCACAGGCCTGGAAGTACATGGAGGCAACGGGCTCTGTAGCCCCTGGTCGTGGCCTTGGTGCCCTTTCAAAAGTTTGTCATAGACTTTAAAATTCTCCAATGCAAGTGCAATTGCAAGGTGAAAATGGCCTTGCCCTCTCAAAGATAAAGTACTAGTTCTGGTATTACATCTGATCATAGCAGTTTGATTTTAACATTAATATTGTTCTGGTTATTTGTTATTTTTTAGGAACTTTCAGTTCAGTATATCTTGCCCACGTCAAATGCTTTGGGCCTAAAGTCAAACAGCAGTTTGCATTGAAGCATATTATCCCAACCAGCCATCCAGAAAGGATTCTGGGAGAACTGCGATGTCTCCACATGATTGGGTAAGGAAATACAAAATATTGTGGATATTTGCAAGAATGAAATTTTGCCGTTTTAATCTAAAACATTAAAGGAGGACCATAGAGTTAGCCACAGGGGTGTCTTTTGGATTTGGACGCCCAGTTTCGAATTTGGACAACCTGTTTTAAATTTGGACAACCTGTTTTACCTTTCATTTACACGTAAACATAATCGTATTACACACAATTGTATTGTACATTTTGTTATTTTCTCTTTTTGTTTCAGTGGAAAGGACAATGTGATGGGAATGAAGTTAAGTCTGAGGGAACGAGACCATGTTGTCATAGTAATGCCGTATTTTCCACATGACAGTTTTCATGTGAGTACTCAGCAGCCATTCTAACCAGGTTTATCCATCTCTCTAATCCTTGTTTGGGCAAAATCTAAATTTCTCTTAACTTTCCAGGAATGATACTTCATGGATGCAATTCATGACTCCGTGCCCCTGGCCATTGCCTTGGTGCCCCTCAAAACGTTACAGCAGAAATCGCAATTTCCCTGATCAAGATGCCCTATACTAAAGAAAAACTGTTGCCCATACAGGAATACCGTGCTCTGTGTTGCAGTCACTCTATGGACATGCCTTTGTTCTGTACAGTTAAGAAAAATCATATTCTTTAACACTGTAAAAAAATACTTTCAAGTCCCTACATTATGTGAACGTCTTTTGTCCTCGGGTTCACACACCAAATGTAACACTAAACAAGTTTCAGTCCTAAGTCTCCTTTAGTATATTCTATCGCACTTTCTGGTTCTAAAATGGTAGAAAGACTTTCAAAAATTATAAAGTTTAAAAATGATGTTTTGCTTTCTGTCCTGTTTATGTGGAAACATAGAAACAATTTCGTCCTATATGATCCTCAATTCCTGTGAGTTCACAAAAATGAAGGAAATTATTTCTTCCCTTTTTTACAGGTATTTGTAAGGAAGATGACGCTTTCTGAAATGCGAGAATACATGCGTAATTTGCTTCTTGCGCTACGCAGAGTGCATCAGTTTGACGTCATTCATCGCGACATTAAACCGAGTAACTTCCTCTGCAACCGGAAACTCAAAAAGTAAGATCCCTGGTTCCAATATTGATTTTTAAGGAATAAGGAATTTGATATCAATGAGTGGTGTGCCGTGGCCGAGTAGTCAAGTGCATCAGACTCAAGATCTGGTGTTCCTGATCAGCAGAGTGGGTTCGAGTTTTAAGGAATAAGGAATTTGATATCAATGAGTGGTGGATCGTGGCCGAGTAGGCAAGTGCATCAGACTCGAGATCTGGTGGTTCTGATCAGCAGAGTGGGTTCGAGTCCTGGTCTTGACACTTCTGTCCTAAAGCAGACACTTGACTATCATTGCTTTGTACTTCAGATGGGATATAAAGCTGTTGGTCCCTTGTGTTGTGTAATGCACGTTAAAGAACACAGTACACTTTTCGTTAAGAGAAAGGGGTTTGCCCATGTGTTTTGTGGTATGGCTGGCTGCAGGTTGTGTCGCATCACCTTGTAAACAATTACATGGTGCTATATAAATGGGTCTCATATATATTGTCCTAAAAACATCAATAAGGGCTTTGAGACTCCCGTAGATAAAGTGCTTTATAAGAACTAGTTAAACAATTTAAGTTAACTAACCCTAACCAAAGTAAGTTAGCTAATAAGTGCCGATTGTAATTACTATTAATCTATTTTTTTCCTTCTTTTTCTTCAGGTATGCCCTTGTTGATTTTGGCCTGGCCCAGAAAGTCCCAGGCACAAAATGTCTTCTCTCGTCTTCATCCTCAAGGAAAACTCAAAGAGCGAAACCAAATGTTCAGCAGAAGGTAGCTTAATCTGCACTTTCATAATCTGTGTGTGTGTTTGAGATTCTAACTTCTAGTTATCACTAAAAAACAGAAAGTATGTTGGTTTGAGAACAAATTTAAAGTTTTTTTATTCTATTTAATTTGCAATACAGACTCGGGTTCAAACGTCGGAGAAAACCTTGGAGATAAAGCGCCCTCATTCTCAGTCTATCCCTCGACTCATCGAGCTGGATCCAAACACCTTCAATCGTACCCTTCCCCAGAAGCCAAACACCTTCAACCCTTCATTCCTTAAAGACCCCAAAGGGACCCCCTTTGTGAAAACATTCCAGCAACCAACAATCTTGAACCAGAAGCGAGTTGTACCTAAGAAACAAGCTCCGAGTGCCGTAAAACAAACACAACAGCGGCAAGGGACAACCAGGCTGAGCTCTGTTTCCTCCTCAGTAAAGACGTGCAATTGTTTTGGGTTACTTCAAGTTTGTAATGTCTGCACCTCAAGGAGTGGTCAGGTCGCCCCAAGGGCGGGCACCCCAGGCTTCAGGTCACCAGAAGTTCTGCTGAAATACCCAAATCAAACAACAGGTAAGATGTGGCAACTACTTTCAAAGGAGTTTGATATTATTATTATAATATATTTATGGTCATGAAACCGAGGATGCCTCATAGATGAGCTTTATCAATGTAGCTCGCAAGCCTGAGGAAACCTGTAAACAAGGGCGCTTGCTATGTGAACCAGAAACACTGGGGTTAACCCCTACTCTTCCACAATAAGTGTTGTAGTTCTTTTATGTGCAATACCGATGCTAGTACATGGGACCTACGGCTTAATGTCCCATCCGAACGACAAAGCAATTATGGTAAAGTATCTTGCACAAGTTTCACGACTTGGACTCGAACCCACACTCTGCTGATCAGAAACACCAGAGCTTGAGTCCAATGCTCTTAACCGCTTGGCCATGACACGCCATAGTATAAACAATCATGAAGCAAAGGAAAATGGACAATACTGGGTAATCCATTGAAGAAACAAAGTCAAATTTCTCTCTCTCAAATATGTTCATAAAAGTATTTCATAGAAAGGACCATTTATTCCTTTCAAAAATGTCAAATTAACGGACTATTATTGCCCTGACTGAGGTTTTGACTGTTTGTCTTTTTGACTTGTAGCTGTTGATATTTGGGCAGCTGGTGTCATTTTCCTTTCTATCCTAACAAGCCGATATCCGTTCTTCAAAGCTCAAGATGATATGACGGCTCTGGCTCAAATCATGGGCATCGTTGGAACGGAAGAAATGAAGAAGGCTTCTCGGGAATATGGTGAGTTACAACTGAGATCTTGAAGGCGTTTAGAGATATGAATTCTGATGAAGACAGAATGACAAGTTTGAGATGTATGGTTTCTAAAATTGTCAAGTTTGTTTAGTTGTGTTTGAGGCTCAACAGAATAGAGCTGTAAGATTCCAGAGCAATGCTACCCGTAACCCAGGCTTGGAATTACATTCTCTTTTGCACTGGTCTTGGCCTTGGTGCTCCATCAAAAAATTCTAATAGAAAGTGCCCATCTCAATGATGAAAGTCTATACAGCAATCCTTCACCGATCTTGAACTCTTGGTGGCAGCAGATACCGCCATTATTGCGATGGTACCGCGCTGCCTAGCTACGGGTTTAAGCGATTTGCAAAGTAAAAGTCCAATAACCCGTGACTGATCAGATGATCGCCGTGTAGCCCAAACCTTATACCAGTCGCTAGGCAGCGCAGTACCACCCAGGTACCACCGCAGTAATGGAGGCATATGTCTGCTGCCACCAAGAGTTCAAGATCGGTGAAGGATTGCTGTATAGCAGACATGTGATGTATCAGGATTTTCTTGAAGGAAGTAAAGCAGTCACTACAGGAAGAAAGTAATAGTCCACAGCGTTGATACTTGTAGTTCTGTATTTTTGATGATGCATAGAGTCTGTAAACTTCCTGAATTGTACCATCTAGGAGGTTCTGGGTCTAGAATAAGAAGAAACCCTGGCCTACAAGCAAAAATTATCACATTTGTCAAATTTCATCCCCGCTTTAATAAAAAATTGTAATAACAGATTCTAAGACCAATAAGTTGAGCTTATGTCTTACAATTAACATCTGTAAATTTTTGGGGAGACAAAAAGGTTTCATCTATAAATTTACAAGTTGTGTTTTTTAAGTAAATTTTTTGAATTCTGTGATATTTGAAGGGAAGGAAATCACAAGCAGTGTAAAGCTGCCTGCGATGAATCTGAAGGCAATGTGTGTGCAGCTTAGAAACGACGACTCCAAATGCCACACGCCGCCATCGAACAAGAAAACACGCACCACCACTCCGATAACCAATGAAAAACCTCACCATAAAAACAAGCGACGACGCATCACAGACAGTCACACATCATGTGACAACACTCCAAACACATCACCAGCATCGTCACAGCCTAAGGCAAGGTCCACACGAAGCCCGCCCTCTAGAGTTGAAAAGGTTGTGCCGACAACGAGAAAGGGGTGTATACCGGATTCAGCATACGATCTTCTGCAACGCTTGCTGGATCTGAACCCAAACACGAGGATATCTGCGGAGGAAGCTTTGAAACATCCATTTATTAATACAGTGCAATAGTTAATAGAAACATTGTTTGAAGACAAGAATGCTACTCCAGTTGAAGGTAGTGTCATAGATTGGTAAATACTCCAAAAATTAATGACCATAAAACTTACTTGCAGCTGTTGATAGTATAAACTATATTGAGAAAGTAATATGATTTTGATGGTTTTTCATCCAAAAATATTTAAAACTGAGAAATGATTCATGCATGAATCCTTTCTCAGTTTCTGAGGGTTGGTGTCTGTTCGCGAATGCTGTGGCCAGAGATGCGGTTGGTACCTGTGTCACCTCACTAAACATGAATGGATTCAACGTTCATGTTAAAATACCATGACATTTTTGGGGGCTGTTTTCTCAGAAAGTAGACACTGTATTCGGCTGAAACTATAAATAAGCATTATGTTGACATGAACCAATCTATGATCCTACCTTTAAGAACAGTAGAATTGAGTGAGCTATGTGGAAAGAGCTGGCATGAAATTTTTTTAACAAGAAGTTCTAACTACCTCGAATGCAACTTAAGAAAGTTCAGAGCTTTTGCTTTTTAAACCAACTTATTAACATATATTGCCACAGTACTACTACAGACCTCACATTTTGGTCTTTTTTAAACAATATAAAGTTTATACTCAAAGCCTTTTGGGTTTTTTTTTACGGAAACAAAATGTTTGAAGTGTACAGTTGTTGTATTAAACAAATTTTATCAGTTTTTTATTGTAATTGAACAGTTTTGATTTGCTCTTCAACTGTTGGTGTAATGTTTGGTAGATTCTTTGTTATGATGGGGCAAGCTCTGGGCTAGTTCCAAAGACATCCCCTCTCCAATACAGAAAGACTCAAATTCGAATACCACTTGATGCATTTGTGTATTTTCCCCAACAGGGGTGGGGGAACATTAAGCAGCAGTGTTTTAAAAATTAATGGGCGAAGGGCAAACCAAAACTAATAAAGTGGTTTTTAAAGTTGTGAAAAGGGCTCCTTTCTTTTCATATCTTAGATTTTAAATGTAAATTTCAAGAGTTTAATAGTAATAAATATTAAGATTTTAACATCAAAAAGAGCCTTTGTCTGAGAGTTTCTTTTAAAGTTTGTGTAAGTATTCACATAAATGTATCAGATGAGATGACGTAAACAAACAGTGTGTTTATTATACCAAGGTAATAGATTTTATTGGTTAAGAACCAATCATGTAATGTGCACCATGGTTAACTAAAGGTTGACTATTTTGACTCGAACCCATGCTGGTCGATCATTGGTTGACTGCTGTGGTTGACCATTTGGAACCAGCCTCAGGACCGTGGTTGACCATTTGGAACCAGCCTCAGGACCATGGTTTCTTCCATGTCCTGATAGCCTTGTTTCATGCTAACGTGTAAAGCGCAGAAGGGAACCAGTGACACTATAGCAAAAAGGCGGTAGAAATGTTGAATACCGTACTGAGCATGAACGTTGCTAGTCAGTGGTCAACCACGGGTAGACTAAATGTGTGCACTCGAACTTGCTCAGAGGAACAGGAGTGATGTAACCATTGGGGTACATTACCTTGATCATCCCCACCATTGGTTGTTTCTATCGCCTTGTACAATATCAGAAATAGCCCCTGAGTATGAGGTTGAACTTTTCAACTAAAAAATGAAATGCAATGTTCAAAAACAAATTAATAAAGAAATATAATTTGTTTTTATACTTTATAATGTTTGTTTCCTGCTCCTGCAATCTACAATTAAAACATTTGTATGCAATGAGGGGTCCATGGGTTTTGTACACCCTACGCAGAGCTGTGTATTGAGAGAGTTGCGACATAGAGGAACCATTTTTCTTTGGTCGCGTGATTGCTGGTGCCATTTACAATCCAAATGCAGGGCAGACTAGTCTGGCACCTATGTGGGTTTTTTTGACACAAGATGGCTTGTTGTCGAAACTCTTTCCATAATATAAGGCTCTAACCCACCATTTTCCCCCTTTGTATATTTTATTGTTATTGTTCTCTTTAGGCGCTTTACAAATGGGTGTACAAAACATAATGGACCCCCCAGTACAGTACTATGACCACCATTTCAATATCAAAAACACACTGAAAGTTTTGACAATCGTCCATTTTTGTCATTTTTTAATAGTTAAAATCTGTTTATGTTTTACTAATAATCACATTTTCATACAAAAGTTAATCTACAAATAAACTCAGTGCTTTTTTTTAAATTTGTTATAAAGACATAACAATTAACATATCAGTTGAACAAGCTTTGCTCTTTTGTTTTGCACCTACAGCTAAATTCCCTGAAAACATGTTCAATATAGCGACATGCAGCAACATCTGCAGACATGACAAAAACCACATACAATATATATATATATATGCAAAAACGAATACAGGTAACCAGTCCAAAACCTTTTCATTACATGATTTACTAATGTTAAGACAGGGTGCCAGTTACCGACTACTTTTTACGTGTGGGCTTCATCTAGCGTACGTTGTTCTCGTTTGATGATTGTGAAAATTCACCCCGAGTGAAGATCATAGAGTTATATAAAAGAACTAGAGGTCGTACAAAACCATATGACACGGTCCGACAAGAAGCATTTTTGGCCATTGAGAAAATGGAGCTGACCCATCATATAACAGTTCACACATAGTGGGACAGCGGAGTTATGTGTGAGTAATAACAAGTGCTTCCTCTGGTTCTATTTATAACTCTATGGTGAAGACACTAACGAGTAACAGCCCAGTGGCTTCATTTAGTCCAACCTCAACCAGGGCCCGTTTTTATGGCTCTGCTAACCAAGAAATACTTCTATTAGTATCAGGGTAAGCGCCAAATTGTTGTGCTAGCTGTGTAAGTAAACAATGCTTACTAATGTGAATTGTAAGCACGCACTCAAGCAGAAACATCCTGCTAACCTGTAAAATACGTTTGGTTAATGTGGATTTTTCTGCTACCGCAATTTTTCACTTACAGAAAGCAGAGCCATGACATTGGGCTAGTTGTTAACCACCAATACTATCAATTCCATTTCCTTATCCAACAAAGACTAAGGTCCAATCTCATAAAGCCTGTAAGCACAAAAACTTTGCTAAGCAGAAATAGGTTACCAGCCAAAATACCATGCAGTTAACATTGCTGCAACTGGTATCCCACTCATTTCTTACTCGGCAAAGAAATATGCTCAGCAGGATTCTCTGCTTTACAGCTTTATGAAATTGGGCCCACTCAACAAGTAAACGGCTAAAGAGTTCATTTGTATGCAATTAAGGTGGTAGCCAACCAATCCTGCTTAGCAAGTGTTCCTTGCTGAGCATGTCATTCCGATGAATGTCCTGTTTTCCATCATCGGCTTCACAAAAGTTTCTTCAAGTGAATGCACATATCAGAAAAACAGTAAACTGCACTTGAATATAGCGCTAATTCTTGTCGGAGGGAAACTGTCATGTTGAAATTTTCAACAAGAACCTCTTCACATAATACAAAAGTCAATAAAACGTACCCAATACCACAACATAAAGAACACAAATATTTTGTATAATAAAAATAAACAAATTATACGAGTAAAAATGAATCTAGGAGTGAAAATATTCCTGGTTACCTGGTAGTTGTAAAAACATTATTTTACTGACAGCATCTCTGATTTTAAGGGGCAGCATCTTGGGAAATTGTTTTCTAGAATTTAGACAAATTTTCAACGGCTGCTACGACATTGTTGAAGAATAGGACTTTTCGGCCACAGCCTAGGTCGTTAATTTGGACACGGCCTTAGAAGTGGTCACATACATTCAATGGTCTCTTCTTGATGGTAATTTGCTTCTTAAAAGGGATTTTCTCTGCTGAGAACATTTCTGTGCTTAGCATTTTCATGAAAGTTGGTTCTTGTGAAATTGTTCTTTTTTAATAATTAACGCAAGTAAAATGTTTACAGAAATGGAATTTTTAACACATGGTTTTGTTACATATAATAAAAGGTCACTTTGAGGGGACAATATTGGCCAAAATATACCGTGCAAGTCTCTTCTGGATTCAAATTTCCGGGGCCAAAAGGTTGGTCCCAACCATATTACGATTCTGTTTAAGGTAGTTTATGGTTTAAACAAATTATATCATATTGTTGGGGAAGTAAAATGTTGCCATGAATTGTATGAAAGTAAAATAAATTTAATAAATCAATAAAGAAACCCAGTGAATAAGACTT
The DNA here is from genome assembly GCA_037783415.1 of Leptasterias polaris. NCBI lineage: Eukaryota > Metazoa > Echinodermata > Asteroidea > Forcipulatida > Asteriidae > Leptasterias > Leptasterias polaris. Next base: position 1,820,487 of record JAZGTN010000089.1, read on the forward strand.
GACCTCCGTTTCCGGTTACTTGTAAAAAATTAGGAATTTTTCCCAACTGACGTTCATGTTATCAGTAAACCTATGTAAGGGTCACACATTTGGGCATGATTGGCAAATGGGGTTTCTGAAACAAAAGCATCCTCGTTCTGAATTTTTCAAATGTTAGTTTTAACAAATTATGTGTTTTATATAAAAGTTGAAATTGTTTTTGGAACAAAAAAAGTTTTAACCTAGAATTGTGTAGTTAGAATTTAAAAAGGATTGATTTCATTGAAAAATATAGTCTTCGTTTTGGTGTTTTCTCGTTTTTGATTCGCATGAGACTTGCACAGTCTATTCCTGAAACATCATGGAAGATTTTCTTAAAATTTTGTACAATTTTGTTTTTAATGCTTAAAATTCATTGTGTTTTTGAATACCAATATCATTGCATAAAAATGTCTCTCCAAAATCTGAATAAGTCATTTTAAACAAAATTAATTGGTTTTAGGTTTCAAACCAGTTGAAAGTAGTGTGACACAAAAACATTTTTTCCAGAAGTGAAAACAATTGAAGTAGAACATGATTGTATTTTGGAATTGTTTAAAATACAAAACTTATTTTGTTCTGGGTTTACTCAGTTGCTCAAGATTAACACTTCTGGATGCTTTATCCATCATTCACAAAAAGAATAAAGCTCCACTAAATCTTCTTGAGTTGATAAAGTATCACAGATAGCACATATGGTTTCATTTATAAATACCCATATTTTGAGGTCAGCTACTATACAATTACTCCTAGATATCCATAAATATCTTTTGTCAGTTGATCATCTAAAAATTATATCTGCTGCACATGGAATACATTCAGTCTCATAAAGTCAGCTAATAAGCTTTCCCAGATATCCACTAATATATTCATTAGTTGATTCACTGTTTGATCTAGATATAAATACTCAGTTCAGATATAAAACCTGTAAATAGTTTACCAATAAAAAAAACCATAAACATATTCATAGAGTGGATATCCACTAATAGTGAAAAGCATATCCACTGATAGAAATTTGTGGATTGATGTATCCAAGAATGTTTATGTGGATTGGTGTACATCAATACATTAGTTGATAGTGTATCCACTAAGGTATTCACTAGTTCAATGAACTGATACTTCAACAAAGGTGACACACATACATCAACTACATGAATACAAAGTCTGCAACTCACAACTTTTCAGTTCAATCTGCTCTATGTAAAATGAGGTCCACAGAGCAGATTCACTCTCAACAATGTGCCTGCATTCAATCTAGCCCCCTGTGTTAAAAAACAATATATTTCTTTCCCCAATCAAAGCAAAACAGTCACTTCCCACTTGTGCAAAATATCCATTTACATCATCTATATTACTAAGAACAGGCAGCATATGGTTAATATAAAACAAACAGCATTTGTTTTTGGACTATCACAAAAACAAAAACAAATAAAAATACGGTGCTTCAATTTCAGTTCGTCTTTGCCAAACTGTACCTTTCCTACCACAGGTTCTAACCCAGTAGGTTCAGTCAGTAGAAAAGGATGGCATTTCAACAGAAATTTAAAAAGCACTTTAGCAGCCATTGCAAGCACGGTCCAATTTCATACAGCTGCTAAGCACCACAAAACTTGCTAAGCATAATGCTTAGCAAAAATGGGATATCAAGTAAGATACATGAAAGGTCTCTCATAGATTTTGCTTAGCCTATTAAATTGTTAAGCCGTATTCTCTGCTTGACAACATTATGAAATTGGGCCTGGGATACGCCCAAGTACCGACCCCACCCTCATGCCCCGCCCACTCCCCTGCAGCATCCTTCCCATCTACTTCCAGATTCAATTTTATTTACAGTCTTAATTTTGCTTGCGTTGTTTCAAATTTAAAAAGCCATCTTTAACTCGAACACGTACTTACTATGTTCTTGAACCTGAGAAGTTTTTTTCTGGTGGTAAGTTCATAAATTTCAAAAATTACTTGTTTTATATCTTAATAAGTTATTCAATAATATACCCTTTGAAACTGTAAGTTAAGTATAAGGTATTTGTTTTGGTTACTACATGTTATGAACATCAGTTGATGTAACAATGGTATATAATAGCCAACTTATGCAATGCTAATTTGATATAATACACGACGAGCAGAGCATATCCTCAAAAGCCTTTCAAAAAACTTACAGAATGTTATTGGAAAAATGTTTTTCTTGTATGTATCGATTCAGACCTAAGAGGTCAGCATTGTCTAGGGTTGTGTAGCGTTTAAACGGAAATTGTGACTTCCGGTTAACTTCTAAATTGTTTCTACTGATTCCAAACAGCCAACCTGTGAAAGGTGAAAATGTCAACACACTTTCCAAAATGGATCAGGTTTAAAAACTATAACACTATATCCAGTCTTCACAGTCACAAAACCACAAACCAACAAATTGTAGTGGGTTGAACAAAATGTATTACAAATTGTACAGATAAGACAGTTTCACTAACAAAAGGGATGGCAATCAATCTCCCTGGATAACATATGGGGCTAACATTTTAAAGAAAATGAAGGTTGTTTTTGCCTTTGCTTTTATACAATTAGCATCCTTTTACCATTTGGGAAATTTGAAAATGGATTTCAAATGGTTTTTTTTGTTTTTTTTACAACGGTTAAAAAACAAGGTCAACAAACTTTTGCATCATAGTCTAACAATATATACATGTACATTCAGGAGAATCACAAGTTGACTTAGCTCACTTTCAGAAAGCAGCTTAGCAGGATAAATTCTGCTTAACAAGTTTAGTTACTCAGCACGGTACCAGTCACAAGCAATAAACATTACATAGCATTTTTGCTGCAAAGTCAAATGTTGTTCTTCAGCAGATTTTTGTCATCATTAAGCAGATTTTCAAGCTAACATGCTTAAGTTATAAAGCATTCATACGTGCTAAGCAGGGAACCAATGACAAATGATACACATACATATTATAAATGTCAACCTGATTATGCTAAACACATTGGAGTGTTTAGAGCTTTCTAAAAAATGGGTCTCGGGCATCTTTAAAAAAGGTATGGGGTGTTCATTGTGTCATTATATACTCACATCACAGACCAGGTTACACACTATGAAGTGCGTCAGCTGCTATATGTTTGATTTCAATGTGAACTACACCAATCCCCCCCCCCAAACTCCAACCCCACCCAGTTCTTAAGTGATATACCCTTCACACGTGTTTGCATCACAAAACTAATCTTCCATCACAAAACCTCTTCAAATTTAGCAAGAAGTTACCAAAGTAACCTTTTCAAACTTGAAAAACCATTTTCTCCACGAAATTGAATCTTTTCTCAGGGCGGACAAAATATGTTTTTCAACCTACATTTTGTTTTACAAATTGAGATGCTTTCTTTTCTACACTTTTTCTTTCTTTTTTGAAGAGATCCTCAAGATTTGTATTTTATTTATTTAGGTTCATTATTTGTTTCTTGTTGTGGGGGGGGGGGGGGATTTTTCCACTATGTATTAAAACATAAGTTTCACATCGAACACAATTTCCGACATATAAAAATAACAAAACGGTTTTTTTACATTTAAAAAAAGATAAATTCCTTTACAAAAAACACGCAATGGTAACCCAACCAAGTGATTTCAAACCATCATGTGTGTAGTCTGGTACAAACAGAACATCATAAAAAAAATCTATTTAGATAACTGATTAAAACTAAATGTAATAAAAAAGGATATACACCACAGAAATTTAAAAATATCAAAATGTCAAATCCCAGGTATTTTGAATACATTTCTGTAATCGTTTCCCTTTTAGGAAAGTGAATCTCTAGAACCTAACTGTGACTTTCTTGCCTTATACCCTTATTGTTTATAGCCATCTTGGTCTTAGGCTATGAGTTAGGTCCCGTCAGCAACTTTGAAAACGTGCGCTTTTGGCAGGCTTCAGACAGGCAGATGAAGCATAAGCCGAATCTGAAGCCTAAGCCCACCTGGAGCCTAAGCCCATCTGAAGATTAAGCCGAGGTTTCCCAAGCACCATAGTAACCAAACGGAGGCCGGGGAAAAGTAACAAAGTCTGGACCCCTCATTAAGGTAAGAGAATTTGAACTGTCATTTTCATAGTGTATACTGGAGATCAGACAAGAATGGCTCAAGACAGTTATGTGTAGTCTGCTTGCAAGTCATCATTGTGTGATATGTAATCGTATGTTTGTAATCATATGTTTATATTGTTATATCAGGAAATTTACAGCCAACAAGCTCCGGGCAACCAAGAAGAAATACTTTTTCCCACATAATTTTCTTGGGGACAGTAAGATACTACTCCAAAACTGTCTATAGTGCTTCCAGAGTGATCCTTATGCATGCAGTGCATTAGGTTGCCTCATGGTAAATTGCCCAGTGTGAAGAGGCCTGCTTGAGCGGGGTCAATGCACTGTTCGGCAAGCCAAAACTATCACTTGTTCTCAATGAACAAGAACGTCATGCACATAAAGATTCAAGCTCAGCTGTGTACATGTGTATTAAGAAAGTTAAAACATTACATGCTGGGTATAATGGTTACATTACATACACATCATAACCAGGAATCCATCACAATCCAGCAACCAGTTACCTCATTCAGGATAATCTGTACCTCCCTTGGAACCTTTTCCTCTCAATTGAGATATACAGTTATACCCCGATTGAAACCCTTTGTTTGGTGTAATAAAACTACCCTGATTGAGATATATCTTAATTATGACTTCTCGCAATGAAGATATTGGTATCCTCTTTGGGCGACTACAAGTCGTCTGCTCATGTATGGCTATGTACAGGTGTAATCCATTCTAATTCGAGATACAACTGTACCCCCATTGGAGGATAGCCCATAAACCATTGAGTGATATTGAATCTTTCATCAAACTAGTTCATCAAACTATCCCACTTGAGTTATACATTTATACACCTCGACTGGAACCCTTTTCTCTCATTGACTATAATAACAACAAAACATCATTATCTGCCTTTTTCACATTTGCATCCAAGAGTTTGATAGTTCTAACATTACAAGCTGATAAATTCTGATGGAAACCCCCAATTAATTTGCAAACGCACCTGTCTCCTTCATTTTAACATTAATGCCTTCATGCAATGAAGAGTCAAATACAATAAAGCTCCAGCACATTATACATGTATATATATATAGATGGCAGACACTTGCAATGGTTGCTATAAATTAACTCTCTAGATTTTAGGTAAGGATTTGATCTGCATCCGAACAAGACTAAATAAAAAACCTTCAAGAATATTGTTGTCATGCTTATATCATGTTTTTATATGGTGAGGTAGATTTTTAAAGTCCCTGTGCTACCTACATGTGTTACGCTGCTTTCTGCATGGTTGATTATATCAAAGACTTTTAAGCAATGTACAAGCCAAGACAATGCAATGCAAGGATTAATGGTGTGGTTAACTGTGATGGTACTATTGTTAAGTCTTCCAATGCTTTTCATACCATTTGACAACGCTGGGTCCAATTTCATAGAGCCGAGCTGCTTAAGCACAAAAAGCAGTTAAGCGCAACAAGAATAGGCTTACCAGCCAAAATACTATGTCATATGTACCATCTGTGACTGGTATCCGGCTTATTTTTGCTCAGCGGAACATGGGCAAACAATGTTTTCTGCTTAAGCATGCTCTATGAAATCAGGACCAGGGTCCTATTTTTCAGAGCTGCTCAAGCAGAAAATATCACTAAAATAATCTACTAAGTAAAAATATGCAGGATACCAGTAACATATTGTACATGTGACATGATATTTTGGCTGGTAAACTTATTCAGGTAAGCACAATTTTGTTGCTTTTAGCTATTTTCTGTGCTTAGGTAGCTCTATGAAATTGTGCACTGGTTTTGTGATAACTAAACAAAAAGTTCACTTTAACAGAAGCCATTTTAAGTGTTGAATTATGATATAGTTTTTTTTTATAGAGCAAGTTGTTATGAAGGCTCGGAAAATATTAAATTAGTTTGGCAGCTTTTCATTCCAACAATAATAATAATATTAATAATAATACAACATTTGGTAACCGTTCTCAATATGGGCCCAACTTCAAAGAGCTGCTTATGCAGAAACTATTGCTTAACATTTGAAGCAAAACTAAGCAGGATACCAGTTACACTTGTACATGTAAAATAGTATTTTAGCTGGTAATCGTATTCTTGTTGTGCTCAGCAACTTTTTATGATTAAGTAGCTCTGCTTTGTATAAAGACCGTGCAAGTCTCGCGCAAAGTTGGTTACAGCCACATTGAGTTTCACGTGTGCAAGCAATTTGTTTCTTCAAATACTTTAGTTTATGGCTGTCAAAAATAATATTGTATTTTCAGGAAAGAAAAATTTAGCCATAAAATATGGGGTATGAAAAGAATTTTAAGAGAAGATGTAATTTATAGAAGGGTATAATAGTTTTTTTCTTGTTTTTGATACGCGCGAGACTTGCAGTCTACTACAAGATAACATTGTCTGCAGAAGTAATACAATTTGTACAATTACCATGGCGACGCTAATCCCAATTAAAACAACCTTTTCCACAAGGGACACTTCTCAGAATTGTTGACTTCAGCCTGAGATGTTCAAAGTTACACAATCATGGCATGTTCTGTCATTTGTTTCTTTGATTGCAAATCAAATTATCAAAAAAGCAAATTTATTGAACTCTGCAATATACTACAGTCTAACATACTTTATACATAAACACTATCCTAAAATCTCTCTAATATTTTCCCCTCTTTTAAAAAAAAGTGATTCCTTAACCTTAATTTTAAAAAGGGCAAAATTATCAAAAAATAATTGTCATGATTGGTTCAGCTGCACTTTTTCAAAATTGGTTTCTCCCCAAAACAAAATGTACATGACCCCCCCTCATAAAGATGTTTGTCACAAAACACTTAGCAAGTTTTGTTCTTTTTTCTCTTTAGCAAATTTGTGAGTTTAGCAGCTACTGAATCCAATGGTCCTCCTGTACCCAATTTCATAAATCCTGTAAGCACAAAAACTTGCCAAGCACAGTCAAGTATTGCTAAGCAGAATCGGGTTACCAGCCAAAATTACATTAAGTTTGCATCGTTGTGACTGGTGCCCCACTTTATTTCTGCTAAGCAAATGATTTTGTCAAGCGTTTTTTCTGCTCAACAGCTTCATGACATTGGCCCAAGGGATGAAATTTTTTTTATTAATAATTTCACCTAAAATTCTACCAAACAAGTTGGATAGAATCAGCTGGTGCATTTCAGTAGATGGGTTTGAAGTCAAATTAGGAATTCAACAAATTAATATAAAAACTTTAATGACAAGTTGTGTCCTATCGATGGGCAAGTTTACTTTTAAGAGACTATTTAATTACAAACAATTCATCATGATTATTCCTAGAGGACAGCATATTTCTATAAATGATTGTAAATACTTTTTGATGTTATGGATGAAACATCAATTGTAGCAGGGAATTTGATCTACGAAATTCAGGAAAATGTAAAATGTACAAAATATTATTCAGCTGCCAATATTAAAATTTCAAGGGGAAAAATCCAGCATGTTGAGTGAGTTATTTTTATGAGTGGGGAGAAAAGGGGGGGGGGGGGTGTCGGGGTAAACTTGGGAGCACAATGCCAGTGTTTGTGTTTACCTGAAGTGTTTTTGTTTACCAACTCCTAATATTACTTAAAGTCATGTTGAAATTGAGTCTCTGGCTGTGGTCGTTGGCAACAGTGAAAATAGTGAAACACTTTCAATAAAACTCAAATACAAAGGTACCACAGACTGCCACAAAGTACCATACCTTCCAGGTTAGCATTAAGTGCATGGGTTTCTTCTGTTTGTATAGCTTGTATTATGTGGAAACCCCATGGCTTGTGTACTGTGGACTTAGTCTCCACAGTCTCCTGTGGTATTTTGTGGAAAGAGCCAGTTAGGCAGGAGTGCATCAATGGCAAAAGGGTTTGAATGACTTGAATTTCCCATGATAAAAAAATGTACAATGGCAGCAAATTGTTCAGTAAAATAAAATAAAAACAGCAGCACATTAAAACTACAAGTGCAGGCTTGTTCCATCCAGCTTATGTACAATAGCATTAACTATCTGGATCTGTTGCTTCTTTATCCCGAGATCTTGAGATCTTGATCCCCGAGTTCCTGTGCAGCTACGCCACAAATCACAAATCTGCAACAATGTCATTTTGGTGATCACCTTCTTTATTAGATAATACCTGCAGGTTGTAAGCAGTAATTGATTCATCTGGTCCCCTCAATACAAGCGTGTTGTGTCTCTTAGTAATTTCCGTATCATGTTCAATAGACCTTATGCACTAACATCATCCTGATGCCATCTTAGAGGTAAAATGGTGAAGAAACAATAGAAGCAAGCGCCCAGGTATGTTCACCAATGCCCAGGTGCATTTGCCAATACCTAGGTGCATTTGCCAATACCTAGGTGTGTTTACCAATACCCAGGTGTGTTTGCCAATACCCAGGTATGTTTGCCAATACCTAGGTGCATTTGCCAATACCTAGGTGTGTTTACCAATACCCAGGTGTGTTTGCCAATACCCAGGTATGTTTGCCAATACCTAGGTATGTTTGCTAACGTCCAGGTATGTTCGCCAATGCCCAGGTATGTTCTCCAATACCCAGGTATGTTTGCTAATGCCCAGGTATGTTCTCCAACACCCAGGTATGTTCTCCAATACCCCGGTATGTTTGCTAATGCCCAGGTATGTTCTCCAACACCCAGGTATGTTCTCCAACACCCAGGTATGTTCTCCAATACCCCGGTATGTTTGCTAATGCCCAGGTATGTTCTCCAACACCCAGGTATGTTCTCCAATACCCCGGTATGTTTGCTAATACCCCGGTATGTTTGCTAATGCCCAGGTATGTTCTCCAACACCCAGGTATGTTCTCCAACACCCAGGTATGTTCTCCAACACCCAGGTATGTTCTCCAACACCCAGGTATGTTCTCCAACACCCAGGTATGTTCTCCAACACCCAGGTATGTTCTCCAACACCCCGGTAGTTTGCTAATGCCCAGGTATGTTTGCCAACAACCAGGATGGGACAAGGGAAAACCTTCTTTTGAGAATCAAATCATACGTTCAAGGTCCATTTGGAAATTCTAATTTAACTTTGGGTTTGGACAGACGATTCTTTTCTTAAGATTGTGCCCAAACTAACGAACCTGCAACACTCTTACAATTTAGATGTTTACGGCACACAAACCTCTCTTCCAGTATCAGAGAATAAATGCTGCACCCTGTGTGGAGTGCTAACGCTCTTTAAGCACAGATGATCATCAAAATGACTGCACATGGTTCATGTCATCACATGCACAAGGTTTGTATAAAGCAAGGAGGTAGAAAATATAAACTTCAACAACACAACTCAATCACATAAGAAGCGTACTCTGCAAAACAATGTCTGTTGCATGGTCGGGTTGTCCAACGATGGCGCTGTTTATAACGCACGCCAATCGACTCCCGACGCAACGATGCACAAAATCAGTGATGGTTATCAGGTAGCATGATCAGCGAGTAGAGCGCCCTCTTGTGATGTAATCACATCTCATACGTCCTCCGGTAATGGGTCGACGTGTCTCATCCCATGCAGAGGGATTCCGTTGGGGTTAAGTTTGCTGGGCATGAAGCTTGGGATATTCCCGTTGGGTATTGTGCCGTTGGGGATCACACCATTCGGGATGGCACCATTTGGGATGGCACCGTTTGGGATGTGTCCATTCATGAGATGACCATTGGCTGAAGGTGAGCTGGCAGTGCTGACCGTGCCGGGTGATGCTGATGGCGGGGGACCAGTGTGTGGACCTGGTAAAGTGAGATTTTCATTCAGTCATTAAGAGCAAATAATTTTTCCATTCTCAAATGCAAACCTCTCCCTGAAGAATCACCGACTAGCCCAAGACTAAAAACACTCGTTACAGATTTAAGTGTTACCTTTGAAATCATCAAACAGAACATTTCCAACAGTCCAAAATAATTTATGAAATAATTAACTCTGGCTCTATTGACATTCTAAAAGTTTGATTCGTTCCTCAGTAAAATTTTAACACTTTGGTTTTCGGTATTTTGGTTAAAAATAAGGTCAGGAAATTGTTGAATCTTTACCTGTGTGCGTATGAATGAACCACAGAGCTCCCATTAACACCATGCCCATGATGAATGACACAGCCACAATAGCTACTGCTGGTCCTGTTGCTAATCCAACAACTGAAGACAGGGAACAAGACCAATAAAATATTTACATATTCTGTTCCGTAAACAGTAACAAATTTCCTGTCAACAGAAGTAATTTTAACAAGTAATATATAGTACATAATTTTGTATAAATACATTTTTTTAAACTAAAATTATGACTAAATTCCATTAAACTCAACATTTATTTCCATATTAGTGAAAAATAAAGAAAGTATACAAATTTATATCAATTATTTTAATCAAAGACAATCAAGAAATGATTGAAGAATTTTTTGTAATAATAATGAAATAGATACGGAGCAAACAATATGGGGGCATTTTCAGAAGCCAAGAAGAGGCTTGTATTGAAATGCCTACTGACAAATACAAACCGACAAAATTCACAGCAAAAACAAAAGCAACAAACAAACAAATACTAACAATTTAACTTAATTTTGTCAGCTGTACCAATTCTGTATAAAACCTTTAACACTAACTCCCTTGAAAGTAAAAATTGATGTAAACTGGAAAGGAAGCAAAAACGATAGGATAAAATAGACATCAATATTCCAAACCATCTTTGTAACGACCAAGCCCTAAACAAAAGTCTTTCTCAAAAACATGTTTTTGTTACCTTGGCAATTGTCTATGGACTGACTCTTCACTTCCTTTTCCTCACCGATTTCATCTGGAACAAACAGAAATTTCCAAATAAAAAATACTCATAAACTCACTTGTTGAAACTCTACCCAAAGCAATGTGCTGCTTATTACATGGGCTGAACAGGGCCTAATTTCATAAAGCTGTTAAGAAAAAAATGCTCTGCAAATTTCAATGCTAAGCAAACAATGAGTGGGGCCACCAGTCATAACAGTGTAAACTTTATGGAATGTTGGCTGGTTACCTGTTTGTGCTAACCAAGATTTTCCTGTGCTTAGCAAGTTCTTGTGCTTACAGGCTTGATGAAATTTGGGACCCTGGCTTCTTGTAAGCATGCCTAGTGGTCCAGTGGCAAGACATCAGGGACCAATTCATGGCGCTGCTTACCAAAGAATTCTGGGCTTAGCTGCCCTCTAAAGCACATACTTCTATGGGCAGTAGCAGGGCTGCTCAGAGTGCCTGCCAGACATCAACGGTACCGCCTGATACCATAAAGATATGACTGGAATGGCCCCACTTTACCAGAGGGTTGGATGAGTGTGGGCCGAGTTAAGACTCACACTAAGCCATGTATGATCATGTAGCAGGTTTTGTACGCTGGGCAAGGTACAGAATTTTTCTACCCAGCCCCAAAAACCACACCCCTGGAAAACTACCCCCCCCCCCCTGGACATGTGGAATGGTCCAGTTTAGGATATTAAGGACGTTCAACTCGCTGTGGGCTTTGCAATTTGGAAAAACAATGAAATCTATAACTTGTGACTTTTGTACACTGGCAGGCCTGGAATTTAATCTTTGAGCGGCAAGCCATTTCCATTTTGCAAAAGGCACGTCCATTAGAAAATCTTAAAGTCTATGGGAAACATCTGAAGGGGCATCAAGGACAAGACCAGGGGCAACAGAGGTCATGACCTCCCTGGCCTCTGTGTAATTCAAGGGTTTTAAACAACAGCTGCAAGTTCAGACACACCTGAGTCAGTCTCCTCTAATGGAGTATCAATGGATGTCGTCAAGACACTGAAAGGACCGAGGTTTATTGCTTGCGTCAGCATGCCGTCCGCATGTACTTGATTCAGACAGCCTGTCATTGGATCCAGTATCGAAGAACACTGTACAAAAGAAACCAATCAACCAATCAAAAGACAAAGGCACTCAGCAATCAAATTGAAGAAAAATTGGCAGTCAGCTTTCGAAAGAGGTAATAATAATAATTTGCAAGGCTAATCATCCTTACTTGCAGCTGAAATGCTAAAATGCAAAGGACGTAGCTACAATGTGCTCAAGCCACAGGCATGCAAGATCCCTTTGGCAGCCAGTCACATCGACCCCTATATGACCAAGGAGCACAGCCTGAGAATGAAGTATTTGATTTTTCTGGGTGTCTTTTGGACAACCTGTTTTTTAATTTGGACCCCTGTTTTAAACTTGGACACCCTGTTGTATGTGTCATTTAAATGTAAATGTACTGAAGTGAACGATTTTGACACCCAGTTAGTTTGGACAACCAGTTTTCCCAGCAAATTTGGACACCCTTTTACCGAATACTGGCTAAAACCTTGGCTGTAATCAAGACCTATTTTGCTATCAGCCTTGCGAGCTACAGTGACTAATCTAATTCTCTTATGAGGCATCCTTGGTTTCATTACCAGAAATACATAACAATAATAATAATGCAGACAAGCTAGGACTTCTCACCTGAGGTATTTCTTTGCTGCCACCTATGCCATACAATCCATCACGTGAACACATACCAAGATTACAGTGTACATTGTATGGCCATTTTCCAAAGACAGAGTCTGGTACCTCAAAGCTGAACCTTCTCGTCTGATCAGAGTTTACGCTTCCTCGGTGGAATATGAGTGACTCGGTCATGGCGCAACTGTAACGAACAACAAGTACAAAATAGACTTGAAGGTTTGCATGGTGGAAAGACAATAAACATAACAAATTTGCGGTGACACCATGAAGTTAGATCTCTTTTGAGTGATTGGTGGTTCTGAGAAGAACCGCTGGACTCAACGTTTCGGGTAGTACACTCTGTCCGTTGTCAGATATCTAACTACATGGTGTCACCACAAATTCCTTATGTTTTTTGACAAGAACAAATCAATAATCAAGGAATGACAGCATCCAACAAAGCAAACTATTAGACTATTGAACATGTTTTGTGCACACTGAATGCTAATACTGAGAAGCAAATTATCATCTTTGAGTAGAAACAGATGTTAAACAGATGTTAAACAGATCTTATGCACATTGCGCCATTTGAGTAGGGCGCCCCCGGCTAGAGGTAAAAAGAAGGTTGCTCAATGGCCCATCATGTGCCTCGCACATACATAGCTGTGCGATTTCCAATACAAAGGTAATCCCTCAGCTGCTGCTTCCCAGGTTGTATCCTAAACTTTGGTTAGATCCCTGGCTATACGGCAGTTACAGGTTGAATGGCTTCTGACTGGCAACCCGAACAAAGACATTGACAAAATAGGGAGACCGCCTACATAGCTCAACTAGTAGAGCACCAGCACGTTAATCCAGAGGTCGCAGTTTCAAATCCCAATCTTAAAAAGAACATTTGATTTCCAAGAAATATAGTCTACGTTCCAGTTGTTCCTTTGTGACTTGCATTCTATACCAGACAACTTAACAACCGAATATTTCATTTTTGTGAAATTCCGTTGGCTCTAACGGCTTGAGAAGATTTTACAAACTCACCCTCTTTGAATAAGAGGTTGTTCCTGTCCAAGATACGACAACGAACATTGCTTTGGTACAATATTCAGCGGAGTATCACTCCTCAACGAGACCTCCAAGTAGACTCGCTCCCCAACCTGCACAGTGTGTGGATATTCCAACACCTTCTGCTGATAGTCATTCCCTGTGTACATATCCATGTTGATAGTCACCTGTGGGAAGAGAAGGGTTAACATTGTGGTGAAAAATTCATCTGCATCACAAATGACAAACTCGCCAAATTTAATTTGAAATGGGATATATTCTCTACTCTCTGTAATAAGTAATTTAGTTTATTTGTTTTCTATTACATTTGTTGTGATTTGCAAGAGGATGTATGTTTAATTGAATAAAAGTTGTTTTCCCCCCGAGGAAAAAAAAAAAAAAACAAAAAAAAAAAAACATTGTGGTGAGACTTGTGCAAGTTTAATCGGGGACGAGATTGGATGAATGTGAACATTTCTGAAAAACGGCTTGCAGGTCTGGGTCCCTGTTCCTCTAGATCCCATGACGCCGGGTTAATACTTCCTGCGAATGCAAAGCAGTTTTGACATCACAACTCTGTTTTTGCTGCAAATGTTTTGCAAGAGTTGAGCACAGACTCTTGCGAATTGTTTATTGCGAATTTGTGACGTCAAATTCGCTTTGCATTGGCTTTCACAGGAAGTATGAACCTGGCTTAAGTCTCTCAGATGTGACAATTCAGGAGTTTTACAAACTCTGTGCATCACCAGAAGTACATTACTTGTAGATTTTGACACAATGTGAACTATTTCCTTCTTCCTGTAGTGACTGCTTTACTTCTTTCAAGAAACTTTGAAAGCTCAAAGTGATTTTGAGAAAATCCTGATATCGGTAAAATTCCTGAGAAATCACACGATGGTCCTCCATCAGCTTGACTACCATGAGCAGCGTGCCGTATTAAAACCTCTCGTCACTAACCCCATAGAGTGGATCGGTCACTGGTCTAATTAAAGTATCCAAATACTTACCCGATTTGGAAATGAGCTAGTAACAGGGTCTCCATTGGTCAGATACTTGCAGTTGATAGGGACAGTGTAGGACAGACTTTGCTCATCATCGACTGGTGGTCCGCCCATCAGCCGGTCTCGATCTAATTCACCGCTACCCTCCATAACACTCTCAGAGTTAGTGTAAATGACCTGAAATGACCCAAAGCATAGAAATTGATGTCGTCATAAAAGAAATATAGCCAGGGATCACACCCAAGTTTAAGATACAACCTGGAAACAGCAGCGGAGGGATCACCTTAAGGGGATGCAAATTTTTGTTTGACTGGGTAAATTTTTTATAATTTTGGGTTTAACAAAGAAAAATTGATTAGAGCCAGTAACCTCCGGTATATTCTTTCATTCACATTCTCTCAAGTTATTTGAAATTCTTTTTATTTGGTGATAGTTTAGCCGACGATAATAACGCTGAGATTTTTCACTAACCTCATTCTTGAAAAGCACCTCATCGTCCAACAAGGTCATCTCACTCCCACACTGCTCCTTCTGCGTATCAATGACGTAGTATGGTCCCGATTCCACTGCGCCACAGGAGCGATCCCTCAGCATCATATTCTCTGCTCTCAACCCATACACATTCATAACTGAATGCAGTATTCGAATCTGGATTCCGCCTCGTTGGCATTTAATGTCCGTGAATTTCTGTAGCATCTCTAGTCTGGACGCCGGTTCCCTGGTGGGCGTGTTTTGATGCTCTAAAGAGTAGAGGAAGAGAGGGGAGACAATATTATGACAAAAAATGGAAACGCATTTATTTAAACTGTGTTCATTTTAACACAAATATAAAACAAACTTAATAACAAACCACAAAGGGAAACTGACTGGCTATATTTTAAGATAAATCTGGGTTGAACAAAGAAACATTGACTAGAGTGGGACTGGAACTAGAGTGGGACTGGAACTAGAGGGAGACCGCCAACTAAGGTTATTACTGTATTAGATAGCTCAGTCCGCAGAGTGCCGGCACGTTAAACCGGCGGTCGAAGGTTCAAGTCCCGCAATAGTCAAATTTTCTTTGTTCAACCCACAAAATAAAACAAATTACAGTCTGATACGCAAACAGTTTGTAAAAAATAGATTTAAGATAAAATAAAACTATTCAAAATGCTCCAGATTGCACAGTACAGCTTTAAAAAACCAAGCATAATAATCAGGCTAAAAAAAATGTTCCAAGAACCTTATTTAACCTTATTTTTATTTGGCGTGCTTTGGCAAACCAAAATTGAAAAAAAAAACCTGGGGAGAACCCAGAATCAGTGTTAACATATTTTTAAGAAAAAGTCAAAGAAATTTAGAAAGGCCATGTCCGACTTGGCAACTACGGCTATGGCTCTGGCTGGATCACTGAAATCGTCATGCATTGAAGTACAGGATGTCCTTAGCAACAAGCACAGCAACAGTCGTAGCCGTAGCTGTAGCCGCCAATTCAGATATGGCCAGAGTGATAAAAGAGTGTTCTACCTGACATCACCACAAACTTATTGGCAGATTCGGCTTTTGTGAAGGAGGTTACTGGCCATTCTCTTGTAGCTGCCCATGCCAGTAGTCCTTCACTGGTCCTCGGCACGTCTTGTATATCCACTGCATTCAGCAGATCCTCCTTAACATCAACCAAGTTTGGACTCTGGTGTGAACAAACAAAACACTCATTGCTTAGTACATTTACATGCTAAGCAAAACAAAACAGATTACCAGTCAAAAGCAATGAATTTATAACTATGTTTTGGACCGTCACCAGTTTCTGCTCAGCAAAATATTTCTGTGCTAAGTAAATTTGAATGCTTTATTGACAGAGTTTAGGAGGATTGAAGTAAGCTTAGGATGTGCAAGTGTAGTGCACCAGACATAAGTGCGTTCTAGTCCCGTTTATGGCACTTGTGTCCATGAGCAAGACTCTTCACCATATTTGCTCAGGATGGGATGTTAAGCCGTAGGTACTGTGTGTTGTATATTGCATGTTAAAGAGCGACTCCAAAGTAAAATTCAAATTTGTAATGCACTCATTTTGCAATTGATAGAGTCCTCGTGAAAGTGGGGGGAAAATTACAAGTCTCTAGCTTAACCTTAAAATGGTGTAAATTGTCATTTTATTTATTACTCTTTTTTTCAGAGTTTCACAGCCAAAATTCGGACCCACACCCCGATGACGAAGCCATCAGATTTTGAGTCAAATGCTGTAAACCACTCTGCCAGGACACATTGAACTAACTGGATCTTGTTACAATAACTTCAACCCTTTTCAAAAACTGTCACTTTTTTCAGGAAAAATCCTTTAAAATCAGTTTTGAGTTGATTTTAAAGAAGTACATGAAGTATCAAGATTTCTCTTACCACAACTTGCAACATGCCACTCCTTAAACCCGTTTGCACTCTCCATGTCACATTGCCCTCGGCCACCAACACCAGGACAATATCAGCCATGTTGTGACTGCTCCTACCAAACTTGATTTCCACCAAGACGGGTACCGAGTCACTGGTCACCGATCCGCTGCCAGCATGAAGAAGGATGATGTGAAACTCTGGCTGTAAAGGGCTGAGGGTTTCTTGCATCTGGCAGCCTGTGATGGGCTGCTCTACGACATGCCTGGCTGTGAAGTCCAGTGTTTGGAAGCCGGGTGAGATCACACAGCTGGATGGAGTTTTGATGCCTGCCAAAAAAGAATACATCAAAATAAAAAAATATCAAATTAGCTGGATGGAGCTTTGATGCCTGCCAAAAAAGAATTCATCAAAATCTCAAAAATATGAAACTAGCTGGATGGAGTTCTGATGCCTGCCAAAATGAATTCCTCAAAATCTCAAATGTGAAATTAACATGATGGACTTTTGATGCCTGCCAAAATCAATTAATCACAATCTCAACATATGGAATTAGCTGGGTGGAGTTTTGATGACTGCCAAGAAGAATTCATTCAAGTCTTAAAATGTGAAACGAACTGGATGGAGTTTTGATGCCTGCCAGAACTAATTTCAAAATTAATCTCAATATGAGAATTTATGTGAGCTGACCGAATGTTGATACCTGCCACTTTAAATTCTTACAAATCATAAAATGTTATCAAACATGTAGCTAAATGGAGTTTTGATGCCTGTCAAACTCAATTTCACAAAATCTGAAATGTGAACTTGAATTGTAACTGACTGGAATTCTTAAGTAAATTCTTTAAAAAACTCAAAGTTGAATGTAATATGCACATGGCCAGATGGAGTTTTGCTGCACACACAAAAAAGTGTTAATGTCATATCCATGATGTAAATTGTGCTAAGTTGCATTATATTTATGGCTGATTTGAAAGTGAGGCTGTGAAAGTTCAAGTAGTGACCAAAATAAAGTCTGGAAAGTCAGCTGTGATCTCGGGTACATGTATACCTTGAATGCAGTTAATGATTCTAAAATGTTAATTTGCAATTTCTAATCTGTAAAAAAAAAGTCAATTGCATCTTTTAAAAAGTGCATGGGAATCAAGTTTAGTACAGGGCACTAGGAAACTCCACTCATGACACAAACCCAACCATACATCTTTGCCCTTTGAAACATTTCTTTTCAAATAATAATAATAATGTGCAGTTCTCATCTTATACAACTATTGACTGCTTCGAGTGCTATGGTTAAAACTACGACTCCCGAGGTGATCCCCGGAGCGTTCTATTTTCCCGAGGCGGGGACCACCTCGGGAGTCGTAGTTTTAACCATAGCACAAGTAAAAGCAGTCAATATTTGTTTTAATACCCCAACAAACTATTTATCATCCTCGTACATGTAATGTTCGTACGCGCATTTCAGATACACAGATGCACAACTGATTGGGTTCGAGGTGGGTAAAAAAGACGTCTAGGTAATGCACGCCATGTGATAGTACATCGGCGGCCATGTGATAGTACATCGTTTGCCATGTGATAGTACCGCGCCGGGTTTCTAGTAAAACTAAGACATATCATGTGACATGCTCTAAACCAATCAAAAGGCAGAATATTTGTAAGGGGTGTTATAAAGCGTTTTATCACACCCGAGGGTGTCTCAAAGTGCTCATATTTTTTTTCAACAAGGTATGTGGAGCTATGTTCAAAATACACAACCATTTATCAACACTCTATAGCACCATGTAATGGTTTACAAGTTGCTGTGGCGCAAGTTGCTGCAGCCAACCGTACCAGAAACCACCTGGGCAAACCCCTCGTAGCAATACGTGTACTGTGTTCTTTAATGTGCATTATACAACACACAGGGCCTACAGCTTTACGTCCCATCCGAAGGATCAAGCAGTAATGGTTAAGGACACAAGAGTCAAGGCTGAGGCTCAAACCCACACTCTGCTAATCAGAAACACCAGAGCTTGAGTCCAGTGAACCGCTCGGCCACGTCACGCTAGTTTCAGCTCTTACAATCTCACCTACATGTATAAATAAAACCAAAGATACCTACCTGCCCCAACAAGCAGGGTGAAGGCATTTGCATCAAGCACCTCACTAAATGTAGCGGCACTGTCATAATGTTCTTGAACAAAATTTAAGAGGTTGGAGTTGTCTTGAGGTAGAGCTGACTCAATGAGATTAATTGAGATCTCACTGTTCCAAGTAACTGAGGTATTATGTGGTACCTGTAAGGGGAGAGATCAAAAGTCAATAGGTCAAATAATGAGTATGCCCTTTTAGACAATATCAAAGGTGATTTTTGTAAATTTTGTGCCACCCTAAGTTCTCTCCAGAGTTAGAAGTAATGAAACCATTTGGCAGGAAATTGTGCTTCGAACTGTTTGTTAGGAGTTGCAGGAACCAAGTATGTTTTATTAATATATCCAAGTCCATGGGTAAGTTTTTTACGGAAACCACACTTGTTGAAAAATTCAAGAAGCCACAAACTGAGAGGGTCTGTATGGATTTTTGACACATCCTGAGGGCTTAGAAGAAGACAGGGAAGGGGTTTCCTCCCACGTTGTCTGGAAGTGTAAACGGTAATATCAACAGTCGGATACAAGATTTCAGTCAGTGCTGCCTGTATTCGTTAATCATTTATCTACGGCTGTGGCTTGTGATGCATCATTGATCTAGCCACAGCCAAAGCCCTACAATCACATACACAGCTCTGTAAACACTTGTAAACTGTGTCAGAGCTTCCAACATTTGCACCTTGCAATCAGGGAGTTTTTGTCCAACAATCAGGAAGATATTCAGAATTACATTCAACACAATAGGGAACTGGTTTCCATAATCAGGGAGATTTTCAAATTTGTTAATCAGAACATGGACTGACTGGTTTAATTTCATGGAACTTTTGCAGAATCGGGGAGAGTTGGCAGCTCTGCTGTGAGTTTTGATCCATGTGTGGGATGAGAATTTTCAATGTACAACCAATGTCATTAACACCATCATCACACAGGTTAAGCTACATGTACAAATGTACATACATGTACTGTACAATTCTCTGAATTCTTCTCACGACACCATATAAATTTCACCTTGGCTACCCCTGACCTGACCCCTGATGAACCCATCATACTAAAGTGCCCCAGTGGTACAGTCTACTGGACATGAATCATGCAGGGGTGGCCGTCCTAGTTCCTGCTTCTATGTACCAGCAGGTGTCAATAAATCAAAAGTGCTTCAGGGGTTGTGTTGTACAGTTTACTTTGTGAAAGCGAAAGGGAAGGGGGGGGGGGGGGGGGCCCAAAATCAATGCTCAAACTTTGTGGTAAGTTCAAGGATGGCCAAGAGTATAAAGCTGGTCACAATACCATCCAGGAATACATACATATACATGTACATGTACGTGTAAATGGCTGTACCAATTGAACACACAAATCCAAACTGTTGATGTAGACACTGATGATCCCCCAAATCAACATAAGCAACATACATTAGGAGTCACCTACATGTCACCTCTATACTGGTAATGACTGGTTGAATACATGTAACCAAGTGAACACTAAATGATGCATTTGATCTACCACATTCAAAAAGTAAATTCCCCAAACTCTCTTACCCATGTATTTTAGGGTCACACTATTTTCAATCCTAATTCCTGATGATACTGAGAGCTTGCACCTGGGCCTAATTTCACAGAGCTGCATAAAAAGTTGCTCAGCACAACAAAATAATGCTTACCAGAATAAGGTTACCAGCTAAAAATGACATTTTACATGTACAAAGTGTAACTGATATCCTGCAAAGTTTTGCTTAGCAGAAACATTTTAAAGGCAAAGTATACCTTCGGTTTTTGTATTGGTTCAATTGTTTTAATCCTATATAAATGTAGATATATACAATAAAATTAACCGGTGAAATTTTATTTCAATAGGTGGTAGCATTTTTTAGATATCACCGAAAATCTGGAGCATAAGATAAATACGTAATTGGAATACACAATCTGAGAAATGTTTCATGCAGAATCGTTTCTCAGATTGAGATGTTTTTGAAACCCTCTCTCTAAAACCACTTTCCTTTGAAGGGAATTGTTTCTCAAAATGTTATACATTATCAACAGCTGCATTGCTTCTTACCAAGTCAGTTTTTATGGTCAATAATTTTTGAAGTAATTACCAAAGGTGTACCCTCCCTTTGAGCAGCTCAATGAAATTTGGCCCTGCTCTCAGGAATAATCTTGTCCTGCTCAAATTTGCATAATCAAGAAACTTAGACTACACTTTTTCTCACAATATTGAATGCATAATATTGAGCAACAACCGATACATTTTAATAATAATAATAATAATAATAATAATTAAAACTTGTAAAGCACCATCTATCTAAGACTAAACTTATTCCGAGGCGCATAAAAACCAAACAAAACAAAAAACAGAGAGAGTAACAAAAAAGATTACAAATTACGTAGCTTAGAAAGAAAAGAAGAGCACATTGAATAAAACAGTTACATAAACGTGTCAGCAAAAACAAGTGGAAAAATAACAAACAGTCAATCATAAGAAATATTGAACAGGTGAGTTTTTAGCAATGTTTTGAAAATGTCCAGAGACTTTGTAGCTCGGATATGTAAAGGAAGAGAGTTCCAGAGAGTGGGTGCAGATACAGAAAATGCGCGAACGCCGTTGGAAGTGGTTGTTTTAGGGACAGTTAAAAGAAGTTGGTTTGTAGAGCGAAGATTGCGAGTTGGCGTATATGGTGAGAGAATTTCTTTGAGATAGGGAGGAGCCCTATCATTCATAGCTTTCCAGGCAAGCAAAATGATTTTGAATTTAATTCTTTGACAGACTGGGAGCCAGTGAAGCTGTTTCAACACAGGTGTGATGTGATCATATTTACGTGTTTTAGATAATACCCGAGCAGCAGCGTTCTGGACATTTTGCAGTTTTTTGATAAGATGCTTGTTAATACCATAAAGCAATGAGTTTCCATTATCAAGCCTGGATGTAATGAAAGCATGTATAAGGATAGAGGCAGACTTTTTATTGAGGACTTTACGAATGCTGCTAATGTTTCTAATATGGTAAAAAGCAGATTGACAAATTTTCTTCACATGGGATTCCATGCACATAGTGTTATCAAACATGATCCCAAGATTGCGAGCATTTGCAGATGATGTAACAGTAGCAGTGCCAATTTGCATCTGGTGATTGATTATTTTGTCTTGGTTATGTTTAGACGTTATTATGAGCAGTTCCGTTTTATCATCATTGAGTTTTAATTTATTATTGGTCATCCATGACTTTTGTGAAGCATTTTGTTTTGCCACATGTATACAACTCATCAAATTCAAAATACTTGTTGCAAGTTGAGTCAATAACTTGTTACTGAACAAAAACAGGTGATATTTGAATTTTTGTTGGGAGATATTTTTACATCATGCAAAGAAAGCTTTTTCTAGATTTTCATTCTCTGCCTAAACAGAATAAACTTACTTTTTCCTAAATTCCAATTAATAGACGGTGCAAGTCTCGCGCGCATTCGAACTTCCGGGACCATAGTGGTCCCAACCATATGGAGTTTTACGTGGGCGAGATTTTGTTTCGTCAATTATTTTAGTTTAACATAGTTTATGACCTAGAAAAGTATACATGTTGTTGGGAATGTAGTACTAACTGATAACAAAATATGAAAGTAAAACCAATTCAACAATATAACGAAGAAAACCCAAGAAATAAACTTGACCTCAGCTTCCGGTTATTGCAAAAAATTAAGAATGTTGTGCTCGCCTCCGATCATAAAACTTACGTAAACGCTTGTTTTGGATGCGCGATTATAATCGCCAGATGCTGTAATTGCAAAGCAAACCCTTTTCATTGCAGTCTATGGTTGTTGAGGCGTCAGTATCCTCTTTAAACTGCGATACGGGTCCATTTAAGACCCGTTTGACCTTCACGAATCCGGGTAAGGGGTTTCTAAAAAGTTAACATGAAATAAGCATCCTTGTCCCAGAGTTTTTTTTTTTTTTTTTACCTAATATACACATTATTGTGATTTGTTTTTTCAAAAACTAAAACCTTTCATAAAATTGTAATGATTTTTTTTTTTTTTTCAGATTTTGTCGTGAGATATAATTTAAAACAAAGATTTAATTTCAGAAATAAAAATGTTCTTCGTTTGACGTGTTTTCTCGTTCGGATACGCGCGAGACTTGCACAGTCTATTGTTTCCAGTTCTTTTTGTATTAACCACACCATAAACAGCTTGATATGCATCCATTTCATGACAAAGTCTCTAGTCTCCAAGAAACCAAGAATCTCAATGGTTTTAATTTCCCTAGGAACAAAATATTAGCATATTTTTTTATTCTATTGGAGTAAGCATTTATTTGAGCAACTGTGCATCGTGTAAACCCCACCATATTGATTCTTCTGAAACCCTTGTGACTGGCTTGACTACTTTGTTTGTGTACACCAGCGTAGACCTACTTATGTTGACTTTCTCCTTGCTCTAACATTCATTGGAGATAATACCTAATTCCTAAGATTTTGCCGTCGTCATTAAGTGTCCAACAAAATGGAATACTTCATGCCGATCAGAAGCTGCATTTTGATCAAAATGAGGAGGACGACAAGTGTAACAAGAACTCTAGAGGCAAACTAACGAAGAATTATTTGTGAATTTTGTACGTAAACTCATACCATCTAAACTGGCGGCTACAGCTACTGGCGGCTACAGCTACTTGTACAACTACGGAGTCCTTTATACTTCAACGCATGATGACGCCACGATCCAGCCGTAGTCATGATTGAAGCCGCCAGTTTTGATGTGGCTATATTAGCTCAAAAGCTGTCAGAATTTCCAGACATAAATAAACACATTCATGTTCACTTAAGTGTCAGATTTTTTAAGGTTCATGCAGGCTGTTAAAAAAGTTGAAAGATGAGGGTCAGCGAATTTCAATTATAATTTGGGGATCACCAAGGGGGGTGAAAGGATCCCCATTGGTAATGTTAAAAAAATCATGGCACCCTTTGTTAGCTGGGGTGAGACCCCCTTAAATTTAGACACCTCTAATGCAAAGAATATAGTGTTTTTTACTGAAATTACCCTAAATTCTATCTTTACAGAAATGTGCTTTAAACTAAACCGATTTATACAATTTTTTGGTCATGTCTGTAGTGTTCTATATATAATAACATAGCATTTCTTAAATTTGCTTGTTTGGTTTAGAAATTATGCTAAGTGAACTTTTAAAATGGCATAAAAATGACATTTTTTCAATTACCAAAAACTTCCGAAATTACTGAAATTTGAAATCAATGTATTTTCTATATTCAGGCTAGTTCAGCATTGAAACTCACATTCGTAAGAGGTTATGTAGTGTACTTAAAGGATATTAAATCTAACATTTGGGTTTTTTCAAAATTGTTGAGGTAGGGAATTTTGTATATGGGTCATATTTACCCTTATTTTTAAGCAATAAATCGTGTTTTCCAGTTTAATTGAGTTACCAATTCCTTTTTATTGATACTTTTGAGTTATAATAACTAAATAGATCAAAGCACCATGTTCTTTTACAGAAAAACACATTTTAATGATTTTGGAATATTCCATTCCTTGAAAGGGGGTTTTATCTAATTGTGCACAATACACCCTTCTATATTTATGCTGACGTCATATTTTAAGGGTCAAAGCGAGGCTGTGGGTGGTAGGCTTTTACACTGCACCGTTCTGCTACATGAGTTTACCATCAGACATGAGCTTTTGGATGGATTTTGCGAGCGTCCGAAGGGCTGTATGGTCAAAATCAGAAACGAATGTAGTGTAAAAGCCTACCGCCCACAGCCTCGCTTTGACCCTTAAAATATCACGTCAGCATAAATATTAAGAAGGGCATACATGCTTCCTTTATAGCCATACATCATGACAAAAACAATCTTTATTGTTAAAAATAATATTAGCTAAAGATTGGGCCACCCTGTACAGCATCAACAAAATGTTGTTTATAGCAATTTAATGGTATGTTCAAGAAAAATGTTCAGAGCCATTTTTTAAAGTCAACATATTGTACTGACAAATGTTCATAAATATTAGGGTTTTGGTTTTTTTAACTAAAGGGAGAAACTATTCCACTATCACATTCTCAAGTCAGTGAATGCATGCAATGGTATATAGACGCTATAATCATGATGATATCAGAAACAGTTGCAGTTGTAATAGCATTTCGAACTTCTGATCTATAATACTTTTGGGACCTATGACATAACAAAATCAGTTTGACCTGTTGTTATACCTTTTTATATTTCTAAAACAATTATTTCTGATAATACACTGTACTCTGTTAATTATAAGCCTTTTGTATTTTGGAACGTGCTAATCGTCATGATGATAACCTGTGTTGATAATGATAACATAATTGCACGTTTCAATGTTTGTATTATTTAGTTACATTGTTGGTTTTATTACTGCAAAGTGGAAGGCTTACGATATGATGATTATGTCTTGTCTTCGGAGCCACCTTTGTTGGTACAAGTACTATGTACATTGACCAACAAGACTTTTCAGTACTTTGATGAAACTGTCTTTGCGCGTTTCAGGTCCTTCAACTTTCAATCCAAAGTTTTCACACAGATCTTTCAATTCATTTATGCGTTTCGATTTACCTTTGCCCTGTGTAATTAGAGTACAAACATTGATATCACCAAACATGATTGGATGGGAAATGTCTATTTCAGCATAAACTGATTTGCGAAGTCTTTCTTCGTTCTCTGAACTTTCCCCAAGTATGAAAGTCTTTTTCACTCGAATCGTCAGTTCTAAATGAACAAGTCATTTTTGACCTAACAATCCAGAAAATAACACTGAAAATTCACTATATAAGTATAAACCTCACTTGTAATGACGAGCTGGCAGCTATGTGTGATTCCACAGCAGTCTGCTCAAGTGACCGACTAAAGCCAGTGCATAAAATAGCGCCACCAAGTGATTGACTAAAGCCAGTGCAAGGGCACAATATAGTGATTCTCCACAAAAACTTGTAATATTAATTTGATTAATTTCAGTTGAGGAAATAAAAAAAAATGATAAAATAGAAGAAAAAAAGACAGTAATGGTTTTAGCCACAAATTTCAAAGGCCTACTAATAACGCGATTTTTTGCCCATATAGCATCAAAACACCATTATACATGAAATGGTTAAGGTCCATTTTTGTATTTTACTTTTATGTAAATAAAATATATTTGATATGATCCTAATTGTTCAACTTGATTGCAAAATAAATGAAATTTATTTTAAAATCATGTTTTTTTAAAGTAAAGTCTAACTTGTTGCAAATTTTACAAAGCACAAAAAGACAAATACTTCAAGACCTCTCACTCAAGAACAAAATAAAAACCCACACTGTTGAAAGCATAGGGATATTGCTGAAGGGTGTGCAATGTGTTGTTATAAAGGACATTTGGAAAATAGCCTGAATATAGAAAATAATCGAATTCAAAATAGGGCAAAATTTCACATTTTTCCCATTTTTGAAATTTTGTAAAATGGGGTAATTTGGTGTAACAAAAAAATAATGTTGCTAAAGTAGTAAGCATCTGTACTGTTGTGTGTGCAAGCACAAAGGTATGCACATTGAAAATATTTTTGTTTGAGATCAATTGGTTGCTTAGTTTTTCTGTAGTAACTTCTGTAAGTTCGACGTAAAACTGTTTTTAAGCTCCTTCTTGTACATGATTTTGGGTTCATTTTTAGGGGGTACCATTATTTTCCTGAGGGGGTACTGCAGATTTTTTAAATATCATTTTTGTAAATAGTCTTCATAGTACATCAAAGTTGCAAAATATAATTGGATTTCGCCGACCTCCATCTTTCACACCTGCATGACCCTTAAAAAATCTTACACTTAACTGTTGATGTGAATGTAACAGCATCTGGTATAACCAATACAACCGAAGCTGTCTTCACAAGATGCTTGTGATTTGATTTACGCCTGGTTTTTAGACTTCATGAGAATGTTAAAAAGTTTAACTGTTTAGAGCACCCTGTAAATGACCTTTGCTAATGTTTAATTTCCAACAAATGACTCCGTCTTTAGAACCTCTATAAATAATTCTACAACCAGTAGCAACCTGATGCGCCAACTAGGCGCCAAAACCAGTCAGATTCCCTCCCTTCTTTTCCCAACTATGAGCATAATCTTTAATACTTAACAGAAATTTGACAGAGCAGGGGAACAGATTATTTTGCCACGAAGGTCTTGCCTTCTGAAGGAGCTTCGTTCCCCGAGTGACCTTTGAGTGTCTTATGCGAATCGTTTTTTTCTCAGAGTAAGGGGCTGCGGCTCTTAAATTTGTCGCCAACAAAATTGACCGTACGAAAGATACATATTCCCATGGATATCAAAGCAGCATTTTGATTGACTAGTAGCCAGGAGAGGGAGTATTTCACTGATCCTGATCATTCTGACAAATACTGAAAAATGAGTAAACCATAACCGCCCTGTTGTTGGAAAATGTCTACCAACATGTACGTCAAAAGACCAAGACAAATTTCTTCTTGGATAGTAAGAATTTCATCGAAGCTGGTGTATTGAATGATAAGATACGTAGACGAGGCGTGTGAGTATAGTTATAAATACTGTTTGATAAAAAAAAAATCAACTAATGGAAAGCAATTTGTTTTCATAACTTAACACACATGTAATTCTTAAATGAAGTATTTTGCAAGTAAGTTAATCATGTAACCCTATTCTACATTGGCTCACAGTGAAAGAGTGCATTCAATTCCAAATATTGGTGTATGTTATTGTTTATAAATTATGCTTAAATGGACATGCACCAGCATATATCTTGCATCATGTTTTACTTTTTAAAGTCAAACTAGGGCTGGACTTCGCTCAGCATCAAACAACATCTGTCTTGCTGAAAATAAACCAAGCAGCTAATATATCCAATCTGCTGCCTACATATCCTTTTCTTTAGCCAAGGGCGTCGATCGCTACTGAAAAGTAGGGGGGACGGGCGAGCGAGTCTTGACAAAATACATCTTACATTATTTGCACCCCACACCATTACTTTTACATTTAATTTCTGTGTTACACTTTTTGTTCCCTATTTTTTGTTTGACCAGGAGGCGAGTTACAGGGGGTGATAATTTTAACAATAACATCATCCGAAATGGTGTTTGGGCCTGGGTTTCCCTTATGTAAAACCGAGATTCTACCAAATACAAACATGCTCCTGGAGTCCGGCGTTTATCGTGTCAGCTTGAAGTTCTTCAAAAAAAACAAAATACTGCTTCTTCAACAAATCTTGTCATGGCCCAAACTGCTCCTATTTATTTTAATGGATTTTACTACATTTTGTGCATTGTGCGATGGTAAAAAAATGTAACACATTTGCACGTGCGCGCACACACAGACATCCTTTGTGGAGGGATGTGTACCGTACATATACATTATAGCATACACAAACGACGCATAACTTGAATGCTAACAAGGTATGTAAGCGGGATTTTGGCGTTCATGTCTTGGACGAAACTTGTCGTCTATTGTCTGTATTAGAAACGGAAATAGACCCAAAATACCATTCTGCGCATGGTCCATCAGAACAAAAGATGAAAATAAAGAAAACATTTCACCGTTTGTTCGCTATACTTTTATTTGAACAAAAATTGTAATGAAATATTAAATCTAGAAAATGGTGTATATTTTTATATGTTGTTGCATATTTCTAATGAACAGTCAATCAAAAAGTGGGGGGGGGGACATCTGATATGCTGTCCCCCCCAGTCTAAAAAGTGGGGGGGGGGGGGGGACATGTCCCCCCCGTCCCCCGTCCCCCACCCATCGACGCCCTTGTCTTTAGCCACTCCATAAACAACATTCTCATCACCATACGCACCTCAAATTCAAAGAATGCACTTTTAAAAAATGTTTTCAATAGATGCCGTTTTTGAAATCCTTTTTTTTTTTCTTTTTTTTATATTTGCAATGCTGTTGTCCGTTTGCTAATGCGCTGTAGTCTGAATGAAATGGCACAGTTGTTTTGTAAGATTTCACCGGTCTGAAGCTTTGAGGTTGGAAACATAAGAAAGATAAACTTGCATTATGAAACATTGTGAAACATTATGAAACATTGTTTGTGTAGAAAGTAAACATTTGTTATGTGGAAAGTTGTGCATTAAAGTAGTAAGAAAATGTCACAAAAGCAATTGAAAATAAAGAGAGTGTGCCTCGAAGTCAAGAATGGTAGACTCTCAGAAGAAAATAATAAAAATGTATTCTGTAACATTAAATAATCTTCAAGTAACAGACCACAATGGAAACTGACTGAGCAAATTTTATATCATTTTGGGTTGAACAAAGAAAAATTGCCTAGAGCGGGACTTGAACTTGCGACCTCTGTAGTAGCGTGCCGGCGCTATACTGGTAGAGCTTAGTTGGTAGAGGGACGGTATGTTAGTTCGTCGGTCACAGATCAACCCCAAAACATTAAATAATCTTGTGTTAGGTAAAATGCATGAGGGTAAAAGGATGAACTTGAAATTCAAAATAGAATTCCGGTTGTTACTTACCACGATTTTTATATCATAGAGGGGAATAGGAAATGTGTTTTCTCCCTTGACTCTCCACAAGACCGGAGTGGCAGAGTTCAATACGAATACAAGGGCTCGTGCAAAAATGCCTCCCTGCTTTGATTTAAAATTGAAGTCTATAGTATTCTGAGGGTTTAACTGCGAAGATGAAGTAGAAAATGGTGGTGACGTTGACGAGCGTAGATTTATAATGTGGACCTCTGGGTCTTGGCTGCGGGGCGAAGCAGCGACGCAACCTGATAAGCAAGACATAGGCTGTTCGCTGTAAGCATGCACACTATGTAGACTTGTTAGTTGCTTTGGCTCACACATCTGGCTGCATGTTATACCTACATAGGAAAGAAAGGAGGAGAATTACTCAAATAGAAACGGTTCAAACAATGGATTCAAACTTAGGCCGTGTCTAAACTGGCGGCTACAGCTATGGCTACGGCTAGATTTCTATGTCATCAAGCATTGAAGTATAGTGCGTCCTTAGCAACACCCTTAGCAACAGCCACAGTCTTAGCTGCAGTCACCCGTTTCAGATACGGCCTTACAAGACATTTCTTGGTTTTACTGTTTGTTGTATTATCATATCTTGTTAAGCACAAGAGCCAATGCACTTTCTGTTGTATATTATGGATAGCAATAAACCAAATCAATCAATCAATCAATCAATCGATCGATCGATCGATCGATCGATCGATCGATCAATCAAAGAACAACCTGGGCCAAAAAGAACAATGAAGAGCCAATTTGAGAATGTGGTCATTCCATAAAGCAATGAAAATACTTTTACTTCATTGATATTTCTCAGTGGATGAAAATTGTCCCTCATCAGCCTTTTATCAGGGCTTGAATTTGGGAGAAAACGCACAAGACTGCAGGGCTTGTAGCTCAAAACTTTTATTGGACCCAAAAATTTGACACAAGACCAGAATCAAATGAGAAAACAAATCTACAGTGTCAAAAATAAACTGTACTTTATGAACAAGCACAAAAAGAAGATTTATCTCAATTGTCTTATGGTTAAAACTTACGTAAAACGGAATTGAAAGATATCTATTGAACTAAAAGTAAACATAATTTTAAAAATTAAACATGGTATGAGGTATTAGTCTTCACAGATTCATCAACGTCAGACTTGTCCAGTTGCAAGTTTACTGGCCCGACGCCATAAACCACTGTTAATTTCGAGCCCTGTATTAAAAGTTACTCCTTCAATTAAAATTGTACACCAACCACATTGTTTTCCCAAGCAACTTCCAAGTACAACAAGGGCTATAAATAACACAAGATAAAAACGTTTCTCAGAAATCGAAAGAACCGTGACTTTCTACTATATTTGGGCACAGGTTTGTCTGTAAGAAATATTCACGCACAATTTATTGTCAATTTTTTGTTTACATTGTTGACTTTTAATGTTTAGTGCATAAGACTTTCTGCATACTCATCCGTCTAAAACAAAGACTCCCTCAAAATACATTCCATGTTTACACACGACAAAAATGTAATTGGCTGGCGTTGACATACATACGCCAATGCTGTGTATGTTTAAAATCTGAAAAATGCAAGATAGCCATCAAGGGATGCTCAGCTGTGCTTGACGCTGTAGAACTTGGTGAGTTTGTTTGGGAATCGTCCCTTAAGCATAAAATTACAATTATTGTTTGTTTATGTTGAGGAGTGAATACAGGGGGATGGTGATTCTATTCCACCTGTCAGTAAAATAGGTCAAGTATTTAAACTAACGATCATGGACATGTTCCTTAAAGGAGCACTCCGATAATACTGTGTGGTCTTGTCATTAAAATTTCAGTAACTGACAAGGTTAATCCTCACATTCCAGAGTCCTTCAAAATCATTCAGAGATTTGGGCGAGTTGACATTCATCTGTTGGAGGTTCATCTGACATTCATCTGTTGGAGGTAGTGGAGATCCAACAAAAGCAGTTCGTTTGAAAATCTGAGTAAATTAGTATCTTACATAACTCATTAATTGGTTTTGAAGGATTGAGGCAGTAGGGATCTTACATAAACTCATATCAGTTGATTATGGAGGATTGAGGCAGTAGAAATACTACATGTACCTAAACTCACATTGGTTGATTCTGGAAGATTGAGGCAGTAGGAACCCTAAATAAACTCATATCAGTATCATATATTGAATATTGTGCAGGACTGAAATTTCATCTTTGAGAGGGCAAGGCCATTTTCATTTCGCAAAGGGCACTTCCTTAGAAAATCTTAAAGTCTAAGGGAAAATTGAAGACCAAGACCATGGGCAACAGAGGCCATGACCTCCGTGGCTTCTATGTAATTCCAGGTCTGAATGTGCACATTCCCTTTGCCAACATCGGCTGAATGTATTGCAAGTTTGGTCACACAATTTCCCTCTCCGGCTTTCCCTTTAAGAAAAACTTCTTCAACCCTAGTTTTCCCGGAGTATGATTTGTTCCCCTTTGAAGGCAACAAGCGGGTGACACTGTGTCCAATCCTGTACACCAGCTCACTCCTGGTGGTCTTATATCTGGGTCTTCCCACCAGTTATAATAACCCCATTGCGTACCGTGTTCCATAGAATATGGCTTTGAAAGGCATCAACATAAGTAGGTTATTATCAATGTTAATGGGTCATGCAAGGGCAAAAGTATGGCCTGCCTCCGGTGAAAAAACGCTGAAAAGAGCACTGATCGCTGTCGTTGTGTCGTAATTTCTTTGTTGATCTTTCCCACCTGGGAATTCATAAACAAGGATAAATGTGTGTGATTTATGGAATACACCTTTTTCATTTTCTGTTCATGTCAATGTAACCAAATTGAGGCTAGAAGGTGAAATAGTCTGGTACCTTGATTTATAATATGTAACTGGCACTGGCATTACCATAAAGGGATGATTAAAAAGACGGGGTTCCACCTTTGTGTCCCTTGATTTACTGGTTCCCTTTTCAGCACAAACATACAAAGATAAACAGAACCTGGAGACTTTCACTGATATAACTCCTAGAGGTACAGGTGCTTTTCAGTAGCATTTTGAGTAATGTGTGCTTTATAAGTTCATATTATTATTGATATTTCTATTATGACAGGTGTATTGGTGAATTAACCTGACAAAATCAATATATTCTAGTTTGTAGGTGGAATTTCCAAGTTCAAACATCATTCTCATAAAAAAGGTTGGTAAGTGACTATTATTGTTACTATTTACTTGACCAAGACAAACCATACAAAAAATTACAAAGTACAAAAAGATGAAAGAAAAAGTAATCCAAACGAAAAATAAATGTGAACAATTAAATAAGTAGATAAATAAATATATTAAACAAAATGGAAAATTCAAATAAATAATATAGACAAATAATTAAACTTAAAGCAAAAGTAGAAGACAACTAGGGGCCCCCCCAAAAAGCTGGTGTCACAATTGCTAAGCAAAATGAGATGTCACAATACAAATCACTACTGGGGATACTGACAACTCATCTTGAAGATTAGATCAATCTGGGTGCTATGTGAAATTGAACCCTTGGCTGGAATTACACGCAGGCCATGGCTTCTGGTGCCATGGTCTTGGTGCCCCATCAAAAGTTTCCAATAGACTTTAAGATATTCTAATTGAAGTGCCCTTTGCAAATTGAAAAGGTCCTTGCCCTCTAAAAGATGAAATTCCAGGCCTGTATGACTACCTACATGATTTTTTTTTTTTTTTTTATATGTTTCATTTCTTAACATTAAGGCAAGGAAACAACAAATTAATGAAAGTCATGTTTACCGAGTACTTACTTTTTTTAAAAGTGGGTTTTGTTCAGAGGCATTTGTAACAGTTAATATTGGCACGGTTGAAATTTTGGAAAAATTTATTCACTCAGGGTCTCCCTTAACAGTGGTCCGTTGGCAAAATGCCAGTTAAAACACCCAAGGATAAGTCAAAATTCTGTCCAATAAGTCTGGCTGGCTAGTTTATATTGAGCTCCCACTGCTTGTATGTAAATCACTGATTGTTCATATTGCTTCAAGTTACAAGTCACACAGTGTTGAAAAGGAGCCGAAAAAACATGGAACAGTAAAAACGCTGGCGGACTAGTGAAATTACAAGTCCCCTGAGTAGTCACTGAAAAACTTAAGGGCAAACCCTGTCCCCCCAAAAAAATAATAAGTAAATAAAAGAGAAAGTGTAAGGAGAAAAGTTCTCTTTCCTTACAGGAAAAAGAAAACAGATTTGGCGTGAGAAACACTTTTCAGTTTCTGACCCAAGCTGTCACTACACTGACAAAAACCCTGCGCATTTTTTACAATGACGAGTTGAGCGAGGGGGTATCATGCCGGAAGTGGCCTGCCATACTTGCGTGGGCGGTTGGTAATGCCTGGGAAGCCTCATTGGCATGTACATTCATGACAAACCACAAAGGATAAACCCTACCCGTGGATTGGCACCCGGCCAAGCAACCCAACACACCAAGTCACATCCACCATGTCCCAGTACACCCAGAGAGTATGACTGTTAGCCACTGCAGTACACCTATGCTGTTTGTATACAGTGTCGAGTAACCGCATTTATTCAAACTCAAACGCTTCAAAACAGCTTGGTGACACTAGAATAACATTCAATGCATGTAAATTGTAATGCTACAGTAAACTTTGACATTTTAAATGATCCATCTGAAATAGGGAAAGGCAAGAAAAGTACCCTCGAAAGCTCAAATCTTAAATAATAAAGAGAGATGAAATTCCATGGTAGCAATAGCTCTTTTTTCACAGTGCCGCCATTTTGTATTCTCCAATTCAAACAAATATCACAAAACTGAAGCTAGAGGAGCAAATAGTCCGCCAAACAATTTTTGTTCTGATAATGTAGTATTCTTGCCTGTTATAGAATACAGGGTACAATACAAGATGGCAGCAGAATATTAAAGATCTTTCTTGGTGAATGTAGTACTGTTTATGGTTTCTTAGCAGTCTCTTTATTTATTTCTGGTCAGATTATTTGCTACACTTTGTCTTTGTCTTAGAATTAATTCATGTTTTTTGTTTTCTCTTTCAAAGACACTTGGCTTATTAGGATCGCGCCTCCACGATAGAGTCTTTTTTCTTTCTGTACTTTCCAGGATGGAAATAAATGCAATATTTAATTAAAATTATAAAATTAAACCTTTCTGGTGAGGTTTAAGGTAACACCAAGTATCTCTTTTTGGTTCTGAAATGAAACTGCGTAAAAAACAACACAACAATTCAATCAGTACGCTTTGATCTTTTTCTTCCTTTTTTGTCCAGCCACCGACTAATATTTGCATTTAAACCACAGGTCCTTATGGTTGGTAAGCAGTTTGCTAACTCTTTTCTTTTTTCCTGAAGACGATCTTAGCAAAACAAAACATCAAGTTGTACACCAACGGCTCTTTTTTCAGAACCACCACAAGTCATAAAAGAGACTCATTGTTCGGTGTTCCCATAAAACTGATGAGTTTTCCTCTTAAAACCATAGTCCAAATAACATTGTCTCGTACAGGGTGTTTTTAAATTCTTAAACAGCTACTTGAGCAAATTTTTTTTAATTGGAACGCTATTTAAGCTTGTTCATAATGTGTTTATTTATTATTTAATAGTAGTTTTAACATTTGACACCTCTGAATATGTCGATAGTCCCCAGCCTCCAGGATTTGGAAAACTAGCTACATGTACTTCTCTGTTGTTGACGGTGTGCACCAAAATTACAATACTTTGACATTATTCGTGGGATGTTGCTTGACTACAATGTACATGTACTCTACATGTATGTTGAAACAAGCGGCTATACAAAACGGAGCTCCAATAAGTGACATGACATGGGTGATGACGTAACAAGGCTTTTCGCGAATCTATCAGAAAAGCACCTGAGAAGGATATTCCAAATGATTACGTATTTTTACAATCAGTTTCCTTATTGATTGAAAACATTTGAAATATATTTTAGCAAAGATAACTTGTTGCCGTTTTTGTTCAATTTGGTCTTCAAGCAAAGGATAGCGGGAAAACATCAGGGGGAAAAAGACAATTTCCGGGGAAAGCATGTGAAACCATAATTCCCATCCCTACATTATTTAATATTATAAACTAGACAGATGTACTTTGAATTAAAAAAAAATCACTGGAAATGGGAATAACATGCAAGAAAAAGCGACCTTGTCCTTCAGTAACTTGTTTTTCTTTCTGAATAGCATACTGAATAAAACGTTGAGTTAGATCACCCAAAACCAACCAAATATCATGAGAGATTTATGCACATGATGTCATCGTAAACTTTACAATTATAATAACCACCATTCAAATTCAAATCTAACTGTTCATGTATCTCCTTTGTGCGAAACCACAAAATCCAGTAATAGACTTATTTTATAACATGATAAAACTTAATGAAGTGTGCATTTGCAATGTAGAAAGTTACATACATGTAGCACATTCAAATAACATTTTACAGCACAAGTCAATCATTCTTTTTGTTGTTGCATTTTTTATGATTGCCCGTAAATTTCCATCAAAAATTGATGGGGGGAAAAAAAGAATAATAATAAATAGTTCTTATATAGCGCATTTCACAATAACGTCTCAATGCGCTTTACATTAGTGCCCTGGTCATTGGGCCAATAACATTCCTTTAATCTTTCTCAGCTCCCTGGGGAGTATACAGCCCGGGCTGCCGTGATGGCGCTCCGAAGGTTTTTTCAAACACAATATCAACCTCTACCCTTGCAGGTACCCATTTATACCCCTGGGTGAAGAGAAGCAATCATAGCAAAGTGTCTTGCTCAAGGACACAAGCATCATGACCGGGACTTGAACCCACACCCCGATGACTAAACCACCAGAACTTGAATCCGATGCTCTTAACCACTCAGCCATGACACCCTACAAATAAAACAATAATACCAATCAACTCAACTTATTTCCAGTATAAATAAGTGTTGTGTTTTGTGTTTGGACTTAATATTTTATTACCAAAGAGTATAATACATATCCATATTTAAAAATAAATAAATAAAGTAAATCAACCTACCGAGTCTATCTCTTAAGGACCCTCTATGGACAAACAAACAAATTGTTTTTTGCCTAATGAACATGTACATGTACATTGGTCTGGAGTGGAAATAAACGGTTGGCTTCACATGAAAAAAGAGCTTATTTTGAGTTGATGTGCTTGTGAGTGATGAAAATGACACATTGTCAAGTTCTTATGACAAGTAGATCCCAGAAAACAATCTACTATACTCAGGCAGAAAGTGCATTAACTCCTATTAAAGCTGTCTCTGCTTACACACAGTCTGTTGAGAACCACTTTTTCCCAGACCCCCCCCCCCTTCTTCCCCCTCAAAATAAATGAATAATAACACAAATGATTAAATTATTCAACCCACAATCGGGATTGTAATAGACCAACCCTCAAACTGTCCACCGTCCCCCTGAAAACAAAAACTAATAATAATAATAAAGTTATTCCTCAGCCTGTAAATGTTTGTTTTTTTGCAGTTTTTTGAAACCACTTTATTTCAAATACATCTTCCCTTCATGTCTGATAATGTACATGTACAATGTACTTCACTGAGGCAATGGATGTACATATGTAATAGACCTTTCCCATGATATATAAAATATAAATTGCACATAGTGCATGCACATTAACACTGGTTTGCAATGTGAGGGTACATTATGACTTTTTGTATGGGGCTGATGGTGGCGAGTCCCGCACACGTTTGTGCATCTGCCTTGTATTGTACACAACATGGCGTTTGCCAACTGTAAGTGTCTTGTTTGCATTTGTCCATACGCATTCATGTGTAAAGCTTATTGCCTCAGAGCCCCTGCAATTGCCTTGGTGCCCCTTAAAAAGGTTCCAGTACAAATTCATATTTCTTTAATTGAGATGTTCCTTTGTCAATGAAAACATGTTACTCCTAACCATGGTAGTAGAATTGAAATTCTACCTCCATGCTCCTACCGGGTTCTCAGGCTTCGAATTACCCGGGTGCACGCGTGCACCAGTGCATGTAACTTTTCCGACGTGCACGCAGCTCCAATGAATTACATGCACGCCGTGCATGTGGATTTTATGAGTGTTTTATTTTTTTTAATGCATGTGATTGTGATTGTGAACTAAATGAGAAACATTTTCAATTTACCTTACCGAAACTCCATTGATTTTCCTCAAGTTGTTTCAAATAAAATTGACAAGAATTTATTACCGCACATGTGTACCGAGTCTTTTCATTTCCATTTCTATTTCCAAACCTTTGCGCGATCTGTATGTAGATTGCGTACCCATTGCTGCACGATCAACCGATCGCGCAACTTACCCAACATGATTGTTGATCGTGCAGTAAGACTGCCCTGCGCGATTGATAGATTTCACAAAATTGGCCCTGCGCAATTGAACGATGTTTGCGCGATCGACCGATGTCACACCATGCTCGATAGATTGCGTGACAGGCAGGCAGTATTAGCGCCCACAAACAGTAATAGTATGGTAGTCTTGGTCATAACCGAACTGAACCTGTCTTATTCCCAATGTATGCAACGCACGTACAAAATCTGGCTCTCCCAACTTCCCTCCTTGAGGAAAGACTAATCCCTGGGGTTGCGGTAATTGACGCAATAAGACTAGCCCCTATGGGCCCTATACTACGCGTGTGTGCAGCGATATGTTCGTGTGTTATGTAACGGTACGGTCGTTCGTTTGCCTGAATGTTTACATCTCGCATTCGCACGTGTGTGAATGCTCGTCCTGTGTACGTGTATTTATCAGCTCTGTTAGTGAGGATGATCCCGACTACTCTTTTGCATAAAGGTGAGGTGACTTAAAAAAAATTCTGCATTTGAGTTTGTCACGTAACAACTATTTCACTGAAACTAAATGGTGCATGTAACTTTTTGAAGGTGCATGTAAACTTTTTGATCTGCATGCACTGGTGCATGTAGTTTTTTTTTTCTAATTCGAAGCCTGCGGGTTCTCCCCAGGATTTTCCAAAACCGTAGGGCATCCTGGAACAAAATTTTGGAAGTTTGGCCAAAGCACGGTGGATTGAGATGAGGTCCTTAGAATGTTTTTACTTAGTGTTTATCTTTGGTTTTAAAAACCCTTCTATGCAATCTGGAGCATTCTAAATGGTGTTATCTTGGGATTGCAAGGGTAGAGGTTGATATTGTGTTTGAAAAAGCCTTCGGAGCGCCATCACAGCAGCCCGGGCTGTATACTCCCCAGGGAGCTGAGAAAGATTAAAAGGGAATGTTATTGGCCCAATGACCAGGGCACTAATGTAAAGCGCATTGAGACGTTATTGTGAAATGCGCTATATAACAACTAGTTATTATTATTATTATTATTATCTTGATGTTTTTTGTGAAATTGATCTGAAGTCTCCCCCTCAAAAAAAAAAAAAAAAAAAATCTTATAGGCCTACATGTTTACATGTATATAAATAAACATGTAAATGTAAATACACCAGCCTGAACAATTTTCCTCTTCAAACTATAGTCCCATTAACATCTTCCCATGTATAATAATTTAGATAATTCTTTGCAAAGAACAGCGCAATTACATATCAACTTCCAGGGAAAGCGTGTACATGTAAAACCATAATTCCAATACATGATAAACTGTACTTCGAATACTGAAAAACAACATGCAGCATGTCATGGCCAAGCGGTCAAGCGCACTGGACACAAGCTCTGGTGTTTCTGATCAGCAGAGTGTGAGTTCGAGTCCTGATCCTGACACTTGTGTCCTTAAGCCAAACACTTAACCATTGTTGCTTCGTCCTTCAGATGGGACGTAAAGCCATTGGTCACGTGTGTTGTGTAATGCATGTAAAAGAACCTAGTACACTAATCCTAAAGGGAAGGGGTTTTCCCCAGTGTTTCTGGCAAGGTCTGGCAGCAATATCCACCATCTACAATGTAACCTTATACGCCTTTCCTTGGTGCTGTAATATAGTTGCTTTGTCTCATAAAATAATTGTTTAACAAGAGAGCACTTTTGTATGCATCATTGCTACCTTTATGTGCAAAATGTAAGAGCTAAATGTCAATAGGTACACGTAACAGAGAAATATTTGACGCAATCTGTGGTGTTTCTAGGTCTGGCAGCAATATCCACCATCTACAATGTAACCTTATACATGTACGCCTTTCCTTGGTGTAGTAATATGGTTGCTTTGTCTAATAAAACAATTTTTTAACAAGAGAGCACTTTTGTATTCTTCATTGCTACCTTTATGTGCAAAATGTAAGAGCTAAATGTCAATTGGTACACGTAACAACAAATAATTATTTGACGCAATCTGTGGTAAGTGCTTGATTCTTGGAAAATAACATCCATAAAGTCATGTAAAGTAAAGATATAGGCCTTGAATTAACCCATTGCCATTGTGCCCTGTGCTTTTGCTGCTAGATGGTGCCCTTTGCAAAGTTCCATTACAAATTTACATTTTCCTTATAGAAGTGCCCCTTACTAAAGGAAAATTGCTGTGCCCCTTCAGGAGCGAAGTTCAAGGTCTGAACATACTGTAACAATATGCACCCATACATGTACTTAAGTTTGTAATGGTTTACATGTTGAAAACACCTGAAAGACTAGATTACCAAAGAATTATACAGAGCATCAGGTACGGTTTTGTTAATACTGCTAAAAAACATTCCTTTGTAATGTTTTTTTTTTTCACCAGAAAAAAATAATTTCCGGATCCTGATCTCAACATAGCAACAAACAAAAAATGATGCCCCATTTTCACAGAGCTGCTCCTTAGAACAAAAAGTAGCTAAGCACAAAAAAGCTACACTTATCAGGATAAGGTTTATGGCCAAAATACTATGTCCCACCATGTACCATCTGTGACTGATATCCTGCTCATTTTTGCTGAGCAGAAAACTGTAAGCGAAAATGAAATTAATTGGGTCCATGCAAAATGTTTAACAAAGAATAACTGAAAGCGGATTTATTTTCTTGTCACATACAACTGACAAACATTTATTTTGATTTTATAAATTGGTAATAACAAGGCTGCACGAAAGTATTTCAGAAAAAAATATTTCTGCAGATATTTGGGAACACATTAAATAAAATGTATTCTCATAATAATTAATAATGTTGGAGAAAAATGTGTTGTCTTGAGGTTGATAAATTGACAAACTTTGAAGCTGTCACCATGCTTGTCATGTTCCCTGTATACTTCAGCAATGATGAATACTGCTTCCCAAGATATAAAAAGGGTTCAGACTATCTTTTGTTCCAGCCTCAGTTTGGTTTCATTGATTTGAAGAAGAACAAAACTAAAAACAAGATGGCCGTACCACAGTGGCAGTCTGTAGTGCATTTTACAACACAGAAGATTTAAGAGATTTGTTAATCTTCATTTTGTGTTAACCACAGATGTTCAAATGCAAAAATTGCAAGCCACTTGTCAAACGCGGAAGAACCCCAAAACAGCATAGTTTGTTTGCTGAGCATTTTACCAAAATGCCTCATCTTCTAGGCATCTCACCAACAGTTAAGTTATTCTGGAGCCATCATGTCTCCGAATCAAGAGCCAAGACCATCATGAGCAGCCGTTGTTCAACATATGCATCGTACAAACCAACGATGTCAAGCCATTACTTGCCCCAGCTGCACATAAGATGTAGATGTCCTGCTCTGTCAGTCAAGATGGCGATCCAGTCCACAACCACAGACCCTCCACAAAATGAGAATCAAGCTGGGTTTCTTTCTCTCCAGAAATGAGATTTAGATTAGCATTTTCTGGAATCAGTTGGTTAAACATTTCAAATACTATTCAACTTTAAAGTCAGGTTATACTTTTGGTGATTGTCAAAGACCAGTATCCTCACTTGGGTGTATCCCCTACATTCGCATAAAATAAAAAACTTGTGGTTTATTATTTGATATAAAATGAAAAACCTGTAAAAATTTTGGGCTCAAGTTGGAAGAAAGTAATGAGAGAACTACTACCTCTTTCTCTAAAACTAAATTACTTTAAAGGAGGTTGTTTCTAACAATGATTTATAATATCAATCAGCTCTCCAGTGCTCTTTGAGTAAGTTTTTATGGTAATTAACTTGTGGAGTTAAACCCACAAAATGAGAGTAATTGTTTGTTTTTAATCAGAGTATCGTATCGCAGTAGAAAAGGTTGTTTTTTTCGATGGTAGTTCAAAAAGATTTAATCTTAGTGTTAAAAGACGATGCTGAAATTTGAGAAAAGTCAGTCATTTTAGAGTTAAACTTTAACTTTGTAAGGTCATGCATTTTTCTATAAATGTCAATGAGTCACCAGTGTTAAGAATATTTTCAAATTTAATTCAAATTAATTCAAAGAGAGTCTCACCACAATTTCAAAAACAATTGGGTTTTCGTATGTTTCCTAAGAAATTATTGTAAATGGTTAAAGTTATGTGCTCACTACAATAGATTCGAAAGAGAAAACAAAATCTTATAATTTACAAAGAGCAATACTGCATTCATTGTCTATCAAGTGCAGTATTATTTAAGCCAACACAATCATTTAGCAATGTAAAATGGTCTTTCTAACCAGAAAAAAAAACAAAAAACAAAAAACACACATTTTTTTTATATTAAAAGACGGCAATTCCAGCGAACAACTTGAAATGTTTCAACAAAACTAGGGTGGGAAAAAAGTTTTTTTCCCATGGCGGTAAAGGCTTCCATTCAATTCAATGCACAAGCATGCTACTCTGTGCACAAAAGGAAATTGCCTTTACCACACTAAGAAAACAAATTATGCACACTCTTTAACAAATTTGTTACGAAACTAAAATGAGTTTAACATTTCGTTCTATAAATAATAAGTTCTTACTGTAGGACCTGTACACAAAACTTTCTTTTTGTGTGTGATGAGTTTGTTAGAAGGTTGGATTGGTTTTTGGTGTATGATTCATAGCACCTCCTGAAAATGATTGCTCTGACATAAAACTTACAAAACAAATCAAAAAATCCTGACCTACCGACCGTATTTTGAAAGGGCACGTAATCGGAAGCAGGACCTTTGGAAGGGTGCGCTGCTTGTAGCAATGGATCTTGGAAGGGCAAGGACCTTTTTATTATTGGAGCGAATTTGGTAAAAAAACTTAAAAAGCACTGGAAATTTTAGCAGGGATATTAAGTCAAAGGCCAAGGTAACGGAAGGCAATGGTCCCTCATGACACTGAAATTCAAGATCAGTTACGAGCTATGCATTCTACAAATAAGTTCATAGTACAGGAAATACATTGGATGTAAGTTAACAGGCTTTGACTTATTTTCTTTACTCTGATCCTAATGGCTGTACACGTATTTCAACAAGCCCTTGTGTTTTTTGGAGGATATTTTCATGTATAAATATACGGTTTCAAACAGGTAGGCTGCTTATTTTTGACTAGCCTGTCAGGCTACCTAAGATTTTAAGAAGCAAGTTTGGCTACAGCCCAAAGCACTTTTGACAAGTGTTTGCACACCAGGCTAGTGACAAAATCGAGGCCTGGACCCAGTTTCATAAAGCTGCTTTTAAAAGCAGAATTTTTTTATATACAATTTTCTGCTAAAAAGCAAACATGAGGAAGATACCAGTCACATATGGTACATTTGAAAAGGTGTTTTGGTTAGTAACCTTATTCTGGCTAGTATACGTTTGTTTATGCTGTGCTACTTTTTTGCCAAGGCAGCTCTATGAACCTGAGCGAATGTTATACATGTAGGTGACAGGTGTGTACTTAACAATCGTGTACATTACAATGTGCTCATATTCAGTACCTTATG
Source organism: Leptasterias polaris (assembly GCA_037783415.1). NCBI lineage: Eukaryota > Metazoa > Echinodermata > Asteroidea > Forcipulatida > Asteriidae > Leptasterias > Leptasterias polaris. The sequence continues at coordinate 1,863,820 of JAZGTN010000089.1, forward strand.
GAGACCATGGACAAAACAAAAAAGGAGGCAAAAAAAGTCTGCGTATGAACAAAATCCAAATTTGAGTCTATGGGAAGATATGTTAAGAACAGGGACAAAGGAAAGAACAAATATAGAAGTCTCCACATGGATGCATTTTTGAGACTCTATGACTGTGAACTAACCACAGACCTTTATCACACACTGAGGCTGAACTCTGTCCAACCACACAAAGCTCTACAAGCATAATGTATTATTTACTTGCAAGGATCTCCCTACGCACAAGCTAGCGTATCGGGCAGATACGCGCAAATGGCTACCAGTATGCACAAATTTTGGCCGATACGCAAAAAATGTATTATATATTTTTTAATACGGTTGTTTCACAAAAAACATCAAGAGAAAAACCATATAAAAAGGTAGAGCGCCAGCACGTTAGTCCGGAGGTCATTGGTTCAAATTCCACTATAGTCGATTTTTCTTTGTTCAACCCAAAATGATTTTAAGGTGTCACACAGACCTTGCGGTTTAAAAACGCACACTTACAAATGTCCTTAGCTTAAAAACTGCATTTTTCTTTACAATGAAAAAAACTAGCTAAACAATTTCATTGGGTACTACTTGGAATTAAGTGTACTTTCAGTCAAGTAAGTTATTTTGTAGTAATTTCATGTCGGCAAATTTTTAGAATCTACCTTTAAACAACCCCCCCCCCCCCCAAAAAAAAGAAATGTTATTGAAGACACTTTATAACACATGCAAGACAAAACCTTGAGAGAGTTGACAACATCAGAGGAAACATACAGGAAAGATTCACAAAATCAACTCTTTGTAATGTAGGTCATCATTTGACCTATGATACTCAATATTGCATTGCAAATCTATTTACATGTAGGTACGTGTGGTGTATGTTTGTCATTGTCATCAGCTGAGCAGCCATCTGCTTCATTGTACTCACAATGAAAATTTTACATTCACTCTAAACCCATCACCAACATTCATTGCCCCCCAAAAAAACGTCTACGACTACACAAGTAGATGCAGTGCCAAATGAAAACAGAAAGAAAACTTCCGAAGGGTACTAAAGCACTGATCAAAAGCCTTTGGAGTGTCTGACAGGTCTGATCCCCCACATCAATATTTTTTAAATTAATGAGGCAATTCCTCGACCCACACCCTTTGTCCCTGTGATGATTTACATACTTTACACAGATAGCTAGAATACCCTAAAATACTCATACCCAGCCCTGCCTCCCGCCCCCTGGCCCCCAAAATACCCCAATACTCACCAGATAAGAAAATGCTGACCAGGCCCATTACCATGGACCCTAATGTAATATGGTAGTAATGCGCCATTCCTGAGTTTGAGTGAGTTCCTGACGTGAACTTAAATCATTTGGCGCCAAGTTCATGTAGTTGTGTACTTTAAGTACACGTACTGCCCAAATTGGCTAATTGAAGTTTGACTTGCATATGTTGGTCGTGTCATTTAATTTCAACGCAACAAAGTTTTGTTCAGCTCCACTCCAATGGTGGAAGCGATCCTAACAGGTGATCTTCAACAAGTTCCAACTGTTATATGCGGGTGATCTTGGTCCATTGAAATAGCACAGTGAAATTACCTGGGAAGGAAATAGTGACAAGAAAAACTTATCAAACACATTAAAATCAATAATAGAACAATCTCTTAAAAAGCCTTATCAATCTTACCCCTATCCAGTAGGCTGTTGTAATCTGACTCAAAGTTGAAGTATTTAAGGCTGAACTAAGAATAAAGTACATGAATGATTAGATCTGTGATTGCTTTTCAGTCAGTTGCAAGTTGTTTTTTCCCCCCCAGTTTGTTTAGCGATTCCCAGTGGGCCATGGTGGTTGTGACATATCATAATGTGTACTTCCACATTATATCTAAATCAGAGATCATTAGGGACTTTTTATTCCACATGACTTGCAATGGTTTTGTTCAAATGCATTTTGTACTGTACGATCATTTAATTTGTTTCCTGCTTTATAACGATGTATCTCTTTATCTTGTCAGGCCTGGGTTTTATCTTAAGAGGGCAAGGTCATTTTCAATCTGCAAAGGGCACTTCTGCTGGAAAATCTTAAAGTCTATGGGAAACTTTTGAAGGACCAACAAGTCCAAAACTGGGGCAACAGACGCCATGACCTCCATGACCTCGATGTAATTCCAGGCTTGTCACTATTGATGTTTTCTTCAGTGAGACTGATAGTACAAAAAGTTACAAATCCAAAAACTGAGTAGCAGCACATCCAAGTCTGAAAATGAAATGAACTAATGAAGCCCCCGGAATATACAGAATATTAAGTTTTAGAGTCTCTCTTTATCATTTTAAATATAATTCTTGAGGTTTAGTCATAACGAGGGATGTCTGTCTTCCCTATTATAGAAACTTCACCTCTAAACAAAAAGGTGAAGTGTGGCTCATAAAATAAAATCTTAGAAAAAGAGAAAAACTCAGCCCCTGATGAACCCCATGCCTGTTCTTCGTATATTAGTAATGACAAGTTTATTTCCCAACAGAGGGCGTTAAGGCTTGATCTTGGTCATATTCTTTCTTCTTTTTCATACCCATTGTTATTCAGTGATGAGAGTCATTGCTGGCAAAAAAGTCTGAAACTACATGTTGGATCCAAATTTTAGGACGTACGACCTACATTTGATTTAATTTTTGATTTATTGATTTATTTAGACAGGGTAGCCTTATCAGTAATACAACTGCTATCCTTAAGGGCCCTGTGTACAGGCAGTAAAATTTAAAAAAGGAAATAGAAAAATACAGAGCACTAAGAAAATCCATGAATAAAGACAAAAACAAGTGTAAAACAAAATCAAAAATCTTACAAGGTAAAACGAAAAAAGACACAAAAATGTTAAACACTTGTCCAAAGCAGGGTACATGAAAATTAAAACATGAGTCATATAATTTTAAAAAGTCTATAAGCAATCACAAAGGATTACACCATCGCATATCAATTAAAAATTCATTAAAAAGAGGCAAGTATAAAAAGCAAAGATAACTTAAAAATAAGCTCAAAACGGAAGCCAGTAACCGTCAAAAAACTGCAAATTGCAGGCTAACCAATACTCACATTAAAACGGAACCATGTATGTTGAAAATGAAATGCTGGCATTTCTACCTTTTGGTAACCCCTAGGGAGGGTTTGGAATTCAAATGGCTTATAGGACAGTGTCCTAACCACTAGTGAAGTAGATCAAAGGGCAGTCTTTCTTTTATGTGGAAAAATGAAATTTTTTTTTATTCACCAGGTTGACATAAAAAGTCTGAATTCAGACAAAAGTCAGAAAAATCTCATCCCTGGTTATTATAGGTGAAAGCAATTCCTACAAAGTACATGCCTGTTTTTCAATTTTTGGCAAGTTTATTTCCTAGAAGTTGTACATTGGGGTTAAAGGGAATTTGATTGGGCACTTCGGGCTACAAAAAGCATTTGTTATAAAATGAATGTGGTTGGTAAGATGTTTAAAAAGTAGAATATGAGTCACACAAATAAAACTCAAAATTGTGTTGTTTTCCTTTTTCTTCGTGAACTATTACACGGTCCATCATTTAAAAAATTCTTTACTCCACAAAATTACGGAACGTAGTTCATGAAGTAAAATGTAAACCACACAATTTCAAGGGATATTTATGTGAATCTTAATATTCTACTTTTTAAACATCTTTCCAACCATATTCATCTTATAACAAACGCTTTTATAAATTATAGCCCAAGCACCCAATCCAAAGGTAATTTGTCTCTTAAAGACCCACCCAGGCTTTTTGTTTTTTTCAAGGATCCTATTCATTTCCTAAAGTTGTGACGTTGGTGAGATGTTTTTAAAACTAAGAAGCATTTAGTATGATCGTCGCAGAGGTAGAATTAGGCAATGGGGGATTGGTATGGTTGTTGGCTGTGTCACTATAGTCAGAGAATGGTTCGACTAATAAATGTTTTTCGTCAACTTTTTTATTATGACATGCATATTTAAAGACCCTTCGATGGAGGTTTTCCTAAAAATAGTACTTAACTCATTATGTTATTAGTATAAATTCACGAGATGCTTAGACTTGCCGTCCTCATGCTTTGCCTTTGTCTTGCATAATTATCCTAAACAAGTGTCTTTCATTTTAATATTCTAAATTTAACAAACCGTTCTGTAGGAAAATCAATGTCTAAAAATCAAACAAGCTAATTTAAAACAGCAACCGATAGCTCATAATACTTGACTAATTTTAATGACATCTTCATCAGTGCATATATGTTTTGAACAATTAATGATTCATGCACCGATACTTAATGAGTATCCAACTCACTGTAAAAAGTTTCAGAATTGTAACTTAATAATGTCAACATGAATATCATCTAATGTGGTTTTTTAATCAAAAAAGAATCGATATCCATTGACAAATAAATAAACTTCAGTGAATGGCATATTTAGTTGAACGTGTGGGTCATTCAAAGGATCGTTTCAACATCTGCTGCCAAGGGGAAGGGGAAAAATGTTCCTCTGCTGTATGACTATGAAATGACAATGGACCTTTTGCCCTTTCAAATAATTTAAATAATGTACTCTTTCGCTGATTTAAAAAAAAAAGTTAATCTTTGTTTTTCACTTGGCACATATTTAAATATCTATGTCTCGATAAAAACATTTGTAACTTCATAATGATGTCATCAGTTTTCAAATCTGGCTAAACAAAAGTTTGTTATTTATAAAATTTCATATCTTGAGAGTAGCTTTTATTTCCTGTGTAAGAAGATTTACACTTTTACTTTCTTTAAAATTTACAAGCTATTAACATTGTTTTCAGCGACTCATTGATATAGCAAACGCATTAAAACAGCATATTGAACCCAGGAGCGATAGCCCAGCGAGAACCCGAACACCTAGAGTTTGTTTTACAAACTCTAAATCTCTAGTTTATATTATATTTATATTTACATGTATCTGTTTTCATTCCGTTGATCTTTTGCTTTTTTTTTTTTTTTAAACGTTAAGTTTGTGCTTATAAATTTATTTATTTGTTTCTTTGTTAATTAATCTTTTCTAGTAAATATTTTTTACTTTTGTATATTTAATTTTTATTTTCAAATTTAAAGATTAAGTTATTTTATATTTTCCCTTTCCTGTAATTGGCGGCTCATCCGCGCTGTTGGTTTGGACAATAAATACAATACAATACAATAGTATGTACATAAGGCCATTCCAATTTTATTAGTTGGTTTACGGATTTTTTAGGTGTTGAAAACAAGTGTCAGACAGGGGAAAAAATATATATATAAAAAAAATGATGATAAGTGTCGAAATCCGTTGGCCGACAAGCAAAGATCTGCTTAATACTGGGATGTGCCTCCATATCCATCTCGCTATTCCATGTCAGGTCCAATAAGCCTATTAAAAGTATTTTTGTCTTTTAAACTTCTGTTTAATACCATAATTAATTAGTATTTTTTTATCTCTTCGTGAGATTTATTTAATAATCTGCCACAGAACACATGAATGGATACAAGGGGTGCTTTTGGGTCGTGCAAATCCCAAGAATGTGCTAAACAAGTAAAGACTCGCAACAGAAATTTTCACGATCCACTTCGAACATCGGTTCACATTTTTAGCCGAATTTTGTTCTCTTTTCGCGAAATGTACTTGACAAAATCGTACCACCATGTTAAGCAGCAACATCTCCTGTGTTCCTCAGGTGAGTTTAAAGTATTTTATGGAGTTCTTTGGTGGATTTTTGAGCAGTTCTAATTGTCACTCAACTGGATTATGTTCCACCCGAAATAGCCGTTCCGGAGGTAGTCAGTCGACGGCACGGCACTTGTTGCAGTAAATTGTACCTGAACAGCAATCAATTAGGTGTTTATCCAGCTTTCCTTCCTCTTTTACAGTCACTGAACAAGTATTTTTTGCTTAACTTGCGCTTGCTTGAATTGCCACCATACTTTGACAGAACGCTGAATCTTGCACTTGAATCACGGTCGACATAGCATTTTGTTTACATCATTAAGTATCAGACTATTTCGTTTACATCGCGTATTACACTTCCCGTCTAACACCCAACCCCAGGGCCGCTGGTCTTGCGTATGATCAGACATCGGATCGGACCGCGCAATGCGTGATCGAAACGTAACACGATGTTTCGGGGGGTTTTCGCGACCCTTTTCTCAATAAAAAGTTGACTGATTATTTTAAATAATTTGACCAAAGTTCGAATATTCGAAGCCGGGGAAAAAAATAAAAAATAAAAAAATGGATTTTCAAATTTTTATTTTTTTCCATTTTTCAACAAAAAGCATCGCCGCAATCCGTAAACCAACTAATAAAATTGGAACGGCCTAAGTGTAGTGGTGACTTGGCTAATATGTGTGACCATGAACTCTGCCAAATGCAACTGAGTTGACTGCCAAATACAACAAAATGCAACACCAATATGAAGTCACTTGACTGCTAAATGCAACAAATTCAGTCAAAGAATGACATCTCAGTTGACTGCCAAATTCAACAGATTACAACAACTATTACCATTTGGTGCATATTGTTGCATTTAGCATGGTTAGGCTTACCCTATTAGTGTAATAAACATTTTAAAGGTCAATAGTTATTGTTTTGTTAGCTACAATACCTCAAGTGGAATATTGAACAAAGGGAATAAAGTCCAACATCCAATAAAAGACTCCTTAAAGGGACACGTTGCCTTCAAATCTCATGAAATTTTACTGTTTGGAGGTGTTCCTTATCCTTATTAAGAGTTGTTCTTGCAATAAAACACCTTTAATGTGTAATAATTAGTGAATGGTGATTAAAAACAACAACATTGGCCTCTAACCCCTCGACATCTTTCCCGCGAAACGTATATGTATTTCCAGCCGTAAATACCATCGTCCATGTAATGGCAAAATGCGCGATGAACAGTAGTTATAGGCTGTTGCCATAGCCAGTGGCCTGGTAAACCTATCAGATGAACACTGGGTAACATACCATTCTCTACCTCTGAAGCTAGCACAGTATTGGGCCCGAAATTGCCAGCCGTATTCGCGGAATAACCAGCCGCATATTCTGAAAAATAGAACACATGCAGTACAGGGAGGTGAGTATGATATGGCTCATCTGTTCACCTCCCTGTGTTGCATGCATTCTATTTTCGGAATATGTGGCTGGTTATTCCGCGAATACGCGGCGTAGCTTCAGGTAGGTAGCTCGGTTTGTATGAACGTGTATGTAAACACCTACACCGTTCATATGTCAAAATGGATTGCCACAGAAAACAGATTTAAGACGTGTCCAAAAAGAAAAAACCTCGTCAATCAGGGTAAGAAAACTGTCATGGGACTAACCGAGAGAAACAACCGGTGTTGTTTATACCAAATGTTTATTGTGGACAGGAGGGATGAGGACTTAGACACGGCACATCACAGCAGCACTCTGATCATCGTTTTACGACTGGAAATAAGACTAGTAGGAACACGTCGGCCATTTATGGGAGTCAAAATCTTGACTCCCATAAATGGCGGACCGTGTTAGTTCACGAATAAAAGGAAAACCACACAGTTTTGAGGAATGTTTGTGTGGATCATTATATTCTACTTTTAAAACATCTTTCCGACCGTGTTCATTTCACATCAAAGGCTTGTTATAGCCCAAAGCGCCCAATCCGAAGGCAACGTGTCCCTTTAAGAAAGTGGAAGTCGAATAAGCCCAGTGAAAATTTCACTACAAAACTAAAATTTGATCAAGCAACCTGCCATCATTAGACCCCCCAAAAAATTGTTGAGTTGCCCTCCAGTAAAAATATTTGAAGGGGTCGGTCAGTCGTGATTATTGTTTATTTTGGGGTTTTTTTTCCTCCTTGACTGTCATTTGAAGATCGAAATGCATTGGAACTAATCCCAATATACAATGATCTAGAGGTAGTGTGCAGAAGTACATAAAGAATGAAAAGACAAGAAACATTCAACTTCATATCCCTGTTAACATTTTTATTTGAACATTTTACACACTTTTTCCTTGATCCTTGGTCACACGTCCTGCCCATTTCCTTTTAAGCTATAACCATTTCAAAGCGCATTCTCTACGGGCCATTTGGCGTACTCAGCTAAATGTGTTCACCTAGCTCTTAGCTTGCCTTGTGTGTTTTGGATGTTCAAACAAACAACCTTTTAAAAAGAAATTTTTAAACAATAATTGTGCGACTTTTTCCGAATTACTTTCCGCGATGTGTATTGGGCGCCGCCATTTTGGAATGATCCCAATCATACCAATCAAAATATGACGTCATCGGCCGGCCGGGCTGTGGGCGGAGCGAGGGTGCAAACATTTCAATGGTTGCTTTACTTATATGCTCTACCCACAGCCCGGCCGGCCGATGACGTCGTATTTTTATTGCCATGATTGGGATCATTCCAAAATGGCGGTGCCCAATACACATCGTGGAAAGTAATTCGGAGTAAGTCGCACAATTATTGTGTCATCGGCTGGCCGGGCTGTGGGCGGAGCGAGGGTGCAAACATTTCAATGGTTGCTTTACTTATAATATGCTCCGCCCACAGCCCGGCCGGCCGATGACGTCGTATTTTTATTGGCATGATTGGGATCATTCCAAAATGGCGGTGCCCAATACACATCGTGGAAAGTAATTCGGAGTAAGTCGCACAATTATTGTGTCATCGGCTGGCCGGGCTGTGGGCGGAGCGAGGGTGCAAACATTTCAATGGTTGCTTTACTTATAATATGCTCCGCCCACAGCCCGGCCGGCCGATGACGTCGTATTTTTATTGGCATGATTGGGATCATTCCAAAATGGCGGCGCCCAATACACATCGCGGAAAGTAATTCGGAGTAAGTCGCACAATTATTGTGTCATCGGCTGGCCGGGATGTGGGCGGAGCGAGGGTGCAAACATTTCAATGGTTGCTTTACTTATAATATGCTCCGCCCACAGCCCGGCCGGCCGATGACGTCGTATTTTTATTGGCATGATTGGGATCATTCCAAAATGGCGGCGCCCAATACACATCGCGGAAAGTAATTCCGAGTAAGTCGCACAATTATTGTTTGAAATATCCTATTAAAAAGTTATTTGTTTGAACATCCAAAACACACAAGGAAAGTTAAGAGCTAGGTGAACACATTTAGCTGGTTTAAACCGCCGAATGGCCCGTAGGGCATGCGCTATGAAATGGTTATCGCTTAGCTTAAAAAGAAATGGGTGGGACGTATGACCAAGGATTCAGCTTGGTGGGGCTACCATTTTGCATGTTGCTACTGCGTGGATGATGCGAAGCCAATGCACAATATGTGATGAATCATTCGATTTAAAATTGTGTAGATTGAGTCATGGGTAATTGGGGAGTGTATCGGCGATTTGTTTTCTCGTATCCGTTCTGTAATGTATACCTGCAAATGACCTTTTGATGTCAGCAACCAATTCTATCTGGTACTTGCGCTCAAAACAAGTGTTGGGTACCAGCGAATCCGCATCTTGGCTCAAGCGATGTGATTGCCTATCCGAATTCGCAGGCTGTATGCCAGCGTTCTGTCTGCAATTCATGTCATGTGCAATAATGCGTGGGATCGATCCGAGGTACCGTAGATGGCCGGGCACGTTGCGTATGACTACGAGTTTAGCGGCACACAAAATGCACGTAAAACGTCGACCTCCTGCATGTTTACTTTAAAATCTATGCTTTGCAAATTTGTTTCAGCTTATTGGGAATAAATAGTTCTTTTTAATTTGGATAAACACAAACAAATTGTAAGTTTCATGAAAAAATTAACAAAAAAACAAAAACAAAAAACAAAAACGACCCGAGATTTCAGCACTTTTGGGTCGGTCGCGGAGGGCAACTCAACAATTTAATTTTTTTTGCCTTAAGCTTATGGCCATGCCTGCATGCTTATTCAGACCAAATTTAGTTTTTAAAGGGACACGTTGCCTTGGATCGGACGAGTTGGTCTATAAAAAGCGTTTGTAACCGTTTGTTATAAAATGCATATTGTTAGAAATATGTTTTAAAAGTAGAATACAATGATCCACACAAATATGCCTCGAAATTGCGTGGTTTTCATTTTACATCGTCAACTAACACGGTCAGCCATTTATGGGAGTCAAATTTTTGACTCCCATATAAATGGCCGACTGTGTTAGTTCGCAAAGTAAAAGGAAAACCACGCAATTTCGAGGCATATTTGTGTGGATCTTTGTATTCTACTGTACTTTTAAAACATCTTTCTAACCATATGCATTTTATAACAAACGGTTACAAACGCTTTTTATAGACCAACTCGTCCAATCCAAGGCAACGTGTTCCTTTAATATGATTAACTAAGGAAAAACATGGAATTGGAATCTGAACCAAGCCCCCCTATATACAGCAAGAAATTTTAAACTGGGCCGTTTTATACGACCATAAGACTCATTAACAAATGCAAAAGCTACCCCTTCCGTTCCCCCGCCCATCTAAACAAAACATAACTCGTGTCGTGGTCTTCTTATTTTCACAACGCACGTTGACCATACAACAACAACACACGACCTCGTCGTAGAATCACCATTTATAAAAAATAAAAAATATCTTAAAAACTACACAACTCACCTCCCGTTTTAACATCAATAATGACCTGAAAATTCCTTCACGTGCACCTCGATTCCCCCTTAAATCATCATTCGATCAACTGGCCGAATTTCTGGGGCAGGCTCGTCGGTTTCTTCGACGAAATTCAGAGAGAACTGTCAGGAAAAACACGTCACAATTCTGTAGTAAAATGGGAAATGTTGCGTTGCTCGCTGACGTGAACCCACTAGCCTCTCGACGGACGGACGGTGGACGGTCTGCATATTATTCTTGTGTGTACGATTTGATTTAGTTGTACGGACGTGAAAATGTAACGTACGCTGTGGTATACTAGCTGTACGTTGGGGGGGGGGGGGGGGGGGCGACAGTCACCCGAAATGTATGACGTCACATACTGACCAACCGTACTTAAAGGAGTGGTTTTATTTTAAATAAATAATAACAATACATGTAACAACTAAATAAAATTTGTGTTCTCCCTTTTTAAAATAATATAAGATGAAAAGATAAATGAACTAAGTTTTTTGTTTGCCCCCCCCCCTTTTTTTTACTGGAATGCAATTTTGTTAAATGTATAAATTATGCCACTCTGGTGAATGTTATTAGTCAACATAATTGACAGAAAACTAACAATTAAAATACTCTATACCAGGCACAATGATTATTTAATTAACTAATTTTGGGAAACTGCTGAAAAGTCATTTTATTTTAAGTTTAAACTTTTCAAATTCTCATACCTTATTTTTCAACAGAGGGCAGCATTCACGTCAAAAAATCTAATAATTATAAAATACAAAGAATTGTATTAAACACATTAACTCTCGCAGTTCAGAGACAAAATAATATAATACTAGTTTTTAGTAAACAGTTCGATCTGTAAACTCCCTGATTATTCACAACATAATTATCCATCCAGTCTAGAGAAAGATTCGTTTGCCGTAACGAATTTGAGCCAGATTGGATCCTTCATAACACATGTTTCTGCTTCTTCACTAATTACAGCTTGGTTTTATTGAAAACTAGACGTTTATAACAGGTTTCTGTCTTAAAGATACGTCTATTTTAAGTAAATTTAAACAAAATGAGTGTTCGTTTAATCTCTACTTGAACTTTTTCACGCAAATTTTCACTTAACATTTTCACCGTATCCCCCGTGATTTGTTTGGAGGAAGGAAGGACAAGTATTTTTTTCCTCCATTGTTTGATGTTTTAAAAAAACACATATGTACATGTATGAACAGGGTCGGTCCAATTAAGCGTGCGATGATTGCATAATATGGATTAATCACTGAGTGATGGTGCCAAATAAGCATAAGAAAAGGCTGCCAAAAACGAGAATATCCTCTAAAATGATGTCATTCAGATGACATGTTTCCTTGGGGTTGTCAATAGCTGAGTGCCCGGCCGGGGAAGTCAGAAGTAGGTCAGTTGTTCACCCTCCTCATTCATTTCCTACGGGTCTGTACCTACATTTTACATGAAACATATTCCCCCCCAAAAAAAACAAACAAACAAACAAACAAGTGGATTTTCCCCCGATGTATTGCAGCACAGATGGCCTTTCTTCGATGCGTTCCTCAGTAGTGGTCTCACAATTCCACGGGTTTAAGTACTTTCATGAAATCAGGAAATTGGAAATGGGAAATGACAGTTACATGTTTTATACGTGCCACCAAGGAAGAACTCAATCATCAACGAATATGCACATTCATCTGCCTCTAATGTTGACAAGAATTTCTTTCGCAACTTGGGACCACTTGCTGAATTACCTAGAGCACGAGGTAGATTTCTTAGAGCGTCATGCAGCGGCCCGCGCTCCCTCTTGATTTTTGAAGATGAAACTAAAATATTTTTTTGTGATAGCATCGGGCACTCAACGTTGTGTAAAGGTTGTCAGAAACCACTATGCTGATTGAATGACGTGCAACTAAAGTCCTTTTCGAAACCACGGCAATGGGAGACTTTAGAACGCTAGGTGGCAGCAGACTTACCAGGTAAATTTCCATTGTTTACGTAGTTCTGAGCATGCGCACATTACCCAGAACAATGGATTTACCATTGATCTCCATTATCAGTATAATGGAGATCAATGGGATTTACCTGGTAAGTGTGCTGCCACCTAGCGTCCCAAAAGTCCACCATTGGGATTGGCCTCGGTTATTATTATTTTTTAACGTTTGTTTTTGGTACGAATAGACCATGTGACCTGTGACATCACACGTTTACAAAAGAGCCACAGAGCCTGGACTTCCTGCAGGCACAGTTTGTACGCTCTCAAGATGGAAGAATACAATAAATCTTATGTTGTATGGAGATTGCACTGTCTGATTTTTCTCAACTTTTGATATGAAGAAGGGGGGGGGGGGACATCTCAAAAACTGTACAGCAGCTGCTTTTGTAATTGAATCTATGTGAAAATTATGACACAAAATGTAAATTTTCCCATATTGCCTGTGTAGTATCTTGCCCGTCAGGAAATGCATTAGATTGGACAAGGTCACCATTTCTATAAACAAAGATTACATGGTATATATAGTGTCGGGGCTTGAAATGGACCCAAGCCCAGGGGCCTTTTCCAAACCTCGGCTTGGGCTCCGGCTCCAGGCTTCGTGTGATGTCCGAATCATGCGTGCAATACACACACACTGATGCTCAAATAATAGTATTTATAACAGAGCATGCCGGAGGCCGGTGTGGCAGGAGATTCTGTCCCCCGGAGATGCTGACCACCCCCCCCCCCCCCCCCCATATGGCGAACTGTGTAAAAACTTCTTATGAACGCGCCCTTTTCTTAATCATCCTCCTCCAGCCCATGTTAATTTCCCATAATATGGGAGACAGAATCTCCGGGAGCAGATCTACCTATAACACACCAGGAGCCCAAACCGAGGTTTAGGAAAATACCCTGGATCAACCAGAAGCACGCCCTCTACTTGAATACGTGCTCTTCTTTTCACGCCCCCCCCCCCCCTCCCCCCACACACACACACACACCACTGGATCAGGAGAGCGCAGAGGAGGTACGTGCAGTAGTACCCCCGGGTGAAAGTTCATAATTCAATGACCACAGGCCTGCTTTGATCATGACGACACAGCCACTTTAATCGGTAAACAAATGTATTACCTTCCTTCCACATTTGAACAATATTGACCCTCTTCTCTAAAGAGAACAAGATAAAGGAGGCGATATAAATATCACGCAATGAGACTGACACGACATAAATCAGAATAAAATTAATAACTATAAATTGGCAATGAGGGCAGTATATACCTTCGGCTGGCTTGCATGGGGGCGCACCACACCAAATAAGCCAGAATTCATGCGCCAAGCTACTTATCATAATTTTACAACTTATTTTTAATTACAACGTTTTGGGGGTCATGCAATTAATAGATTGTGTAAATATAAGAATCTATCACAACCCGGGGGTTCGGTGCTTCAACTTTTGAGGAGACTGGGAAAGTGGAGAAGTGCTTCACGAAAACTGGCAGCAAGTCGGTTTTGGAAAACAAAAAATGTTCGTGTTTTTTTCTTCTGGGGTAGTTAGCAAAAATTCCGAAAGTTTATTTAGTGTGGTGCGCCCATGGGCGCACCACACTAAATAATCTCCCATAGGAACCAATGCTAAATTATAAATATTCAAAAATACTCAAAATATCGTGTAAGTCGCTCAGCCTCTTGAAAACCAATCAGACATATTTTCGGACAACTAAACTTCAGAATTCTTCAGGTCAGCCGTTTTGAATTTTTTCTAGCGACCTGCTGCCAGTTTTCGTGAAATAGGGCCGACTTAAACGCCTAAATTTATCAAGTCTCCCCAAAAGTTGAAACACAAAACCCCCAGGTTGTGATAGATTCGTGTAATTAGACAATCTATTAATTACATTACCCCCAAAACGTTATAATTAAAAATAAGTTGTGGGTTTACAAATTATAATAATGAGCTTGGCGCACGAATATTGTCCCTTTTAGTATGGTGCACCCGCATGCTCATGGCGCACAAAAGGGGCGTATCTAAGGAGAAATTAAATGGGGGTTCAAATAGGTTAAAACGGGCCATACTTTGGGCTAATAAAGAAATAAAGAAACATAAAAATGAATCTCACTGTAACCAGATTAATTTTATTCTACATTTTGATGTCTCTATTTACAAATTTTAACCAGAAACTTTAATTAGAAGAATACCATCCATCATGACAACTCTTAAAATCTAAGCAAGCTATAAAAATGTCAATGATTAAAAATTATCATTTACTGTGCTTCGAGTGTACACATTACATGACTAATAATTAAAATATTCCCAAACACATGATAGAAGACAATAAATTAAATAAAATAAAAGGTAAATTTGTTGTCCTCTTGAAAGTCAAGTTCATTATATTGAAAGGAGAGATTTTTATTGGAGAAGTGACCTTTAAATAATGAAATGAAACCATGAATAGAAAGTTTTCCGTCTAAACAAAATCCTGGTTTGAGAAAAATAACATAAAAACAATCGTAATTCAACATTCTTTATTTAAAAAAATAATAACTTCGATTAAGTTTGATGATAATATGTAATAAATACAATGATTTCACCCTCCATGCTTATTGGGCCTCAAGCATTCCAGACACCATCTCAACTCCTTTGGAGTATCCAGCAACAGCAACCAAATGAAAGCATAGGTTGGTATTCATTCACATAAAACAAACTTTACTCTCTCATGAACCTATTTACTCCTGGGTGATGAGAAGCAATTAAACAGCCTTGCAAATAAAGGGTAGAAAACGTCACGACTGGGATTCGAACCCACACCTTAATGACTCGGCCATCAGAACTTGTGTTTGATGGCTGAGGGCTTGACCACTCGTCCATGACACGCTGACATTCTTTGTGCTAAGCACACATTACTCTAAATGGCATCTTCTACTTTGTGCTTAGCCTATTTGGCACAGCCAAGGAAAATACCCAACTATCTTCTGAAAGATCAACTTGTGAAGCTGGTGTGAACATTCTCTAGCATTTATGTGCTTTAATAATAACAACAAAGAAGATGTTAAAACTTCCCCCAAAACAAGATCATGTTTGTAGAACTTCAGGAAATAACCATGTTTGACCAACCTGACCCAGTGTTGGCCCTGTGTCCAATGAATATAGTTGAAAACTTGTTTATTTCTTAAATTCTTTCTGTTGATCACCAAAGAACTGATTGTACTTTGTGCATGAAAAAATAGTTGTTAACATCTCAAAAACTGATGTGCACTTAAACATACACATAATTATCTTTTATAATAACTATAAGTACCCTTTTCTTCTTTCACCAGAATATATTCTTGTGTCTATGAATCTATTACCAACTGAAGTTATAAGTTATTTGTAATATCAATCTTAATTATTTCAACCCTTACGGTAAACCTACTTTTCACACAGTTTTCATGATTAAACCTAATTCTTATTTTCACATTTTACAAATTACTTTTTTGTTGAACCTTATTCTACATTAGTTTAAATGTTTACAAGAGAAATATTTTACAAAATAAATATAGCTTTGATTAAATATATATTTCCTCTAGGTTGCTTCCGGAAAGATTTGAGATAAGTGCCAACAATATATACAAATAATTAACCTCTGTATGACTGTACCATAAATAAGAAGAAAAAAAATTTTGAAGTGATGAAATGAAAAACAAAATTATAAATCAGAGGGAAAACAATTAACATAATTAGATACATGCATAAATAAGAATAATTTATTCATTGATAGGATATTTGCATTTTAAATTTCAAACACAAAATGAGCAGAGGTTGTATGGTTTAGAATGCAAGCCAATATAAAAAGACAACAAATTAAAAAACTTAAATCTTAAGTGAGGGTTTTAAAATCTCCATAAAATTGTTTGAATTTGGAACTGATATGATTTTATGGAATGTCAAATAATTTTTCCTTTAGATATCACACCAATATATCAATGATTTTTTCACTTTTTTGATCCATGAGGAAAGATCTGCGGAATGTGCTTACTGCTAAACGATCTCTTCATTTTAGAAACCTAAGGCCATACTTGGACAACTCTAAATCTTATTATAAGCAATTACACAATTTCCTGATGAAAGTTTTATTAAACCTGTTACAACAGACTAAACTCAGAACACCTTGATAAACATAATTGTAAGTGGAAAATATATGAGACTGTGAAGGTTTGTTATCAATAACGAGAATTATTGCTGATTTGGATTATACAGTATCTCTAGCTATAGAGTAAGGTTTACATTTCAAGTAAACTAATTTACACAAGGTGTTCTATGTAAGCACTAAGTTGTAACATTAGAATGTCATTAAGAAATTGTTGACAAAATGTTGACAAAATTTGTTACCTTAAAAATTCTATGAAAATGTACAGCTCAAAGACTTGACCTCATTGTATTGAAAACATAGTCCAAATATCTACAGATCCGAATAACAAATTATCTATGTTTTTTGACATTAAATTAAACTGAAAGACAATTAATTAGTTAATGCAAAAACATTATTTTTTATGACTATAAAACTGCTGTTCGTCTTTACTGAGTAGCTTTTCTGCAAAACACGATTTCACACAGTGAGAATACGATGCAAAGCCAATTAACAGTGCAGCCCTGTTCAACAGGGTCATTTGCATAATTTATGCAAAACAGATGCAACTACTCTTACATCTGTTATGATCTTATTTACATATGACTGCAACCTTGGACTTGGAAATTACCTTTTATGTACACGCAGATAGACAAAATAATAACTCATTTTAAAATGGAAATATCCCAATTTTAAAAATTTAGGTTAACCGATAAAAAAACTCACATTTTCACAATTCAGGTATAACAAAATGGAATGGAACATTTGTTTAAATTTACAGACACCTGGCAACACAACTCCTTACTGCTGCTTAGCGGAGGAAAGTGTTGCTAAGCAGGATCAGGTCACCAATCACAATGTTACAAAAACTGTGCATTATATTCGACTGGTGCCTAGCTTTGTTAAGCCATATTTGTTCACAACTATTTGAAATTCCGCATGCATATTCAGTGGTTCTTAGTCATGAATATTAAACACTTTCCTTTGTCCTTTAAAAGAAGTCATGAATATTCCAATAAACAAAATTATACAGTTTAATTTAGTTTCCAATGAATATATTAATTTAAAATCATCATGGCATCCAAAAATAACACAATATGTACAGTGCACGCAATTAAAAAATTAAAATTAAAATATCTTATTCCAATGTCAAGGCAGTCACCACTAGCTAAAAATCATAGCTGAATATTTCACTTTCAAAAAAATCACACACAAATAAATTATTGAATGGTTGCAACTTGCTTAAGTATTTGGTAATCTTCTTGGTGTCCACAGTTGAAAGAACATGTGTAACAGCCTTGGGCCAATTTCATAGCTCTGCTTAACAGTAAGCAAGTTTTCACGCTAACTATAGCAGAAAATTTGTATAAAGCGAATTTTACAGGTTAGCAAGAAAATTTAGTGGGTCAGCTTGAGCGTTCAGCATAGATTTGCATTGTTTCGTCATTCATTTTCATACAGTAAGCGCCGGAAAATTAGCATGCCTTTTAGTGTGCTTACGGTTAGCAGCGTTAAGAAATGGCAACTTGCGCAGTAAGCACAAAATCAGCCGTTCAGCAGTTTATGAAATTGGGCCCTTACATGTAAGGCCCTTATTGAATTTCAGTAGGGGCTCTGAAATAAAATCAAAGGCAGTGTATACTTTACATAAAACTTACATGGTAAAGAGCACTGGAGAGCTGTTGATACTATAAAACATTGTTCAAAATGACTCCCTTTGAAGCTACATATGTAGTTTTAGAGAAAGAGGTAATTATTCACCCCAAAATTTGAATCTGAGAAAGGCTTTAAGTCTTTCTCAGGTATCTGAAAGCACACAATTCTCTGCAACAAGGGTGTTTTTCACTTTCATTATTTTCACAGGTTTGTTTTTTCATGCATATGTTTGGATACAACAACCGAGGATACTGGTCTTTGACATTTACCAAAATTATACACAGCCTTTAAGTTTTGCGATGCACTCCAATAGATGGACTCCTCATAAAAACGGGGAAAATTACAAGTCTCTTAACTCACGTTAAAATTGTGCAAAAATGCCATTTTATTAGATACTCTGTCAGAGTGAAATTTGAAACATGACATCATCGGACATCAAAACAAATGGGTCTGCAAATCCCAAAGAGGAATTTGTGTGCCAGCCAAAAGGTTAACTTCAATGCCGTTTTGATTAAATATCATCAAAACTCAGGAATGAACTAACAATTCTCTGGGCTAAAAGGGTACACACCATTTATTTGAAATGTGACATTATCAAACATTTTTGGATTTTGAAAAAAATTGCACTTGAAGAGCATCAAACAGTAGCACTTTCCCTAGTTTTAACATGATGTTAGAGACTTGTATTTGTGTTTTTTCCCCCCATTTTCATAAGGACTCTATTGGAAAATCAGTGGATCACAAAACTGAATTTGACCTTGGAGCTCCTCTTTAAACTGTCTCAAGCGATTTGCAATTCGAGTTCTAAATGTACATCTTTTATGCATTAGGTAGCAGTTTTAGTTGTTCATTTCAAAATTCACAATGAGTGCCTCATTAAGTGCTCCTATACATTGATTTGACTGAGGTGAGGTGGGGGGGGCAGGAGGCAGGGAGGTGAGCTGTAACCTCACTACCTCATAGTGCAGAATACACAATAAAATACTAAACAATGTATTTGCCAGACCTTGTCAACAAAGGTTACACAAAAGCTGTGCACCATCAGTAGAAGTGGGCATTTGAGCACACTCTCAGGGTTGTTTACATCTAATGAACCTGTGACAGTGTATTGCTTTACGCAACACTGCCTGTTAAGAATAAACTGCATTCATTTTAAGTTCATAGACAGACATGAGAAACTCCTGACAATGTCAACATACAATTTTGATTTTGCTCTGATCACAGTTGGATATTATGTCATGCATATCAGCACGCAATGTATTAACAGAAGTTTCCATCCACTACAAATTTATCAAAAATCCAACTTCCATTTGAAGTGCTGTTTGAATGAAAAGGTTGTTTTCCATTATTAAAGTCACAAAATATATTCTCATAGAAACGTACTCTATGTAAAATCAGCCAGAAACACTTTTAGTGACTTGTTGTCAAGACTACTGTGAAACCATCTTTGACCTTTACCCTTTGTCTTCAAAACAGAAGGGCAGCGGAACCAGACCCAGCAGATGAGAAGTAGTCTCCTGAGTCATCGTAGGTAATTGCTAAACCATCCGATGCTGGTTCATCTGCTTTTGGAGGAGGGTCTTCCTCTTTGGGTGTAGGGGCTGAACGTTGCTGCTGCTGCTGCTGCTGACGGAATGATGTTGGGCTGAAGTTCTGCAGGTCCTTAGGAGTGTAACTTTGGAGACCTACACACAAATGCAAAGAAATGAAACCAAACTTGAGTTATCACTATTGGTATGAATCCATTTTAATGTTAACCCTCAATGGCCCTATTACATCTTAACATAATGTAAACAATGCATTAGTCTAAAGCCTTTTTCAAACTCACTCCAGATGCAACTCCCTAGAAATACTACCACAGGAGACTCCCAGTATCACCCAATTTTGTTCCACACCCTGCTGCAATTTTCATGGAACAAAATTAACACACATTAGACTAGCCATGGGTTATTTGCTTAAATATAATCCTAAGCAGGGGTAGCTCACTCTCAGGAGTTTGTCAGGGTTAGCAATTCAAGTGTGAACAGATCAACCAATTTCTCCTGGGTTTTTCCTTGGAAGTTCATGTAGTGTGAAAGGGGCTTTAACTGCCAAGCACAATGTGATACCACAACCACGACAATGAATTCAACCCAGACATTTGTACTACAAAACGTTCCTAAATCTATCACAATCAAACAGCACTGGCCATATAAGAATTGATGGTTACGGCGATGGTCAAGGGTATTGCCAAGGACATCCTAAACTGCAACACACATTGATGTGGCAAGCCTGAGAAAACCTGAAAACAAGGTGCTTGCTATGTGAACCAGAAACACCAGGGTTAACCCCTATACTCTTCCGAGGTAAGTGTTCTGTGTTTTTTTTACATGCACTACCAATCCTAGTACACGGGACCTACGGTTTAATGTCCCATCTGAAGGACAAAGCACTTATGGTAAAGTATCATGTACATGGACATGAGTGCCACAATCAGGACTTGAACCCACACTCTGCTGATCGGAAACACCAGAGCTTGAGTCCGGTGCTCTTAACTGCCCGGCTGAGACATGCCATAATACTGTTTAAAACCTTGCGATCAACTGCTCTTTTCACAGCCAACACTCAAAAAGAGATTTTCACTTAGTTGTACCTGTAAGTTTACTACATCCTACTGTTCACACTTTCAACCAATATTTCAACACTTATGTTTATTAAAATATAGACCGGTACTGTACCTTCATGAGCTAAGACGTTGTCATTCCTTTCACCAGGTACTGACAAATCTCCCAGATACACATCATCATCTTCTTCAACCTTTATAGCCTCCTGTCTTGGCAGGTTACCAACTCGGGGGTTACCATTTATACCTCGTTCCTCACGAAGATACTCATCTAGCAGCGACGACTCCGACTGGTACTCGAACACCTCGCTCAAGTTTGAATCATTGAAGACGATTTTCAACTACGGAAAAGAAAACAAAAACAAAACTTTTGATTAGGCTTTTGAAAGACATGATTCTGAAAAATTCAAAAGAAAAAGATCTCTTAAAATTCTTTAGCAGAGGCCAGTCTTTTATGACCTTAATTGAAGGATATTAAAGTAAAATGTAAGTATAACCTTCAAGGTTAATTTGTGTGTGTTTATGAATCATAAAAATAAATGTATTTAGATGGGTTAAGCTTAAAACAGGTTTGCCTTCACAATCATGACAATTTGTTTGAATATGCAGGTTCTGCTGAAACACAACAGTGTTTTAAGACTTGCATTATAGTACCCAATAAAAACTAACTGTTTAACAGTAACTCCCTTGAGTGATTTATTAGGATCCTTCCTCACTCTAACAAAATCCAACATCATGGTTGGTAACTCAACACCCAAACTGATGGACTCAGAGTCTCTGATTAGGGTGGTATGCCTGATCCAATGAGTGATTTACTAGGATCCGTCCTCACTCTAAACAAAATCCAACATCATGGTTGGTAACTCAACACCAAAACTGATGGACTCAGAGTCTCTGATTAGGGTGGTATGCCTGATCCAATGAGTGATTTACTAGGATCCGTCCTCACTCTAAACAAAATCCAACATCATGGTTGGTAACTCAACACCCAAACTGATGGACTCAGAGTCTCTGATTAGGGTGGTATGCCTGATCCAATGAGTGATTTACTAGGATCCGTCCTCACTCTAAACAAAATCCAACATCATGGTTGGTAACTCAACACCCAAACTGATGGACTCAGAGTCTCTGATTAGGGTGGTATGCCTGATCCAATGAGTGATTTACTAGGATCCGTCCTCACTCTAACAAAATCCAACATCATGGTTGGTAACTCAACACCCAAACTGATGGACTCTGATTCTAGTATTCCTGATCTGATCCCAGGTAAAGCATAATCAGTTCCGGTGGTAAAGCATAACCAGTTTCCAGCTGCAGTCCTCTGTCCAACCATGGAGGAAGGATACAAATCATTAAAAACATGTAGTTGGATTTTGAAGGGTTTGGGGGTTAGGAATTTACATGTAGTCTAGCTTTCATCTAATTTTAGGTTGAACAAAAATGACTGCCGTAGTCAAACAAATTGACTACGGCTGGATTTGAACCTGTGACCTCCGGATTAACATGCCCTAATGTTAACAGTATCCCTATTTTGTCAGTATCTTTGTTCGGGGTGCCAGTCAGATCACCTTAAGGGGGACATGTAAATATCAACTCCTTGATTAACTCGACAAGAACAAAAATTATCATAATTATCTCTTGAAAATGCACAAATGAGGAAAGCTCAAGCTGACTAATTACTTGAATGCATAGCAACGGTCTTTAATTATGAAAATTGTGCACTTTCCAAGGCATACCTGTGCATACATGTACTTAGGTATGCTGTGAAAAACACCACAAAGATTCAGCCTCAATTACATAGTTAATTAAGAATAAGATAATTCCTTAGCAAATATAATAAATAATAAATTTCAAAAAAGTCTTTGAATGTATTATAAGCTGATACACAAGGGGGGGGGGGGGGGGGTTCATCAACACAAAGACTAAATCTACGTTTCTGTGTGTATACATGTACAAATATTTTCCATCTCAACATTTTTTAATTTCCAGTTTTATACACGTTCATTCTTTATCTGCTCTGACGCAAAACAAATATACACCGCTTCAAAACTTCTCAAAAAATCACTCATGCAGAAGAAATGTTAAACACGACGCGTGAACAAGCTGCTAAATTCTCAATCAAACACTGGAGATTTGTCAAAAAAATTTAATTGTAGTAAATCAATAGAGACATTCAGTATATGTTTTGCTGTATAGTCTACTGACAAGTGTGATCAATGCGGGCCGTTGGTTCAATCTACCTAGTACTTATTGTTCAGCAGGTGTGGTTGGACAAATCCTGCTCAATCACGTATACAGCTTGCTGTTCATAGTAAACGTTTTCTTTTCCTATATGCATTGATCGATGCTAGAATGTGGTGCACTCACCATTTGTAATCAATTGATGTACGCAAACTCAGAAGATGCGACTAGTGATTGAAAATGAGCAGCACATTCATTTTTAATAGTGTCTCTATTTGTGCAATTGATTTAAAACATTGTGACATTAAAAATATTAAATATTTGTAACTTGTAAGATTTGTTTTTAAAATAAGCAAGAACAGCAAAAAAGAACTAGAAAGCACAAGAGCTGTATTTGAGCAAATACAGGGATCTCTGCCCGGGGGGGGGGGGGGGTCGGGGAGGCACGGGCAGAGATAACTGTAACTTGCCAAATTTAGATACTGGACATAAAATTCATAATAAACTCACTCACACTTCTTCAACGATATTCTAGCCTTTGTGCGCTATACATGTTAATACATTTTTCCATTTAAAATTTCTGCTACATTATATGTACATACATGAAAGTTGCTTATTTCTAAATATTAATGGTTCGATATGATTTCATTAATTGAACACAAAGCAGAAGATGGCATCAGTAGGGAAAAAAATTGATTAGTTCCTATTTGATGTCACTAATTATTAAGTTTTTACTACGACATGGCTTAACTTTTGGAGTAAGATCAACAAGACTGCAGGGCTTGTACTATGTCGCTCAGAATTCTTACTGGACCGGAAAAAAAATTGGTAAAAAAAATCAACATTTTTAAACACTAAATATTCTGAATGGGCCCTACTTTCTATATTTTATCCTAAATGAAATTCACGTAAAGGCCACTACAAGCATTTCAGTGTTGCCCTTGAAAACTGTGAAACACAATTTCCTTAACAGCTGATGATCCGATATACGGCATAAACAATAATCATTTTCAGCAGTGATGAAATGTTAGTCAGATATACGTTGTACATCCAAGTTTATTTACGTCCCTCCTAGATCCTCAACTAATGCCTAATAACAGATTGTGCATAGTCCAAGGTCAGATTTTCATAATTTAATGAAAATGCGTTTTGTGATTGTAATTAATTGCAGTGCCTTTAGGCTAGATAATCATGAGACAACTGAAAGTTGTAAAAGGAAATAAATGTCAGCTCATTGGACACTTGATGCCCCAGAAACAAATCCCATCCTCACTCAAAACAAATTGCCATTTCCTGTCAGTTGTTTTGTGGTAAACAGATGAAGCCATTACTGTCTTGGTACACAGTTTAAAATAAAATCACTGTTAATGTTTCTCAACCTAAATGTTAGGCATTGCCTTGGGCTAAAATTTTACTCTGGACTTCAGGCCTGAGGCCAGTAAACTTATGACCATAAGTGTCAGGCCAGTAAACTTATGACCTGACAAGTCCTACAGTCTTGTGTTTTTAAAATTGTATATTATTGTATATTATTGTATATTATTTAATTAATAATAATACCTCACTGTGTAATATCTTGAACAAGAAATTAGTTGTGTTCAAATGTTGACTGAGTCTGATAAAATACCTTTCAACTCTATTTATTGAGTAATTTGATACTTAAAGGCCCTTTACACTATTGGTAAGATCGAAAAACACAAATGTTCACGGACTCACACATAACTTTCATGATTTAAAGTAAGTAATGGTAGAAAGGGTTCCTTAAAATATTTCTGCCTAAAATGCTATCGTTTCTGAGAAATGAGTAAAACAATAGTTTTTATCGCGCGCGATAATAAACTCGATGTTTGAAAAACATTAAACACATAAGGTCTCTTTTCACTATTTTCTCGTGACCTCGATGACCAATTGAGCTCAAATTTTCACAGGTTTGTTATTTCATGTATGTGGTTGATTACACAAAACATGAACACTGTCTGTGATTATTTTGTCAGCTCTGCCAATTCTGTATAATACCTTTAAAACCAATAAAGACACATGAGATTAACTTCTTTTAAACAGTCTCAGTGCTTGTTCAAAGAAAACAGTTAAATGCATGTGGAACTGTGCCAGGAAGTTTTTTTCTCATTTTCATTCTGGTCTTGTAAAAAATAAATCTTAACCAGTAAACATTTTGAGCTACATGTACAAGCGCTGTGGTCTTGTGGATTTCCCCCCCCCCCCAAATTGAAGTCCGGTTGCTAAAAACTTGACCCCCCACCCCCCCTCAAAGTAATCTGTATTGGGTTCCTTCAGAACATGTACATTATAACTAATTTAGCTAATAATTTGAAGGATTGAAGCAGTGGGGACCCTGTAAAGTTATATAAGTTGATTTTGAATGATTATGGCAGTAGGGATCCTACATCATAACACATTTACATTTTGAAGGATTGAGGCAAAATAAATTGTAATATAGGATTGCTGAAGCAGTAGAGATTTTGTATAAAACTAATCTGTTGATTTTAAAGGTTGGAAACAGTTATCTACAATGAAGGTTTGAGTTAAGGCCACATAAAAAAAAACAATTGTTGATCGCCCCCGCCCGACCGTTCAAAACCCCCGACCCCATTTTTTTTTTTTTTTTATCATACAAAACGGCATTTTCAATGATATTTTCAGTCAAATTTGGCTCTGACATTGTGTTGATCTATTTTTCCCATGTCTGGATATCTCTTTATACTTTTACTGCCCAGATTTTTCAGCTGATATTTTTTCAAAATCTATAGGTTTGAAAAGATGTTTGAAGAAGGTTTTTATTCATGTTGGCAAAGCAAGAACAATTCTTCAAATATTTACTGCGTTTTAGTTTTTTTGAAAAATTTTATAGAAAATGTCATCTACATTGTAGGAGTTAAATGGGTTTAACAAAACAATCAAAAACACACAAACCCTCTGCTTTATAGTGATTGTGATGATTTCTTTATTCTTTATTTCATATTTGGCCATGTCAACAAAAATAAATAAAAAATAAAAAATAAAAATAAAAACCGCCCTCCCTCCCCCACCCCCCGAAAAAAAAGGACGATCAACAATTTTTTTTGTTTATGTGGCCTAATGGCATAATTTTCTTTGTACTTAAAGGGTGTGTACAACATTGGTACTTGCCAAAGACCTGTATCCAAACTTGATGTCACCCAACATATACATTAAATAACAAACCTGTGAAAGTTTAAGCTAAATCGAACTTCGGAGTCTCGAGAAAACAGTGAAAAAAAACCTTATGTGTTTTAACTTCTTTTCAAACATCGGAATTAATATCCTGCAGGATAAAGACTATTATTTTACTCATTTCTACAAAACTGTGGCATTTCAAGCAAAACTATTTCAAGGGAAGTTTTCCACCATGACCATCTTTATACCATGTACATGTAAGTTATGTGCAAATCTGTGAACATTTATATTTTCATTCTTACGAATGTTGTACACACCCTTTAACAAAAATACTGTATATATTTAAAATTTGGTGTTTGCTCTTACATTAATGTGTGTTGACCTGTATACTTACATGTAGCAAGGATACTTTATGTTCTAAAAGATTTCTTATCCAGGCCTGGAATTTCATCATTGAGAGGGCAAGGCTGTTTTCACTTTTCAATGGACACTTCAATTGGAAAATCTTAAAGTCTATGGGAACATTTTAAGGGGCACCAAGACCACGGCAACAGAGGTCTTTGCCTTCATGTAATTCCAGGCTTGCTTTTCATGAGCTTCTATTTGGCATGTTCATTTCATAGTTGAGACTAAATCACTTGGAAAACGAAACTACTGTACCTTGGGAAAAAGGAAGTTAATACTTTCAATTGCTTCCTGAAAATGTCATTAGGAAGTATTTACACAGGAAATAAAAGTATAAATGTTTACAAATAACAATCACAGAATAACACATTGGGTAGACAAACAGAGCAATAACCTGTACAAGTTCAGATCATACTAGACATTGAGTTTTAAATTGTGTTTGAGTATTGACCTCAAATAAAATGCAATGAAATTAAACCTTTGATGTGTTTGTAGGCCTCACAAAGTGTTGCGTGATTGATTGTACAATCCAGTCAATTCAATCAGTGTGCAGACTGCAGGATTTGTATATGGTGGCAGTGACCACACCCTTTCTATGGGCCCATGCACAAACTTTCAATACATGTGCAGTACATGCCAGCAGGAAGTTTTTTATTTATTTTGTGTGCATTAGGCATATTGTCTGAATAGTTAGACTGAACTTTGAAAAAAAAAAAAAAAAAAAAAAAACTCTGCAAAAATGTACACAAACACAGTGTACAATTGTGTACATTACTGCATATTGTAAAGGACTGGTGAGTTGGGGGTTGGGCGCCGGGGGGGGGGGGGGGGGGGGGGGGGGGGCACGGGACAGGAACAGGAACATGTTGGGGTGGGGGGGGGGGGGGGAACACACAGAGAATTCCTTTGGGATACACATGTACATGTAGTACTAATTAATTAATTATGTAGGATGTTAACAGGTTAAGTGCACAGTATACAGCTACACAGCAAGGCTGGGGAATCCAGTGCTTCACCCAGCGACCCTTTCAGAAGTCTACGTTGAATTTTTGTATACACTATGTATTTTTGTGTTAAAGAAGGGTATGGTTGTTGGTTGACATTATATGATTGTTATTTTGTTTATTTGTTATTTTGTTAGTTTGTGAAGGGTTGATGTTTGTATTTTGCTTTGTTGGGGTTGAGTTGATTGTACAGTAGCAGTAGTCTGTACACAGAGCAGGCCTAGAATTTCATATTTGAGAGGCCATTTTCATTTTTTCAAATGGCCCTTCCATTGGAAAATCTTAAAAGTCTCTGAGAAACTTTTTTTAAGGGGCACCGCAATTAAGAAAAGTACAACAGAGGCCATTGCCTCTACTCTAGATCCAGGCCGGACAAAGCTATCATTTCTGTAAGGGAGTATAAATGTAACTTTTGTCTGCACAGGATTCACAAAGGAAGGTACATATCTTATTCTTCTTCTATGTTCTACATCTTTTAATACTGCTTGAGTCACAGCAGACAGCATGCAATAATGCACTGTTCCCCCAAGACGAAGACTGTCGGAAGATTCATTAATTACATTTCCTCTCACGCCGTAGATGATGCACAGCTTTTTGGTAACCCTAGCAACACGAAACAGGTCTTCTGAATATAATGGATTGCCCACGTCACCACCCCCTCGTTGTAATGTCAATAGTACATAAAGCAGTCACGGAGGGATCCCTCTTCTTCCCACCCCCCCCCCTCCCCAAATAAAAATGTTAACCTCAACAAAAAAGGCTTATCCAGTCTGCCTTATCCCATGGGCCACACATTTGCTTTTAATTGCGATCCTTTTGTCAGTTATTACTTTATCCTCTAGCATGAGAAGTACCCAAGGGAAGATGCCAACTTGTTTCCTACCCCTCACCCATCTGCCTTGTTGGTTAATATTTCTCTGAATTTTTCAACGTCATGTGAATGTTTTTCCCCTCAGTGAACAGTTAGTTGTATAATTTTTTTTCTGTGGGGTTTCTTGTTTCATTCTAAGTTAACTTTCCCACAAAATTTTCACATTTTACCTAAGGTTGTGTTGCAATTTTTATGTATCCTTAAAGGCATGGACACTATTGGTAATTACTCAAAATAATTGTTAGCATAAAAACTTACTTGGTAACGAGCAATGGAGAGCTGTTGATAGTATAAAACATTGTGAGAAACGACTCCCTCTGAAGTAATGTAGTTTTTGAGAAAAAGGTAATTTCTCACTCAAATAATAAAAGACTTCAGCGAAGCCTTTTATTATTGGCATCTGAAAGCACACAAATTTGTGCAACAAGGGTGTTTTTTCTTTCATTATTTTCTTGCAACTTCGATGACCAATTCAGCCCAAATTTTCACAGGTTTGTTATTTTATGCATATGTTGAGATACACCAAGTGAGAATACTGGTCTTTGACAATTAACAAAGGTGTCCAGTGCCTTTAAAAACTCTACACAGGGCTTTAAAGACATATTGGGCCACTAGCCTGAGTCCATGTTTTTAGCCAGTACTTAACCTCCCTAATTCAGGTAAGTTCCTTCCTTCCTAGCTGTCGACTGTTTTCCTCCCCTCTCTCATCGGTTTAGATTTCAACTCTAAACCCCCCCCCCCCCTAAAGCTCGGGAAAGGGCAAATATTAAAAGGGAAGAACACATTTCTTGTTTTGTAAGTATAATTCTGGTCCAGTTAAAGGCAGTGTGTACTTTTGGTTATTACTCCACAAGTTAATGACCACAAAAACTTACTTGGTAAAGAGCAAGGGAGCTGTTGATATTATAAAACATTGTTTAGAAACGACCCCCTTTGAAGTATTATATGTAGTTTCAGAGAAAGAAGTAATTTTTTCACCAAACAAATTAAATCTGAGAATATCTTCAGGCTTGAAACCTTTCTCAGGCATCCAAAAGCACACAATTCTATGCAACAATGTGTTTTTCTGTCATTATTTTCTTGCAACTTTGATGACCAATTGAGCACAAATTTTCACAGGTTTGTTATTTTATGCATATGTTGGGATACACCTACATAAGTGAGGAGTCTGAGGACACAGGTCTTTGACAATAACCAAAAGTATCCCCTGCCCAGCTCCATGGTCTTGTGAATGCCATCTTCAAATTCAAGCCCTTCCATAGATGTGACATGCTGCTAAAATAATCTAAAGTCTTGTTTTAACAGATGAAATTCTTGTTCTTTTTTTATCTCATCTTTATGGAAAGTCGGCTGTACAAACATGGCTGTAGTCTTGGGACATGTATTGATACAGTAAGTTTGTGAACTATGTTGATCCTCTGCAGTGAGCTAAATGCAATAAACCTAATGAAGCATCAACAGATAAAAGCAATGAGTCAATGGAGCATGTAAAATGGCCTCTCAACCCTCCAGTCCGATCCCGTCTGCTAGACTTCTTCAACAACCTTAAGTACACACTACATGTAGGTCTGCTTATAATGTTCATTACATGTTCTTAAATAGTTGGAAAATCATTTACATGTGTAGTAAGTAAATCTTATAGCAAGCAGGAGTGTACAATTACTGTAGAACTACTTTAATCTGCTTTAAACAAATACAAGGTACTGTACACTACATATATTTAAACATAAATGTCTACTTTGTAGCTACTACATTTAAGAAATTGCTCAAAACTGAACTGTTTTGAATCAATTCTAACTCATGTTCCATTTTTACAGCGCTTTGATCTAGCTAGGAATATGATTGGTGCGCTACATAATAACCTATTATTATCATTTAATATCTGCATAACTAAGTGAAGAAGGTAGATGACAATTTTACATGATGTATTATTGAACTATGTGCGCAAAGTTGCATCCTTTAGAAAACATACATGTATGCAAGGCTTCATACAACTAAACTTGTGGAAATGTCATCATTCTGCAGACATGTTAGAGTGACCATGAAAAAGAGTCTGAAGGTTCTTTTGTGCATATTGACGTATTGAATTATTTTTATGTCTTGAATTATTTTTATGTCGTATTTAAAATAAGCTTTAAAGTGGTGAGTATGTACAGGGGGTCTTCATGCAACGATAAGTTTTGAAGGGTAAAATGAAACTTGTCAGACTCCCAATTTTTGTTCTTCATCAATCAACAAACTTTGTCAATACAAACTTAAAGGGGGATTATTCTTCCTCTATGGACATTACCACTCAAAATTTCTCAAAAACGCTACAACCTTTAAATGAAATTTTCACAGGTTAGTTTCTTGTATAAATCTACATTTATATAGGATTAAAACAATAAAACGGTTCCAAAACCCAAATGCATACTTTGCCTTTAAATGTTTCAAATTAATAATAAATTATGTTGAAATATCAGCCCGCCTCTAGGCACCAGACTCAAGAGTTTTTGTCAATTTCTGAGAAAACTGTAATGCAATTTTGTATGAAAGTCCAAGGTTAATACATTATGAAGGCAAGCTCCAACGTCACTGTAGACCAAGTTAGTATTGATCGGGGCTTACTGGAATACTGGCCTACTTCCATTGTATCATCCATTTGCTCCTTGTCCTAATTTGCATACAATTTTAGAGCAAATTCTTAAACACTCAAAATTATGTATTTCTGTTGTAACAAAACTTTTGTTCATGTAACATGTACGCATCAGACAAATTTCAAATATGATGAGTGAGTGGTGTCATGAATATTATATGCTTTACAGTCAAATAATTTTGTACTATGGGAAAATAGGTTTGTGGATTTTTATTTAAGAACAAATAAATGTAAAAATTAGTGTGTTTAAATTTTCAGTTTAACAAAATGATGAAAGGAATTGTTTTTAAAAGAGGTCATGAAGAATGAAACCCACATACATACATACATAATGACAAATGGTTTAAATAATTAACATACAATATCCAAATATTTTACCTCTATATCATGCATGGTTTTAATGTACAAAAGAAAAAAGAGAGTCAAAAATAAAACCGCGTGACTAATCCTATTGTAACGTATGGGAAATCCCTCAGATGTCCAAATAAATCCAACAATCCGAATTAACAAGGTCGTTTGACAATAGTGAAAAATGTTCATTAAACAAATGGGATAACAAAACATTTTTCCTCGAAAGTATACACAAGTTGTTAGCAAGCCTTGTGGGACCCACTTGCTACACAACCATGTGAGTCATGGGAGTGCGGTGGGGTGACACCCATGGGTTTGCAGGCACTGAATGGCCAGTATGCACAACCCCACTGCATTCCAACCTACAGAAAAAACTCCCCCATGCATTATGTTTTCTTTGGACAATGCTTGCGCCCATTCCCTTTTGTTCATTTCGTTGACATTGTTGGTGTTCAACACTTGTGACTGTCCCTGAACTCTAACCAAAGGGGATAAGAGATAAGAGTGTGATGTAGGTTTTTCATGTAAATCACAAACATTTTGTGTAATTTTATTGTCTGTAAAGGTGTCCTGAAAGGTTGCACATTTTGTCCCATGTTCGTTGTTTAAACACATCATTGTCAAAGAAGAAAATACCCCATGGTGACTTCAAAACAAGGACTTAACGAGTAAACAATGCTAATTTTATCAGTTGGTCCATAAAAATTGTAAAAGTTTTATTGCCAATTACACAAGCACAGACGATGATATTATGTAAGTGACATATATTTACATGCAAACAGAGCATGTTCTGTGATTTAATAATGGTGTATGATGCAAATATTATACACTGCACTTTGAACAAGGGGAGGGTTGCTTAAGTAGACTTTGATCCATAACCGTCCATTATTCAGAGATTAAAATAAATACGTTTATCATTTCATAACTGCATAGTAGTCATCATAGGGGAAGATTTTGAATCATTTTGATATCTAAGGAAAAACAATCTTGTGGCATCACTCGGAAACCCCCTATTTTGCATTTGCATTTTGTACATGCACAGAGTTCACTCAAAAATAGTTTTCACAAAGCTAGTTGTCTCTCTGAAGCGCAAGCAATTTTGGATGATGAATCATTGACTCTATAGAATGTCTGTTTTAAAAATAAAAAAATACCTAATGATCATGTAGCTTGACAAATTTATTTTTGTTTCCCTTTTTTTGTTTTATCCATTGTTTAATGCCGATTCAGTGATATTTTTTTATGAAAACAAATTATGATGCAAACAAATTATGATGCAAATAAATTATGTCCCTTCTGTAATACGCACTGTGTGTTTAAAATAAAACACCTTTATTTGTAGAAGTTAAAGAGGACAATTGTCAAATTTGTGTTATTTGCCGGGTTTGGGCTGGTTTGGCTATGGTAGCCATAACATGACCAACATCAACATGTCATCTCTATTATAATTTATATTAACTTTGAAAAAAAAAAAAATTATAAAATTATTCTTTTTAAAAACAACTGGGAAAAAACATTACTCCATGAATGTTCTCTCACTTAGTACAATAATGTGATAAAAATGTCCTGCCCAAACAATAGAGTTGGTCAAAGTTGGGATTATCCCAACTGTAGTTGGAATCAGACAAACCATAGTTGGGCACAAATAAACTTGGGCATGTACATGTAGTTGGGGCACAACAGAAACATGACTATTCAAGAACATATATTTTCCAGATTTTTTGTCACAGAAAATCAATTGTTAATCCTTACCTTTTTGGACTCGGAATGTCCCAGGTTGGATAAAGATGGCGACTTCAAGGCTGATGGTTTTCCAGTGGGGGTGTTGTACCCAATCCATTCTTTACCGGGCGTCTTTTTTAGCTTTCTGGGTGCAGCTTTCTCTTCGACACGCCCATTCACCAAATTTGGTGATTCCTTGACGGGTGATAAAGTCACATCATCTATGTTCGTCCGTGGAATCTCTTCAATAGTTTCTTTAACTGATCTAGAGTATGATACCAGTTTGATTGGAGGCTCTTTTTCTTCCGAAGTCTCCTTAGTTTGGGATTTTGGCTGACGGAAGTTAGACGGGTAAGGAATAGTATCGACGGAAGTAGACTCCTGCTTTGGTTGTCGAAAGTTTGATGGATATGGGATGACATCATCGTAAGGGCCCTCTTCTTTGGGTGTCAAATCTGAGGTACTATGGTTTTCTTTTGTTTCTTTCTTTTGCCCAAGGATAATTGAGGAAACCGCTCCCGAAGGTATGCTCTCCGTGTCTTTGGTCTCCCCCTCTCTGGCAGATCTTAGGAGATTCTTTGAAGAGCTTGCTCTAGCTTCTTGTCTTGCAGCACGGACCCGTGAGTTATGCTCACTTAGTTGGTTATCCTTCGAGTTGTTGTCGGTGGAAAGACTGATGAGTGCACTAGCTGACATTTTCCCGGTGCCACGTTTTCTTCGCAGGGAAGACTGTCCATCGCCGACAACAATCGCTGTCTTAGGTTGGTCTGCTTGCTCAGCGTGATTTGTTGTACTGGAACTGTTTGAGGTTTCAACAGGCTTATTGCTTCCCGTCAATTCAGGTGAGATGTGATCAGTTTTGGGTTCTGATGGTGATATCTTTCTACTCAAGCCAGGGTCAGTGGTTGTTGGAGGCTTAGGTGCTTGTCGTTTGGTGGTGACAACATTGCTGGACACTGCAGCCACTTTAGAAGGTTCAGGAGGGTTAATTGGTTTGATCTCAGACTGTTTACTAGTGTTGCCTTGCAAGGAGTTAGATTGTTTAGTGGAAGTTGAACTTGAAACAGTGACTTTTGAGGGTGCTGGTACTGTAGTTGGTGATAGCCGGCTGGCCGAGTCTGATTTGCCAGTGAAGTGAACAGTTTGAGGTTGCGAGCTGAAGAGTTTTGTTCGGTCAAGAATCGCTGTAGGACTCCGAGGTGACCTTGGAGAACTATCTTCTGTATCACTGAGTTTACGAGACACCCTATTCAAATCGCCTACCGAAGCTGGTCGGCCAAATTTGTTCCGTAAATCGCTGACACTGTTTTTCCTAAGCCGGGGCTCTGGGACTTCTTCAGCCTCAGCAAATTTCAAATCAATCCCGTTGGCTTTGGCTGCACGTCGCGGACTTGCTGATCGAGACCGTTGCCTGATGCTATTTTCTGGTTCCTTTTTGGTTATAATAACAGATTCCCTGGGTTGAGTTTCTGTGATTTTGGGCGTAACATCATTGTGTACTGTTTGAAGCTCTGGTTGTTTTGTGACATTATTGCTTCCTTTGGCACTGTCAGTTTTAACAGCCGACATGGCCGATACCTTTCGTTTTCTATTTCCACCGTCATGTTTTAAGAAAGGATTATCAAACACAGATACAACATGTTCCTCATCTACACCATCTCGTGCCGCAATTGTCTTCTGTTTAGCCCCATCATGCTCATCAACGCCAACATGATTGATCACATTTTTCTCAGTAGAAACCACATGGTTGTGTTGTAAATTTCCTGCATTTTTTCGATTCTCATTTCTACTATTAGTACTATACATTGTTGACGACGCCGATGACCCACCACTTTTCAAATGTGCAGCAGCATTAGTATTTTCTTTCCCAGAAGATTCTACCTGTTCTGTCTCATCGAGACTTTGGGATTCACTTGATAATTTACTAACAGTTTTTGTTCCCCCAGAAATAATAATAACACTTTTGGGTACCATACCCATTCTTTTCCATGGGGGCAAGGCATCCAAACGCCGCTGTTCCTCCTCTTGCAACTTCCGTCTTTCGTCCTCCTTCTTTTTGTCCAGTTTTTGCTGGAGAGCAACCTTCCACTGCGGTATCACCGCACTGCTCATCTTGCCTGGTCTTTGAGTACTCGGAGTCGACGAGAAAACAAGGTGTCAACGTCTACTTTCAGGGTAGAAGAAAGAATAGTTTCACACTATTTCACTTCCCGTTCACACACCACACTCAGACTCCGCCATTCAAAATGTTATCATATCACGACAAATCGCTACAAAAAGTCGCCGGTAGATGGCTGGTAACCCACAATGTCATCTAAGCGGTAAAGCCGAGTACCCGCTTACCTGCACGACACGAACTAAGCAGTACCTTTTTAGTGACGTCATCATTACCTTGAATGACCTCGGCGCAATTTTGTCATTAAAACCGCATTTTCCCCAATGATTGATCTTTTTCAATAGATCATTCATTGATTTTGTTCATGTCTAATGCTGCTGCAATTCAGTCCATCCCTAACATAATTAATACTCATACTGCGGTTACTAAATTCAAACACAGTAACAATGTTTGGGTGGAATGTATGCAAGTTTTATTATTGCTAAATTAAAAAGTATAGGCCAAATCATAAAATGAACAATATTTTTTCAATTAAGGTGTTGATCTTCAATCATTGAAGGCTGCACTCAAAAGGAAGAAGAAGAAGCATAAGGTGGTAGGATGGATAAACCACTGCGTGCAAACTGGAAATTCCGGGTTTTTTTACCACCATACATTGCTGGATAATTTTAAATCATACCTTTTAAAAACTAATTTTAACTTGATGGAAAGATGTAAGTTATAATTGTGTGTGCTGTGTGTGGAGTAGTTGGTGGTTTTATGTCGTTGCTTTTGTTGAAATAAAATAAAATTAGGTCATACTTGTAAAATAATTGATCAAGGTAAGTGGTATATAGTGACTGTGGTACTTGGCATTATAATAAATCAGTAAAGGGGACTCAGTGCTTGTTTTCGTTTCTCCAAGTTATTTGCTAGGATGGTTTGAGATAATTTATAAAAATTTATTTAGATACAATTACAACGAAACGTTTTAGAAGAAAGAAATAACAATGTAGAACAAATTTCTGTAGCTATCTACATTTTTTATACATTTTATTCTTAGGAAATGTGATTTTAAATTTAAAATACCGGATTTATTTTTGATTTTTTTCCCCAACAAATATAGGGATTTGACGGGAACAAATTGTATCTAACTTCAAAAATATTATTTTACTTCAGTCGAATGTAAAGCAAGGCATGGAGCTACCTCCATGAGCAAGGATACTACCAGTCTTTTGGTTTCGAAGAAATTAATTGTGTCCCAAATTTGCGTCCGATCTCCTTTTTGTGGTAACGGCCTCGTGATAGAGGGCGCCCGGTCAATACAACGAATGTGGTACGGTGCGGTTGTTTATACATTTACACGTGTGTTATTATGTGGACCGGCGGGCGGCGGCCAGACCCATTCTTTACCTCATCCATATTCATGTCACCGACGTCCATGACAACACCACCTGTTCGGCTTAGCAACACGGACGCGTTGTTGGATCACTTGATGGTAGTGTATTGTGTGTATAATTATTATAAACTAACTAGCGCGCTATCACATGCATGCAATACTTGGATGCGGCATGAAAAACACAACTTCATTTCTGTAACAAAATAATCACCAAATCATACCATTTAAATTAAAAAAAAAAATCAAAAATGATGGCAACACGTACTAGGACACAAATGCCAGTGGCAACAGCCACGGTAGGTCCTGCAAATTGGCGAGAAGCAACAATTAAGGAAATCAAAGTTTCCCAGTCTACTGTGGAACGGAGCGACAAAGGACTCGATCTTGGCCGGAGCATAGATCCACTTCCTGCCCTTCGAGACAACTGCGCACAGCAGAGCAACACCGTGGTGCATTCCTACGTCCGAGAAACCAGGGCCGTCCTCGTGAAACTCAGAGAATGTTTCTTGGAGACCAATGAAGAAATCAAGAGCCTCATTCGTGGCAAGGAAGCGCTGGAGAAAAAACTGGAACACATCCGGAAGGACATAAATCTGAATAAAATGAATGTTGAGATTCGCTGCACTCGACCTGCAAGAGAAAGGGTGAGGATGGGTGTGGTTTTACTTCTGATTTGCAGTTTCCTATCTTTGTTAAAACCTTTTCCCTATTCTTAAATTCACAGAGGACATATGTTGCCTAATTGATACATGAAATAGTCCCCCAAGTTATGTCTTCCTCCGCTTGCCCACTCCCAAAATCAAAATGTCTGGTTTCGCCACTGTGCCTCACCTAGCTAAATCATAACCATAGGACTATCACAGTATTAGTTTACTCCAAACCTTTGTAATTTCATTTATACAAATTAATTTTAAATAAAACATTGCCTTTTGAAAAAGCAACTTGGACCTTTTTGGATGTGAAAACATTTGACATAATTAACCTAATAGTAATACATGTACATAAATGTGACGTTGCTTTGTTGACGACATTCTGCTCAAACAACATTACTACAAACAACATTCAATCATCACTGCATTTGTTTACAAATCATTTGTTTGGATCTTCATCTACTGACATTTCCTCAACATCTTCCAAATCATAGTTAACTTAATTTTAGTTGTAAAAAGGTTTGCATGTAATTTAACTTTCAGCACAATTTGTTACCTCCACAGTACAGTAACAGTAGTGTCATATTTTTCCAAATTTTTTTATATTTAAAAGCCTCATAAATGAAAGAGATTGATTTTTCAAAGAATGCCAATAAGAAAAACAATCTCTAATGATGAAAAGGTAGATTAGAAAACAATGAAAGGATTAGGAACAATTTTGTATGAGTTTTGAAAACTCTATTATTTACAAAAATGTTCAATTCTTGTAAAGCTTTTTGAGTTATTTTAATCTCCAAGACATTTTTTCTTATTGAATTGAAATTCCACCATTACAAATTCCTTCTAAGTTAAGCCTAGTTTTTATTTTACAGAAATTCCAGGTTGCCTTCACCAACTATTCCTCTTAAATTTTACGACTCAAAACAAAACAGGCTAAATAAATGATCTGCCAGCCAGCAGATATTAAATATTCATGGACAATCTGGATAAATAATCCAATGTTTACTTGAGACATTGTGTGGTTTAATATGGACGCCTGGCCTTCAGCACCTAGCAACATGGCAATCCTATAGCTTTGTTTATTTGAGTCCGCGTTCCTTTTTGTATTTCTTATTCCATTAGATTTTTTTTTTTTAAGCTTGTCTTTCAAAATAGCTTGGAAAATTAAATATTTCCTATCCTTCATTTTGTAAAATTAATTCTAAATGGTCAATTTATACAAAATTGTTCCTAATCCTTTCATTGTTTTCTAATCTACCTTTTCATCATTAGAGATTGTTTTTCTTATTGGCATTCTTTGAAAAATCAATCTCTTTCATTGACCATTTAGAAATTAAACTAGAGTTTCTGGCAAAACCAAACATGTTCATTGGGGGGGGGGGGGCAAGTGGGGGCAGAGGCATATTTGGGAGCTATTTAATGTATGAAACCATTTGTGCATTATCATTTTGCACTTCCACTAAAAAATCTCAAGTAAAAGAAACTTTGAAGGGGCACCAAGGTCAAGACCAGGGCAACAGAGGCAGCGGCCTCCCTGTAAATGTAATTCCAGGCCTGTTAACAAAAAGAAATCTCAACAGAAATGTTTCCTTTTCAACCAGAATGACAAAATCTTTTTGAAATTTCAAAATAACAAGTAAATGAGAAAGAACATTAAGTTACACAGATAGCAACCCTTGCCTAAACCCATCAAATAAATTTTCTCTTCTCAAAAGTTATCCAGATGTTGTAGATTAATTAATCGCAAAGTATTTGACTTTTTATCAATGAGAGCAGAGGTAATCATAGTTCAGAGAGATTTCAACAATGTGTTCAAGATAACTCAATCACTATAAGTAGATCAAAGTGCACTGAGGGGGCAGTCTTCCTTGTCTGTCATTCTTACATTATAATTATGAGTATAATTTTAAAGTTGTTTAAATGCTGTTTCTGTGATTGACTTTTTCCCCCCATAAACTCAATTTTCAAGCAAAGCTTTTACTTTTGGAAAACCTATGGAATTTGGCCTTTTATGTCAAAAATCGATTTTATCATCCTAATTATTTCTATAATTCTATGGGAGCTTTTATGCCCCCAAATTTGTAAATTTAATTAACACTCATTGTTTTGTTAATTAGGAGCGCGATGGAGCAGACACTCTTATGGATCGAGAACTCCGTCATCTGTACCAACTAAAGAGAGCTCTAGAAGCCCAGTTAAGATCAGTTCAAAAACAACTACAGGTATGGATATAATTTGATTTCATGATTTACCCTTTATGATGCCCTTCCCCCAAACTCCCTTTGTTGCATTTTACAGTATCTGTTAACAATCTCGCAGATTAAATGGTATTATAACTGACAGGATATATTTTTTGGACAACACAAAGACATGCATTGTTGCAATCAAAACCAGCTGAAGCTGTGATTTAAAAAAATGACCTCCCTGACCAGGGTCATAACTAAGGAATGGCACGAGGGGCATGTGCCCCAACCCACCCTCCCGAGTGCACCAATTTGAAATCTGGAAATTTTTAGATTACAAGTTATTACTAGAGTAAAATGTTACATGATATAAGCTTTAGTGTGATAACTTCAATTATTTTAAACTTTTTCCATTTGCACACAGATGATGTATTTGTTTTGACACTCATGTCAAATTATCTCATAAAAATAGTAAATGACACAACAAGAACGCTGACAAAGGGCTTGTTTAAGAGAAATGCAAACTACAATTTTAATTAGTCAGAAGTGCCCCCGAAAGTTTTACTCTTATTTTGGCGCTGTCCCTGACTACCTCGCTCATTGTTCTATTTGTTAAATGACAGATTCTCGACCAAGTACGCAAGCGGCTGAATGCTGTGATTCAAGAACGCAACCGGGTCCTTGACCTCGTCTGCCATGCCGTCTCCTCAGTAACCAACGGCCGCGCATCCCGCAACAATGGCCGCCTCTCCCGCCAAGAGAAGAGCATGCCGATGACTTTCGGCGCAAACAGCCTTGGCTACACACGCCAGATAGACCTCAACATGAATGGTAGCAATGGTCGCTTAAGCAAGCTGGACGACGAAGAGCAATCTGATGAGCTACCTATTGACCCTCTAGGTCCGTACACCCCAGAAGCCTCTGCAGCTATTGATCAGGCACGGGAAGCTCGGAACCGGTCTGTGAGGCTTAGACGAGAAATACGGGATGCTATCGAGAATACTGAACGTCTTGTGGAGACGGCACACAAGGCTGTCAACAGTGGCATGAATAAGAAGGTGGCTGAGACCATCACACTTAGGGTGAGAATATTGATTTGTTATTTTACCCTTACATAGTTGATTGATAAACACTGTGTTATATGGGCGGTCGGGTTGGTGTAGTGGTATCTTTCCTTGCTCCACCTCTAGGACCCTGGTTAGAATCCCTCTGGTGCACTAAGGGATTGAGTTTTCAGTCACTACCAGTACCTGGCTGCGTTGGTTTTCCCTGGAATAATTCTCTGGGGTTTTCTTCCCACATCTAAAATTGAGAGAAATTGAGTTAGCTGATTGCAAACTGCTTAACAACCAAAAGGACCTATGGTGTAAATGCAAAAGAAGTTAATGGCCCGACATTTCGACCCTAGCAGAGTCTTTCTCGAAGGCTAAATGAGAGAAGACTCGCATCTAAAGTTGAAACTTCCTTCCTTGTCTTCTCTTCATGGGGTTCTTCGCTAGAATAGTGACCAAGTTCGCTCTTCGAGAATCCTTGGCTTCACAACAAAAATTAATAAATAAAACATAAAATAAAATACTCAGTCCTTTCCAAGGCGTACACCAATAAAAATACAAAGGCTACCCTGTTAGGATCCTCCGCACTCTTGAGCAGGGCCCTTAATTTCGAAAGTACTTCAGATGTAAATTTTTCTCGGAGGATTGGTACTTGTAGGAACTTCTCAGTGAGCTTTCAGACTGGAAATTTTGTTTTATCGCAAAGTACTAATCCTGTACTTTGTTTTTAATTATAGCAACACTTGACGGTAGCAGCTGGTGAGAACCGTCATGCCATCCATCGTTCTCAGCGTTGGTATGATTCCACAGATAGAGCTCGTTACTACACTGTAGGCCCAGAGATGCAATCAGATCTCGAGATGAGAGAAAGACTAGACAGGCCGCTAGTCCGTGTGTATCAACGTCATCCAGGAACCAATCTGC
Organism: Leptasterias polaris; assembly: GCA_037783415.1. Classification (NCBI taxonomy): domain Eukaryota; kingdom Metazoa; phylum Echinodermata; class Asteroidea; order Forcipulatida; family Asteriidae; genus Leptasterias; species Leptasterias polaris. The sequence goes on from JAZGTN010000089.1 coordinate 1,905,374, forward strand.
CTGAGGCTCAAGATATCATCAGAGTAAGTCAAGATCCCCTGAAACTGAATGTATAAGATTCAATGATAAAGCCGAGATATTTCATACAGAAGAAAATTTTCTGTTTAAGGCTAATCATACTGCCACTATATTTGTACTGTTCCTGTTCGCAATCAGTCATGAGTACCGATTCTCATAAAAATATATCAAAAAGGAGCCAGAAATGTTTTATCTTCTCGAACCAATGAGAAATTTCAGACTTATATCTGAGTTCAGACTTTTTCAAGTCTGCCTGGTAAACAAACAATTTTGTATTTTTCTCCAAATAAAATATCTCATCTACTTCTCCTAAAACTCCTTTGAATTTATAACTCCAGGGGTTATCGAAAAGTAGAAATGCCATCATTACAATGTTCCTCCTAAGATCTGGATCCCAGTTTCAGAATTTTTTGTCAGCGCTGACTCTCATCCCTGTAGTGATATTAAATTACTTCACCAATCAAAATGTCAAAGTATACTAGGTTTAAAACAGATATCAAATAACAAACCACAAGGGAAACTGACTAGGTAAATTTTAATGATTTTGGGTTGAACAAGGAAAAATTGACTAGAGCGGGATTTGAACCAACGACCTCCGGATTGACGTGCCGGCGCTCTACCAACTGAGCTATCTAGCCCTATGTTGGCGGTCTCCCTATATAGGTTTAAAACAATAACAAATAAAACACATAAAAAGAAGTACAACTTGGAATGACAAATTTAAAAGCAAACAAGAAATACAACGGAAATAAAGACTAGTTATAACTAAAATGAATTAAAAACACAGTATGATCTCACCTTTAATGCTATTATTTGTTTCCTTCATCATTCCAGTGAAAGAATGACTTATTATTGATCAATCCTCTTTTGTCTGTTACTCTAGGGTGCTGCTGGGCTGGATCAGTCTCTCTTGACGACAAGTCGTAATATCGCGATGCTCCAGATGGGACAGAATCGCCTCCAGCATGACATCAGACATAAGAAGGCTGCTTCAAGTGTAGATTCATCTATAGTTAGAATGAGACGACGTCTTGCCAATCATCGCTGGGTGATGGGAAGTGTTTAAAATCAATACATAAAGTCTACTATTGACATGGTGGCCTCTTAAAACAAACAAAAAGGGCATGAACATATATACAATCATAAAAAATGTAAAAGTTGTGGAAATTGTAAAAACAAATTACACAGCAAAGGGGTACAGTGGTTTTTTCATTTGACCTTTCAAAACCAACATAACAATTTCTTCATAAAAGGCATTTCTTAATGAATAAATAAAAAAAGAAGGAAAATCACTTTTTCTATGGTTTGTTCTCATTCATGGATACAGTATTTGAATGAAATACCTTTGGGGGAAAAAGCCAGTACAGCAAGTTTTTGCGTACGTCCATCATAGTTTACCTTACCTTTGGGGGGAAAAGCAGTACAGGAAGTTTCCCTTATAAATTCTATGCTACTAATTGTTTGTTTTGAGTTATGACTGCAGTATTAATAAATACATTGGATCATATTCCATGGAATTATCCCCGTAAAACAAAAGTGGTAAAGTTCAATTTTATCCGCAACTGTAAACTAAACATTTCACTGTTGAGAAATAACTTTAAACTACAGTCGAATAACATAATATATTCATAAAGTGGACACAAGTTCCTTTGAGTTCTTTCAAATTAGCATAATTTGCCCACTTAATATTGTATCTTGAAGTATTAATTCTAGATTCAAGTTATCACAAAGATAGAAAAACAAGTTCTTGGTATAATTTTATGCAATATTTAATATGAAACATTCTAATTATGCAAGAACATTTTTTTAATCACGTGTAAGTAATTCACATAATTTTTCTTTTTTAACACTATGCAGTGGAAACACGTAGAATGTTTCCACCAAATAAACAATGTTTTAACATTGTGTTTTTGCCAAATACTTTAAAATTTGATTTATTCCGTCCATTTTTAGTCCAAGTATACTTTGTCATTTTTAGAAGAAAGAGGAGTATAATTTTGAGGAATCAAACATAAAAAATCATAAAATTTGAGTAGTTTTTATAAAAAAAATTCTATGTCAACTTAAGTGTGCTCCAACCAATGGTGCAGTAAAACTATATTAACTGCAAAACTGATGTGATTTTGAGAGCAAAATATTTTTGCATTCAACCAAATGTGTACATTTTAACTTTGAAACTTTTGTATATATATGTTGCTAATTTCAAATAATGTTAACGATGTAAATATGTATTGAAATGTTGTGAAAGCTTTAAAGGTATTATAAGGTATAGTGTATTTAATTTTACAGGATTGGTAAGGATAACAAACATCATTGTTTAAATTTAGTATGAAAGCTTACTCATTCGAAGTTCATACAAGAACCATTTTTGTGTGTGAAATATTTCCCTTGGAAATGAAATCATATTCAAGAAAACTATCTGAAAATCTAAAAAAAATGCAGAAGCTGATTTCGGTTGTTACAACCAAAATTAAGGACAAAATTAATTGTGTTTACATGCTGAAAATTTTGCATGGTTTTTCACCTTATTCTCCTGACTCCCCCCGACTCCCAAAACGGATAAAGCCCACATTTTCACAGGTTTGTTATTTCATGTATATGGTTGATCACACAAAACATAAACACTGTCTGTGACTATTGTGTCAGCTCTACCAATCCTGTATTTAACCTTTAGGAGATGAATACTCAATTGGCCCCAAATCTTAATATTTCATTCATTATGTTACCATTAGTGCTACAGGGTTGTTTACTTGTAAGTCAAGTTCAAGTATATCACAGTTTCAAAGACTGTTTAACGTGAAATGGATCAAGAACAAATGCAGTGGTTTTGTTATATTATTTCATTCTTTTTATACATTGTCTTCATTTTGAAATGAATTTTGTGTTTGTTTTTATTCTGGCATTGCATTTATGATGCATTCTGCATGTGTAAAAGAATCTCTTTGTCTTTATTTTTGCATAATACTTTTACATTTGAACCCCGCCTACTTTTTGTATGCACAAATAATTTCACAACGGTTTGTAGTTTGTGCAAACACTTCACTCTGAGCATGAATTCAGAATAAATATAGTAAAATACCACAAGTGTTGACTGTCTTTTGTTTTGGTTTCAGAACACAGTGTTGTAATCTAGATATAATTTGGTGCGTGTACCAGCTAAGCTATCTAGCCCTTATGTTGGCAGTTTGCCTATTTTGTCAATATCTTTGTTCAGGGGGTGCCAGTCAGAAGCCATTCAACCTGTAACTGCGGTATTGCCAGGGATCACATCCAAGTTTAAGCATGATACAAATTTGGTTCATGGTCTCATCATCTTATACATCCTTCATTAATAGCATTTATTAACTTATTTGAGAGTTCACAATGTACATTGTACAATATCATGTCCGCAGGTAATGCTCAAGATTATCAGATAAAAACATTAAATTTTTTTAAGCAGCTCTTCAATCAAATTCAGTCTTGTGATGCACTCATTTTCGTATAGATAAAATGAAAGTGGACAAGTTATATTATACTGTTCCAGTGCGAATTTTTCAACATCCAGAACCATCTAATGATAGTCGCATTTTAAATATATGGATCCATACATTTTCTGGTGGGAAATGTTTTTAGTTCATTCCTGAATTTCTATGATATTCAATCAACAAGGCATTGAAATTGACATTTTGACTGACACAAAAATTCCTATTCAGAATGTACAGACCCAATTGTTCTTAATATCCAATGTCGTCACACTTCAAATTTCGCTCTTGAAGACTGTCTTATAAAATGACAATTCAACCAATTGTTTCTGCCACTTATATAAGAACTCTATCCATTGGAAAATGAGTGCATCACAAAACTGAATTTGACCTTGGAGCCCCTCTTTAGATTGTCTCTGAGTGATGTACTAGTTGGTAGGCGTCGCTAATACACTTATCTTTCATAAAAGAATGAACATAAAACAGAGAAACATAAATAATGTCTGGACAACAATTCTTGAAGTGTCCCACTAGAATTACAACCATCTCATCATAGTTACATTAGGCAGTGGTACAAATTTAAAAGGCCACTACCTGCATCTAATTCTAAAATACCCACATTAATTCTCCAACTCCCCCCCCCCCCCTCAAATTATTTTAATAGTTTCTGTGCTACCAAAGGTCCCCCTAACAAAACTTCTGGAAACCATCTTTTCTTAAATCCCTTAACATCAACATTTTTAGAATCTAGACTAATTACGGAGGCATGTCCACTTACAAAAATTTGTACACTTACATGTTTGCAAATTGGAGGTTTATACATCTAATTTGTTATATTCAAGACATATACATGGGTTTTAAGATGATGTGACAACGACTTTTTAAAAACTTGTGGAGGGGCTCAAGACCAAAACCCAATTCTATTAATTTACTTAATATCCTCAATATCAAAATGCTAAGCACGTTTACTTTCTTAAGCAAAAAGTTGCGGGAACCATCCCATGTACTAGTATACATCTCATAAGATTTTAACTGGTATACCGTTTTTGCTAAGCAATTTTTACTGTCCTCTGTGAAAATGTGTAAGCTAAGCAGCTCTGCAGTAGGGTTTTAGGGCGAAACTAAATGCTATTTATTTGTAAAGAGAAACATGACCAGCAACAACAAGTACCAAGCAAAAGGCCATGTAGTGTATAATAGTTTTGACTGGTCCCACATTTATTTTTGCTCATCAAAACACTATGGCTAAGGCATGACAAAGGTCTTTTGAATAAACCTAACATTTCCAAATCCACCAAAACTCTCAGGTAGTTGTCTGACTTTGTAGGAAAAGCACTGCTAGGTCAAACCGATGCTTATCACTGGACCTGACATAGCAATCTTATCACAGACCAAATATTTGGATGGAGTTACAATAGACCGATATCATTGTGTGGCCATCTTTGTTGGGTTCCCTGCCCACACAGTGTTAATAACAGGTCTTCTTGTATAGGGATCAGACTATTTTTTCCGTCCAGCCTCAGTTTGGTTTCCAAGGGGATGAATATCAGAAAAGCAATAATGGCCACACCATAGTAATGGTCTATTGACACCTTGCACCATGCGGAACGCACCTCCACACAATTGTCGTCGTTTAGGGAGTCACCTCCTATGTGTACATTTGGACTCTCAACATGGCAGACATGGCAGACAGGGTAGGAGTGTAAGTGCGCTGTGCGACGTGAAATGGGGAGAATTTTGGAGGATTCGGGAGCTTCTCTAGCCAAAAACACTGGGGGTTAGGGTTTTAAGGAATGCAAAACGCAAACCTGACACAACATTACATCCAAATGTATGTACAAGTGGGATTCAACTACTGCAATCTACAACTACCTTATTGTATGCTTTCAATTAACTGAAAGCTCAAATATTTGTACATATATATTGTTTTTGCACTGGCATTTATGAATATTGGATCCATTATAGGAATGTTTTGTTATTTATACATTTTTCAATAAATGTAATTAACAGAGAAAACAAATATAGTCTACTCTACAAAATTGAGTCTCTCCTGTGTATAGTAATATGATGTATCATGTTATGAAAATGTTGAATTTTGTTTAATGAATATCACATCTCCCAAAACTGCTCTGTGTGTTATTCTTTAAAACTGAAAATATACCAAGTTATATAATTTCCCAAAGAGAAAAATAACCCAAAATTCAGCATCTTTGTCTTTATCAAGTCCGGAAGACTTTTATATGCAATTGAAAAAATATAAACCAGTTAAATTTTTGCCCAAATCAGCTGATTGCTGGGTTTTTATTTTTAAAGTTATTTTTAACACTGTGTTAACTGGATGTTTAACCAATTCAAACGTTTGTTGTGAAAAATGTCCAGGAAAACTTTTGCATGCTTGAATAAGTCAGTGTCAAACAACCAACCCACAAAGTTTAGATGAATTGTGAGTTTACATTCTATAACAACCACATATTTAAAAGATATATTACAAACATAATCAGTATGTGCAATTTAAATGACTAACACCAAGTGTCTCATTCTCAGGCATGCAACTGCAGTTTGTAAAAAAAAAATATAAAAAAATGCCGAGTATAGAAAGACTACACTGTGTTTTAAATTTTCAATGGTGAAGCTGAAAAACCAAAAAACAATGAAATCAGCTCATCAGCTAAAGAGTTGCATGCCTGCATTGTTTAGTTGAGGAAAAATATCTGAAATATAATCTTGTTACTTAGTAACTATCAGAAACATAACACAGATAAATTGTTAAAAGATCTCAAATTTACTTGAAAGGCCCGATACTTCATGAATTTGCCTCCATTGCCCCTGGTGGCCTTGGTGCCCCTTGAAATGTTCCAATAGAAATTTACAATTTCCTCATAGAGGTGCCATTTACCAAGGAGACGACGCCTTGATGCCCTTGCCCTTTCAAAAATGAAGCATCAGGCCTGTTCTTGACCTCAACAAAGAATGTTTGTTAAATATTTCGAGTGGGATTATGAAATATGGTACATTTACAAACTGTGCATTCTGTCTACATCCATTTTATATTAAACTGATGCAGAAGAAAGACCATAGACTTCATAACACACAAAATAAATCGTTGAATCTTGAAAAAAAATCTTGATGTTATTCTTAAATCGTCCAGTTGTAGAATTTCAATCTCATTCAAAATCAGACTGAAAAACATGCATTCACAAGACCAATTTTGAGAAATTTGGTGTGGCAGACAAAGAAAAAGAGATGTACTCTGGAACCAAGACTTCCTACTGTATTGACAACCTGTCAGAGCAGAAGTACTGCACCAGCCTAAGAAATTAACACTAGGGCCCCGACTGATCTGGTGGCTATGGCTGTTGCTAAGGGCATGCTTCAACACATGTTGACAAGGTGATCCAGCCATAGCCGTGTCAGCGGCTGCCAATTCGAACAAGCCATAAATCACAATAACAGATGAGGGAATTAAAAAGTATGGTACCCAGACCACATCACTGATGATATATATGTCTCTTGATTTCAGGATCCTTGTCAGCACACTCAATTTGGAGGTGATATTACTGAATAAATGTAAAATTTTGTAAGGAAAAAAACAAAACAAAAACGGCGCCACAATGCTGGTAAAACTCAGTGGTTTTATGATCCTTAAAATGTATATAAATCATTAATTATTACACTTTTATATAAGTTTTTAACATTTTCACCTTCAACTACTAAGACAATTGGATGAACCAACATGACCTATAAATGTGTTACCTTTGGTTTCTGTAAAGAATATCCAGTTTCCCTAACATAGGAAAGTCAAGAAGATGCCTCCGGTCTGACATTTTATTGCTTTCATTGCCCAGCTCTTTGGCTTGGAGTCCCTTCAAAATGTTATTCTTTCTAACCCTACTACTGCCCATAAAATTTTCTATTGAGTTGACCAACCATATAACCATTCAATTGGATGAGTTGTGTATGGTTGAACTGCACACTGTGTAGATGCAGTCACGAGTCACCATATGATATCACATTGCAGGCTAGCAAAGTTATGTCATTCAAAACCACGTTGGATGATATTGACTGGTCAGACAGTAGGAGGGTTAAGAAAAAACACTATTGCGAAAAAGAAAAAAATGGCAGTTAATAGCCTTGCCCTCTCAGTGAAGAGTTCCCAGGCCTGGGGTGGACAATAGGCTTCCGGTTCAACCACTTTACAAACCCCATCTAGAATTTACTTTCATCAAAACGGCCAACTTAAAATGCAATAAATGAAACACATATTTATATAATAATAATAATAACGATATAAAAGGGATCACAGAACATAATAATAGACATTTTTATACACAGTACCACTTATAACAAACATATTCTTACATCACTCCGATCTGCTCCTTTGAAGTCGACTCTGAGAGTTCGAATCGGACCCCAAATTATCTGGAGTTTCTAAGCAGGAAAAATTCTTCAAGTTAAAACTTGAGTCCAATTTCATAGAGCTGCTTAAGTTGAAAAAGTAGCTAAGCATAACAAAACTATGCTTACCAGATTAAGGTTACCAACCACCAATAATACTGTAGCATCTGTGACTGGTAGCCTGCTCATTTTTGCTTAGCAGAAGATTTTAAAGCAATATTTCCAGCTTAAGCAGCTCTGTGAAGTTTGGCCCTGGTTGGTAAACTGTACTGGGCAATCTCTTGAATGCTTTGCTGAAGGTAGCAGATGAGTTTTATTTCAAAAAGAAAATTTCATTTTACCTGTATCTTTGAAGTCAGTTCTTAAACTGTTTGAATTTCGTCCCTCGTAAAACAAATCCTTAAATGTCAGAATTTGAAACCAATCAAATCAGAACCCAATCACTGTGCAGCCATTTTTTGGGTCTCCCATTCAACTCAATGTAATCAAAACTGAGGCTGGCTGGGAGAGTAGTCTGGTACCCCTTTTGCAAGTTCTGAGAATCAGTTTTTATGATAGCATATGCATACGGGGAACATGACAATCACCCACAATGACCAGATCTGCCTTAGAAAATCAAACAGCCTCTCAGAAACACAAACAGAAAGAAAGTTCTTTCCTGATAATCTGTTTGTTGTTTTTTTTTCAATCCACAAACGCTGCTACCACTCTGGTGCCATGCATTGTTAACGTGTACTTTAAGAATTGTTCATATTCATTAAGTAACTTTCATGCTTTACAAAATTGAATTATTATTGTTATTAATCCCAATCCTAACATCAAAACATTGCCCAACTAAATCCATCCCCCCTCTCTAATGAATGAAATGTTTCCTTCCACTGCCCAGCAGTAGCTCCAGTTTGGAAGACATTTTTCCTGCTTAGTAACTCACAAATTTGGAGGAGAAGTTGAAGAAAGGTTAGATTCTAGCAGAGATGAGACCAGTGCTAGTAAGCGTTAGCATGGACAGCCTTCCTTATTCTGTGGCTGGTCTGTATTGAGTTGGTTACCTCTAGGTGCTGCTGGCTTATGTTGCACACCCGACTCTGCTGCATTCAAATCCAAACTGTCACAGAGAAAAAAAAACAAAAAAACCAATCAGAATCATGACATTTAACTGGTTAACTGTTTAACCCTCAAAACATGTTGAAAATTTCTTTAATGACAAACTATTAGATTTTTTTTTTTGGGGGGGGGGGATTTTGTTAAAAAATATATCGCCTAACATCACAAGGCAAAACGGCCACTTCAATGTTTTGGCTTAACTTGACTGATTTGGGCTTCCTACCCAAATAAAATGTCACCAGGGGCACATTGCCACCTACTCCTGGGGCTGAAATAGGGATACCCCTTTCACAGTTCGTAAGGATGTAGGCATGTAGGCATCATCCACTAGGAAGGAGCCTGGCTGGTAGAGCAGAATGCACTACATTCCCAATAAAAAAAGGCCTTCAGTTTTAATGTGAACAGGCCTGCAAATAAACGGAAGCCATAAAGGCCATGGCCTCTGTTGCCCTTGTTTCAGCCTTGGTGCCCCTTCAAAAATTTCTCATAGACTTAAAGATTTTCTAATGGAAGTGTCCTTTGCAAAATGCAAAACGACCTTGCCCTTTCAAAGATGAAATTCCAGGCCTCCATGTATATTACCGACAAGATTTTAAATATCTGTTCATATCCTAGATATGATACAATGTGATTTCTAATTGTTGGCTAGCTTAGGAAAGTAGGGAGAGATTTTGGAACGCTAGGTCGCAGCAAACTCACCAGGTAAATTTCCATTGTTTACATAGTTCTGAGCATGCACACATTAGCAAGAACAATGGATTTACCCGGTAAGTCTGCTGCCACCTATTGTCTCAAAGTCCTCCCACGGTAACTTTTAGAGCTATCTAAATGTAGCAGTGAAACAGTACTTTGTCGGAAGTAACACTACAGGTTTGAATCTCATTAAAGTAAATAAATGAAAACCACTGTAGATGGTTATAAAGAAAGATGCATGCACTACACCAAGAAATCCAACTCATTAACCAGGAGATAAAATGGGATAAAGACTGAATCACAATCTACTGATCTTACCTTCCATCCTGAATGTTTTGATAAATTTTCTTTGCTGTGTCCAGGAATGCTTCTTCAACATGCTCCCCCCTGCAAAAAACAAAACAAAACACACATTAATTTCTGCAGACACAAATATCAGAAGAAACTAATTGAATCAAGTGAGGTTTGCTCAGACACCATGAGCCAATTTCACAGCACTGCTTAACGGTAAACACATTTTTGTGCAAACTATAGCAGACAAATTTGCTTAAGCGTAACCGTATTTCACAGGTTAGCAAGAAAATAAGGCGGCCAGCTTGCGTGTTCACCATGGATTTGCAATATTACGTCATTCATTTTCATACAATAAGCACCGAAAGGTTGTTAGCTCTATGAAATAGACCCTTCCCATGAAATATTTAAATTGCACATCACGCGTGCGCACTTACACTGCTGGTTGGCAAAATGATGGAACATTGCCCCTTTTTGTGTGGGGCTGATGGTGGCGTGACGCAGACGCGCTTGTGCGTCTACTTAGTGCACAACTCTATGGCGTTTGCCAACCAGCAGGGTCTGTACGCATGCGTGAATGTAATTAGCATATTTCATGGGAAGGGTCCATTGGGCCCATGTCAATTTTACACACTAATGGGCTTTTAGAGTCTCAAAGGCTGAACAAAAAAGCTATACGTACGTCTTTGCACTTGCTTCTAGAAATAAAAGACCATTTTCCTCTGCAAATTGTTTGGCTTCTTCATACGTCACGTCTCTCTGGGCTTCGAGGTCACACTTATTACCAATCAGGAAGATTACCTTCAAAATCACAAAATAATAATTAGTGAAATTATTTGATATACATCAAAATGATTAGGTGACTCATAACAGGGGTACAATCTCTCTTAGTGAAAATGAGTTACCAGCCAAACAACCATGTAAATTCACTACGCATGACTGGTTCCGCGACAAACATTACTCAACAAATAAACTTGTTAAAACAGATTGCACAGATCACTGGTCATGGTCGATTCCGGGCAAACATATTCCTGGATCCTGATGGGGTTATTTGATAGTACAGCGTTTGAGTGTGGAGCTGCCCTCCAGAATTGTTCACAGTTGCTCTAATGGAACAGTCCCTGAAGGAGCATGAGAGACTGGCCACATGATGGCTGATTGACACCAATTGTAATATTTAATCATAGTTCAATCTAAGACCTACATGTACGCATGACTTGTTAAACAATATTTTCTGTTTAACAACTAAATAACACATTGTACCTTAACTTCTATTAATTGAGGGCGCTCTTGCTCTTACGAGAATTAATTTATGTCAATTAGCAAATTGAAATTCTTTGTACAGCATAAAACAAAAATCTAATTCATTTAAATGGTTCTTTCAAACAGACCAAGTAAGGCAATAGGCCGTGTCTGAATTAATGGCTACAGCTGCGGCTAGATTTCTGCGGAGAAGTATAGGATGTCTTTAGCAACAGCCGTAGCCGTAGCCGTAGCTGTAGCCACATATTCGGATACGACCACAGTGAATAGAGAGGGGAAGGTTTTCTGATGGGAAACTCACTGTATTTGGGTTTGTTAGATTTCTAGCATCTGTAAGCCAGCTACTAAGATGGTTATATGTACTCCGCCTTGTGATGTCATACACCATCAGAGCTCCTGCTGCTCCTCGGTAGTAACTCCTTGTTACTGCCCTGTAAGCACAAAGATAAACATCATGTCAGGCAAGGGTATACATTCTCAACTCATACTTTACTGAGACAATGGCGACATTTACCTCCATGCCACTGGCCACCATGCCCCTGGTCCACAATGCCCTTGGCGTCCATGCCCCTGGCTCCCAAACACTTGGCCTCCATGTCCCTGGCTCCTAAGCCCTGGCTCCTAAGCCCGTTGCCACCATGCCCTGGCCTTCATGCCCCTGGTCCATATGCCCCATGCCCAGATGCCCCTGGCCACAATGCCTTTGGCGTCCATGCCCCTGGCCTCCATGCCCCTGGATCCCAGACCCTTGGCGTCCATGCCCCTGGCTCCCAAGCCCTTTGCCACCATGCCCCTGGCCCATATGCCCCTGGCCCCCATGCCCCTGGCCTCCACCCCCCACTGTCGGCCATGCAGTAACATCCACCATGGATTTGAATAATAGATAATCTATGCAAGCCTGCAATGTCATATCATTATGGTAAATGCACACAGTACAAGATCAACCTTCCTTCTGTCTGATCATTCAAAATCATCCACTGTGGGTTCTGAATGATAGATAAACTATGCCAGCCAGCAAAATGATATCACATGATAAATGCGATTACACATTCTGTAGTCAGTAAGACCCCTATGAGCTATCCGTTTTTCAAGAATTTTCCAAAGACTTACCTAAATCTTTCCTGGCCTGCTGTGTCCCAAATTTGAAGCTTAATTTTCTGTCCAGATACTTCAATTATTCGAGTACCGAATTCTACACCAATTGTGTGAGGGCAGTCAGCCATAACTGGAAAAAACCCATTATTATTAATAAATTATTATCTTCATTTTGGGATGATATTTTGTCTCTGATGAAATAGAATGATAACGGAACATTTGAGGCAAAACATGAAAGAAATTGAATGGCAAATGATAAATTCAACAAGAAAATTTAGAAATTTTTCACAAAATAACACAAAGTCAATCATTGGTATGATAGTAAGTCTCAGTGAACTTGTTACAGCCTAACTTGTGTCGCTGTCCAATCAATAATTGGGCATTTTCTTGTTTGAGCCTCCACTTTGTGTGGTTGAGATCATGTTTTGAGTACGCTCAAGTTGGACCTGGCCATGTCTGAATCAAGCAACAACTATTGCCACTAGCAACATCAGGGATGAAGACGCCTTTTTAGCAATATGACCATAGCCTTCATTTTAGATATTAATATATTTTTGATAATGAAACAAGGATATACCATAAGTGAACTTAATCACTGTAGCTCGCAAGCCTGAGGAAACCTGTAAACAAGGGTGCTTGCTATGTGAACCAGAAACACCAGGGTTAACCCCTACTCTTCCATGATAAGTGTTTTGGGTTCTTTCACATGCACTACCAATCCTAGTACATGGGACAATGGCTTGACGTTCTATATGAAGAACAAAGCAAATAGTTAAGTGTCTTGTTCAAGGACACATGTGTCAAGACTGGGACTCGAACCCACACTCTGCTGATCAAAAACACCAGAGCTTCAGTTTGGTGCTCATAATTGCTCAAACACAACACGCCCTTGTTTCAAAATTGTAGTATTAAATGGTAGTATTAAATGTTACTCTGCATTTTTAGTCTTATTTTTAACATATTTTGCTTCCTTTTAACTTCTATTTTATGTGTCTTGCAATCTCAAATTCTATGTATAATTTTGTTTTTTAGCTGGAGACCATGGTGTGTTTCTCTTATAACAATTTTGACTGTGTAATATGTTTTTTACTAATACAGTATTTGTACAGAGGACCTCCATGGAAAACAGTGCTGGGTGCTCATAGAAGTTAACCCTCATTACAGATGGCGTAAACGCCCCCCCCCAAAAAAAATAAACACAAAAACAAACAAAAAACACAACAACTTACACTTCTTTTCTGTGAATTGATGTAACAAACATGACTTCCCTACACCCATATCACCTATAATGATGTATTTGAAGATATACGAATAATTGTATGGCCCACTAGCCATGATGACGATATTCTGTAAATAAACACAAAATATAAAATCTTTAGTAAAAATACCAAATTAACTTCATCTAGGGCCATTTTTCAAAAACTGGTGAAAAGTACTCAACCTCCAACTGTCTGACCATTCATTATCATCCACTGTGGTTTTGAATGACAGATTAACTTTGCAAGCCGACAATAATGAACAAATACGTACACAGTACACATCATACTCAACCCAATGGTTTCAACTGGTTGGTCAACTCGCTGGAAAATGTTACCCAGCCAAAGTAGGAACATTTTTACTTAAGACTTGCTGCCTTGAAAAGTAATGCTTTCTCTGATTTAGACCCAGTAACTGGGGTGCTGTACTCCTTTTTTTCAAAATTTTTACATCATTGGTCGTACTAGCGCCCCAGGTTATTATTGTTTGGTCATGTCATGATCCGACTCTCAGTAATATCGACAAGTGCCCTGCGTCAAACCGCGCAATCGTCACTGTCGAGGCAGGGCACCCGTCTAAAATTTTAGACGGGTAACCTGCCTGAACCGTTACGACTACACGGTTTGAGGCAGGGCAGTTGATCAACAATTTGAAACCATTCAACTGAAATGGTTGTGTATGGTGGGACAACTGTGCACAAAACTAACTGTGTACATGTGTGGACTGTGTAGATGCATTCACCACATGATATCATATTGCAGGCTGGCATAGTGCACCTATCATTCAAAACCACAGTGGATGATATTGAATGGTAATACAGTAGAAGGGTTAATTAAATTCAGAGTATCAAATTCTTACCCGCTCTCGACTTTGCAGCATAAGGCCTAACCTACCCCGAAAATATTTGTGTTTCCACTAACCCAAGTTCCAACAGACAATAACAAAGATAACAAAATACAAAATACAATTTCTGTTGATGTCTTTAATACACCACACTTTTACAGAAATTTATAATTTTAATTGTATGCAACAAGATAGTATTGTTTACAGTCAGTTGATTTCTTCATTATAGAGCAAAAGTCTAAACAAAAACAACAAATTCTATAAAACCAAACACCTCATGCTTGACAGACAGTGACACCATGGAGGTAGGAATGGTGACACACACACGTCCACACACACACACAATGACAAATGCATGACAGACACTTTTTCGTCTGACTGTCCGCCGAGGAAAGTGACACCGACGACACTCAGCTCAGTTGTTACTACTAATACTATTGCGAATCTGTCTACTTCAAAGAGGTTAAGAACAGTTATTTAACATCATATGGTGATGTATAGAGTCCTTTTCCTAAAAATAATGAAATGGTTAATGAGAAATCTAGTGGCCACCAATCATCACCAGCCACCACCACTCAGCCCAGTGCGGAGTGATGGGACAACTTGGTACGGCGCCCCCTAACCTGCATAGACAGCACAGATGGAAGAGTACGACACATACAGTGCAACTTAAAATGCGTGTAAAAATATCACTTTTAACGCAAACCTAAAATACTTACACAAACTTCACACCCCTAGATGAATAAAATAACTCTTCCTTATCCGATCGTAACTGAAGCTGACGTCAACTTTTTCTTACAACTCGGAAAAATCTAGAAAGAATTGCTTGTATTTTTGCCGTGTAAATGCGGAAGATTTCGCTCCCGTGACCCTCGTCCAAGATGGCCGCTTGCGCTTGCAACTACCTCCCTCTGGTATGACGTCATATACAGCAAAATACGTTGGTGGTGTCGATATAGAAACTGCGCGCCGCCCCATCCCGATACCACGGTCTGACGGTCCCAAGACCAAAATTGATTTCTGCTTTGTTTTTTCTTCTCGTCTTGATTTGATCATGGGCGGGTAGCTACCTCCATGATTTGATAATGACCCGAAACAAAATCAAAGACGGTTTCACAAACTTTGTAAATATTCATCACATTCTTGTCTACGGTGATGTTGGATGGTTGATGGTAATGGTTTCGGTCCGTTTCCCTCATCCATGGCTCGGAATAATACAAATTGCTTATTCCTCCATGGATAAACAAAACAATTCACAAATGGAGGCAGGATGATGATTGTTTTAAGTTTGAATAAATAATTTCCTCAGGGGGAAAAAACAGAAGAAAAAAAATGATGATGATGCCGCAAAAACATTTTCCATTCCTCTACCCAAACTTGTTAACAACTTGTTTACGCACTCAAGGACATTAATCGTTTACAAGGACATTAATCGTTTACAGATATCTCTAATTCATTTGGAGATATCTCTTAATCATTTAGAGAAATCTCTAACTCATTTAGAGATAGGCCTATCTCTAAATCATTTAGAGAAATCTCTAACTCATTTAGAGATATCTCTAAATCATTTAGAGATATCTCTAAATCATTTAGAGATATCTCTAAATCGCTTCCGGTGGAACCTGAATTATATGCTACAGTGGTTGGGAAAGACACCGTGCTACCGTGATTGTACACTTTGTGACTCCCCAATACGCCGACGCCGGTTGAGTTTATGGGCTTTTCAAAGCCACCGTCATTCTGTGCATTCAGTGCGCATGACCCCATGCGTATACGCGCAAAACCGGAAACGATTTATATTAGAAATCAAGCTTTAAATCGTTTACGCTTTACCTCTGCTGGCCACACGAGGGCGCCGTTTGGGGTCATGGTCATGAACCCTTCCGCGCGAATATTTTTCTGTTTTTCGTCGTTGATGCCGAGAAAGGGCGTAAATTAAAGTACAAGAAAAATTAAATAATAATCGAATTAAATTGAAAGCGGCAATAAAGAAAGCCAAAGGAAAAACCAAAACAAAAACAAAACAAAATACAACAACAAAAACACACACACGCAAAAAACTAACCAAAGTAAAACAAAACAAAAACAAAGAGCAGAATTTAAGAGTTTAGGGTTATACGGTATTAAGGGTTATAGCCATGAAAAATATATATATATATATCAGAGTAGCACCAACCACACCGAAAAATAAAGAAAGCTCTTAAATTAAGTGTCTATAACTGGGCCTATTACTAAGTAGAGTTCTACCCGCTCTGCCATTACGGCATTCAGAACTCGCATTAATGTTATATAAAAGTTTGTTATTACGAAAAAATCATACTCGAGAACCATAGAAAGCAAAATCAAAGTATTGTGGCAATTTTTTAAAGCTATTATTGAGTCAATGTTTACACACGATTTCGTGCTTCTCATTCATGTTCGTTTCAGTCCAGGGGGGGGGGGGCGGAAGGGGTGTTGCGCAATCATTTGCGATCGCTGTTTGGGTACACTCCATTTTAAAAATAGGTAATGACCATTAAAAAACAAAAAGAAATCCATGTATACCGTTAAAATTCTCACTTTATCAGCACTGAAAACATAACAGTGTATATCGTAAGAGTATTTTCAATTGTTGAGATGCTTAATTTTAAATAAAGTGCGTAAAAATATTATCGAAAATTTTCCGTTGGTTTATTGCAGCGGCTAACGTGTATGAATGGGTCCAGGTGGGAATTTCGTTACAAATGGTCTCCCCTAAAATGGCTACAAATATCGACATAATGTGGAAAAAAAATTCGTTCATCCTCTGATTTTTTTCCATTAATGTAATATTTAGGAATAGATCTTTCATTCCTGAAAGTTTAATCAAAATCCCTTGGTACATCCCTCTAGATATTTGACGATTATTTTGGAGAGAATGGATCCCGCCAATACTTAGTTTGCGTTCAAACGATCTCTGTTGACGGACGGGAACATTTGCCGCAGGTAATTGTAATTATGAGGCAACATACACATCTTAAACAGATATGTTATACATATCGTTTAGGTTAAATATATGTTGTTTATTAAATAGTTAATTTACTGAAGCAGTTGGCAAGGCAAAAAAAAATAATTTACAAATGTTTTCTGGTGTAAAGATTTTGTGAATTTACAACATTTGAAGATAACAATACCCTCTGATAAAATGGACTCGTCCAGGCAGTCTCAACGGCACGCAGCGGAGAGCAACCGTAAATTCAAATAGTGTGTACTGTGCATACACACACATCCGTTTGTACGTGGGGAGCTTCGACCAGTCCACGTCGCGATGGTCGAATGAGATTATTTTCAACGTAGGTGGCGCGCTGGTGGCGCTACCCCTTCCGCCCCCCCCCCCCCCCCGTTTCAGTCATTCTATTTCATAGGCAATCCAGACTATTATTTTCACCATCCTTCGATTTAATTTCTATTTTTTATGAAATTGAATTGAATTCAACATTTACAGGTGTGCATAACTGTAGAACCCTTTAGGACAATAATCAAACCCCAGTGATGCGATTGAGGCTCCGTAAAAAGGGTGTGCGTCCCTTGGTGTTTCCCTATAGGAATTTGTGTCATCAAGCTATACTCTTCACTAACTGATTCTGAGAATTTCAAGAATCTCCCTGGACGTTTAGATACTTTCAGGGATGTAATAGTGGGGTCTGTTCTCGCAGGCAGCCTGCGTGGTGACTGTATAGGTAGTATTGTGCCTCATGAGCCTCAAACGTTTGAGACAACTTTGACTTTGAATAAATTGGTCATAAATAAGGGAACACGTTTGAAAAATTTGTGTCATCAAGCTATACTCTTCACTAACTGATTCTGAGAATTTCAAGAATCTTCCTGGACGTTTAGATACTTTCAGGGATGTAATACTAATAGTGGGGTCTGTTCTCGCAGGCTGCCTGCGTGGTGACATAGGTAGTATTGAGCCTCATGAGCCCCAAACGTTTGAGACAACTTTGACTTTGAATAAATCGGTCATAAATTAGGGAAGACGTTTGAAAAATTTGTATCATCAAGCTATACTCTTCACTAACTGATTCTGAGAATTTCAAGAATCTCCCTGGACGTTTAGATACTTTCAGGGATGTAATAGTGGGAGTCGATGTTTCTGACTGCAAATACTTCGTTAAAAGGGTCATACATAACAACATTACGCATAAATCAACTGTGGAAGTGAAATCTACATTATAGGATAGGTAAGGATTCAAAAGAAATTCATGCTCAGGATGTACCAATCTTCCTGGGATTCCTTTGAACCACTAGGCCTTAATCTGACATACGGTTTGCGATTTAAGTTTTTCAAATAAATATAATTATAAAGTGGCTAATCATATTAATTTACATTAAAAGTAACACCTGGAAACATATCCTCGTTTTTGTTATTAACAAAATATGGCATCTACGATGGGTTGTTTTGTGGTTCAGCAAGAATTTTTTAGAGTCTTAGAAAAAATATTTCATGCAAGGGTACATCTTTAAAAGATGTTGTCTCCTAAAAATATGTCACATTTTAAGCCTAAACGTCCTCACCTCACAGAAAGTTGCATATTACAAGAATTGAAAAGTTCATTATTTTTCTTAATAATAGAATGAGGAATCCCCCCCCCACCCCGATCACAAAAGTGGAGTAAACAACTCCGCCTCATCCCCCAGATCGGATTTATGCCAGTCTTTCAGACCAAATTAATTTGAAGTGCTATCTCTTGACCTTCTTCTAAAAAGCCGACCCACATCATCATCGTCGTGACTAGGGTCGTTTCTGAAGTCACTAAGGGCAGCATTCGCACGGGCTACTATTTCCGCCATATTTATCGCGATGACTCTCGGCTGGAAGTGATCATTTTGGTTTAGAGATCAGTGGTTTGACCCAATGCCGAATGTCGCCCGCCCCCTTGCGGCTAACCGAGGTTAACCGGAAACGATTTAGGGATATCTCTAAATCGTTTCCGGTTTTGTGCGTGTATGCATGGGGTCATGCGCACTGAATGCACAGCATGACGGTGGCATTGAAAGCACCATAAACTCAACAGGTGTCGTTTTATTAGGGAGGTAGCAGAGTGTCTTTCCACCACCGTTGCATACCCATAATTCAGGTTCAACCGGAAGCAATTTAGAGATATCTCTAAATGATTTAGAGATATCTCTAAATGATTTAGAGATATCTCTAAATGAATTAGAGATATCTTTAAATGAATTAGAGATATCTTTAAATGATTTAGAGATATCTGTAAATGAAATAGAGATATCTTTAATTCATTTAGAGATATCTCTAAATCATTTAAAGATATCTTTAAATCGGTTACGGTTTCGTCGAATTACAAAATACCATGCTCTGCACAATCAAGTAAATGAAGTTGCCATGAGTGGCTTTCAAGTTACCGATGATGACAGTCAAGTATTGCATTTCAAGTCAATGCTAATGCCAATTACTTTCATACCGTAAGTAATCACAATGTTGTCAATACATACCGTATTTTAAGAAGCCCATGCTACCTACATTTTAACAACAGGTCAATGCAGTTGCCAAATAAAATATGGGGTACAAATAATATGTAAATGATTTAGAGATATCTCTAAATCTTTTAAAGATATCTTTAAATCATTTAGAGATATCTTTAAATGATTTAGAGATATCTCTTAATCATTTAAAGATATCTTTAAAATACATTGAAGACATCGTCGATGGCATTAAACAAAATTTAAAGACGTTGCTAATGCTAATTGTTACTTTGGCTCGCCATACAAGAGGGCGCACTTCAAGAATAGTGGAAGTGTCCGTCTGTGTTCGATGATGTGTATCGTGTATATTTTTAGTGGCTGTTCGAACTCCAGACTGGCGCTAACTTACTGCTAAGATCAACTGGTAAGACTTATTTTATTTTAAACAAATGCCTTGGACATAAGTAGCCCCTTACTCTATGATCATGCACGCACCACAAAGCCTCGTGGCATGGAATGAAATGGTACCTGATTTTTCTAATCCTCTACTCTCTCTAGGGACCTACGCTAGCCCAGGTTGGACTCCTCCGTTGCATACAACAAGTACAACGCGACGGAGTCCAGCTGCAGGGTATTAAGGTCCTCTGCCATTGCGAAAAAATTTATAACAATTTTTGTTTATATGTTTACCATTTTGAGGAAGCTGAAACTTGACTCACATATTCCTTGTGTTCTGAACTTTACGCCTGCTCTATTCAGAATTGTAAATTTTATCCTTCGATGACATTATTTCCGAAAATAAATCCGAGTTATGCACTGGCGATGTGACAACCTCAACTGACATGGAACCAAGTCCACAAAAGAGGGCGCTGTCTAACCCGTAACACTCAACGTTTTTTCTTCCGGGCGGCAACACGACTGAGTCACAGCGCCAGTGCACAACTCGGACTTATTTTCGGAAATAATGTCATTCATGGATGTATTTGTTAGTTTTTGAACTCATCAAAAGTGTAGTTAAGGGCACCAAGAATAAATGAATGGAGTTTCAGCTTCTCAAATTAGGTAAAAATATGAACAAATTGTACTCAAAATTGTGTTCGCATTGTACAGGATCTTTATACCCAGGACTGAGGACGTCAGTGCAGTGGCACTGACTGACGTCCTACCAGGGCTAGGACCTACGCTAAATAAATCTTTCCACATGTAACAGCAGTCAGTCTTTCTCTATGGTAAGTCATACAACTCTAACAGAAAAGGTCATTGACCTCTGACCTGGGTAGTAGACTTGACCCATATTTGTTAATTAAATGTGTCATTATTTTAGAACTGAGATAGAGAAGTCTCCTGACGTCTCCCGAATTCCGAATAATCTACTCCGCGGCAGTAAAAATTAAAATAAATAGCAAGACAAGTTCTCAAAGAACAAAATCTACGCAGCAAGTAGATATACACAACACATGGTGTTACCGCAAACCAAATATACATGTTCTGCCCCAACTTGACAATCGCACCAACTTTAGTTGGGACTGGTCCCAACTTGAGTGTACAGTTGGGGCATCCCGACTCTGGTTGGGATAGTACCTACAGGGTACCAGCGGAGTGCTGGTTGTGTGTGTGAAGTGTGTGACAACACTTAAATCAGCACTCTAAATATTTTAGTGCTGACTTAAATTAATTTAGAAAAATCAGTGTTTTTTTAGACCGTTCTTCCAATCCATACGCTGATCGCGGCAGTGGGAGCTCCCCGCCTCATCACTCCCCCCCCCCCTGACCGCATGTCACAGTCCCCACGATCAATCTCTGTATCGTTTCTGCGGAGGCTATCCTGTTGAGTTCTATGGGCGATTCCAACTACAGTTGGGACGCCCCAACTTGAACGCTCAAGTTGGGACCGGTCCCAACTATAGTTGGGACGATTGTCAAGTTGGGACGGAACATACATATCTAGATCAGAGTACGAGTACGGTCAGACGGGCAGTAGTAATAAAGTATCTAGTAGTACGGTAGGACTACCTTAGACCTAGACCCAGATGTTCTGGGGAGCAAATCCCAGTCTCGTAGACTTCTAACTGAAAAGTTTATCTCCACCCTTTTTTAGAGTTACGTACAGACGTTTTCAGATCTAGACAGCAAAAAACACCATGACACAGTGTTGAAAACTAAAGTTCTACTTTGTCAAGTCCTTATATTAATTAATGAGGCCTTATATTTTCTTTCAGTTTTACGATGAAGTTGCCTGTCTTGAAATGCGATTCGTTTACAGCAAAGTTGGACTTATGAAAGTTGAAAATATGAAGGTCTTAAAACTTCATACCTGGAGTTAGACTAAGTCGGTTTTCCTCAGCATGGCTCAGCAGATGTCAGACCCCAGTGAGTTGTTCCCATTGTTGGAATCCAACGATCTTCATGTCATCCAAGAAATCAAGACGTTGATTCAAGACAATCTTAACTCAGGTGGGTAACGTCAAGAAGAACAAATAAAGTGATTTACCTCACCCCCTCCAAGTTTTTATTTTCTACCACGAACTGAAGTCATTTATCCCTCCTACTGTCTGACCGTTCAATATTACCCACTTTGGTTTCCAATTAATAAACCCTATTCAAAATTGATGGTGTTGATTGACATGTCAAAAAGTAGGAGGGTTGACTGTGTACTGTGTAGATGCATTTACCACTTGATGGCATTTCATTAAAAACCAGTAACCACAGTGGAAAAGATTGAATGGTCAGACAGTTGGAGGGTTGACTGTGTATGCATTCACCTCATGAAATCATGTTACAAGCTGGCATAGATTATCTATTATTCAAGACCACTGTGGATGATATTTAATTGTAAGACAATAAGAAAGAGAGTTAATTTAAGAATTCAATTTTTTGCAAAATTTGCTTTGTGATTTACAGCACGTGACCCTGGGTTTCTCAATGCGTTAGTGGATTTCTACATACTCACCAACTCCCAGAATGCACTGGACCTTCTTGCTGGTGTCCGGGAACCTTTGGACAAGGTATGCCTTGTGTAGTTTGTGAATTTATATAATTTGTTCTGAACAGGAGTCAATTTTGTAATTAATAGAATCTATGTAAAGTTAGTATGAACACTCTGGAAATGTCTCTCAACAGTTGTGATGCTCTGACAATACCAGGACCCATTTTCATAGAGCTGCTTAAGCACAAAAAGTAGCCAAGCACAACACAAGTATGCTTACCAGAATTACCAGCCAAACTACCATGTAACATGTACAATTTGTGACTGGTACCCAGCTCATTTCTGCTTAGCAGAGAATTGTTAAGCAATACTTTATGTTTAAGCATCTCTATGAAATTGGGCCTTGGTATACAACACATCAAGCTTTTTCCAAGGCTGTTTAACTTATAAGAGATAGTACTACTGCAAACTTTCCCTGACAGTGACTTATGTTCAGTCATTTTGAATGTCATTACCTTCAAACCTCAGTTTAGAAACCATTATCTACATGAGACAAAAAACAAGATGGATGTGCATTGAAATTAATATTATCACATTTCTTGGCAGCCACTGATGGATCGAATGAACGACAACATGAAGGCCGGCCACAAAATGCAGAGTTTGACCTTACTGAGTCATGTGGTTAGACGACAGCCATCTTGGCTCCATAAGATTGTCCAAGCTCCGCTCTTTATTTCTCTGCTGAATTGCTTAAAGGTAAAGTTCCATCCTAGCTTATAAGGTTGCATTAGCTGTGTTTGTTTGTCCTGTTTTTATCCCCTGTCTGTCCTGTTCGATAAGTTGTAACTTTTTTCTGTTAAGAAGTCCAAGTCCAGTGACTTGGTCTTTTGAATATGCCCCCATATTTGCCTCTGTTTCATTGTGTCTCATATAATTATTATTCTTATAGTTCTTTATACATCTTTGCTCAATTGACCTTCTCTATAATTACTTGTGTGTACATTTTGCGTTATGGAAATAAATGCTAAGTTGGTTTGAATTCGAAATTGAATGTACATAGACCAGGGTTCGTGTTCATGATTCAGGCCTAAAATTTCATCTTTAAGAGTGCACTCCCGCTTGAAAATAATAAAGTCTTTAAGAAACATTTGAAGGGGCACCAAGGCCGACACCCAACAGTTTTTGTGGCAGATGTAAATATAGGTAGCTCAACCCTCAGATTCTTTCTTTGCAAATTCAGTGTTGTTATTTGTACTTACTTAGTTGTGTTTTAGGAATGACATCTTTTTGGTTTCTTACCTAGATGGATACCGATATTCCAGTGATTATGTGTGGGTTGCTGTCAGTTACCACCTTGCTTCCCATGATTCCCAGTCTGGTTGGTCCTTCTCTGCCGGAAATCTTTCGGGTATTCTCCCACCTTGCCTCATGGAATGTTACAAAACCTGGTAGGTCAAGAATTGACCCTAAGTAGTATGCTTTAAAGGGACACACCGGCTTCCTTGGGCTATTTTGGCTACAAAATAGACTAAAACATGACTCCAAAGGTCTTCCAGGAATGGAAAAGAACGGTTCCTAAAAGAAACCATCAATTTTTGTCGTTTTTGAGCATTTTTCGAAAAACGAAGGTCACATGGGTTATCCGAACCACTTTTTTGGTTCGGATAACCCTCGTGATCTTCGGAGTTAGTTTTACTTCCAGCCGTATAAAAATTAATTACTGCACCGAATTCAACTCTGTTTTTTAACAAGAATTCATGAGTATTTGACACACAAAAATACGTATTCAAATTAAGGATACAAGTTGTAAGTAATACAAAAAGTCGAACGTAAGATTTTACTTCAGAGAGTCCGAGCAACGGAAGCGTGTCTTACAGTGCACAGCGTGCGGACTAGATACACGTAACACAGGGGCAGCCGTGTCGCTTGCGAGCAGAGTATCTCGGCAGTGCTACCTCGACGGAAACCCACTAGCCAAGAGATAGCTGTACCTGGAAGCTCATGAACATGTGGGAGGGGTAGGGAGCCAGACCACCAACTACGTTGTTGTTATTGCGGGTTTGATACTCGGTACACGTCGCTGATCGAATCCGTTGTTTCAAAATCGCAACTTTTCAACGCTCTCTGTACGTTCCTTGACCCGCTTTGTACCGAGTTTCTTGTTAATTAAATAAGACTTATGTCAATACATAGGAATACCACTTTTATATTGACGATACAATTAGTTTAAACAAAATTTGTGACAAACAAATCCCCCAAAAACGAGCCCCCCAAAAAAAAAAAAAAAAAAACGGAGCCCCTGAAGGGACAAGTGAAAAAGAAATTAAAAATTAAAAGGTGGAGAAAAAAAACTCACTCAAAATTTCTATTGCATCCCTCGACACACAAAATTTCAACAAAATCATTTTGTTTTCTCAAAATATTATTTAATTCAATGAAAATATAATTCGTCTCACAAAATATTATTTTTCATTTTGTGAGCGCAGTGTGTTTTTCTAGGTAACGAAATAGATTATTTCTAGAAAATAGGTTCTCGTTCCCTTGAACACGCTTTCTTTTCGCCGAACTACAATTAAGTTCCCCAGAAATACGCTTTTGTTCCCTGAAGATACGCATTCGTTTCCTCGAAATATGATTTTGTTTGCAAGAAATATACTTTCGTTCGCTCGAAATATGCTTTCCTTCCCTAAAGAACGCTTTCTTTCCCTCAAAAGGAGATTTCATTCCCTAAAAAAAGCTTTCGATTCATCGAAATACGACTTTGAATTTTTTGCACGAAATAATTATACTTTCATTCACCCGAAATATGCTTTCGCTCCCCCAAAATACGCTTTCGTTCTCTCGCAATGAGATTTTGTTCCCCAGAATTCCTCTTTCGTTCCCTCAAGATAGCTTTTGTTCCCCTGAAGTCCAATCACACCAATTTGTTATATTCCTTTGTGAGGGGCGACTTTGAGAGGGGACGAGTTTGTATGTGAGGGGGGCGACTTTGATAGGGGGCGACTTTGTAGTTGGGGACTTTGTAATTGGCGAGTAAGTTTGCTGGGGGGCGAGTTGACTGGTTTCCGTGTCCGTTGTTTATACACACTTTCAGATGGATAACGTGGACTGGATCCTCATGCCTTGTCGTAGTAAAACACTTACATAAACAGAGCACCAGTCTACTTGCAACATTGCACAGTATGTATCCCGTAAATTTGACACTTGCAACGGCTGGTAAAGCGTATATGGTGACCTTTGACCGCTTTTGGTTTTTTCGGTAATTTCTCGTTAATTACGTGATATTTTTGTATACAAAAATTATAAAAACCATCTTGAAATAATTGTCTTTGATTCAACATGACTAAATTACGTAAACAGGTAACCGGTGTGTCCCTTTAATTCTCCTACTGACTGATGATTCAACATCATCCACATGGTTTTGAGTGATAGGTGTTACCCTGCATTTTCGCAGAGCTGCTTAAGCATAAACAGATGATAAGCACAACAAAATGATGCTCATCAGAATATGGTTACCAGCTTTATTATATTGCTGCTTAGATGCCATCTTCATATTGCTGCTTAGCACAGAAATGACGCTTAGGAAAGACTAGTTACAGATTGAAACATCATTCCTTTTGCACTATTTGTCACTGGTACCCTGATTCTTTCTACTTAGAAAATAAATTTGTTAAGCAGAAACTTCTGCTCACCTCATCATGGCCTAGTTTCATAGAATTGCTTGAGCTAAAAAAAGGGGGAAACCACAATCAAATTATGCTCACCAGAATAAGGTTACCAGCCAAAAGACCATTCCGCTTGTACCATTTGTGGCTGGTATCCTGCTTATTTTTGCTTGGCAGAAAATATCTAAGCAATATTTGCTGTTTAAAGGCCCTGTACACTATTGGTAAGATCGAAAAACACAAATGTTCACAGATTCACACATAACTTACATGATTTAAAGTAAGTAATGGTAGAAAGGGTTCCTTAAAATATTTTTGCCTAAAATGCTATCGTTTCTGAGAAATGAGTAAAACAATAGTTTTTATCGCGCGCGATAATAAACTCGATGTTTGAAAAACAGAAAACACATAAGGTCTCTTTTCACTATTTTCTCGTGACCTCGATGACCAATTGAGCTCAAATTTTCACAGGTTTGTTATTTCATGTATGTGGTTGATTACACAAAACATGAACACTGTCTGTGATTATTTTGTCAGCTCTGCCAATCCTGTATAATACCTTTAAGCAGCTATATGAAATTAGATCCAATTCTATGAAAGCCTGCTTGATTGATTACACATTAATGGTAATTAATTGAGGACTTTTGTCTCTACAGGTGGCATCCCTGAAGTCTACCAGCTCCATTTACAGGTGGCTGTGTATGCACTCTTCCATCGACTCTACGGCATGTACCCATTGAACTTCCTCCAGTACCTCAGATCTTATTACCAGAATAAAAATGAGGAATTTAAGAAAGCTGTCTTGGTAAGTGAAATAGGTTTTGCAGCAAATTGCACCACCGCACTTCCCTAGTAGGTGCTTTGGGGGTTCGTATAATAATTACTTAACTAAACTAACTAAATTAAGTGATAATTTACACACAGATCTATTTGTCATTTGATGCAACACAACAAGACGCCAATTATTGTATTAAACGTATTGAAGCATGTGTTGAAGAAATCCGTCAGTGGATGAAAAATAATTACCTCAAACTTAATGATAACAAGACTGAGTTCATCCTCATTGGCTCTAAACAGAAACTCAATAAGATCACTACCTCACATATTACAATTGGGAACTCAACCATTGCTTCTGTTCAATCTGTGCGCAATCTTGGTGTCGTCATGGATAACACCATGACTCTGGACTCACATATCTCTTCAATTGTAAAATCATCTTCTTACCAGATCAGAAACTTGGGTAGAATTCGTAAATATCTCACTCCACAATCTGCTGAACAATTAGTACACGCCTATGTCACTTCTCGTCTAGACATAGGAAATTCCCTTCTTTTCGGACTTTCAAAATCACAGGTTCATCGTCTTCAGTTGAGACAAAACATGGCTGCTCGTCTTGTCACATGCACCAAGCTGTCCATGCACATAACTCCTGTCCTTTGTGAGTTACACTGGTTACCCGTTCATCTTAGGATCCAGTTTAAGCTGTTGCTTCTCACTTACCGTGCTGTCAATGATCAAGCACCACCATACATCTCTGATCTACTTGAATTATATAATCCACCCCGGTCTGGTTTGCGATCAGCTGCTAAATTACTCTTGGTTGTGCCTAAATCATCTAGGTCCTGGGGCGACAGAGCTTTCTCTGTCGCAGCTCCCCGGTTATGGAACGCAATTCCCTACAATATTCGTACTTCTCCATCACTTGAGACATTCAAAAACAGGTTAAAAACACATCTCATGCAAAGCACTTATGGTCGGGATCATGTGTAAATGCTTATTTCAGTTTTTCCATTTGTAAATCATGATTGCATCCTGTTACTATTATGTACTTGTGTACGTTGCTTTTGTTTTTATGTCCATGTTGCTCTGTTTGCGCCATGAGCGTTTTTTTGCGGATTTGTGCGCGTTATAAATGTTCTATATTATTATTATTATTATTATAATTTCATTTTGTTGTTCATGTTTTTTGTCTGCAGCCGATGCTGGAGCGTGTTCGAATGCATCCTCTGCTAGTTATTGGCACAGCTAGATCCGAAACTGAAAATGCAAGGTGGGTTTAAATCAAACTGACCGACCTGACCTGACTGACAACCAGGTCAGGTCAGGTCAGTCAGTCAGATTTGTCAGGTTTGTTAGGTCGGTCAGGTTGGTCCAGGTTGGTCAGGTCGGTCAGGTCGACCGACCGACTGGACTATATGTATGTTTGTGTTGTGTTTATGTAGCCTTGGTGAGAGACTCTGCTAGGGTAAACAAATCGGGCCATTACAAAGTTTGACATCAATGACTTGGTCATTTTGGTTGTTGGTCAAGCAGGTTGCAAACTACTTTTTTAGTTCATCTTGTCAGTTCACTATGAGAAAGAAGAAGTTTTTGTAAACATGCTCTTTATAAACATGCTCTTTTCTTGAAGATGGAGAAAGATGGAGGTACATGATGTACTGATGGAGTGTGCTCGTGTTTCATTGGATACAACCGAATCTGCCAGAGACGATTCCTTCAATTACGTCCCGATACCTGTGGGTTTTGACCCTGAGAGGAGAGGGTCAAAGGGCATAGCTGCTGGGGTCATGGTTCAAGGCATGAGAACATCTTCCCCCATTGTTGACTGTCATGGTAAGAGTCGGTGGGTGAAGAGGTTTATGGTAAACATTAAGTTGAAAACTCATTTGGAACAGCATGGTGGTGCAACTTTGTTGTGTTCAGATGAATTCACCACATGAGTTCATATTGCAGGCTGGCATATTTTATAACATATAAAACATAACTTAACAATTACAATTAATAAGGAGTTATTCCATCACGATCATAGCGCACATAATATAAATAATACTGCACATAATAGAAATAATAAATAATACCACACATAATAGAAATAATAAATAATACCGCACATAATAGAAATTAACATAGATAGAGGTGACTCTGAACAGCTTTTTGAAATAGAGATAAACTAACAGATTCCCTAATGACAGGTGGAAGATTGTTCCAAATCATTGGTCCAGCTACATTGAATTCTTTTTGAACCAGAATTTTGTTTACACGCGGAACATTCAAGTGAATGCAGGGCTCGATTCAGTCACTAGCCCGGCGTACAATCACTAGTCAAGAGTGCTGCGGGCTAGTCAAACGTGCTTCAAGGTAGCCCGACGGGGCTAGTCAGAAATTGGAATACATACACACCAACGTAACTGCGAAACGCTGACCAATTGCGATCACAATGTACATACAACGCATGATCCTGTGCGATGCGACACACACAAGCATACCGTTTCCAATTTACAGGCGTAGTCTTCGGTATTTCGTTACTGTGCGTGCAATAATAAATACAAGAAACATTGAATGCTAGAGGGCGTTTCACGCTGATGCGGTAGCGCGAAAGTAGTTGCCCGCTATAGCATACAAAAACTAGTAACAAACGCCTTGACTAAATAATTAGCCTGTCTGCGCATGCCTTGGAAAAGCGGTAATTCCCCGACATTGCACATTATTATCTATATAAGGCTTCCATATAAGTGGTACAATAAATTAGTGTAGTGTATTAAATATCTTCAGCGCAAGTACCCGGATGACAGATCAATATTGTTTTGTGAAGTTTTATGTCTGTCTTTTTTAGCATTTAGGCAAGTTAAATTTGTTATTTCGCTAGTCAGCCTGTTATAGACAATAATAATAATATTGTATGGCTTTGTTTTCGTGTGATACAAGAATATATTGCTCTCGCTATGACAATATTGGACTCGTCTTCGACTCGTCCAATATTGTCATAGCTCGAGCAATATATTCTTGTATCACACTCAAAGCCATCCAATATTATGTAAATATTCTTGGCTGGTGTGCGCGCTAACCATCTAAACAGCATTGTCATTGCTGGTACTCGTGCACACTCTGTCGGCAGCATGGTCAACTGAGAGCATTTCCGTGGAAATTTTAGCTTGTTCACAAAAACTACAGATTGTTCAGGCTTCATTCTACAAAAAAGACCGATTTAGGGTACACTTGATGAACAAAAGAATATTTAACTGTGAAATGTAAGATTTTCTCCTTCTGATTTTGTTTAGTTTTGTTGTATTTTGGGAGTTTATTTTGGGGGATTGCGGTGCTCGGAATTTGGTTTTAGAATTTCGAGCTAGTGAACATTTTTCGGCAGCATGGTCAACTGCGCACATTTCCGTTGAATTTTTTAGCTTGTTCACAAAAAACTACAGATTATTCAGGCTTCATTCTACAAAAATGACCGATTTAGGATACCCTTAATGAACAAAAGAAAATTTAACTGTAAATTGTAAGATTTTTTCTTTCTGATTTTGTTTTGTTTTGTTGTATTTTGGGAGTTTATTTTGGGGGGATTGCGCTCGGAATTTTGTTCTCAAATTTCGGGCTAGTGAAAAATTGTGCAGCTGACTAGCCCGGCGGGCTAGTCAAGTAAAAAAGTTTGCGCAAGGCCTGAAATGATGTCAAGGGTGGACCGAAGACATCATGGAGGAGTGCAATATGACAGTAGATTGGAAATGAAATCTAGGAGTAGTTTTGTGTTACCGTTTATAGACAAAAAGAACAAGTTAAAAATGAATCCATTCTCTCATTCAAAACCACACTGGATGATATTGAATGGTCAGACAGTAGGAGGTATGTGGAGGGTAAATAGACTTGTACTCTAATGTTGCTGTCTGTTCATTTGAACAATCAATTTTTCTTTACAAGGTACTGAGTTGTCTCACAAGCCATTGATACAATGGGATAGTGACGCTAAGAAAACGGACCGTGATACACTAAGCCTGGTGTCGTCACAAGAGGGTGGTATATCGATGTTCAGCCCGTCAATGGTGTGCGGACTAAGCACACCACCATCTTCCCATCCTCCCTCCCCATTGGGTAGTCAACTGGACGTCAGTCTGACATCATCGACCCCTCTCCAAGAGACACCGACACCTCAGTCAACACCCCGCGACTCCCCCCATCCCAATGCAGCTCTCCATCTCAGCAGTCGTATGTCTAGCATGAGCGAGGGCAGTGTTCACAGCCGAGCTGGAAAGGGATCCGGTGGGAGGGCCCCACGTGGGAAGCTCCCACCAATCACAACTCACTCTGCAATGTCGCTGTCTCGGACAGTCTCTGCACCTGCCACCCCAGGCTATGAGTCCAAATCCTTGCCTTGCACCCCCCAGAAACCTATCATGGGTACCAAGGCTTCCTCCCAAGAGATAACCAAGCAGAGGAGATTCGTCTGGGATGATGCAGAACTCAGCGAGGCTCTCGCAAGTAACGGCACAGCATCATCTTCAACCAAACAGCCTGCTCAAACTGCTCCTGTAACAGAAGAATGTGACGCAAGGAAAGAGAGGACAGAGAGTTCCGTCTCCTTGAGAGACCTTCCTGAAGTCATCAAGGATCTCTCCCATGAGGAGCAGAGGCCACGGGATGGTAAGTAAATAAGAGAATGGTTTGTAGGATTTGAAACTTTGCTTGGTGGGAGTACAAGCAAGTGAGGTTTGCTGTGACACCATGTACATGTACATGTACATAAATTTGTCTTTGTGAGTTGTGGTGTCCTATAAAGATTTACGTACGTGGTGTCACTGCAAACCTCACTTGAGAGCAGAATGGTTCGTGGGTGCCAAGTCGGGTCAGAATTTACGATGGGAACAGAGCAGAACAAGGTTTGTCTGAACCGAAAATTTGATAAGTTTTACATAAAGAGAATTGAGTGCTTAAGTTTTCCTGTTTTTCAGGACTTCTTTGATTTTGTGAATATTTTCCATTTGTTATTTGTAATCTTACAGATGATGCCATCAATGAAGAGGTTTCGTCTTTCATTGGTAGTCCTTACACTCTGAGGGATCTGGAAAGTTCTGTAAACTCCTGTAATACAACAACCAAAACCAACACGACAGCTTCAGACCAACTCCCACTGAAGACGGACTTGGCTACGGCGTCCACGACAACCTCATCAGCGCATCTGATTACAGTTCACTCTAAGGATGTCGAAACAACACCTCGATTGAATGGAACAAGTCGTCCAGAGACGATCAGAACACAGAGTGATCCAAGTGCAGCACACCGTAGTCCGTTGAATAAAACCTCCATTGAGGGTGAAACCCGTTTAAGAACTGGTAGTTTTGGTAGCAAGGCGGTGAAGAACCTCTCAACGGATCTCTTTGGCATCCGGAAAGGAAAGGATGCCAACGTTGAGCATATCCAAACACCGCAAGGATTTGTCCCGATTATTGACCAATCAATCGATAGCTTTGAATCACCAATGACTCGATATGGTACTCAGAGCACCACATCAGATACTTTCAGTACTCCTGGGCCGTCATACAACCAGCAAGCACCGCCCCAAATGCCCTACATGCATCTCTTTAATCTGATCATTCCGACGTTGCAGAACTTATCCCCTGCTGGGATGTCGTCGAGAGATCAGTCCCCTGTTGTCTCAAGCGCCAACAGCACATGTAGTGGGTTGTATGCTACTCCACCACCCATGTCTAGAGTAGACTCGCTACCGTCAGGGGGTACACCTGTAGATAGTATCGGTAAAGTTCCCTTACATTCGTTGTATTCACCAAGTCAGCTTCTTGATCGTCATCTTCAGATGGGAAATATGACACATGAGGATCAACTGACTGGGTAAGCACTTTCAAAAGTTATTCCATTTTGTTGATTTATGTTTGATTTATTTAAAGAAATGTGCACATCCTAACACGCGGCCACAACTCTGCAAGGCTTTATATGGGTGTTTAAGACGAATTACCATTCATAAATACATTTCTGTGAAAAGCATCAAAAAACCTTTAAAAGTTGAGAACAAATCACCTCAGCTCACCTCGACTCTCATTGAACTTCTATGCATGTGGTGAGCGCTAAGTAGCTCCTAGCGCAAGTTTTGAATGTGGGTGCTTAAGTTTCAAAATTCGCATGCAAGTTTCAAACTTGCGCGAGCAAAATATGGGACTTCCAAACTTAAATTGGGCCGTGAAATTTGAGTGCTCCTTGCAATCAACTGATAGCGTCTCATTGAGTAAATGTCACCAGGTCATGTGACCGTGACTATATCGCACATTTTAACTTGGCCACATGATCTCCTCTTGACTAATCAGCATGGATAAAGTGTCCCTGGTATTTATAAATGCCGAACAATAAGAGGTTTAATACAGAGTATTTTGGTGTTGCTGTTTCGGAAATATTCACTTTTTTAAACGATAAACACAGTTTTACATTTAAAAACTTCATTTGCAGATTGTCTCTTATTAGCCAAGGGGCAGTGGATTGGACTCATTTTGGAGGTATGTTAGCTTTTCCGATCGAAAGCCTAGGGTGTCATCTCCAAATCTTACAGAGTAAAAATATCACTCAAGACTTGACCTTTGGTTGACCCTTATCCATTAAATGGGAAGAGACGAGAGTCAATGCAGAATCACAGGATAAATATAATGTTTATTGTGGCATACATTTGATGAAGACAATCCCATAGACTTCAAAATTGTGGTTTACCTATTACAATTATGTCTACATCTGGCAAGTTATCCATTATAATTGACTGACTATTTTAGTTACTTGAAAAGAGCCTACCAAGTAACACATACACACATGCTTAAGAATATGGTTCCTATTGAAGCAAAGTCTTTTGATAGGCTTCCCTCAAGTCGCAGTAATGGATGTTAAAATCTATTGGTTAATATTGTTTGATAGGCTCCCCACCAGCAGATGAAATCAAACTACTGAAGGGCCAGCTGCAGTTACTACACAATCAGCTTCTGTATGAGAGACACAAGAGGGAGGTTCATGCAGAGAGGAACAGACGCCTCCTTGGCAAGACACACAAGGTATATGACAAGGCGTAGGGCATAAAGACCTCCTTGGCAAGACACACGAGGTATATGACAAGGCGTAGGGCATAAAGACCTCCTTGGCAAGACACACGAGGTATATGACAAGCCTTGGGTCGTAAAGACCTCCTTGGCAAGACACACGAGGTATATGACAAGCCTTGGGTCGTAAAGACCTCCTTGGCAAGACACACGAGGTATATGACAAGCCTTGGGTCCTAAAGACCTCCTTGGCAAGACACACAAGGTATATGACAAGGCGTAGGGCATAAAGACCTCCTTGGCAAGACACACGAGGTATATGACAAGCCTTGGGTCGTAAAGTCCTCCTTGGCAAGACACACAAGGTATATGACAAGCCTTGGGTCCTAAAGACCTCCTTGGCAAGACACACAAGGTATATGACAAGGCGTAGGGCATAAAGACCTCCTTGGCAAGACACACAAGGTATATGACAAGCCTTGGGTCGTAAAGACCTCCTTGGCAAGACACACGAGGTATATGACAAGCCTTGGGTCCTAAAGACCTCCTTGGCAAGACACACAAGGTATATGACAAGGCGTAGGGCATAAAGACCTCCTTGGCAAGACACACGAGGTATATGACAAGCCTTGGGTCGTAAAGTCCTCCTTGGCAAGACACACAAGGTATATGACAAGCCTTGGATCCTAAAGACCTCCTTGGCAAGACACACGAGGTATATGACAAGCCTTGGGTCGTAAAGACCTTGGCAAGACACACGAGGTATATGACAAGCCTTGGGTCCTAAAGACCTCCTTGGCAAGACACACGAGGTATATGACAAGCCTTGGGTCGTAAAGACCTTGGCAAGACACACGAGGTATATGACAAGCCTTGGGTCCTAAAGACCTCCTTGGCAAGACACACGAGGTATATGATAAGCCTTGGGTCCTAAAGACCTCCTTGGCAAGACACACGAGGTATATGATAAGCCTTGGGTTCTAAAGACCTCCTTGGCAAGACACACAAGGTATATGATAAGCCTTGGGTCCTAAAGACCTTTTTGGCAAGACACACAAGGTATATGATAAGCCTTGGGTCGTAAAGACCTCCTTGGCAAGACACACGAGGTATATGACAAGCCTTGGGTCGTAAAGACCTCCTTGGCAAGACACACAAGGTATATGACAAGCCTTGGGTCGTAAAGACCTTGGCAAGACACACGAGGTATATGACAAGCCTTGGGTCCTAAAGACCTCCTTGGCAAGACACATGAGGTATATGACAAGCCTTGGGTCCTAAAGACCTCCTTGGCAAGACACACGAGGTATATGACAAGCCTTGGGTCGTAAAGACATCCTTGGCAAGACACACGAGGTATATGACAAGCCTTGGGTCGTAAAGACCTCCTTGGCAAGACACACGAGGTATATGACAAGTCTTGGGTCGTAAAGACCTCCTTGGCAAGACACACGAGGTATATGACAAGCCTTGGGTCGTAAAGACTTTGGCAAGACACACGAGGTATATGACAAGCCTTGGGTCGTAAAGACCTCCTTGGCAAGACACACGAGGTATATGACAAGCCTTGGGTCCTAAAGACCTCCTTGGCAAGACACACAAGGTATATGACAAGCCTTAGGGCGTAAAGACTTCACTGTCTTGCCTTTTAGTTATGGTTGAATGTCAGATTAGAGGCTTTGCATGTGGGTTTTGATTTGTGAAACATAATGTAGGTTTGTGCTGACGTGTACCGCCTCGCACTACTCTCAGCCAATGATAGGTCTTCTTTGACCTCAGTGAGGGGTGCTGTTTTGGGGTTGTTGGGGTCTATATCTCTGAGTATGATTTATTGGAATAGTTCTGTATTGGAATTATTGTACAAACATAACATGGTTTGAGGTTGGACAGTCGATATTAAGCTCCCCGAGGTATTGGAAGTTGACATTCGCCTCTGGAACTGGTTTGTCAACTTCCAATACCACGGACTAGATGATAATGGAGGATTCAGGAAGGTCTCTAGCTAAAGACTTGGGAGTTGAGATTCAAGATAATCTACACACAGGGATGTTGATTGTAAAGTATCGTTCGTTGCAGGCAAAAGCTCTTGAGGAATCCAACGCAGCAATGTTGGAGCAACGCCAACTCTTAGAAGTAGAAGTGAGTCAAGTCAGAGCAGCCTTCAAGTTACTCCGAGAAGAAAATAAACAGCTTAAGGAAGCTAATCTCACCAAGGACCAGACGCATAATGCATTGATGAAGTAAGTTACAGTCAAAATCTCATGCAATATGTGTTGTTTATGTCTGGTTCTCCACTACGTTTGCTAAGCAGTAATTTCAGCTGAACAATTTTGTGGAATAGATGGTGCAAATCCCACGCGTATTCAAACTTTCGAGTATTCTGTTTCTTCAAATAGAATTTTAAAAGAAGATTTGATTACATAGAGAAGTCTAGTCTTCATTCCAGTTGTTCTCTTCTTGCTTTCGATACGAGTGAGACTTGCATTTTTGATTGTAGATTTTATTCCGCGAAAAAGCATAGTTTGTAATTAATTGTATTTATATGATGTATGTCCTTGGTGATTCTCTAATTATCCACAACTTATATTTTCAGGAAAGTGCAAGGTGAGAATGAACATATGAGAGATGCAAATGAGGAACTGCAGAAGCTCCTGGTGCATCACAAACAGGAAGTGGATAAAGTTGCAAAGGTAAACAAGAACACTTGAACTTTGAACTCTAACCTCAGTGCATCAAGGTTAACAGCACCGGACTCGAGCTCTGGTGTTTCTGATCAGCACAGTGTGGGTTTGAGTCCTGGTCTTGACACTTGTGTCCTTAAGCAAGGCACTTGACCATTATTGCTCCATCCTTCGGATGGGACGTAAAGCCATAGGGCCTGTGTGTTGTATAATACATGTAAAAGAACCCAGTTACACTTAATACTGAGAGGAGGTTTGCCGGGGCTTTTCTGGCAGTGGCTACTGAATGCGCCTCAGCACCTCGTAAACCCATATAAGGTGCTACATAAATCGGTCTCATAATCCAAAAGTCAAAGAATGTTTCTGTTTGTTCAAGTGCCTTGTGTACCTTAATTTGTAGATACATGTGGTATAAGTCTAAATATATATATATTTTATTGGAGACGGGAAAAGTTATGAATTATTTTGCGTTTCTTTTTCAGGAGCTGCAGGGGGCTAATGCTAAATTATTCACAGTGCAACAGGAACTAGACAACGCTAGGGCTGATGTAGCAACCAACAGACACCTAAAAGATGAGGTAGCTGACCTCTGACATTTGCCAAGCATTCCTGACATAAAGACATCCATAGGCCCTCTTTAAAACCACAGCTTGGACTTGGGCTCGGACTTGTGCTTGGTCTCCGTCGGTTATTTAGAAGACGTGCGCTTTCCTAATGGGTTTTCAATCAGGCGGATTGAGCCAAAGCTGGAGCTCAAGTTGTGGTTTTGAAAAGGGCCATAAATTTTGTAAATCTGTAGCCATCTTAGTCAAGTTCCCTGATACCACCAGATGTAAGGAGTATGATACTAATATGATAAAAAGGGCCAGACTATTTATATTTTTTGTATTTATTTATTTCATTATTTTACCCAGGGTATGCCCAAACTGGTTTCCATTGGCTCACTGCATATGTTACTACAGATCAATTTCAAGTTAACTAAGAGCATAATTCTGCCCTTTTTCATTCTTTGTCAAAATAGTTTGTTTTGGAAGAGAGAAATAATGAAAAAACAAAGGAAAAATCTAAGGAAAAACAAAGAAACAATTAGGGGGAAAACTGAGGAAAAAAAATGAAAGTATGCCTTTTACATAACTAGTGATAACTAACATTTAAAAAAAATCTAAGTAATTTATAAAGCTAGATAAACAAATCAATAGATTTCAAGACATAATGCTGTTCTTTTATCTACACTTACTCCCCAGATTGCTCGACTGAATAAGGAACTGTTACTGATGGGTGAAACCAACATAAAGTATCAGGAAAAGGTGGAGGAAGCGCGAAGGAATGAATATAAAACAGAAGAGACTGAGATGATGTGGACCACTCTAAAAAAAGACCTTGCTGGTAAATGAGAAGTTAAGAAAACAACTTTTGAATGAAAGAATAAACCTCATCAATTTGTTTTTACACTCTGCAAACTTTTTTCTTGAAAAGGCTCAATGTCTCTCAGTTTATGTGGCAAAATTTTTAATGGTTCAATTGGTATTTATCATGGTATGATATTTTTTTTTAATGTTGTGCTTTTTTGTTTGAAATTTTTCAGTTTCTCAAGAGTCATTAAAAAGAAAGA
The DNA here is from genome assembly GCA_037783415.1 of Leptasterias polaris. Lineage (NCBI taxonomy): Eukaryota > Metazoa > Echinodermata > Asteroidea > Forcipulatida > Asteriidae > Leptasterias > Leptasterias polaris. The sequence goes on from JAZGTN010000089.1 coordinate 1,943,931, forward strand.
ATATTCAACTGGAGGCTGCCAAAGCTCGTATAGGAGAAATGGAGGCAGCGCTTACTCTAAAGGTTTGAATAAATTCATCTTATTTATTGATCAGGAATGGTTTGGATGATTTATTGTTATTATTTGACAATCATTAGTTAACCCTCTTACTGTGTGACCATTCAATACCACCCACTATGGTTTTAAATGATAGATGAAGTATGCCTGCCTGCAATATGATATCATATGATGAATGCGTCGACACAGTACTGGCAACCCTCCTACTGTCTGACCATTCAAAACCGCCCACTATGGTTTTGAATGATAGACAAAATATGCCTGCCTGCAATATGATATCATGTGTTGAATGCCTTCACACAACCCACAGTCTAACTTCCTACTGTCTGACCATTCAATATCATCCACTGTGGTTTTTAAATGATAGATGCACTATGCCAGCCTGCAATATGATATCATTTGGTGAACTTATCTACACACAGTCCTGTGCACAGTTGTGCCACCATTTCAAACCAGTGCAGTAGAACGGTTTCGAATGGTTCTTCAAGTTGCTGGAAAATGTTATGGGAAGTTTAAGGGTCAGAAAGGTATTTTTCATCTACCCATATGTACAGTGAAAATCTGTAACAAATTCTGTTATTAGTTTTGATCATTTTAACTTGTCTTTTATATTTCTGGCAGCCCCTTTTTTCGCCAACAAATACTTTTTTAGGGTCTTACAGTTTTTGTTTCTTTTCAACTTCTAGGATGTTGCAATGGCAGAGCAGAAACGCTTTTTGGAAAATGTGAAAAGCCTCACCAAGGGAAAAATGGAGGTAGGAATGACATTTTTGGGGGCCTTTAGGGTCAAAGGTAGTTCGATAAACACAAAGATTTGATGATAGCTTAGAAGACAAGAGGGAGTAACCTCCATGGATCTTGTTGTTGCAATTTTACCTCCTTGACTATAATTTCTTGAAGCGGCCATAGACTGAGGACAAATTCTCTAGTCCTTCAAGGAAGTGCGTGTCGTGGCCGAGTGATCAAGCGCACTGGACTGAAGCTCTGGTGTTTCTGATCAGTAGAGTGTGGGTTCGAGTCCCAGTCTTGACACTTTTGTCTTTAAGCTTGACATCTAGCCATTATTGCCTTGTCCTTTTGGATGGGACGTAAAACCGTTGGTCACGTGTGTTGTGTAATGCTTGTATTAAAAGAACCCAGTTACACATGTCGCTAAGAGAAGGGGCTTGCCCGGTGTTTCTGGCAGTAGCTGATAAATGTGCTACAGCACTTTATTAAAACTTACAAGGTGTTTCATAAATGGGTCCCATAATTCATAAACTTCAAAATCCTGTCTGGAAATAAATAATGATAAGAGCTTTGAGATGCCCGTAGATTAATCGCTATATAAAAACTAGTTATTATCTTAAAGAAAAACAAGTAATATTTGATTTTTTATATTTGATGCAGTCCATGGATGCCAAGTACAACACTCTGAAGAAAATCAACCAATGTCTTGAGGCGCATATTTTGAAACTCACCAAAAGCTTGAAGGAGAGAGAGAAGGAAACTGGTCATGGCAAACGTCGTCATCACCTGGTGTCATCCCAGGGGATCTCCCGCCGCCATTCCGGCCCATCCAGCGCTTCTACTGATCCTAAGATGGAGAGGACGGAGAGTTCGGATTCAAGAGGAACGTCTTCATCTGGAATTTATTCAATCCAAACCTCATCTCCAAGAACTCTCGACAGGAGTCAGTCTCAGGATGAAACTTATCCAGTGAGACCCATGGATGTTGATAGTCGGAAGCATCTCATTGTTAAAACTGAAAGCGACTTTTCACAGACGTCTCTGTCTGGGAAGGGTTCAAAGGATGATCGTCTTACCCCAACTCATCTATCCGGCTCCCATTCAATCCCCCGCTCCAGCCCCATGAGCGACTGGGAGAATCTAAGTGGAGAGGCTGATTTGAACAAACCTACAAAAAAAGAACCTGCCGAAGCTATCCTTGTCCCTAAACCAACAGAGAGGGCAGGTTTTGAACGGCATGATTCAGGTGGCCGTCTTCACATCAACAGCCCGCCTTTAGTATTCAGTGATACATCCCCCTTCCAGCGTGTCCAGCAGAGCCCTCGCTTGTCCACAAGGCACAGCTCTTTCTCCCCCTCCAGTAAGATCTCTTTGAACCTCCCTGTTGAAATTGGTAAGAGGGCTGCCAGCCAATCCTGCCCTGATCTTGACACGTCAGGAAGCCAGTTTACGAATTTGACTCAGACTCAAGCTGAGGTAGGGGAGGAGGACATACAGGAAGAGGAGGCATCTGAGGGTAACTCTTCCTCGCCTCTAGGGGCTGTTGTGGACAGTGTGGAACCAAGAGTGTTCCATCATGGCTTAGCGTCTATACTACACATGGAAGCCAGTATTGAAGAAGCAGATTTAAGCAAATTTAAATAGTCTCATGTAAGGCCGGCAATTCATGTGTCCATCTTGCATTTTGCGTAATGCGCAATGCGTACACATTGTACACACCAAGCAATGCACATAATTACATGTATCTGTATTGTGTACAGCGTTATCTGTAAAAATTATGACATTGCATGGCTTTTTAAAAATTATAAATGATTGCTCACTTCGCATTACGCACAACGCATGACAGACACATGATTTTTAAGCCTAACTAAATCCAGGATTGGGTTTTTCCTGATTGTAACCAGTAGCTGTTTTGATGCTTATTGATTCAATTCATGTGACGTCATTGACACAATAAATCTTGGTTGCGCCATTTTTGGAATAATTTTGTAACTGAATTCATCAACTCTCAGTTAGAACAATTACTGGTTACAACTGTGAACATCCACCCTGGTTTTATCTCTTGGAAGTGTATTCAAATATTCTTGTGAAAATATAAACAATTTCCCATGTAGATATCAATTCAACAATCAAACTCTAAAATAAAACTTTATGGTATCCGTAGTCATAAATATTTTCCTTAAATACAAACTTAATCCTTCTAAATTAAACGTGCAATGTGTAGTAAACACAGAAGTGCCTTTTGCAAAATAAAAGTGGCCTTGCCTGCTCAAAGATAAAACTCCAGGGGTCGATTTCACAAAGCACTAAAGATTCATCTTAAGATGAGTTTTCAGTATCACCATAGTGATTTATATTGTGACATCACTCTTTGCTAAGCAACTGCGATGGATTTGCAGTTATGATCAATCTTAACTCTTTGTGAAATCGAGCCCTGGTCTATAGTTAGTTCAAATCATAATCTTTGAGAGGGCAAGGCCATTTTGCAAAGGGCACTTTTATGGGGCAACAGAGGTCATGGCCTTTGTGTCCTTCATGTAATTCCAGGCCTGTGCTGTCCTAAAATCTTCCATGTGGGTTGCTCTAGAATAATATTGAAACCATGTTCCACTGAGGCCTGGATTTATCTTCCATGAACAATAAAGGTTGTTTGTAGAAGTCATGGCTTCACTTGCGGCTATGGCTAGAGAGCTGTCTATTCTTTAATGTTGCCTTTGAAGCCAATGATAGCCAATAGTTCCATTCCCAAGTTTTCAATAAAATCACTCCACACCATTTGTTATACAGCTGTAGTTTCGTCCTTGTTCACTCTCCATACCCAAGCTCACCATAGATTGAAAGAAAAAGATTTAATCTTTCCAATGATGGTAAAATAAAATAAGGTTGCTAATAAAAAAATATGCAATCTCTTCAAATGGAGAGGAATGATTGGAAATGCCAAACGCCTATGAAGCGCCGTATGGTTGTGTACATAACGTGTTTGTGTATACAGATCACACTGAGAAAACAAGAATGCTGATCTTGATGATTTTCTGTTTATCTGAAACTGTAAAACAATACCTTTAAGGTGAAAACAGAGTTTGTAAAAATAGCTTTTGAACAAAAGCTTTCAGTTGTCACCAGCAGTTGTTTATGTCCAAACAATTTGTTAATGAAAGGGTGAAAATTGAGTACTTTCCCCCTGACAGTCACCAGGGCTCGAATTTTACACTGGACCACAGGCCCGAGGCCAGTAATTTTAGTGTTGGGCCAGTAAACTTATGACCTAACAAGTCCGATGGTCTTGTGTTTTTCAATTGAATAACAGAAACAAATTATGTTAAAGTGTTGACTTTGGGTCTGATAAATTATCTTTAAATTCTTTGAGTAATCAAGTATACTCTTCTCTTACTTGTCTCAGTTCGGGTTCATATAAAAGCAGTCAGATGCATGTTAAACTGTGTCAGTAATTTTTTATTTTCAAATTTTGAATCTGGTCTTGTAAAAAAATGTCTGGTCCAGTAAAGATTTTGAGCTACAAGCCCTGTAGTCTTGTGGATTTTCTCCCCAAATTTGAGCCCTGCCTTAAGTAGTATAGGAAAGGGATGCATCTAATAAAATAAGAAAGGGAGCAGTGGCTCTTCAAGGTTGTTTTCCTCATAAAACGGGCGCTAAAAAAAGCTTGTTATTAAGTTGTTTATGCACTATGTAAAAATACTAAGCAAACTTCATTGCACCAATCGTATTTAATTCAAGTCCATAATTCTATATTCTATTGTAAAGAATGATTCAAAGGAAACTTGTATCTGAATTCAAGAAACAGTAACACATAGAGTTTCATTATCAAATTTTTACCATATGCTTTTAATTTGTTGGGTTTCATTATACAAATTCTAGTTAAAAGGTAAAATTATTTTTAACTTCATATTTGGCATTAATACACCCTAATCTTGCTGGCACCATCGTCATGTTTCTTGTTTATAAGTAATACTAAATCTCTTCATACTAAAATGGCATCTGACTATTTTCTTGGTACATTGTTTTTTATCTGCAAGTAAACTTGAATACTTGATTCTGATTGGTTGATCCATGACAACAATAGTGTGATATTAACCCATATTGCACAGTTCATATCGCACCCTGCATTATGCGCTGTCCTTACTCTGCATAATTGCCCTATTTTAAGCTGCACGTCAAGTTTCCTTGAAGATAAATTTGTTATCATACGCACTCTTGTGGAAAACAGAAAAATATAGCAACCTCGTTAGATATGGGATGCAGAAGTGCTTTATTTTTCCATAATCCACTTAACCCTTTCCTTACCATAGGCGACTTTAGTCGACTGAGCTTACACACAAAAAGCACTCAAGCCTGAGCACAAAGGCCATTTGTAATAAAGCTGTAGTTTTGTCCATGTTTGCCCTCCATACCCAAGCTTACCATCATTGGAAAGGGGAAGATCGGATCTTTCCAATGATGGTCAAATAAAATAAGGTTGCTATTTTGCAATCTCTTTAAACTGGAGTTGAAAGATCCGAAATGCCAAACACCTACGGAGCGCCGTATACTTGTGTACAAAAAAGTGTTTGAGATTACAGATCACACCAAGGAAAGAAAGACAAAGAACTTTGACATTTATTGACCGATCTCAATGATTTTTGGATTATAAGAAAGGAAATTCAATAAGTGAGAACTTTTTCATTACTTATTTTGCTGTAAAACAATGTCTTCAAGGAGATAATGGGGTTTGTAAAAATGGCCTTTGAACGAAAACTTTCTGTCATGTAAGAATGTGTGCTTCACGCTTGAGTGGTCAAACAATGCGGTTATCAGCAGTTGTTTATGTCCAAACAATTCGGTAAGGAAAGGGTTAAGCTTGTGTGATAACTAATGATATCTGTTTGAGAATTCTAAAAACCACATTTTTCCGATACTTACTATTTCTAGTATTGCTCCCCTGAGGATGTTAGTCAAAGTTGAGGGCTGCAGGAAACTAAATCTTGCTCAGAAACATGCTGCTATACTCGTTATGCTGCCTCAACCCTCCTACTTTCTGACCATTAAATATCACCCACTGTGGTTTTGAATGAAAGATAAACTACGCAACTGCGATGGATATGCAGTTACGATTAATCTTAACTCTTTGTGAAATCGAGCCTGGGCTCGATTTCACAAAGAGCTACGATTGATCTGAGCTGCAAATCAATCGTAGTTGCTAAGCAAAGTGTGATGTCACAATGCACATCACTATGGTAATACTGACAACTCATCTTTCAGATGAATCTTAGTGCTTTGTGAAATCCACCCCTGTGTGTTGATATTGCTGTGGGCCTTTGATAGCTCTTAACAGCTCCTATAAATACAGCTCACCTACAATCATAATTTGTCATAATTTGGTGTAAATATTATGTCATAAAGGTACATCTTAGTTTTAAGGACTCGCATGTTTCATACGTCTGCAATTCAAGTTTTTACAGGGACGATATTCTTCCTAATCCTAGCCCAATTTCTGACTTGTTGACCCTCAGAAAAATAAGCAACATTTTCATTAAATAGCCCGAAAAGTCTATTAAAACCTATACCATATGAACATGTGGGTCAGCCCTTGTACTGGATAAGATTGCCCCCTTTCCAAGGGCCAAATATCATGCCTGCTTTTAACAATTTTAAGGAAACATTCAAACTCCCAAAACCCCATCTAAGGCAGAAAATCATTTTTATGTGATGTAAAACCCCTTATCTTCTGTGCAATCATTTGTTAAAGGCCCTGTACACTATTGGTAAGATCGAAAAACACAAATGTTCACAGATTCACACATAACTTACATGATTTAAAGTAAGTAATGGTAGAAAGGGTTCCTTAAAATATTTCTGCCTAAAATGCTATTGTTTCTGAGAAATGAGTAAAACAATCGTTTTTATCACGTGTGATAATAAACTCAATGTTTGAAAAACAGAAAACACATAAGGTCTCTTTTCACTATTTTCTCGTGACCTCGATGACCAATTGAGCTGAAATTTTCACAGGTTTGTTTGTTCATGTATATGGTTAATCACACAAAACATGAACTTTGTTTGCGACTGTTTTGTCAGCTCTACCAATCCTGTATAATACCTTTAAGCATCATTTTACTTGTAAGTGTAGTAATATTTTTGTTTACAGGTTTCATTTGTTATTATATAAAGCAATTACAAATAAGTGAAATTTGGTATTTCTTAAAGTTAAATGATGTTACATGTTTTCAACAGATACCATGGTTTACAGTGAATTTAGGCTACAAACCAAGTATCTTTCTTTTACAGTTAAACTAGGTCAGTTTTATTTTGGGGTTGAAACTTCCCTGTTGCAAAGTAACTTCTTGAAAAAGAAACCAGTAATTTAACAGTAAATCCTTTATCAGTGTATGATTAATAAATATTAATAATATTATGTCCTTAAAAAAAACCAGGACAATGGCTGAGTTTTGTTGATGTTGAAAAGTGACAATATCTAACATTGGTTTGAAATAAATGTCATTGTGCCTTGATCTTGGCTTCTTGAGTTTCTCTCGTTTCTTCATAAGTACATTTCTCTAATTCAGAGTTGGAAGTAAAAACAAAATAGTGATAAATTTATGTTAGTGACCTGCCCCGCCCCCTCGACGCTATTGCTTGAATTTATTTAGTGGTGAAGCATCATAGCGCCCTCTGTCTGTGATTGGTAGCGCACTGCTCTGACGTATGCTTTTGATACATAAATTCATGTCATAGGGATTGTACACGCTGTCTTTTGACGCTGCCAACTGCATTGAAAATTGCACCAGAGTGGTGTGTGCCACGTTATTAAAAAATTTATTGAATGCTCATTGACGAAGTGCATACGTGTGTTCATGCACTCGGTAGTCAAAATGGCCATGTCTGTAGCTAAATCCCGGCTGACTTTTCTGTGTCTCTGTGTCCTTATTTACTCGTTCTCTGCCGAGATCTCAGCCCATGGATCTGGGGAAAATGTCCACGAGGAGAAGGTGCAGTCTCACGAAGGAATTCACAGCCACGACACGGGCGCACCACCGCCAGCAAAATCCAGCTCGATGCAGAAATGGGGAGATGCAATCGGAGCAACACTTTTGATAAGTGCTGCTCCATTCTTGATTTTATTTGTCATTCCTTTGGACAAGGACCGTGAAGGCCAGGAGGCGCTCTTGAAGGTTTTGCTGAGTTTTGCCTCTGGAGGGTTACTGGGTGATGCCTTCCTGCATCTCATTCCTCATGCCGTCTCACCACATCATCACCATGGAGATGGTGGGGAGGGGCATCACCATCACCACGAGGGTGAACATCACCACGATGAACATCACCACGATAACCATGATCATCACCATCATGACCACACTCATGACATGATGGTTGGTTTATGGGTTCTCACCGGTATCGTTATTTTCCTGGTTGTTGAGAAAACTGTTCGTTATCTCAAAGGAGGGCATGGCCACACCCACTCCCACGGCAGCGCTATGCCCGAGCCAAAAGAATCGAGTGTTGTCAATGGAAGCGGGAAGACATCAAAAGAAGGCGGAGCAAGGAGGAGAAAAAAGACGAACAGCGGAAACGGAACAAACAAAAAGAATGACGGAGTTGCAGATTCCTCAGAAAAGGGTAATGATAATGCCCAGCTTGAAAGAACAACTTTCTTGAATCCTGTACTAATACTATTACTAGTATTAGAGAATGTTCTGTTTCTGTTGTCACAGTTGCACTTGCAGGCCTGGTTCTTCATGTTGGCAAGGGGGTAATAAAGTCATCATCAGTATAAAATAGGCCTATGCACCATCTTGTTCAGAGGGCAGATTTGTTCATTTTGAACAACGTTGTTAATGTCAGCAACTAAACGCTTAAATTTCACACACCTGTCTTGAAGATGTTTAAAAGCTTAAATGTTGAATTGAAGACTGCAACAAGTGTTTGAAGTATCTGCCCCTTGAACAAGATGGCGCACATTCAAGTGAAAGTGTTCATTGCCTCCATGCTCTTGGTTTGCAATTACATATTGACATTTTGAAATTGTTCCCGAAGAAAATAACATTTTACATTTTTACAAGTTAACATTTCCTCGTATTGTGCCCTGGGAAAATTGTGCTACTCTTTTAGTCTTATAGAGCAAAGTACCAGGCCTATAGTTGCCCATAAAGCATCTTAGTGCCATCTTACAGGCCTGAAATTCATGGAAGCCATGGCCTCTGTTGCCCCTGATCTACTTGGCCTTGGTGCCCCTTAGAAAGTTTGAAAAATGCCCTTTGAAAAATAAAAATTGCCTGCCCTCTCAAAGATTAATTTCCAGACTTGATCTTAGTTCATTCGGACTAGTTTTAACATTGTCTTCTAAATTTAAAAAATGTTCACCGTATTTTAACCAAAATAAACTATACTTTTTTGGTTGGCATGAACTGTATGTTCTTTACCAATTGTGTAATTTTTTCAGGGAAATAATTATGAAGATTAGGAAAGAGAATTTTTGTGAAATCAAAATGTAATTGATCACTTTAAAATCTTTAGTAATTAATACAAACCCTTTTGAGGAATAGAAAGCAAGTAGATACTGAAACATTATAAAGTAAATTTATTTTATTTTTTTATTTTTTTTTTTTTTATAAGGTAGAAACTTCCAGTTAAAGAAATGCATCGTCTGAAATGAAACAGGATATTGTGGAAAAGGATGTCTTTAGAATGAACAAAAAACATCCAGATTCTAGACACTAACTACATTATTTAAAGCATTCAATATCATGGACAACATATGGAAGCTAATTTTCTAAAAGATTGTATAGGAAATGTACCATCTGGTTAAAATATAAATATCAGATATGCAATGAGCCTAATTTACATAATCGCTGAATCAGTGAACAGAACATGCAGAGCATTGCTTGCTAGTTTGCAAACAACACAGAGGTCGACTTCCAAATTATGTTTTAACCCTAACTACCACATTGTACAATATTTACTTGGCTTTATTCATAAATAAATGGATTCTTAAATAATTGATTTTTCATGCAGCTGCACATGTCATATTAAAAATGAGTAAAATATATTTTGACAATATCAGAAAACTTCATTGCTTTTATTTTAAATATTCTACATACTGATATTTGGGCCTTAACTGTAATTAGAACAGGGCCTTTCACTATAAACCTAATTTGTATTATCATGATTATAGGAATCATTCAGCCTGTATAGCGTTTAATTGCACTAAATTATTTAGGTTGTTTCCGTTAACTGCCAGCAACTCGAATAGGTACTTAAACGTTGCGCCAATTTTGTCAAGCACTGCTGTTATTCATCCATTTTGAAATTTTGAAATTTGTTCCTAGTTTAGATAAGGAAAAACAAATTCTGTATTTTTGTTTATTACATGTTTAATGATGACAAACCTGGAATTTCAAATTTTATCTTTGAGAGGGCAAGGGCATTTTTATTTTGCAAAAGTTACTTCATTATAAAATCTTAAAGCCTACGGATTAATTTTTAGGGGCACCTTGTTCAGTCATTTCATTTAGAAATGTTTATTTATTATTTCCTTATTTGCAAAAAATAGATTACAGGTAAAGAAAACAAATACAGGAAGGTGACACATTAGCCGAAGCTTATGAAGGGAATGCATTTACCATAAAGTAGATACATTTTTTGCAGACGTTGTTTGTAAAACAGTGATCTACAAGACGAATTAAACAGGCAAACAAATGAATAGGCAGAAACTGTGTGGGTCGGGTTGGCGTAATGGTTTCTTTCATTGCCTTCCACCTCAAGGACCTGGTTCGTATCCCACCAGGGACACTATATGGATTGGGTGTTTAGTCCCTGCCTGATTGCTTGGGTTTTCCTTGGAATAATTCTCTTGGGTTTTCCTCCCACATCTAAAACTGTAACTTCCTTCATTGTCTTCTCTCCATGGTGTTCTTGGCTAGTGTAGTGATTAAGTTCGCTTTTCTGAGAGTCCTTGGCTTCACAACCAGAATTATAAATTAAAATGAAATTAAATGAAACTGCAAACAGATAAATGAAAACAACAAACAGGAACAATAGGAGGGCTACAAACTGCAGACATGAAGAAAATGCATTTCCGGGCCTTTTGGAGATGAGTAAATAATGATAATAAATTATTCAGAACTTAATATTTCATTTTACAGATGAAGGGATCAAAGTTGCCGGGTACTTGAACTTAGCTGCGGACTGCACACACAACTTCACAGATGGTTTAGCAATTGGAGCATCGTTCCTCGTTAGTCGTAATGTCGGAATCGTCACAACTATCACCATACTGTTACATGAGGTCCCACACGAGATTGGAGACTTTGCAATCCTTGTGCAGTCTGGTTGTAGCAAGAGAAAGGTGAGTTTATTAATAATGCACAGAATAGACCAAGTTATTGAAAAAGCAATGAAAGGAAACAGTATGGAGGCTGTTTTGATAAGTGGAGGCTTGTAGTAATCAGCCTGTGGACAGAGAGAGACAAGACGAAGGACAAACAGACAAGACAAACGGACAAACAGACAAAACAGACGGACAAACAGACAGTCAAAGGCTGTTTTGATCAGTTGAGGCTTGTAGGTAGTATCTATCTAGCCTGTGAACAGACAGAGACAAGACAAACAGACAAATTGAGACAAGACAAACGCACAAACAGAAATGAAAAAAAAACCATACACACAACAAAAGCAACGCTTAACTAGACTTAAATTTTTGTTACACAACAAAAACAAGGTGTTCGGCATGACGTTCAAATATGGGATGTTACTCATTGTCAGCTTGAATACATCAATTTGGTTTTAAGCTTGACCAAGCAATTGTAATACTGAGTATACAAATCTGGTAAAACTGCAACTTTAAGTCGAAGTCATGTTACAATTGATGACGTCTTTTATCAGGAAAACAAGCGTTAAATGTAATATATCGCGGCTTGAGCTCAATCTTGCAATTTACTATAGGAGCACAAAAATAATGCTCCAGTACATAATATAATTAAATTGGGCCCCACGAGTGCAAAACACAACATTGCAAATTTATTGTAAATTTGCAACGTGGTTGTAGATCGTTGTTACGTTATACGCATGTTTTCTGCTAGTATTAATAAGCACACGACAATTCCTTTTGTCACCTTAGTGACGAAATGCCTTATATTCAGCGTACCCTGTCACCGATTAACGTTTTACAGCAAATCAAAGCAAATTGACCACGTCATTGACCACCATCATTGATGAAAAACAATGGAAAAGTGCACGCGTGTACGCGCTACGCACGACTCAAAGTGTGTCTTTGTTGGCCAACAAAAATGCTCACATTGGTGTTTGCGTAGACTAAAACGAGCCGATCTGTCACAGAGCAAGCCAATAATGCCACAGAGCGTGGTAAAAGCATGACCATAATTTGATATAGCACCACCAGCTTTAGCAAAAGTTTTAAAAAGCACACGATCGAAAGCATAGCATTTGATTGTTAACGAGGTTTGCATGGACGGCTGTTTTAGAGACTAACAAAGCGTATTGTCAAAAGCAGGTTGCGCGAACCTTGAACAGAGACTAGACCACAAGCATGTTTGATGGACTTTGAACCTTGCGGATGATTTGCTCAACGTATACACACACACTACGTGATAACAAAACAGTAAACTGGTTTAGTTCGCGTAGTGTGTGTGTAGCCCGTGGTTTGACAGCGGGTCAATAAATACCCGTAATAATTGGTCAATATTTCAAATATTTGTATAAAAAAAAGGAATGACGTCATCATGTTCTTTCTTTAGATTTACATAGTCAATATCACTGTCTTTCAACATGCCAAGTTTCAACTCAGTCGATCTTGTGGTTTTGTAAATACACGGCTTCAAAAAGTAAACCTTTAAGGCAATACCACGTGACACACGATGACGTCATCAATCTAAAACTTCACACATATGTTGTCTGCATGAAGGTCATTATGTATACCAATTTCGAAACGATTATCTTAAACTTCGCCACAGACATCTAGGAAAAGTGCATTTTTAATTGTTTTCAACCTGCCGCTAGAGGGCGCTCTTGACTTTTATGACGTCATTTGTCTTATTTTGTTAAACCAGACTCTTGCTCGACTATAACACCGTTAAAAAAAACTTCAAAAAGTGTGCCACTTTTAAATTACAAGGCACTTCCTGTTTCTTCCTGTTACGACCGGAAGTAGAGGTCATGTGAGGTCATGCACACGACAAAAAATAAAGACCTATATGACCTAAGTATGATCCCGCATAAAACAACCGCCGGTCTCTTAAGTGTGATTTGTTACAGATTTTCAAAGATTAATTTATTTTTGTCTAAAAACCTTGTAAATTGACACCTGATGACGTCATCATGACGTAAATGAAACGGTTTCGTCTCCTAATGGTTATCTAACTATGGTAGAAATTTCAAAATTATACGAGCTTGGGAAGTGTGCTTTTGTTAGCGGACAATCGCGGGGGATAAGAAGAAGAATAAGAAGTATTAAAAAGTAAGAAAAAAAACCGGAACAAAAACAAGAGGTGTTACGGGCTGTGTGCCCGAACACCTAATTAACTAGATAGATTGAAATGAATATGATGTTTTAGAAAAGGAACGATCGATCATGATGTGCCTCTCAAAGCAGTCAATGGAAAGAAAGCTTTGTTACATACTGAGAATGTAATAACTGTTTATTTGTTACTTTGTATTTGCAGGCAATGTGCCTCCAGCTTGTGACAGCAGTCGGAGCTCTCGCTGGCTGTGTCACAGCCCTGTTGGCAGAAGGAGGGGATGACACTGCTCCAAACTGGATCTTACCGGTCACAGCCGGTGGCTTCATTTACATAGCAACCGTCTCGGTCATACCTGAGCTGCTTCAACACAATAATATCAAGCAGTCTATAGCAGAGATCTTTGGTCTGTTAGCCGGGGTCGCACTGATGATTGTTATAGCTTACTTCGAGTGAGAAATATTTTTTGTTTTGCCAGTGAACAATTATTTTAATATTCATTTTTATTTTTATTATTTATTTTTTATGTTTTAAAGTTTTAGATTTCAAAGGACATTTGTTGTCGGGCTTTTGTTGTCATTCCTGAAAGAGCGAATTTTTTTTCAAATTTATTCATCTAAATAAGATTTGTTGCCATGTTGGATAATAATTTATGCACCTTGAGACAATGCATTAAATAGAAATGACAGGGAAACTTTATTCATTTCAAGGTATTGGTTGGAATATGTACAAAAAATGGTGTTAACCTTTGCTAAAAATTCAACAAAAATAGTGTCTAGGTTGTTCATTTTCAATAACAAAATGAACTGGGTATACAAAAAACAAAGCAGGCAAAAAACAAAAAAAACCAAACAAACACACTTCAAGGCCTGGAATTTCATCTTTGAGAGGGCAAGGCCCTTTTCATTTTGCTAAGGGCACTTCAATTTGAAAACCTTTAAGTCTGTGGGAAACTTTTGAAGGTGCACAAAGGCCAAGACCAGGGGAAACAGAGTGGCCATGCCCTCCGTGGCCTCTGTTTAATTTCAGGCCTGCAATACAAAAACAAAAGAACTAACAAACAATACAAACAAAAATAACAGGTGGTCAAGACAACACTCAGACTAACACCTTGCTTATTTTGATTGTTTCATTTCTTATTGCCCCAAAATGGCGTTTAAATACAAATTGATTCTCTGAAAAAGTTTCCCAGCTTTGCTCTGTGTAAATGTTTAGCATTATAGTCTATATTTGTAACATCCTTAGTGTACATTGTTTGCAAAAATTGTGATACATCTCTGAGTGTATTAATTGTCAACATATTTTCTATTTTAAAACACTTTCCTAGAATCCCACCCTTTCCTGTTTTATTTGCTATAGTTGAACCTGCTTTTGTCTTTAATAGTTCAGACAGTTTCTTTAGAATGTTTTTATTGCGAGTGCAAAGAGTTTATGTTTAAACGAGCTCAGAGATTTGAGAGTACAAAGAAACTGTTTCACTTACAATTTGTTTTTAGAGTTGGAAACGTACTTTGACTAAGTGTTGTGGCCTTGAGATGAAAGCGCGTCAGTTTGACTTAATTCTTAGGATTACTAGTGTCATTTTAGCTTTTGTTGTTTACCTTATTCAGTATTTAGTTAGCAAGCTTGCAATTTTTCAGCAGATCTGCTGATTTTCTCATTTTTCCTTTCTTTGTAGTGAACTAGAAAACACTCCACAAAGTTTTTTGTACTAGAAAGTTTCTTCTATATTTTAGTTATATTATTTTGTTTTCTTACACTTAGAGTCAATCAAAGGTACAATCCACAAAATATATCTATGACTGAGAAAACAAAATTGTTTAAAGACCAAAACCAGTGAGTTACAAGGACTGCTTTGTTAGCAGTTACCAAATTGTGTATCTGAGTTAGTTTTCTTGCCTCAGAATGGTAAGTTTTCAGTATCGGAGACAGATTTATTGAAATATCAATTTCTGAGTCTGAGATATCTTTAAAAATCCCAATGTAGGGGTTAGGGGATTCAGCCTTCGTCTTCCCTTCTCAATCACAATTTTAGCCATTGTAGCTTAGTTATTAGTGTACACGTATGTATGTTTATTGTCTAGACCACCAAAGTTAGTGCATGTTTGATGTCTCACCAAGTAAAGATAGTGTTGAATGTGTTCCAAGAACAACGATCTTTGTACAACGAAAACAATTCTTTTCATGTATATTTTATTCAGAAGATTTTATTGCAGATAATGCTGAACAAATTATTTGCACTAAGTCTGTCCTTTTTGGAGCAAATGTGGATTGGTGAATTAATTGTGATGTGTAATTTAAAGACTTGTACTACAATGCAGCCATTTTGTTTGTTTCTTTCAATAAATTAATGATCCCAAAGTGCAATTGCTGCTCGATATGGGGCAGAGGGAGGCCCCCCCTCTATTGTGTCTTCATTGTGTTCTGGGAATCTCAGGAATTCTTTTGAGAATTTTAGGGGGGGTGCTTCTGTATACAAGAGGGAAGAGTGTGTTAGGGTTAGGGTTAGTTTGGGGGGGCCTCCCTCTGCCCCATATCGGGCATGGTATACCAAAGTGAGACTAGATAAAAAACAGACTGGGTCTTTATTATGCTTCAATGATCATGGATATATTTTATTATGCAGTCTAGGAACATGACATAAAATGGTTGCATTGACCTGAGGCTTTTTATAAACCTCAGCTTAGGCTCTGTCTCTGGCTCTGTTTGGTGTTGGAAATACCATACAAAATGTGCACTGCTCCAAAAGTAATGCTTAGCCCAAGCCAAGGTTTGAGAAAGGCCCTTGTATTTTGTAGGGCAAATTTATAAATATAAAAATTATACTTAGAATAAATATTAAAATTGTAACCCCCCCCCCCCCCCCCAAAAAAAAGTAATTGGTAATTTTAATTTTGATGCCTGCATAAAATGTCTATTTATGATGGTGAAATTCTAAAGTTCAGTTTTCAGGGCTACCAGATACTTAAAAATAATGCGATATTTGTGGCACTGGTTAAAAATAAATGAAGTAAAACAAATGTTTTTTGCTGCGGGTTGTTTTATTATGTTTCCATTAAATGTGTGATAATGTAAATGAATGTTGATCAGAGTACTTTCAAAAATAAGGTACAGCCTGGTTTTGCTCAGGTTTTGTTTGTTTGTTTGTTTTGTTTTGTTTTGCTGTGTGTGGTTTTTTTTTTGGGGGGGGATATACATGGGAGGGGGATAGGGAGGAGTGGGTAGAAGTTTTGTTTAAAATGTGCATCTTTTATTACATTCGTGGTGAGGAAAGACATTGCACTGAAAATATTAATGGGCATAAAAGCAGAAAATTGTGAATTGAGAAATTTGAACCCTCCCCCACTTTAGTAGAAATTGACCCCTCCCCTCCCCAACACCAACACCAACACCAACACCCACACCAATATATACACCGATCCATTAAGCCACGCCCATTTCTCATTGACCAATCACCAATCTGGTCACCATTTGAGCCGTTTGGGTGATCTTTGCACTAATGGTGATCGGGTTTCGCGGCTGTGATTGGTCAACTCGTAAGGAGGCGGGGCTTAATGGATCGATCTATTAAACATAAAAGGCTTGAAAAAAGCAATAACAACTACCCACATATTATTATTGAATGCAATAATTGGTTTATCATGTTTATTCATGTTCCTACCTCCATTTTATTTAAATATTGGTGAAAACAGCCAGTTTACAGGAAATGTACATGAAAATGTAAGCATGAAAACTTTGTTGAAATAGATGTAGCTAAGCTTCCATGCTTTTGAGAAAGTGTATTAACACTATTACAACATGAAGTGTTACTTTTAAACCTGAACGTTTTCATGTTGCAATGTGAGCAGAATACACATTTCTTGAAGATAGCAATGTTTCAGGAGACATTTTATCACAGCGTCATTGTTACTCTTGCCAAATTCACCGGTTTTTTAATTATTGAGAAGTGTGTGTATTTTCTCCGAACTTTGTCTTTAAGATTTTTAGTTTGGTTTTATTGTGTTTCAGAATGTAGTGGGGCTAAGTTGGCGCTCTTACACCACTGACTAGTTATAGACCATGTTACCTTTGTTTACAGAGTGGTGACCTTGCACATTATAATGCATTTCCTGACGGGCAAGATACTACACAGGCTATATGGGAAAATTTACATTTTGTGTCATAATTTTCACATAAATTCAAAATTTACAAAAGCAACAGCTGTACACCTTTTGAGATGTCCCCCCTTTCTTCATATCAAAAGTTGAGAAAAATCAGACAGTGCAATCTCCATAAAACATAAGATTTGTTGTTTTCTTCCATTGAGCTGTGTACAAATGTGCCTGCAGGAAGTCCAGGCTCTGTGGCTCTTTTGTAAACATGTGATGTCACAGGTCACATGGTCTATAGCTCTTTAGTCACGCCCTCTCGTCGCATCCCCCTGGTACTTTGCTGATATTTCATATTTTGCAGTGGCAAGTACACCCGTTAAATCCAGGGTCGAATGAGTGCAATGACATGTGACATTTTCACACGTGCGCAGCATGCATGCATGATAGGTTAGTGTTGTTTATTGGTGGCGCGCTTCCCAACGAAGACGGACGGTCCTCGTCAACTCAAACCATGCTCAAACTAAAATATGGTAGATTTTCGACACTTTATTCTTGAAAAATGCGACACTGTCAGCGTGCAATTCTTTACTCAACCTGTTGGTGAATTAAACAGTGGATAATGTCGGACCAGGCTAAGCTAAAGGAGAGTCTTAAAAAGTCCATTAAAGCACTTGTCATATCAGCTCCACTCGGACTGACTGTGAAAGAAGTTGAACTTGACTATGCAAAGTACGAGGGTCGTCCTTTGCCTTACCGGCAACTCGGCTACACCACATGCCAAGATTTCTTGCAAGACATTCCAGATGCTGTGCGGCCTGTATGGGAGAGGGGCCATTTGGTTGTTCGGGCTGTTGCAGACGATTCGACAAGACACATTCAAAGTCTTGTTTCTAGACAGAAAGTTGACGTTCAAAAATGTCTGAAGAAAAGACGGGCAAGTACGCGAGCAAGACCAGTTCAAGTTGTAGTGTCTGTTGCCAAATCATTAAACGTACCCGTTGGGTCATCATCGTCAAGCCATCAGAAAGTATGGCGTCCAGGAGGAGGAGGAGGCTCATCATATCGAACATCGCCCTCGGCTGGCATTGCCTACAACAACTCGCGCCCTAAACCACGAGGCCCGCCTGCCGTACAACCAAGCGTTCCAGCCTACGTCCGCTGTCAGCTTAAAACATTCCTGATCGCCCACCCAAATGGCATTCAAAGTTCGCATTTCGATAGACTTTTCAGTGAGAAATTCGGTCATACGATCTGCTGCACCAAACTTGGTTTTCAATCACTTTTACACATGTGTCAAGTTTTGTCTGACTTTATTGGTATACAGAAGCTAACTGATGGAGAATTCAGGATTTATGAGAAATCCAGTTTCTCAGGAAGAGTTGTCAGTGATCCGACAGTTGTGAAAGCTTCCAGCAGGGTGAATCACATTGAAAGACTTCCAAATACAGCTGTAGAGTCGTCGACATCATTCGGTATAACATTACACCATGTTTTTCTATGGTTGGGATGGGTCACGTCCCCCAGCAAATTTGATAATAAATCTGTCTCATTCATAACTGTACAGCAGAACAGTGTTTCAAATTATCAAGTTTTTAAAATTCTCTTTTCTGTTTCAACTTTCAGTTTCTATCCGGACCCAATTTGCATAAATTTGCTTAAAATAGCAGTAGTTTCTGCTTAACAGCTCTCCCTACGGACTGTTTTTATTTTGTGTGCAGGTAGAGCAATCAAGTGTGACACTCAATAAAATAGATTTAGCTGCATCATCCTAATTTACTGTTGAGAAAAAAATCTTTAAAAAATTTGTGAAATTTAACAAGAAATATTTTATTACAGAATCACATTTCTCAGTGGTTTTAATTTACTCGGGATGTGTTTAACTGTCTGATGCATAATCCATGTTTAAAATTTAGGCAAACAAGAAGTGGCATACTCCGAACGAGATGCTGTGGCCCCAAACCGGGGATTGAACCACCAGATTGACCCACCATGGAAGAATGCCAACCAGGTCAACTCTGGAAGACCATCTGGCCAGAACAGCAGACAAGAAAACAACGAGATGGTAAACACAAGAGAAAGATCTCCGAGCTACTCTGAAGAACGTGGAGGAAGTGTTGATAAAGTCTCCTCGAGTGATAACACTTTAACATCGGATCTGTTTGAAACAAAGTTTCTTGAGGAAATACAGCAAGTATGAAAGATTTGCTACCACTCATGTACTTTGTCACATTTACCTTTTCACTTTATTCAATAGCATTTTCATTTGAGTAAATGAAAATAGCTGTTGCAAACTGCTTATCAACCAAAAGGAGGAATGGTATAAATGCAAACAAAATAGTCAAAGGCCTGAAGTTTCGACCCAAGCAGAGTCTTTCTTGAAGCCTTCGAGAAAGATTCTTCTAGGGTCGAAACATCAGGCAATTACCTATTCGAACAATTAGGTTATCACATCTTTCAGTATTTATAATTGAATTGTATCAAAGTGCATGTATCTAACTTATTCTTCCTGTGGTTTGCTTTGTTTCCTTCCTTTGATTTTTCCAAAGAAAAGTTCATCTGATGTGATGTTTTACAACTGTAGCTATTTGTGTTGTTGTAAATCTACTGTGTATCGATTTATTTGGAGAAACATTCTCAAAAGTTTGATATTTTGTTGCTGTTGCAGGTTTTGGCTGAGCACCCTGATGGTGTTTGGGCAGCTTATCTACCAGACATGTATAAGGTAATTTAATGGATTTGGCACTGTGCCTCCAAACCCCCCACACATTAGCATGAGGCCAGGGCCCAATTTCATAGAGCTGCTTAAGCAGAAGACACTGCTTGATAATTTCCTGCTCAGCAGAAATGAGCAGGATACCAGTCACAAATTGTACATGTTACATGGTAGTTTGGCTGGTAACCTTACTCTGGTAAGCATAATTTTATTGTGCTTAGCTACTTTTTGTGCTTAAGCAGCTATATGAAATTGGGCCTAAGGCTGGATTTCACAAAGAGCTAAGGCTGATCTTGAGATGTGTATCAATCTTAGTTGCCAAGCTAAGTGGGATGTAAAAAAACAGATCACTATGATGACATTGCCAACTCATCTAAAGATGAAGCTTGTACGTGTTAGATCTTGGCATCATGCTGCTCCATCTTAGAGGTAAAATGATGATGAAACAATGGAAGCAAACAGATTTGTACGTATGCACCACGCATGATGGGCCAATAAGTAACTTGCAAAGCTGCCTGATTCTGGGACCAATTTCATAGAGCTGCGTAAGCAGAAAATGTTTCTTAACAACTTCATGCTAAGCAACACTAAGCAGGATACCAGTCACAGATAGTACATGTCACAAGTTATTTTAGCTGGTAACCTTAATATGACAAGCATAATTTTGCCATGCTTGGGCACTTTTTGTGCTTCAGCAGCTCTTTGTAATTGGGCCCTAATGATATTCTATTCTTTTGATTTGTGAAATCAGGCCAATTGATTTTGCTAATAAATACCTCTTAGTAATTTCTAAACATAGATGCATTATTCAGATTTTTTTTTTTTTACCCATCAGGAGAAATTTAAGAAGACATTACCGATGATGTCACTGGGTTATTATAGTGTGACTGAGCTCATGGCCGCCATGCCTGAGGTAGTAGCAATCGAACGAGAGCAGAAACAGGGTGACTGGAAGCTTTATGATGTCCGAACATACTCACCAAAACCTAGCTTACAGAACAATACATGTAAGTTATTTCAAGTTATTTACTTCAATAACCAGGCATGTATTTTATGTTGGGCAAAAAAAAATTGCTAAGCACAGAAGAGACTTGCTTAGGTGAAATGTGTTACCAGTCAAAAGACCAGTTAGCAGTGCTGAAAGTACAATGCTAGTGCCTGGTTTTCTGCTAGTTTTCTAAGTAAACTATATTGTCATGCAAGTTTTTCTGCTTAGCAGCCTATATGAAATTTTGAATAAAGTTCAATTTCATGATAAGCACAACAATTTCGCTAAACACATATTTTTGCTTAGTAGAAATGAATCACCAGCTAAGATACCATTTAAAGTATACTGATAGTGACTGGTTCCCTTCTAATTTATGCTTAGCAAATGAAGTATTTTGTAACAATGTTTTTCCTTTTTGGTTTCAGCGAGTTCAGAAGCAAATGCCGCAGCTCAGAGGAAAAAGACCGAAGTGGCAGCCGATCCCTCCAAAGGCTTCTTGGAGCTCAAGAGAAAGATCCGTCAGATCCTGGAACAAAACGCCGAAGGAGTCTATCTGAAAAGCCTTCCTGTCATTTACAAAGTAAGCGTCAACATTAATAATAGTTTGCTCTCTAATCATATTTCGCTGGAAAGCTATGAATGACAGGGCACCACTGTATCTCAAGGAACTTCTCTCGCCTCATACTCAAAGTCACAATCTTTGATCTACAAACAAACTTCTTCTAACTGTCCCTAAAACAACCTCATCCTATGGTGATCGTGCCTTTTCCGTATCCGTTCACAAACTCTGGAACTATACCAATAAATATCTGAGCTACAGAATCTCTGGACATTTTCAAAAGCATGCTTAAAACATTTTTCTTTGGCATTGCTTATGACTGACTCTATATTGTGTTTATCCATTTTTTTTTTTTAGTGCGCAAATCTCTTTTTAATGTGCTCTTAATTACATCCCATGTTTTGTGTGTGATAATTTAAGTATCTTGTTAGGAATACTTTTCTTAAATTTTCTTTTTCAAGCGCCTCAGAATATGTTTGGTCATAGATAAGACGGTGCTTTACAATTTTTGCATTATTATTATTTTATTAAATAATTGCTAAATTATAGAAACTGAGCCTTTTGAAATACTTTCAAACTTTTGTACGAGCTAAAATTATGTTAGCCCAATCTATGTCCTGTATTAAACAATTATACTGCCATAAAGTTTTGACTCTCATAAATGTCTCCACTTTTCTTTATCTACAGAAAACATTTAATGAAGTGTTTCCTCTGGAGGAGCTTGGCTTAAGAGACATCGAATCCCTGGTCATGATGATACCTGATATTGTCAACGTAGTCTATAAGGGATCCGGTAAGAAACTTTCAATTCTTCCTAAGAAGAGATGATTGTGATTTATTTTAGTAATGTTGTAGAAAGACTACCACCAAGCTCCCAATTTAACAGGAAATACACAACAGATTGTTTGTAGGTTTTGTCAGACTTATGATGGTCGATTACTTTTGAATTTTGTTGCCTCCTTAGAGTTCTTTGCTTTGAAAATATTTTCCCTTTTTGAAGGAAAATTTTAATAATTTTGTCAGTAGCATCTTTAAGATTGTCGAGTTGGACAATGCTATACATTCTTGACTCTAATAGTAAGTCTTTTAAGAGCCTTGCAATGCAATAGGTGATTATGAATAAAACTTCACTAAAAACAAGTAAAAATCAAACACAATCAAGATTACCTTTGTTTGGCTTTTTTTCCAGGATGTCTTCTCCTTGTTCTGGTAGACGAATCGAGAACGGTAAGTAACAAATAATTTTTTTTCTTCTACTCAACATTCCCGCTTGCTTTAATTTCGTTTTTTAGGTTGAACAAAGAAAAATTGACAAAAGCAGGATTTGAACCAACGACCTCCGGATTAACATGCCGGCGCTCTACCAACTGAGCTATCTAGCCCATGTTGGTGGTCTCCCTGGTTTTATTTTGCTCAACCAAACTCCACACTTGTAATTAATGCTGTTTTTGAAACATGGTTTTAGGCCTTTGCTACGGTTTAGTCACCATATGCCTGAAAGTATAATTCTGTGATTGATTTGGGGTTGAACAAAGAAAAATTTTCTAGAGCGGAATTCAAACCAACCACCTCCAGTTTATAATAATAATAATAATAATATGGATTTATATCGCGCTTTATCACACCCAAGGGCGTCTCAAAGCGCTTCGAACATTATTACCCCTGGTCACTGGGCCATTTATTTCATTCCTTAAACCATCTCAGCTCCCTGGGGAGTATACAGCCTGTGCTGCAATATATGTGCTGCAATATATGCACTACTAGGCTAAATCAATCACAAGAACCATCTCTGCCCTCACAGGTACCCATTTTACCCCTGGGTGGAGAGAAGCAATTATAGTTAAATGTCTTGCTCAGGGACACAAGTGTCACGACCGGGACTCGAACCCACACTCTGCTGAACAGAAACTCCAGAGCTTGAGTTCGGTGCTCTTAACCGCTCGGCCACGACACGCCACAAGACAACCTCTCAGAGTGTAATTTGATTTTTGAATTGGCGGCTACAGCTACGGCTACAACTAGATTTTTTGCGTCATCATGCATTGAAGTATATGACATCCTTAGCAACAGCCGTAGCCGTAACCATAGCTGCCTTTTTTGGATATGGCCTATGTCATCAAAGTTACTGACGGAGCTCAAGCCTAAGCCTTGGTTTTGAAACCAGCCTGTGTCATTCTATCAACTACAGGTTCCGAGACACAAGTCCATTCCTAAGGATGCAGTAGGTTGGGGGTTCGGCTACTGCTATCCTGACTTCCCACCTCTTCATGATTACATTGAGGTGTACGTTGCCACGGTGTTCACTCCTCATCGACTGTGCATCCAACTTAAAAACAAACGGAGCAATGAAGAACTGGATAGCCTCATGGATAATCTAGAGTAAGTTTCTCACCTCAGTTTGGCAACTTCTCAAAACTATTCCAGGATAACTTGCGGATAGACCTCTCCACAGTGAAATTTCCAACCCGCAGAACACCTTCAATCAGTCCAATTATAGTGTGGATATGTTTGAGGGGATATTGCAACAATACCTGGGGCCGATTTAACAAAGCACTAAGATTCATCTTAAGATGAGTTGTCAGTATTACCATAGTGATTTGTATTGTGACATCACACTTTGCTTGGCAATTAGGATCGATTTGCACTTAAAGATCAATCTTAATTCTTTGTGAAATCGAGCTCAGGCAATTTGTTTACAAGGTGAACATTTCACTCACTGCTGAAGTTTTAAACAGCACTGAGCATGGATAATACAGTTAAGACTTTTATCCAATTTCAGACTTTTTAAAGTCTGCTTGGTGAAATAAAAAAAATTGCTGCTATTTTCTTCAGATATAAAGAAATAGTGCTCTTTGATTTACTTCTGAGGATACTGTTCCCAAAAGTTCCTTAAAATCTATAACTGTAGAAGTTACCAAATGTGAATGTCATTATAATACCTTTTACATTTACATTTAGATCTTAGTTTCAGACCGTTTGGTCAGCAAAGACTCTCACCCCTGAACAAGTCAAACTTTTACATTTATACAAACTTTCTTCTTCACTTGTTTATTTGTTATTTTCTAGATCTGTCTATGCCTACCCTGAAGGGAATAAGTATGAGTTGCCTGAGTCTATGGTAGCTGTAGGTCAAATCTGCTGCGCTCTCTACCTCAGTGATAATAATTGGCACAGAGCTATTATTACTGGTATACCTACAGTGGGTTTTATAGAGGTGGGTTGATTATTTTCATTTTGGGTGTTTTCCTATATTCAACATAATTCATTAGTAAAGGGAAGACTGTTTTCCAAGATTTTGTTAGGCCCCTTTTCAAAACTGTTCCAGGGTAAGTTGTGAGAAAATTTATCCACAAAGGATAAATCATCGATAAATTGTGGATGGATTTTTCCAAACAACCGTGGTTTCTATTACTAGGGCTCGCATTCATTCCTGCTTATTTTATAATAATATTAAAAATGGCTTATCGAGAATGTAAAGAAAGACATAATTGATATGGAATTTTTTACCAGGTTCTGTATGTGGATTACGGCACAGTGGCTACTGTAACAAGATCAGCTCTCAGATTGCTCAAGTAAGTTGCATTTTTATAAGTTGAAAGGTTTTTTTTCTTCATTATCATTTGCAGTTCTAGATCTTTTGTGGTTTAAAAAAAATTGATATTCTGTTTTTGCTTGTGTATTTTGAATTGTTGATATTCTATTTTACCTGTTTATTTTGTAATTGTGTACAGCTTATTTTGCTTGTGTACTTTTAAATTGATTACATTCTGAATTTTATTGAGAATTTATAACATTGTCACATTCTGTATGGTTTTGCATGTTTAGACTTCACATTCTGTATGGTTGTGTACTTTTAGACTGTTCACATTCTGTATGGGTTTGTATTTTAGATATTTCACATTCTGTGTTTTGTATTTTAGGTTATTCACATTCTGTATGTTTTTTTACTTTTATACTTCACATTCTGTATGGCTTTGTATTTCAGATATTTTACATTCTGTGTGGTTGTGCATTTTAGAATGTTCCCATTCTGTATGGTTTTGTACTTTTGGGCTGTTCACATTCTGTATGGTTGTGTATATTTTTAGATTGTTGATATTCACAATGAATTTGTTGAGTTTATTAACATGTTGACTTTGTTTTTCATTCCTTTTGTCAAATTGGTAATGATCAAAATAGTAATGATTTAAATTGAATTTAGTCGTCCTCTTTATTGAAACAACATTTTAATTTTATTTTCAGGTCTAATTTCTTAAGGTTACCTGTCCAAGCCTTCAATGGACGCCTTGCCTACATTGAACCAGCTGAGGTGAGACAACTCGAAAACAATTTTTTCTTCATCTACAAACTTGCTTATAAATAGAGCTTACCAACTCTGTCTTCCCTAACTTGCGTACTATTAAAAAATACAGTTTACTGAATTCCACTCTTGCCCAAGAGTATTTTGGCGAAGGAATTAGTCCGGTCTCTCTTATATTTACTGGTATTAATTCTTTAACAGTAAAGCTTAGAGGGAATCAGACCTTGCTGTAATAGTTGTTAATACTAAACTACTTTTTATTTTTTTTAAAGGAAAAATGGACACAGCCTGCCAGAGATAGGCTCTTAGCATTGACTGCTGGAAAGCCTCTCATTGCCCTGATCACAGAAATCCAGGTAATTTATTCCCTCGAAATGATATCATCCAATGACTTCTGTGTCAAATTCTACAGGTTTGAAGCACAGTCTTAATAGCATTAACTCTAACCTTCCTTTGTCCTTGACTGAGTATTTGGATGATTTTGGAGGCTTGAGGCTAGATTGACATTCACCTCCATGAAGGGATCCCACGCAACTCATATGGGTTGATTTTGAAGTATTGAGGTTGTAGGCTTCATCACCAATGAGGCTTCATGAATGAATGTATAAATGTATGAATGAACTGAGGCTTCATTGTTTTGGGGGCTTCATTGTGTTTAAGGGGCTTCATTGTGTTTAAGGCTTCATTGTTTTCTGGTTTTATTATTTTTGATGCTTCACTATCTTCGGTGCTTCATTAACTTTGAGGCTGCATTAACTTTGAGGCTTTATTAACTTTCAGGCTTCATAAACTTTGAGGCTTCATTAATTTTGAGGCTTCATTAATTTTGAGGCTTTATTAACTTTCAAGCTTCAAAAACTTTGAGGGTGGATTGTCTTTGAGGCTTCATAAAATTTGAGGCGTCATTGTGGCGGCATAAAATCCTTTTCCTTTTTTTGTTTTTTCCAACTGAAGAGAGCAGAGTTATACCTCTTGCTGAGTGATACAACGACAGAGGAAGACATCCACATCAATGATGCCTTGGTTGAGGAGGGGCTAGCTCGATTTGAGGCAAGACCAAGTGAAGAACATCATGTTTCTTCCCAGGTAATACCCAAAGCTAAGAAATGATCTGACTAAACGGTGTTGAATTTTATAGAAAAGAAAGAGTAGATTTGGATATTTGTTACAGCCATAATGATGAGCCAGCTAGTTGAGAAAGACCCTGTGTTGTAGTACTTGTACTTAGTACTCTTACTTGGTACTCTTACTCAAGTACTTTAGTTACATGAAGAGGGTGATTGAAACGTTTAACTTAAAACATTTTTAGGAAGGTTTTGGTTGTTGGTATTGCCCTTATATGCACATGATGTCATCAGACTTGGGCGCCCTCTCATTGAGGTAAAAAAAAGTTTGTTGACCGGACCATTAAGAAAATTACACAAAGCTTTACGTTTCTGTTGTTTCATTGTTGTAGTGACTGTAAGATGGCAGCGGGATGACATTATTGAATGAGGTGTATTTCTCAGTTATTATTTATCCTCTGTTTTCATTTCTTTAGGCTCCATACAATTTAATTGTTTTGTAATGACATAATGAGAAGGCAAAAAATAGTTAATGGCCTGACGTTTCGACCCTAGCAGAGTCTTTCTCGAAGGCTAAATGACAACACAACAAACCTAAACAGGTTTACTAGTGTAACAGAGAGTCTTTCTCAAAGGCTAAATGACATCAATAACTTGCTCTTCCTTGTTCCAGCATCGAGAGTATGACTTTTCTGAAGATGAATTCACACAAGCTGAGTTTGAATTCTTGACTTTGCAAGACGTCACTGAAAGTGAAGATGCATCGGGGAATAATGAGTACGATGATGAGAATTACGAGGCAGTGTTGACTCAACCAGAGCCAGATAAGTCTGTAGCTGACTCAAAAGGTACACAGTGGTGGATGTGGGGCTAAGTGATGGTGGATGTTTGTTGAAAGATTATAGTTGATGTATTTCTGACATTTGCTTGACTTACTACTAAAGATTGGTTAATTTATATCTCTTCTTTGGTTGACTTATTACTAAATATTGGTTGATGTGTGTTTTACCTTTGGTTGACTTATTACTAAATATTGGTTGATGTGTGTTTTACCTTTGGTTGACTTATTACTAAATATTGGTTGATGTGTGTTTTACCTTTGGTTGACTTATTACTAAATATTGGTTGTGTGTTTTACCTTTGGTTGACTTATTACTAAATATTGGTTAATGTGTGTTTTACCTTTGGTTGATGTGTGTTTTACCTTTGGTTGACTTATTACTAAATATTGGTTGTGTGTTTTACCTTTGGTTGACTTATTACTAAAGTTTGGTTGGTGTGTGTTTTACCTTTGGTTGACTTATTACTAAATATTGGTTGATGTGTGTTTTACCTTTGGTTGACTTATTACTAAATATTGGTTGATGTGTGTTTTACCTTTGGTTGACTTATTACTAAATATTGGTTGATGTGTGTTTTACCTTTGGTTGACTTATTACTAAATATTGGTTGTGTGTTTTACCTTTGGTTGACTTATTACTAAATATTGGTTAATGTGTGTTTTACCTTTGGTTGATGTGTGTTTTACCTTTGGTTGACTTATTACTAAATATTGGTTGTGTGTTTTACCTTTGGTTGACTTATTACTAAAGTTTGGTTGGTGTGTGTTTTACCTTTGGTTGACTTATTTACTAAAGATCGGTTGACGTGTGTTTTACCTTTGGTTGACTTATTACTAAAAGATGGTTGATGCATGTCTTATCTTTGGTAGACTTTTACTAACGATTGGTTGATGCATCGCCTAACTTTGGTAGACTTAATACAGAGATTGGTTGATGTATGTTGACCATTTACTAAAGATTGGTTGATTTATGTGTTAACTTTGGTTGATGTATTACAAAAGATAATATGAGTTGTGTCTTAATTTTTTTTTAAAGACTGGTTGATGCTATGTTAATGTGTTATACAGACCTAATAATTGGCTGATTTCAGTCTAGAGATTGCGTGTACATGTTGTTATAGAAATCTTAACTCCCTTTCTTCCTATCAGAAGATGAAGCTCCAACCGGTCTTCAGAACCCACCACCAGGTTTTCTATCTCCCTCCAGAAAATCCCAGAAAGCCAGTCAGATAAATAACAGCCCCACACGCAAAGATAACGGTAAATCAAACCCCAAGCCAGTCAGATAAATAACAGCCCCACACGCAAAGATAACAGTAAATCAAACCCCAAGCCAGTCAGATAAATAACAGCCCCACATGCAAAGATAACGGTAAATCAAATCCCAAGCCAGTCAGATAAATAACAGCCCCACACGCAAAGATAACGGTAAATCAAACCCCAAGCCAGTCAGATAAATAACAGCCCCACACACAAAGATAACGGTAAATCAAACCCCAAGCCAGTCAGATAAATAACAGCCCCACATGCAAAGATAACGGTAAATCAAATCCCAAGCCAGTCAGATAAATAACAGCCCCACACACAAAGATAACGGTAAATCAAACCCCAAGCCAGTCAGATAAATAACAGCCCCACACGCAAAGATAACGGTAAATCAAACCCCAAGCCAGTCAGATAAATAACAGCCCCACACGCAAAGATAACGGTAAATCAAACCCCAAGCCAGTCAGATAAATAACAGCCCCACACGCAAAGATAACGATAAATCAAACCCCAAGCCAGTCAGATAAATAACAGCCCCACACGCAAAGATAACGGTAAATCAAACCCCAAGCCAGTCAGATAAATAACGGCCCCACACGCAAAGATAACGGTAAATCAAACCCTAGCCAGTCAGATAAATAACGGCCCCACACGCAAAGATAACGGTAAATCAAACCCCAAGCCAGTCAGATAAATAACAGCCCCACAAGCAAAGATAACGGTAAATCAAACCCCAAGCCAGTCAGATAAATAACAGCCCCACACGCAAAGATAACGGTAAATCAAACCCCAAGCCAGTCAGATAAATAACAGCCCCACACGCAAAGATAACGGTAAATCAAACCCCAAGCCAGTCAGATAAATAACAGCCCCACACGCAAAGATAATGGTAAATCAAATCCCAAGCCAGTCAGATAAATAACAGCCCCACACGCAAAGATAACGATAAATCAAACCCCAAGCCAGTCAGATAAATAACAGCCCCACACGCAAAGATAACGGTAAATCAAACCCCAAGCCAGTCAGATAAATAACAGCCCCACACGCAAAGATAACGGTAAATCAAACCCTAGCCAGTCAGATAAATAACGGCCCCACACGCAAAGATAACGGTAAATCAAACCCCAAGCCAGTCAGATAAATAACAGCCCCACAAGCAAAGATAACGGTAAATCAAACCCCAAGCCAGTCAGATAAATAACAGCCCCACACGCAAAGATAACAGTAAATCAAACCCCAAGCCAGTCAGATAAATAACAGCCCCACACGCAAAGATAACGGTAAATCAAACCCCAAGCCAGTCAGATAAATAACAGCCCCACACGCAAAGATAACGGTAAATCAAATCCCAAGCCAGTCAGATAAATAACAGCCCCACACACAAAGATAACGGTAAATCAAACCCCAAGCCAGTCAGATAAATAACAGCCCCACACGCAAAGATAACGGTAAATCAAACCCCAAGCCAGTCAGATAAATAACAGCCCCACACGCAAAGATAACGGTAAATCAAACCCCAAGCCAGTCAGATAAATAACAGCCCCACACGCAAAGATAACGATAAATCAAACCCCAAGCCAGTCAGATAAATAACAGCCCCACACGCAAAGATAACGGTAAATCAAACCCCAAGCCAGTCAGATAAATAACAGCCCCACACGCAAAGATAACGGTAAATCAAACCCTAGCCAGTCAGATAAATAACGGCCCCACACGCAAAGATAACGGTAAATCAAACCCCAAGCCAGTCAGATAAATAACAGCCCCACAAGCAAAGATAACGGTAAATCAAACCCCAAGCCAGTCAGATAAATAACAGCCCCACACGCAAAGATAACGGTAAATCAAACCCCAAGCCAGTCAGATAAATAACAGCCCCACACGCAAAGATAACGGTAAATCAAACCCCAAGCCAGTCAGATAAATAACAGCCCCACAAGCAAAGATAACGGTAAATCAAACCCCAACCATAATTCAACATTTCCTGCTACTTCCACAAAGTTTCTGTAATGAAGTTGTACATTTGTAAATGTGAACTGACAAGTATTATACAAGTTTTGTTAAAATACCAACCTTGTTCCTTTCGCAATACTGAAGAAGTACTTTGATTCACTTAAAAATGTTATACAGGATTGGTTAGGGGAATTTTTTTTTTTTATTTTAATCTGCAAGCTTACTGATTATGAAGTTCATACTACATGTAGAAATATTTCCTTTTGAAATGAAGTCATATTTGACAAAACTGTATCTGAAAACCTAAAACAATCATTGAACAGCTGATTTCGATATGTACAACCAAAATTTAGGACAATGTGTTTACATGCTGAAAATTATGCATGGTTTTTCATTATTTTCTCCTGGCTCACACAAAGGATCAAGCCCAATTTTTACAGGTTTGTATTTCATGTATTGGTTGATCTCGCAAAAAACATAAACACTGTCTGCAACTATTTTGTCAGCTCTATCAACACCTTTAATATCTCCACCTTTAATATCTCCACTTGCAGACAGAGGTTCGAATCCATCCTTGGACAGTGAGGATTCCAGGGCTAGTGATATGCCACAGTTGGAAGAATCATCAAATGATGGTCGATGGATTGTTAAACGGTGAGTTAAACAAAAGTTGATGAGAAATTTTAGATATTTTCAAATTCACAGTTTCAGCTGCAGCTTGGGCTCTGGATCCATCAGTGACTTTCAAATTGGTGGATCAAGCCAAAGTCAAAGTCATGGTTTCAAAAAAGCCTTTGAGTTTGTTTTTCTTACCACTGCTTCCCTGAGTTGAAGGGTGGAACATAAACTGTTCCTACTTTTTTCCAAGGACTAAATATCAGCTGTTGTATCTTTAAATGCTTCATACATCTGCATTTCTGTACTTTTTAACTGCCCGAGAAATGAAGTAAAGATAAATATAAACATCACAGATCTTTGAAACTGAAATAAACATTTAATATCTTGACATCTTTGTATTCTTCTTATTTTTAGCATTGATCTTGATGATGGTTACCAGGTACATCTTATTAACCATGAGAACGAGGTTTGTTTGACCGTTGCCGAGGTCACCTCGTTCCTATGTGACGTTGACTCGGATCCAGAAGAAGCCCTGTGCTGTCTGGTAATTATTCACAATTCATAAATACCTGGGACAGTTTATCCATTCTGATTGGTCGAGAGGGGATCACGTGGCTATGTATAAACGTGTAATATAAACTGTATTTTGAAATGGCAAGGTGTTTTCTTCTCAGTAAAGGGCACCTCTTTGAAAAAACTTTTAATTTCTGTTGGATGATTTCAAGGGGCACCAAGGCAATGACAAGAGGCAACAGAGGTGATTGCCTCCATTGACCCTGTGAAGTGTAGGGACAAATTTAGTGTGTCGGCGCCCCATATCCAACTTGGCTGAACTCAAACTTGTGTGCTATTTAATATTATTATTGATCAACTTCATGTTTCAGGTCAGTGATCTCGGAGTTGAGATTCCGTTATTGATGGCCGATGAGAAGGAACATCCAAGACTCTTCAGAGAACTAAGAAGGTCCCTTAAAACTCACCTTTATAAAATAAAGCAATTTGTTGTAATTTTTGTTTGAAGAGTTCTTGTGAGATTATTTGTACATTTTCAAATTTTTGATTTTAATTTTGATCCATTTCATGATTTTGTTTTGGTTTTCTTCAATCAGTTCTTGATTGTCTTTGGTTTAAATAATCGTTCTAAATGTGTTTGTTTTTTATATTCGTATTGAATTGAATTGATAAGACCATAATTTAAATACATCTGTACTTTTATAGAATATACAGTAGGCCTAATATTTTACTTTGCTTTTAAACTTTTTGAAATTAGTTTTAGTAACATAGCAGTGTATTGAGGTTGATAATGATATTTTATGAACATTTCTTAAATACTTCAAACTTTGATTTCCACCATGAAATATGGTCCACTTCTATGTATTGTTCTCATTATAAATTGTATTTTTTTTTTTGGAATATATTTTTTTCATTGTGCAGAATGGAGGTGCTGGACAGTACGGATCTCAGTTTGGACTTAATTACCATGATGCCTTTTACCAGGTACGTAACCAAAGTAATTGACTTGATTCAAATAATTTTGTTTTGAATACCATTTAGTTGACATGTATTAAGAGCAAGATAGTCGAAACGTTGCGACCAATTAAGAACTCACTCTGCAGCAGTGAAGTTAATAACGAGAACTCCCCTCGAACCACTAAGCGAAAGTAGTAGTCATGGCCGATTTCCTACCTTTCGCCCAGGTAGTAGTTAATCTACTCCGCAGCAGTAGAATAAATAGCAAGACAAGTTCTCAAAGAACAAAATCTACCTAGCAAGTAGATATACACATGGTGTTAGTGCAAACCAAATATACATTGATACCTGACCATGCAATGCCTCAAATCCTATATTATTGTGGTTTTACCCTTTACTGATGTTAATAAACACTGTATACTAAGTGCTCTTTGACCCCTGAAAAAAATCTACGGGCACTGTGGGTGGGAATTGAACCCATCAATGATTGGTCTAGCAGCTAAGACATCTGGGCCTAATTTCATACAGCTACTTTAGCACTGAATGTTGCTTAATAAGTTGTTGATATTGCAATTAATATAGACAATTTAGTTAAGTTAAATTTTGTACACTGAATACATGGACCAACATTCAATGATGTAATCCTGCTGATTGTTGTGTTTTTTCATCCATAGTGCTTTGTTG
This sequence comes from Leptasterias polaris, assembly GCA_037783415.1. Taxonomy (NCBI): domain Eukaryota; kingdom Metazoa; phylum Echinodermata; class Asteroidea; order Forcipulatida; family Asteriidae; genus Leptasterias; species Leptasterias polaris. The sequence goes on from JAZGTN010000089.1 coordinate 1,977,731, forward strand.
CTACTAAGTTGCTCTGGTATGGTCAGCATGGAGGTTGTGCAGCAGCTTCAAGAACAAACTGAAGACCTGGGCGTTCTTGGGGTGATTGTGACTCTTAGTGTTATATGTTTGAGTTTCTCTAAAAAGGAAAAGACTGATCTTTTAACCATTGCCTGCCATAACAATAGACACAATCGGAGACCGGAGTCACGTGACTCATAGTGGGTATACAATGTAAACAAACCTAGCAAACAATGCACAGCGAGCATGGAAAACCATGGCTGCTTCCCACCTTACAGCAGGAGGGCTCGGAAGCAGCCATGCCTTTCCATTCACGCTGCCCCTTGCTTGCTTGGTTTGTTTACATTGTATACCCACTATGGTTCACGTGACTGCAGTCGCCGATTGTGTCTATTGTCTAGCAATGTTGCTGGTGTGGAATGGAAGCGTAGCCAACCATCCCTCAATCATCAAGTCAGTGAAATGTGCCTCACACAAAAACACAACCCAGTTATCCTTTTGTGAAAGCTTAGAACGTGTCTGACTTGGTGGCTGCAGCTATGGCTATGGCAAGATTTCCATGGCAACATGAGTTGAATGAAGTATGGTACTTCCTTAGCAACACCCTTAGCAACAGTCCTAGCCATAGCTGTAGCCGCCTATTTGGATATGGCCTGAGATACCTTTTGTGTCAAGGTTTTACCGTGGCAGATATTTTGATGCGTAGTTGCTGCTATGATTGGGCACTGCACAAAGGGGCAGAGCTTAATGGGTCAGTCTGATTGGCCACTGCACAAAGGGGCGAATCTTTTTGGGTCAGTCTTTTATGAATAACCAAGCTCTATACTTGTTATAAATTTCAGTAAAATTTCGGGTTGAACAAAGAATAATTGCCGATTACTTACAACATTATCTTGTTATTTGTCTTAAGGATATGTTTGAGAGTGACGTCAGTGATAATGCTATGGATGAACTTGGTTTGGCTCTAGAGTTAGATGAGCTGAAAATGACGTTGGAAACACTTCAGTTTAAAAGGTAAACAAGCTAGTCGGATATTCAAACATTTTGGTTTTGTTTTGTTTGAAGACGATTTTTACATTATCTTTGTATGCTAGACAACTGTCGAGCAGAAATTACTGCTAACCAGTTTTCAATGCAGAGAGTTTTTATATTGGGGTAGGTACCAGTTTTTATAGCAATGTTAATTACATGGCTGGTTGCTGGTTTCTGCTAAGTGATTGGTGCCTACCAGTTTTTTGAAACTGGGCCCCGTTGTGAACCAGTTACACACAATACACAAGACATGATATTTTTGGTCGGTAACTGGGAAGATATTACTTGCTCTTTCTAGGAAACGTCTTGTGAGCGCCATGATGCAGAACACAGACATAAACTTTGTTGACGAGCTGTCTCGTATCGAAGGGAAGATTCAGGAGATTACAAAGATGGCTGAGATGACTGAAGCTATCATTCAACAGAGGGGGCTAGAAGGTAGGTACCAGTATGTCTTTTGTTTGTCTTTCTTCTTTGGTCGCCTTTTTTGCATAGATAGGGTTAGAGGCGTCTGTCTTCTGAAAAGGTCAAAACATTACTGATGCCAGCAGGGATAGGCCTATGTAATAAGTAACTATTAGTTCTCTGTTGGCGGGACAGACGCATCCCCATACTTTTGTTTGGGCACTGGCCTGGTGACCAGTCTTTTTTCTTAATCTTTTTCTACCATTCTGTGCTTTTTAACATGTGTTTTGCGCCTTATGATCATTTTGTATGTAAAGGGCGCAATATAAATTTTAAATATTATTATTATTATTACGTCTTCTGTCTCAACCGTAAAGATTTGAGTTTTGAGGTGCTGCCATTTTAAGTCTCGATAAAGGGAGACCAGAGACGTATGGCGGCAGCAGACAGGGTAATTTTCCATCATTTACAAAATTCTTACATTTGCACAATTCTGAGAACTAAGAATATATTCAACTGGAACGTCTGCTGCCATTTAGCGTCCTTCAGAAGTCTCCATTCAAAGGTAAATTGTGTGCAAAATAATCTATGAGAAAATGGAATTAGCTTTAGCAAATTGCTTACCAACCCAAAGGACATGGGGTATAAAGGCAAAAAATAGTTAATGGCCTGACGTTTGGACCCTAGCAGAGTCTTTTAGCAAGGGCCGAAATGTCAGGCTATTAAAATGGCAGCACCTCAAAACTCAAATCTTTACGGTTGAGACAGAAGACGTAATAATAATAATAATAATATTTAAAATTTATATTGCGCCCTTTACATACAAAATGATCAAAGGCGCAAAACACATGTTAAAAAGCACAGAATGGTTGAAAAAGATTAAGAAAAAACAATCTATTTAAGGGTACTTTTTTCTATGACATACTTAAAAGCTCCAGTTGACGGTTTTGCTCTTAAACTGACATTGTTTTTATCTTTTGTTTTTATCACAGGAGACAAAATGGCTTTGAAGATGAATTCCAATGATCCTGGTGCCTCAAATGTGGATGAAGTTAAAGTTACTTCACCATCAAACACTGGGTCACTAATCCAAGGCCAGGTGCCAGGAAGCCCAAAGCTATCATCGGCAAGCAGTAATCCCAAATCCGCTAACAAGCTTGTCATGGCCGTAGAGCCTTCACTAAGAGATCAAGATACAAGCAAAGCAGCACAGGGGAAATCTCCTATGCCACACCTGCAAGAGACAGAAGTATACGAAGCAAATCCGCCACACCCACCTGAGCCTGCACCTGTTGCTGCTGTACAGTACCACACCCAACCTGAACTGACGCAGCCAGACATCCAGTTTCCATACAATATGCCATATGCTCGGTTCCCAAATCCAGAGTTTGTACCCCGCCCTAATCAGTACTTCCCACGTCACCAGTTCCCGCCACCGAGTGGGTACCATCACCAAGGTTCAGGGGACTTTATCCCCCAGCTGTACCCACCCCAGCAGTCGTGGATGGAACCTGTACCTCGAGGTCCATTCATTAGTCTGCCGCCACCGAACCTTGGTCCCATGTTTCATGTCCCACCACCGAGACCTTTCATGGGTAATTTGCAGCCTGGGTACTGTCCCAACTCAGGAGGGCCTTGGATGCCTGGACCAGGCCAGGGTCAAGGGATGTGGTGATGGCGAGTCTGAGTTACTAAAAGGAAGTTTGTAAACTCCCTTCATGGTAATGCGGCGACAGTGGAAATTTGAAGCCAATCTTTCCCACCATGATGTAATGTGCAGCCTCTGATGACAGTATGGTCGATTGATGCTGCAACTTAAATTTATTTTTTAAAATTTGTTAATCTTTTTTAAAGAGTCTTGATATTTAAAGATCTATTATATTGTTGTTGTAATGCTGCAGAAATAAGCATGCCATTTTTAATGATTGTGTTTTAACAAGTGCCATATGAAGAAAAGCCATCCCAATGTGTGGAGAGGAAGCAGACATGCCGGCTATTTTGTAATATTTGAGTTTAGTATAAAAGAAGGAAGTGTCTGATAAATAAGTCAATACAAGTTAAGAAAATACAGGCTTTCATTTTTTATACATGTTGATGAATAAGTTCTAGTACGCACCATTGTTAACTAAAGGTTGACTATTTTGACCCGAACCCATGCTGGTCGATCATTGGTTGACTACTGTGGTCGCCCATTTGGAACCAGCCTTAGGACCATGGTTTCTTCCCTGGTCCCGGTAGCCTTGATTCATGCTAACCCGTGTAAAGCGCATAAGGGAACCAGTGACAGTATAGCGAAATGGCAGAAAGGCAATGGAAGTGTTGAATACTTCCGAATTGATGGTTGACTAGTCTTACAAACTAGTCGTCCGAGTGGTCAACCCATGTGCGCACTTCAATATGATCCTAGGTGGGAGTGCAACATATCTCAAGGTTTTTAATAATGTCATATCTTGCTCGAAAAACCATCGGTGAAACAACATTCTAGGCATATTGGTTTTGGGTTAATTATGATATTTTGAACATTGCACGTAATGTAAATAGGAGATATGTCATTATTGCACTGACTGATTGACAGTAGGATAGAAATGTCCAACATTTGATCAAACAATATTTTTTTAGTGGTGATAATGATTAAATGGCCTACCTGTAAATAGGCTGGAAACTTACTTTTTTTGTTTTTGTATTAAACTCAATTATCAACAATTAACTGGACATTTATTTTTAAGTTGTGTATTTTTGTTATTATCCACACAACCCACCCAAAAATACATGAAGCTATGTGAAGTTTGTTTTCCCTCAGTAACCAATGCTGTATCTTGACACCAAGAAAACACTCTTGAAACTGAAGTCTGTACAGAAATGTGTTTATTTACTTACATGTGTACACCATATTATTCCCAACTTTGAAGGAAAGTATTTACATGTATCTGGAAACTATTCTTCTATTAGACTTCCTACAAGATAATACTAAAAAGAATTATTAAACTTTTTTTGGTTAGATATAAAAGTGAGTCAAGATCTTGCAAATATGATTGGAATTTTGTTTGAAGTTATCATTCAATAAGTCATTTGTGAGTAAAACTAGAATAATGTCTGTTACAGTGACTTGCCTGGTCTCTACTCAAAGCTCAATTTGAATTCCTCAGACTACTCACATGGTGTTGTATAGCATCCTCTACTCCTTATACAGCAGCTTGCCCCAATCATGTGACATAGCAACATTGGATTTAGTCTGCAGATATCTTCAAATCTAACTCGCCAAGTTGCTTTTTGCATAACAAATCCTTTGAACCTTATTGGCCTCTGCTGGTATCCCTATGACATAATGCTGCTTACCAGCCATGTAACAGTTTTGACTGGTATCCTGCACATTTTTGCGAAGTAGCTGTATGAAAGTTGTCCCCGACGTCAATGTGCATTCACATGTACCTGTTGACTCCCAAAATGGTGAGCATGGAAGTGTGACATGCGTGCAATAGTGCTGTTCAATGTTACTCTTTGAAAATAAACTCAACAATTTCTACATTCCAAGTCTTCACTAATAAATGACAATGCTCCGTTTTATTTATGAACTCCTTTGACCTGTACAAAGGGCGCCCTCACAAGACAGTTAAATCTATAACCAGACAATACTTAATATTATGTTTCTCTCATCAAGTATGTATTTTACAAAGTACAAAGTTAACTATGTTACAAAAGCTTTTTAAATAAGAAAATAAAGGAACAAATAAATTTTTAACGACTAGCTGGTCAGTTAAGTTCACTTCCTCCACTCTAATTATTTGCTAAATTTTAAATGAATTCATTAACTTGTCCACTGTAATGCGTCGTATGAAACATTCTGCCAGTTGGCAAAGGGCATCAATGATCAGATTGTAAGCTTGCTTTTTATTTACAATGTATTTAATGTGTACATTTTGATATGTTACTATAACTCTACTAAGGTTGTCTAAGGTCATTTGTATACCATGCCCAATATGTGGCAGAGGGTGTCCCCATGTGTTCTTGTATGGAGGAGGGGTGCACCATGCCACACCAAATGGTCCTTTGTTCCATTAGTTATTGGTCACCTTCCCTGTATACCTACTTACAGTGTTACAACTTAATTCTCAAACACAAAATCGGACTGTTTTTTTTACCTCCCAGCCTCACTTTCGATAAATAAACAGACCTTCATCATGCTACAACCATCGTTATCAACTTCCCTGTGTACAACAAGGGATCCGACTATGAAGGCCCTTTCAGCCTCACTTTGGTTACATTGATACCAATGGGGGATAAAACAAGATGGCTGCACTAGGTTAAAGGTCTTTAGCAATTTTTGAACCCACTTAGGCTCCGACTTGTGCTTCTTCAGTAATTTTGAAAACATACACTTCAGGATTTTCAACTAGAGCCGAGGACCACAAAAACTAGAAAGGCTGCAGTTGTATTGTGTTATTGCAGAAAACGCACTCTCTTAAAATCTGAGATGTGTCTTGTGCTTGACCATGTACCTAGATGAGAGAAAAGAAAAATAATCGTTAGTTTCATGATATTTTAGCCTGAAATACTGTATAATTTTGAAAATCTCAATATTGACTATTTAAAAGGAAATGGTGTGTTTTCGTTCTCAAAAAACAGATCCGAAATGCCTTGTGTTTTGACCTTTATCAACTCACCTGTCAAGAAGCTCCCAAAACTTGAGCAGACTGGCTCGATCCAAATGCCGCTTCTGACGACTGATTTCAAGAACCTGGAGGTTCCATTTCTTGACATTGGGGTCAAGTTTCATCTCCGTGTATTTGATGTGGAAACCACGGACTGCAGATATTCAAAAAAGAATAGAGTATATGACAAAATTCTTGAATATTATGTAAATCTTGAGTCACAATTGTTGAACAGTAATATTCGGCGCTACCAATAACTGTAGATGTGCCATTCTTGTACCAACACAATGGGCTAAGAAGAAATAATCCCCCTCCAGTGTTCAAAGGTATCATTTTACCATGCGGCTGCCATCATGTTTTTCTATCAATCAACCAAACTGGAAGGAAAAAGATGGTTTGGATTCTTTTTTAAGAAGTTGCAACTTCCACTACCAATGTGGATACAGGGCACTAGACAAGAGTGGCTGAAGTTGATATGACTTACTTCTTGCAAAGATGTCCACTGGAGAACCATCTGGAAGAAGCCAAGGCCAGCCCTTGAACTGCCAGGCAGGACCCTGTACAAACACCGCTACTACACGGTCCCTACACACACAAAGAAAATGGTGACAATAAGTAGGGTTGAAGGCAGAACCAAGCATCTACAGCTGTAGGTATGGACTGCAGAGCTGCAAACGTTCCCTGAAAATAAAACGGTCTTTCCGCATTCTGAAGAGCAAGTTTGAAAAACTTTCTGTTTATAGAAACCTTTTCTCGTATTGTTTTGAATGTAGTTCTAAGTACCTCCCTGATGGCAAGATGCAAATGTTGGCAGCTCTGGGACTGCAGTCATAACATTGTAGCACAGATGGATACATTGTACCATAGCCATGAATAAAATCATTAACTGATAGGATCTAACAGTCAAACCAAGGCGCCCATGTCACAGTGCTGCTTAGCAAAAGTTGTACAAAGTGTAAAGCTGATTTGGATCTACTTACCAGTCTTGTGGTGTGAGCTTATTGATGGTGTCCATGACTCTGTAAGGTACAGTGCTGCCATCTTCTTTCCTTCGTTGTATGAGGACATCGTTCTCTTTACGAGCACCTTGTGCTTTCTTCTCCTCAGATGTGAAGAATCTGAGAGGTTAAAGAAATGCCCCATATTGGTCAGAATACTCCACCACATGTTGAAATTACAAAAATATGTCCACATTATTTGATGCTTTTCTTAAAGTAACATCAGTTCCTGGGGTCAATGGGATGCATGGGTGGGGTAGTAATGCGCCTTTGAGGCAGTGGTGCGGTCTACTTCTCAGCACTCGCAGAGGATAGGGCTGGTCTTTTAACCCCAATGGGTAGCTTTAAAACTACCAGTTTTTGTTCTGGGGCGATTTTGAGATTTCCACGTAATCCATTTTGCTTCTGGACTCGCAGGCAAAATGGATTGAATGATTGCAAACAATGAATTTTCCCTAATAAAAGTTACACAAAACTAAATTAAACATGTTGGAAAGATGGTTAATTACTCACTTCAAATCTTGTAAGATCTCCTTGGTATTGTAAAGAGTGATAAGCGATGTGGTAGCAGCAGGAATGATGATGATGGGTGTACGTGATACACGTTTCTGGGGTGTCTGTGGTTTGGGTTGAGGAACAATCTCTTGGCGTGGGGGTTGGACTGGGGCCTGTGCCTTCCGTGCACTAGCACCTTCCTGTGTAAACACGTATACCAGAATAAGTAATATTTACCATAGGTTTTCCCGGCCATTTCCGGCAAATAAGGGGCCAATTTAATACAAATGCATAAAACTGAAATTGGCTGTCTTGTGTGCCAAAAATAACTTTGAAAACTTAAAACCTCTAAAAACCAACAATTGTTTGAGTGCTTCTTCATATATTTTGACCTGATAGTGAGACAAAAGCAACATAGAATAATGATTTGAAACTTACCGTTACAGATTTCAATGTCATACCGTGGTATGTTCCACCAGTGTCGATTTTGAAGCCCTCAGTTTCTATATAAGAAGGGAAATATATGCAATTTTTAATTACTCCATATCAATTACTCAGCCCATTTGTTATTTTATATGCGTCTTTCAAAAGTAATTAGAAAATATAGTACATTTTGACTGCCAGGAAGAAAACTATTTCTTCCAAGGAAAAATGGTACACAAATTGACAGATGCACTGCTGAATGGAGTGGGGGCAGCAGCACTGATGTTTCGTTCTGAGTAGGACAAGGCAGATTTCTGTTGCAAAAGGCACCTCTATGAGGAAGAGTTCCAGTTCCAGTGTAACAAGGCAACGATCAGAGGCATTGGGGCAATTGTCTCCTTTGCCTGGAGCAGAAAAATTAATTTAAATTTTATTTTATTACTGACCTTCTTTTCCTCTGAATCTCTCCTGATCGTAACGGTTATACTGCGTCTGAGTTTGCACTTTTCTTCTTGGGTCCTGCTGTGGTTTCAAATTAATAACAAGAGTTTGTTTACAGACTCAAGACATCCAACACATGAGCTGAGAGAGACAGGAAGTTCACACAAATAATAGACAACAATAAATGACGTCATTGTTGTGTATATAAACAATCACTAACAAGCAGAAAGGCAATTTGTAATTACCCCTCAAACAGAAATGAACTACCTTAGAAAGAAATATATTCTTCAGTTTTAAATGGCGCAGAAACCCAAGAAAAACCACCTGATCCACTGAGAAACTGCCTGTCTTAAAAAGAAGAACTTGAGAATGTGGATACAGATGGACAAAACCAGTCATTTTACTTTAGACTGAGGACTACACAAACATCAATAACAGACATGAACTAATGGTACCTGTTGGGCTGGTGTCTGTTCTGTTCTCTGCTGTGTGGTGGGTTTTGTGTGTTTTCCGTCTTCTTGAGCCTTCACTGACTGCAGGATTGCGAAGACGTTCTTGGAGAAGTCCTTCAGAACCAAACAAAAATAAAAAATTACTGAAAACATTGTAGTTATCGTACATTGGTGCTGGATAAAATCCTAAAATGTGGTCTTGTCTTGTCTTGATGGATACTGCATGATCATCCCTTCACAGGAAGGGTCGTGTGCATGGAATTTCCAACCATGCCAGAAACACCAGGGCAAACCCCATCTCTTAACGGTAAGTGTATATTGGTTATTTTACGTGCATCACACACTGGACCTATGGCTTTACGTCCCATCTGAATGACAAAGCAATAATGATAAAGTGTCTTGCTTAGGGAACCAAGTGTCAAGACTGGGACTCGAACCCACTTTCTGCTGATCCAAAACACCAGAGATTTAGTCCAGTGCGCTTGACTGCTCGGCCTCAACACGCCACATTATGTTGTGGTCAATAAGTTGAATCATAATGGTAAAATTAGAATCAAATCATACTATACTTGTCAAAAAGTAAACTATTTTTTAAACATTAAATCTTTGTGATGAATCTTGCGGACTCTTAATCTCACCTTGCCAGTGCTCTGTAGAATTGATGCTCTTGTCCGCCACAGTCTCTCTCGACTCATAATATCTCTTGTGACATCCACTTCAGCGTCAATGAAACTACGCTGCTCCAAAATCCCTGTGCCTAGATCATCATCGTCCACTTTGATAGTAGTTCGCTTTTTGGCTCGTAGCTTAGCCTTGATGGCGGCAATTTTTTCAACAGACATAGTGTCTGAGAGGGATCTTTAAAATGAATTTGAAAAAGATAGTCATCATTTAAACCTTTTCATTCTTAACCAGAACGACAACGTGTAAGTGAAGATCAATAACAACTAGGTTTACTGTCTTATTTGCAATTCTGTACCTGATTTGATCGGTGGTTACCACAGCGCCTTCCTTGGGAGCTTCCAATCTGGCTGCAAGACGCTCCTACAAAGTAAACAACCAAGTTCTTGTCTTATTTTGAATAGTGGTTTGAATGGTATTTAAGAAGAATGTTAAGAGAACTCTATCAGATACACAATCTGGTGTTTCTCTTCAGCTTATGTTTACACGATTTGACGATCAGTTCGTACCTGTTTGAAATTTGTGTTTAAGAAGAATGTCGACAAATTCCTTCAGAAAAGAATTCTGAGGAATCTTGGGTTTCTTTTAAGGTCTGGTTCTAAGAATAGTTTGTACCTTGTCCTGTCTGACTTGCTCCTCCTCAAACCGAACTTTCTTAGATGGATCATTCTGACTGTCATCTATGGTGCGTTTGTTGGCTGTAATTACGACAAAATCAGGATTTATTTGTTTGTTATAAAAATTAACAAAACATCAACATTAGATATGAACCTTTGAGGGCTGAAGAAAATTTCAAGCTATGAGCAATAATAATAATTTAATAATAATATTTTATATTATAATTATAGGACACTTTACAGCAAAAGTTTCTAAAATAGTTGTTCCCATGCCTGTTTATCCAGCCAGGCAAGGTCATATCACAGTGGACAAGGTTTGTGTATACATAGAGTTCTCCATGTTGTTTAGAAAGGAGTTTTAGAATTTCCAGAGTGTGGATTGTACAAGTTTATGTCTATTTTGTGTTTATTGTGACAACATTTCAAATGACAAGGAACTATGTGCGAGTCATATAAAACAAACATTGAAAGCATTTCATTTGTGTAATGTCGCAAAACATAATCACTCGGTGAAATCTTGCTTTTCTGTTTCACTCGGCTTCATTTCATGAAATGGAATAGTCCAGAGTTCAACTTGTGAAATCTAGCTTTTAAATTTCACTCTGCTTTTTGAAATGGAGTAGTCTGGATTACCTTGCAATTATATTCTGTGACAATGCACTTACAAGCATCCAACATTTGTATAACATTTGCAGTCCGCCCTCTTCATCCAAGGATGTTCTAAGGCGCAAATTACCGTAAAATTCAATAAAAACTCCAGTTGATTAGGTGAGAAGATGACAGTTTTGTCTTTAAATACTCACTTGTTGGCTGTCTCTGTATAGCAATCTCCAATGGAGCACTTTTGTCAATACTAGCAGACGTTGCTGTGGGTAGAATCATACAATAATATTATGTATGTGTAGGGACTAGAAATTGTATGGCGCTATGGCCTTGCCCTCTCTATGACAAAATTCCAGGTCTGATATACATACCTGTCTCTCCTTTGAGGTAGCCCAGAAGGCCTCTTCTGTCTGGACGACGAACAACCGGAACATTTGCTGCCTGTTAATAAAACAAAACAATTATTGTTATTACATCTTGAAACTCATTGAAAAATAATGCACTTTTTCATGAGGCATGAAAGGGTGAGAGAGTGGTTTAAGCTGTAAACATATCCTGAGAATCAAAAAGGCAAAACTTGCAAAAGCTCTAATAAAAAAAAACCATCAGTAATAAATAATCAATAATTTTACATACGCTATGTACAAAAAGTACAAAATTAAAGAGAGAGACTGCCAACATCAGGGCTAGATAGCTCAGTTGGTACAGCGTCAGCAGGTTAATCCATATCGCAAGTTCATGTCCTGCTCTAGTCAATTGTTCTCTGTTCAACCTAAATTTACTTCAAATTTACCCAGCAGTCCCAGTAGTTTATTTAATACTTGAGATTTAAACTCTAAAGATCTACACATTCAGGAGGTATGCGGAAAGATTTTCTGTTGGTGCAAACTTAACACTCAGCTGGTACATCGTACTTACAGCAGCATGTCGGACATAGTTGGGATGGGAAAGATTGATGTGTTTCAGAAGGAACAAGATGGAGTCCACTGGATAGTATTCTTTAGATTCGCCAGCATCCTTGCCGGTTCTAAAAATTAATTCAGAAAAAAAGAGAAGGAATTCAATTATCAACTCAATCAAGAGGAGATGTTTACTTACGTCACGACAAACGTCATGTGCATTCAAATTTAATCAAAATACAAATAAACAACACAATTGTATGGATAACTTTGAAAACTGCTGCCTTTTAAAAAATAAATGAGACAAAGCTGCTTTTTATTTTAAATGCGTTGCTGAAGTTTACTTTAAAAAAATAAATGTTGTCCCTAAAAAAGTAAACAGCAAAATACAAGCAATAAACAGTCGTCGGGGACCAGCAGCACTGCACCATCCGCTGTCCGCCGCTGTCCGCCGCTGTCCGATGTCGATGATGAAGAAAAAGTGTGACTGCATTCACATTTTAAGCTATGAATTTGAGCATATAAAAGGACTACTCACCCCCAGATTCCGTAATTTGTCTTTGCATCTTTAGGCCAAGAGAATTCTCCGAAGATAACTCGGCCATCCTGTTCAGTTATCTCCTTTTTCGCGATGGTATACTCACGAATAAATTTTAGAACATCTGCCATGATGTACAAAGTTATCGTGAGCTAAAGTGTAGTCTGGCGGACGTGTCTGACGACAGACTTGACACTGATCAGAGGAAAGCTGCACTGCCAATGCACATGCGGCGGTGACAAGACTCTTCTCAAGCTCTCTTGTGCAACCTCTGACCTTTCACTAACCTCTGACACTGACATCACAAGTAGTGCGATTAACGGTACTCGTCAATGGTGGCGCCCTACCAGTTTCACGGTCAGAGAATTTCTGTGCGGTGTGTCCGACGACAAGTACAGTGAAACTGAAAGGTGTTGCATGCTAAAAAAAAGTCCCGTTTTATTTTTAGCTGTGCTTCATTTTAAATTTTATGCACGTAAGTATTGCTCATTATACATGCAATTATTTCACTTCGTTGTGTAAATCTGACCACACATTTTACGCTGTTACTATGTTAGCTTGTAAGTTTTGTTCAGTTCAAAGGCTGATAGCATCCGTGGCATGCACTTCGTTTGCATTTACCACTTTCTTCCACTTCATTCCAGTCAGTTGTTTTGCTGCCCCAGCCTGCCTGGAAACCTTCATGCAAGCAAGTGCAACCTATGGTATGGTCATGGAGGGTATATTTCTTTCCTCCGTGGTATGGTGGTGCAACCCACGGTCCCACTCGCTGCAGCATTTTACATGCAACAAGTTTTACAACAAGTTGCATTTAACAATTGTTTTAAAAATTTGATTCAAGTTAGCTTTAAATCTTCAACAAAATCTGATTTAAGATAATTTTTTTTCTTTTTATTTTTTTCTTCTTCTGAAAATAGTAAAAAAATAGTTTAAAAAAGGAGGCGGCTGCCAAAAAGGAGGCGGGCAGGGACTAGAAACTCTTTAGTTTTTTTACTTGGCCTAATGCTTTAAATGATAACTGGCCTAAGTAAATAACTTAACTGAAATATAACTTAGATGAGAGCTAAGTTATTGCTTATTTTTAAAGGCTAACAAATTGACATTTCTGACCTGACATATAAGTAAAAAGATTTTTTTTCTTCTCTTTACTACAGCCACAGGCTGATATTTTTTACTGAAGCACCATGTCCGAAGAGGGCCCAGTACCACAATCACAGCCCCTTGATTCCTCCCAGGTTTGCAACAGCGCTGGAGGATATGTATGGACAGTAGATGACTTAGATCGACTCCATCGATTCTTGTGTCTCGGTTCCGAGACGGGAACATACTACTGCCAAAAAGAGGAGCTTGGTCTTCAGAATATCGAATGTATCCAGAAACTTATTGAAGATGGCAGAGGGGAGGAGGTTGTCAAGGATATCGTGGAGTATAGTGTGGAGGGATGGACGGCTAAGCAGGAGCCGATTCTGATAGCTCTGGTTCAGTGTGCCAGGTGTGAACGTGAGAAAGTCAAGAAGCTTGCCTATGATGCTCTACCTAAAGTCTGCCGCATCCCTACAACCCTTTTTCAGTTTGTGGAGTTTGTTGAGAAGCTCCAAGGGGGGTTTGGGACAGGGTGGGGTCGGGCGCAGAAGAGAGCCATTGGTCGGTGGTACAATGAGAAGTCACCTAGGCAGCTGGCTTATCAAGTCACTAAGTATAAGAATCGCAACGGCTGGACTCACCGAGATATCCTCAGGCTGGGACACGTTAAACCAGAGAGCGAAGGTAAACCTTGGTTTAAGATTTTTACCCCAAAAATGTGCTTTTTGTCGTAAAATAACAATTTTTGAATAAAATGATTGCAGGATATCAACTGCTGAGAAAAACTATGAAAGTTTTGAGGTTTTGTGTCAAAGTTACCATAAACAATAGTGATGTTGATCTTGCTATAAAGTCAACTTAAGCCAACAACATCCCTTGTTCATAAAATGGCATTGGCGACAAGATTTATAAAACTATTTTTATAGGAAATTTCAATTGAAAATACTTTTATTTATTGAAGTTAGACGCTTAATTGCAGATCTAATTGTTTTGCGACACTTCTCTTAAAACTTTCTTAACAGCAACTGGCTTGATACTCAAGTACATCGCGAAGGGATGGAAAGAAATTGTCAAGAGCCTCAAAGAAGATGAAGAACACTCTGAGGAGTACAAGGAGGTCATGACCTACCTCCAAGATGCGGAGACAGCAAGAGTCTCCAAAGACAAAGAACAGGTCATTGCACTCATTGATAAACACCAGTTTGCATGGGAGCACATATCAACAGAGTTTCTGAAATCAATTGAGGTCAGTGCAGTGTTTAGATTATCTTCCATCTAGCTGTATAAGTTACAGCTCGATTTCACAAAGTACTAAGATTCATCTTAAGATGAGTTTTCAGTACTGCCATGGTTATTTGTATTGTGACAACACATTTTGCTTAGCAATTAGGAGTGACACACAGTTAAGATCAATCCTAGCTCTTTGTGAAATTGGTCCCTGGACTCGAATTTACAAAGCGCTGAATATGATCTTAAAATGATTATCAACTCTTAGTTGCTAAACATTGTATGATGTCACAATACAAGTCACCATGGCAATATTGACAACTCATCTTAAAAATTTATCTTAACTCTTTGCAAAGTCCTGTTTTTCATATTTTAAAGGTAGGGTCATAGATTGGTAAATACTCCCAAAATTATATCCATGAAAAATTACTTGGTGAGAAGCTTACTTGTTGTTGATAGATAAACTATTTTGATAAAGGATTCCCTTACCTTAGAACTCCTTTCTTAGGTTTCTGAGGGTTGGTGTCCGTTTGCGAATGCTGTTGCCAGAGATGTGGTTGGTACTTTGCTTTTTCTTCACAAGCAGACACTGTATCCAGCTGAAACTTTCACATGTGACTTTTGTTGTATCTTTCTTTATAACTTTGCCAATAAATCAGCATTACGTTGACAAAAGCCAATCTATCACCCTACCTTTAAGGATGGTTTGACATTTTATAAACAAACATGTACAACCAACTGCTCTAGTAAATTTTTCTTTGTTCTAGTCAATTTTTCTTTGTTCAACCTGAAATGAGTTCCTTTTTGTTGGTTACACTAGGTATGGAGGTCTTTGCTCTTACCCATGCCCATGACAGCCATGATCCGCCAGCTCGGCAAGCTGACTTCCATTGGGCTTCTAAATCCTGAGAGTGAAGAGACCAAGATGGTGTGCGAGCGACTCCGCGATGAGAACCGCTTAAGCAAGGCTCGCATCCACCCCATTAATATCCTAGCTGCGCTGAGTCAGTACAAGAAAGGCAAAGGGATGAAGGGCAAACTGAAGTGGTCACCAGTGGAAGCTGTCTGCCTGGCATTGGATGATGCATTCTACAAAGCCTTCAGGGTAATTAATTCAACCCCTTCTTCCCATACATAGCAATCCCCCAAATGACTAGAGTGCCGTTCTGCAGTGAGCAATTGTGTCTAGTAATTTGCACTGAACATACTTTGTGCACAGTGAATGCTGCTTAATAGAGCTGCTTAAGTGAATTTGAATTTGAATTTTGAATTTGAAAGCAGCAAATGGTGTTAATAAATTTTCTGCTTAGCATAAATGAGCAGGATCCCAGTCCGTAAAATTATAGGGAATGGCAATTTAGCTGGTTTCCTTATTCTGGTAAGCATAGTTTTGTTGTGCTTAGCTTCTTTGTGTGCTTAAGCAGCTCTATGAAATTGGACCCAGATATTTATAGCATGGTAAGGTACCCTTGTGTGCTGTGCATAGTTATCGGAATTTGTATAGCGTTGTAACACAGGCCTATTTCATTAAAGCAGTTGATCTTGTGGGGCCATGTCTGCTTCAAATGAAAGTGGGACTTTTTATCACATATTTTTCCTTATCACTTTGATATGTTTGTGTTACAGTTTGTTGAGCCGACCGGTAAGCGCTTTATGCTGTCTCTAGACGTCAGTGGATCCATGTGCTGCAGCGGCGTTAACGGAATAGAAAACATCATGGCTCGTGAGGCATCAGCTGCCATGGCGATGGTAACCATGAGAACAGAGACAAACCATCACATCAATGCGTTCTCGGATCATCTTATGGATGCTGGGATTAATCCTAATATGAAGTTGGATGAAGTGATAACAACAATCAGTAAAGTGAGTATTGCAGGTCTTGGATTTGTCAGTATTTGTCTTTGAGTTTTCTATTAATCCATATTTGCCTTACTGTGGGATTTCTCGTAAAATGCACAAACGCTGTTACTGCCCAGCTACGGGAAACCTGCAGATGAACAAGAAGTTAGTGTCTGTCTTTATACTCCATTTCTAGTGATCTGAGATGGGAAACATGGCACAATATGTATCACATTGAAGAGAATTATGTGCTCTTTCCAACAGTAAACAGTTTTTGGGGGTATGTTTATTTTCATAGCCATAAATAAGGAATGATTGCTAATCCTGTTTAATACCTTTAAGGATAGTTTGAAGTAGGAATTTTTAAAACACTGACACTTATTTTGATTTTGTTCTTATTCTTACAGATCTCAATGGGTGGGACAGACTGTGCACTGCCAATGGTACACGCCAAAGAGAAGAATATTCCCATTGACGTGTTTATCATCTATACTGATAATGAAACATGGTTTGGTGGAGTGCATCCCTCCGAAGCCCTTAAGAATTACCGTAAGGCAATGAACATTGATGCCAAGTTGATCGTCGTTGGAATGTCTGCCAATAACTTCTCCATCGCCGATCCTGCAGATAAAGGCATGCTGGACATTGCTGGGTTCAACTCCAATTGCCCAAATCTGATACGCAATTTTGCACTCAATTTGGTTTGATCAGGAGTGAAACTTTATCACAATCGTAACCTTTGACCCTTTGAAGATTCTTGGGATGCTCAAAGGCAAGGTGTGTTGAATTGACCCAAGGATGACATCCTCCAAGTCCTATCTTAAGAGATGATCATTTTGACCTGCCCCCATCATCTGAATCTTGTTGGAAGTCTACGATAGAGGGACGTCGGGGGAAAAAAGGGGGAAAATGTAGATAAAGTTCAGCTCATATAAAACTTGCTTATAAAAGATATTTCAACTAATTATTAGCAATTATGTATATTGATGAATATGTAGTTATATGGTAAAATACTAACAGTAATTTTCAGTAAATTTTAGCGTTGTCTTCATCGCTACTTGAAGTCCGATGTGGTTTTGTATTTAGATTTTTATGATTGTTGTATCACATTCATCATTTGCATGACAAGGATGAGATTTGACAAATTTGACAATTCTTAAATGGCTCTCATGCATGGATTCTTCCTTATTCTAAACCCAGAACCTCCCAGATGTTATAATGCAGGAGGTTTTAAAAGTGCACATCTTCAGAAAAACAAAACTACAGGTTTGGACACAATGTGGACTACTTCTATTTCATTTGGATGATTGCTTTACTTCATTCATGAAAATTTAATGGCTCAAGGAGATTTAGAAAAAAATCCTGAAATCAGGGCAAGGCCATTTTCGTTTTGCAAAGGGCTATTCCATTGGAAAATCTTAAACTCTATGTGAGACTTCTAAAGGGGCACCAAGGCCAAGACCAGGGGCAACAGAGGCCATGGCCTCTGTGACTGCCTTGTAATTCCAGGTCTGATCACATGCCTGGTATGACAATGAATGTTCAATTCTTTATCAAAATCTTTTAAAGATTTGCAAAACTACCCTAACACTGAGACCTCAGAGTGTTGGACCACGGATTATGTAGTTAAATGAATTTCTTGTGTAAGTAAAGGATATTTGTTTTGTATTTTGACATCAATTTTTGTCCGGTTTTAAGAATATGAAATAGCTTTAGACTTTAGGACAGTAGAATTAGATGAGTTATATAGAAATCATGCAATATTAGTTATATCAAACAATTAATTTTTTAAGGAGCAGGCCCTGCCTTTTTGTTATCTTGTGTTGTACATTTGTTTATGTGTTTTGTTTGTTTGTTTGTTTGTTGTTTTTTGGTGTGTTTTTTTTTGGGGGGGGCAAATTAATTTAATTGCTTTTTACTCTCTTAAACCTTTTAGCTTACTTGCAGGCAAAATGTTTCAAATAATTTTAAGCAGAAATAGATACTGATCAAGCTGGCATTTTTCCTAAATTTAACAACAACTTTTGAAGACACATTTACGTAAAAAATGATGTTACAGTGAATAATAATTATTACGTAAAGGGAGGGTGTACCTTTTGTAATTACTCCAAATCTTTATGACCATTAAAACTTACTTAGTAAAGAGCACTGGAGAGCTGTTAATATTATATAACATTGTTAGAAACGACCCCCTTTGATGTAATGTAGTCTTAGAGAAAGGTAATTTTCACCCTAAAATTTGAATCTGAAAAAAACGCTTCAGGCATAAAGCCTTTCGCAGGCATCAGAAAGCACACAATTCTATGCAAGGGTGTTTTTTCTGTCATTATTTTCCTTGCAACTTTGATGACCAGTTGAGCCAAAATTTTCAGAGGTTGGTTATTGTATGCATATGTTAGGATACACCAAGTAAGGGTACTTGTCTTCGTCAATTACCAAACGTATACCCGCCTTTTAACTTAATTTTAATCATCATGTCATCATCTGAATTAATCTGTAGGAATATCAGTTCCAGTGAAAGAAATAACAACTAAAGTATCACAATTTTTCTCCCATGGCTTTACTTACTAGTTTTAAGTATACCGGGGAATTTGTAATCAAATGTGTAAAATTATATTATAACATTTTATATATGTAAAAAAATAAATCATTGTACAGTATTACATAAACTGTATGCTTATTACTTTATCCCATATAGACCTTATGCATTGACGTCACCAAGCCGCCATCTTAGAGGTAAACTGATGATGAAACAATGGAAACGCGCTGATTTGTACGCGCGCGCACAAGACTGGCCAATGAGCATCTTCCTTTTGACCTCTAGGTGAGGGCGCCCTACTCAAATGACGTCATATGCATAAGGTCTATTAAGATATGATAATAGTATTTAAGATTGCTATATTTTTGAAAGCTTTCTTGAATCAAATTGAAGGGTTTTTAAAGCACTTTAGGAAGATAAATGAACTGGGCGTAATGAACTGCTGGGCGTAATGAAGATTAATAATCTGGGCGTAATGAAGATTAATAAACTGGGCGTAATGAACTGGGTGCAATGAATATAAATAAACTGGGCGTAATGAACTGGGTGTAATTAAGATAAATGAACTGGGCGTAATTCCTGTCGAGTCGATGATTAACTACCACTTTACCTGTAACTCTTCATGATCAATGTTTATCCTCCATGGATTTTGCATTTGGTAATCGGAATATTTCTCAAATTTAATGAGAGTATTTTATAAATTGTAGAAATTGAAACCTGTTCAATGGTTTGTTTTTTAAAGTCCGTTGGTAATTTAGAGGAAAGAAAAACTTGGTTTAATAATGTTTTTAATTCACTGTAGATGTTTTGAATAGTTTTAAAGAAAAAAAATTATAAAATTTACACAGCTCCAATAGAACTTGAAGCATAGATTACTTTTTAGTGATAAAGAAAACAAACAACAAACAAACGAAAGAAATGAAAGAAGCAAAGGATTTACAGTACAAGTATCATAACTCATAACTATGAACAAAATGTTTAAGACTGCATGGCAAAGTTTAGTGCTGCATGATAGCAAAATAAGTAAACAACACCAAAAATGTCACAATATGTCCTTCTTAATTTAGTTAAATGCTGAAATTAGGTTGGCTGTAGATTTTTGTATTGTCAAATATGAACAATGGTGTGTGGGATTGGTAGGTGTTCAATTGAAGGGGTTGCGTCAACATGTAAACAAACTTAATGGAAAATTAAATTTTTTATCAAGCCTACACTTTTTCAAGTCTGAGTATTCAAGAAACATTGAAATGGCCAATAAGTGTAAGTTTATGTTTCTTGGGTATATTTGCTAACAGTAATCAAATCGATTTGTGACCTAATCTGTAATGGTTTAACTGGACTTTGGTAATTTGGGCTTAACATAATTGTTGAAGCTGTTAGATTTGCTGCAGTCCAACTAAATCTGGCTATTATTATTCTTGCAATTTGTGTAAATAATACGTAGTTACAACACTGGTCGTTCGTGTGAATGTTTTGAGAATAAAAACTATTTTAAAATATTCTATCTGTGGTCATTTTAAAAAATACCATTCAAAAACTAATACTGAACATTAGCTTAATCCTTTAGAGACCATTCATTTCTGTATTATCGTCACCATACGCCCAGACATGGACAATTTTGAACTCACATTTTTGCCGGAAGAATATCTTGAAATAATATGAACAGAAGTATTTTTGTTTTGTTTTTGAATTGGTGAAGCTATGTCAACATTGGGAAGTCAATTTAGGACATGACCTTTACTTTGAGTTTTGGTTGAGTGGAAGGTGGTCAAGTCATGCGGTCTTTGCGGCCGCCATGGACATTTTCGGTACAGCCGCTTGTGGCTGCCATGGCCTCCAAAGGGCTAAAATGTCCTACAACTGAGGTGAATCAAGTTTTCATTATCCATGGTGTTTACACATATGATAAAAAGTGACACCACAGTAATTTCTTTTAGGTACACTGCTGTTTTATTGTCAACTTAATTTCAGGTGAAGAGGTCTGCAAAAGATAACAATATTTGTAAGAAGGGGATTGTTGGCATTTATTTTACAAACACATGTATGTGGTACTTAGGAATTCACTCTTTTTATAAACCTATTTTCACCAGACAGGAATTCCACATTTTTTTGTTTATAAGTTACTTTTTCTTATCTTACAGACTTTTTCTATACAATATTACATTTTATGCTTTTTTAACAGACAGTTCAGTCATTTTCAAATCGGTTATAAATAAATCATGGCAAACAAGTTTTAAACAAACTAGAAACAGTATCAAAACTGTGATGTACAAATGGATGAATGGTCAAAGTTCTTTAAAAATCTGAAATGGTCTCTTAAGCAGTCTAGCATGAAATCTGCAGCTTATTTCTTAATGAAATTTTGTTTAGTAGAAACAGGATACCAGCCAACGTGTCATATGATAAAACTAAATGCAAGTGGTTCCCTGCTTATCTCTGTTAAGCAATACAAAAATGCTTAACATCCCTGAAATTGAGCCCAGGTTTTTAAAGCTATGGTCATGTAGTTAGCATGTCATGTTGCTAGGATATGTGTGTTATCATGCAGTCAGTTCTTTAAGTGTATGGAATGCAGGCTACCCTGACAGGCTCTAAAAATAAACATTCCTCTCAAATGAGAACAAAAGTTGTAAAAACAAAAAAATTAAATATTACAGAAACGTACATTAAACATACAAATTAATACTTTACATCTTGGTTAACATCACTATGGGGGAGGGGGTCGTACCCTGGTTGACGCATGGAGTCATTCCCACCAAACAGTGGTAGAGATGACTATTTAACTAATCTGATATTTCAGAAATTCCAAACTGACTTAATGGAACTTAAGCATTCCTTAAAACCCAACTGTAAACATTCTTAAACTTCACTTGGGAAATGGTGTGCCCTGAACTTTTTCAGTGATTTGCCAGCAGTACCAGTTAGTTTGTCATTTCAGTAGTCATCAAGCTTTTTCACTAGCCCATATTTTATATTGAACAGGGATGCTTTTCAACACTGAACTAGTCAGCTGGACCACTTGGAGAGAATTTTGAATGGTCCTCGGGTGTTTTAACTGGCCAGCGGACCACTGTTAAGGGAGACTGCTGCCCCCGCTGGTGTGTGAAATGTGTATACTCAATAAGCCTCGCTACACAATCATTCTCCTACTGAGCGAGGGCGCACTTCGCATTAAGATAGTTGACAAAATGCATAGATTGTATGAAGTATAAGCTATGTTCAAATTGCCGGCTTCATCACTGGCTATGGCCGAATCACTGAAATGGCCAACTCTTCAACGCTGACATTGCAGCTAATGGCCATACTTATAGCCAAAGTTTTTTAATATGGCCTTGGGAAAAAAAACAAAATTGAGTAGGAAGTGAATCAAACTTATGATGTCAAAGTTCAGATCCATTTCATTTTCAGATTAACTTTAACGGTGTCATCATGTCACACATTCCATAAAATATTTGGTGCGTCGAAATATGACCTATAACCTGCTCTGCAAATAACCTACATTTCAAGAAACTTACACCCCCCTTCATCATTGCTGTGAGCCAAAAGTAAGGTCAAAGGTAAGAATTTAAGGAACCAAATTTTCCAGGGACTGTGGACAAGATGGCAGCCATTACTGTGCGCATAATATACTTAAGTCAGTTACTAAACTTTAAAAATGTCATTAGAGGAAATAAGGTGTTGTGGTACGTGTAGGTATAACTCGCTCAGCGTCAGGTACAGCTCTGAAGAGCTTAGCCTCTTTAGAGGTAGTGTCTCGGAATGCTAGGATTGAGGCGATGTTGCCGCATCGATAGCAGTAGTTAGGAGCAGACCATACAGTGACAAGCTTCTCATCAAACATGTACTTGTAGCCTTCATGGACGAGCTGGTGGGCTCGGCAGATGAGTTTCAGATTGTTGATGTGAACAAACTGCAGAGAGTAAAAGTAATAAAGAAATTGTGACATCATCCAAGGAAAAGATAACTAATTCTGATGCTACAGACTGACAAAGTAGCTTCTTTCACTACTGCAACTACATCAACAATTTGACTTAGAAAGTCAAAAGCTTTTGATGTTGAAGTTTAAATCTAAATACCGATACAATTTGTCAGTGCATTCAGGCCTGACACTTCTCAGAAGCAACCTGGTCCTTGCTTTAGTGCCCCATTAAATGTTCCAATAGAAATTTACAATATCCTCATAGAGGTGCCATTTACCATGGAGAAAACACCTTTGTGCCCTTGCCCTTTTAAAACAAAGCATCATGCCTGTACATTGAATAGTTGAAAATCTTACTTTGAGCATACCTTAGGTTTCCGTCCTTCGTGAAGCCATTACCATAGAATTTCAAAATGTCAAGAAAGTCCAATCTGTTTTATCTATTCCTGGAAAAGAAGGAATCACAGTACACCTTTCTATCGGTACTTACCTCATTTACAACCTTAGCACCAAACAGCCACCCTGCTCCTCTCGGACTGATGGCCCATGTATCTACATCCTCTGGATCAGACCAAACCAAATGTAAGACGAGTTAAGAATCAATTCTAAATAAGCAACAAATGAATACAATCTCAAATACTTTCAATAGAGCTGTATGTGTAAAGTTAGGGCTTGTACTGCAGTGTTGATCAATGTACACCAATTCATTCAATACATTGTAAGTTTAATAAAAGTTACATTAGTGTTCCCACTCTATATGACCCTATAGATTGTAGTATTGTGACGGAAATATGAACATTGTAAACAAGGCCTTGACTGCACTTGAAAACAATTTAATCTAGTAACAGTGTTAGACTAACCCATTTGGAAACTTAAGAGGAAATGGAGGCAATATTTTTTTCCTTTAGCAGGCATGATACTTCACAGAGAAAATGGAGGCAATTGCCCTTGTTGCCCCTGCTCATTGCCTTGTTGCCCCTTGAAATGCTCTAATAGAAATGTACAAACTTCCTCATAGAGGTGCCCTTTACAAAGGAGAAAATGCCTTGGTGCCCTTCCTTTCAACTGGAGTTATAAATTTGTTTCAAAAGGATATCACAAAAAGCTCCTTTGTGTGGGATCTCCTGAGCTCTCTCGATGGTTCGGATTTGATCGAGGGTCTTGACATCCGGAGAGAGTCCGCCATGAACACAAAGAATCTGCTCATCGATTATCTGCATGAGAAAGTTACAGAAAGTGTAAAAAACACTTTTTTTATTTGCACGAACTACACTATACTTTGACAAAAACATTTTTCACCAACTTAAAGTAAATACTTACAGCAGCCACTGTGAGGAGGTCAAAGACCTTTGTGCAGTATCTCCAGGCATTGGCATTCCCATATTTGGTCTGACACTCATCTGCATAATGAATATATGAATATAAAACAGCTTAGTTATTTTTAGTTAGCAGGCTGAGGCACACATAAACTAGTGTGTTATGAAGAACTTCACCACTACATGAAGGAGATGATGGAAGATAAGTCCCATTTAGGATTTGGGATTTCAAACTATATTTCAACATCTGCCCTGAGTTTTTTACCATAAAATCCATAAACTTGCGTTATCTGTCTGCTTTCATGGTTGCCACGGAGAAGCGTGATGCGATCTGGCCACTTGGCTTTGAGTGTCAGTAACCTGGTGAAGGTTTCTAGACTGTAGTAACCCCTGTCAACAAAGTCACCCTGTGAAGGAAAAAGAAAAAAATTGTGACGATGGAGAAACTTAAACCAGATCAAGAGTGAAACAAAACTGGAATTTTCAAAATTGGATTGACTTCATCAAAGGTGTGAGGGGATAAAAGGGATAAGGATTAAGAAGATTAAATGGCCCTCATGGTATTTTTACAACAGCTGATATGACTTATTATATATTTAAATAATCCTAACTTACCATGAACACATAGTTGGTGTCAGGTATCTGTCCTCCAGTTCTGAACAATTCTTCTAAATCATAAAACTGTAAAAAAATAATCAAATGCGTGTTCATTCAAAAATTGTAAACAAATGATTAAAACATAAAATTGTAAACAAATACTAAAATGTGTGGTCATTAAAAACTTGTAAACAACACTCAAATACTATTTATAAACACTTTACTCAAATATGAGGTCATTAGAAATTGTAAACAAACAATCAAATGCATAATCATTCAAAAATTCTTATAAATATGTAAGACCACACATGTAATTTCTCTCAATAACATTACCAACGCAAGAAAAACTGCAAAATAAAAAAAATTAAAATGACGCAAAAAAAAAAAAAAATAGGACTTTCCCTTTGAATGTTATACCTGGCCATGTATATCACCGCATACTGTGACTGGAGTTGACACTGGTTGAACATTGGATTCTTCTAACAGAAGGTCACAAACATAGTCACATAATTTCTGCAATATAAGAATATCCACCAAAAAAAATTCAATTTAAATCCAGAATTTTGAAGATAATTATCAATGGTTTCCCTACCGATAAATCTTTACAGTTCTAATAATTTGTGTCTTTCTAAAATTAAAATTTAAATAATTAAAAATCAGCAACAATCGATGACAATGAAATTGAATGATGACGCCAACAAAATACTTTTTGGTCGGGCATGATGGGGGAAGTCGACAAAACCGTCCATAGGCCGAGGCCCTACTCGATTTGTTTTCATAACCCCCCCCCAAAAAACACACAAAAAACACCCAAAACAACAACCCCAAAACAACAACCCCAAAACAACAACCGCAAAACAAAACATAAAACCCACACACTGGACTGTTAATTATTAAATTCCTCTCCACATAATCCTAATCATATAGCCCAAGCACAACACTTGGTAATTAACTTGGCCTTCAAGCCCTGTGTAGTCTAGCACTACTATAGTAGTAGTAGCAGTAGTACTAGTACAGTAGTAGTGTAATGTGGAGTGTGTGTCGTGTTACTCACTGAGTCAATCAGCCCTCAGGTCAGGGTCAGGTACTGGAGGTAGCGAGAATGAAAAGGACACAACACAAACATGACGATCACTTTTATTCACAGTTTACCAACAGATCTACTATACGAAATCATAAAAAACTTTCACAAATATTGCTACGAAATGTACGATCTATTTATTAAATATTAACTTTACCTTTAAGTCATTTTCAGGAAGATATTTGCACTCTTTTGCGATGTCGATCCATCTATCTACCGACGATAGTTCCGCCATTTTGCAAGTCTGAAATGTGACGAAGGACGCCCTCTATTGGTGAAGAAAATGGCTGAAGCTTCAAGCATTGACAGATGGATAGAGATAGTAAAAGGGTGCAAATACCTGCCAGAATACGACTTTAAGGTAGAATATTTAACTTTGGGGTTATAAGGAACATACCATAGAATATATTTGATTGATTGAATGCCCCTGTGATATGTATATACGTCTAAGTTAATAAAGATACCGCACTTTCTGACGAGCAATTTTTTGCATTGGACAGTGAGTGTGTGTGGTGAGTCATTGAGGTTAGACACGCCCCCTCCCCCCAAAAGTACGTAGGATTGGGTTCTATCATATTCATAGAGCAAGGAGATAGCTCTTGACCAGTAGGGTGACTAACCTTGTCCTCCTCAATGCTAAATCATCAATGTCTCTATATTTAGGGCTGCATTACATATTTTACTTGATTAAAGGATTTTACTATAGGAGAATTGCAATTGGAAAGCCGCGATGGTGTGGACTGGTGGTGGGGGGGGGGGGGGGGGGGGGGCAGTTTTGTCATTTGAGACATAAAATATACTCAGTCAAGTGAGGGAGTTGAGATGGATTTGCCAAATGAAACTTTATTCTTTGTAGGAGAAGATTTCAAATCTGCCTGCAACATTCTCTCAATTTTGATTTGAAAAAACAAATCTTGTTTTTGTACCCCAAATTAAATGTTTTGTTTGTGTTTTATTAATATTAGGAAAAGTCACGTGTTCAAATTTTGCATAATGAAATTTTCCTCTTTCTTAATCTTGGATTTTTGACATTTTTTAAAGTGGATAATTCATTTTGGAGTAATTTCTGTAATGAGGAAATCCAACGACCTGAATAAAGTTTCTTTAAATAAACTGGGTTTGTTTTGCAGAAATTATGTGACCATGTTTGTGAGATACTTCTAGAGGAAAGTAATGTCCAACCTGTATCAACACCAGTCACCGTGTGTGGCGATATCCATGGACAGGTATTATTATTTCATGTTATTTTTCGCCAACTGCTGACAATCTAAGTAAAATTTCAAGCTAGGCAGGGTTTGTACCATTATCGAAGCAGGCCTGGAATTACAAGGAGGCAACGTGCAATTAGAAGCAATTTTTCCCCCTAAAAACTCATGAGTGCAATCAAGGTGACATACTAGACTACACATTGGGTTGTGCTGTATTGAACGGAAAATGGCGTCCAGCAACCATGTGACCAAAGAAAACTGGTCTCTCCATGTCGCAACTCTCTCAATACACAGCTCTGGTCAGGTTTTCAAAACAGCGCCCACTATCGCCGTTAGTTCTTGAATGCATGATAGTGAATGAACAACAACGCTTCCACCAAGCTAACCACAGGCCAGATAATTTTGTAGGTTTTGATCATAACTTCTTTCAGAGTGAACTTAAAGAGATACTTCATTAAATGTTTGTGATCATGGACTTTTGATTTAGTTTACACTTTGTTTCTCTGGAGACCGGTAGAAATCTTAACAGCATTTTCTTTTCTCTCTCTAATGTTATAGTTCTATGACATGGAAGAATTGTTCAGAACTGGTGGCCAGGTTCCTGACACCAACTATGTGTTTATGGTGAGTATCTTTAGTCACCAACTATACTGTTTGTATCATTTCAAAGTTTATGATTTTCACCGCAAAAAGGACCAGCGTCTTTGAACATTTTGTTGCAATAGTATGTTTCCCCACCTTCCACCAGGGCCCAATTTCATAGGGCTGCTTAAGCAGAAGATATTGCTTAACAATTTTCTGCTTTGCCGAAATGAGCAGGCTACCAGTCACAAATTGAACATGTGACATGGTATTTGGCTGGTAAGCATAATTTGTTTTGTTTATTTTGTGTTGAAGCAGCTATGAAAATGGGTCTAGCTTATCATAATCCCTCCATGCAATCTTCTCAAGTCTTTAAGAATCTAATAACTTTTTTTCTCCCCAGGGTGACTTTGTTGACAGGGGTTACTACAGTCTCGAAACCTTCACCAGGTTACTGACACTCAAAGCCAAGTGGCCAGATCGCATCACGCTTCTCCGTGGCAACCATGAAACCAGACAGATAACGCAAGTTTATGGATTCTATGGTGAGAACTTTTAAGATAGTTTACATTCAAAATTAGTTAAAAACCCCAAATGGGACTGAACTTCAATCATTTTCTTCATGAAACGGTGAACATGTGACTATTTCTGCAGCAAGCTCATTTCCAAGTCGGTGTGCAATTTTAACTGCTAACTGGAAATACCTAAATTGTTTATTATTCAAATACTAATTACTGCAGATAGTCGTAGTTATCAGGCCTGGAATTACACAGAGGCCACAGGGGTCATGGCCTCTGTTGCCCTGTTCTTGACCATGGTGCCCCTCCAGAAGCTTCCCATAGACTTTAAGATTTTCCAATAGATGTGCCCTTTGCAAAATTAAAATGGCCTTGAAAGATGAAATTCTAGGTCTGGGTTTTTGTGTTGGCCTTTGTGGTACAATTTTCCTGATACACAACACATCTACAGACTCTGTAGAATTGTTTTAAATTCTGTTGCCATAGTGAAACATGATTTTCATTCCGCCATTTCATTCTGAATGTTATGTATTGATTCTTCTGTTTCAGTTATATCATGTGACAATTTTACCTCACATTGTTACAGTTTTCCAGTTTCAGCAAAACTATTTGTAAAAAACGTTTCGCCTCACTCCTGAAATAGATTGGTTTTCATTCCACATTTACCAATAAAAGTAATCTTTTTCAATCCATCAACATTCTTGTTGGACATGTAAATGAAGATGTTGTAAATGTCTTCATGACCATCTGCTATCCTCATCAAGGGCATCAATAAGGATGTAAATACTGCCTGTTCAATCCAATAAGTTGAAAAACAAAGAGTAGCTGTTTCTGT
Source organism: Leptasterias polaris (assembly GCA_037783415.1). Lineage (NCBI taxonomy): Eukaryota > Metazoa > Echinodermata > Asteroidea > Forcipulatida > Asteriidae > Leptasterias > Leptasterias polaris. The sequence goes on from JAZGTN010000089.1 coordinate 2,006,708, forward strand.
GATTGACCAAGTAGAGTACCCATTAGTAGTGGCCGAGCGGTCAAGCGCACTGGGCTCAAGCTCTTGTGTTTCTGATCAGCAGAGTGTGGGTTCAAGTCCCGGTCTTGACTCTTGTGTTCTTAAGCAAGACACTTAACAATTATTGCATCATGCGATGTGAAATTGCAGGTTCCGTGTTTTGTATAATGCATGTAAGGCCAAGTAAAAAAAAATACCAGTTGATCGTCCCCGCCCGCATCCTTTTTTGAGGCCGCAACCTTTTTTTTATTTTATTTTATTTTCAATTTTTCCTAAAAAAAAAAAAATGTTTGTGTTTTTAATCCACCCTTGACATATATATTTAAATTTTTGATGTAAACTTACCTCATGCAACAAATAGATATAAAGAAAGTTAGCGGTGATTTCAAACTGAAGAATTGGTGGCCTGTTTGAATTGAAATACTTGGCGGCCATCTTGGAAAAAAAATAAAAAATAAAAAATAAAAAATAAAAAGGCCCTCATCCTCCTCTTTTTGGAAAAAACAGGACGATCAACTGGTATTTTTTTAATTTGGCCTAAAAGAACCCAGTAACACTTATCGCTAAGATAAGGGGTTTGCCCCAGTGTTTCTGGCAGTGGCTGCTGAGTGTGCAACATCACCTTGTAATCCCTTATTAGGTGCTTCATAAAATGGGTCTCATAATTCATTAACTTCTGTTCTTTACTACTTGGCTTAGCTTCAATTGGTCTATAAGGCAAGCTAACATAGCACCAAAAAAGCAAAAAAACAAACAAACAAACCCCAAAAGACCTTGATTTACTCAGAGGCTACAGAGCCCTGATCTTGGCCTTGGTGCCCCAAAAACTTTTCATAGACTTTAAGTTTTTCTAAGCACCCTGCAAAATGAAAATGGCCTGAAATATAAAAAAATAAACAAAAGAGGTAATCGTAAACTATGCTACACTGCTAAGCGGACAGGCTTGCTTGCAAGGTCCTCAAATATTTTCGGGAAAGGTTGACAGGTGGCTAGATGAAACTCTGCTATTCTCTCTTCCATGCTATGCATTGTCATAAACCATTGGGTCATCTATCATCATTATGAAGTGTGGAATCATTCAACTACGATGCACAGCTAGCTAGTGAGGTAAGATCATTATTTCACATTTGTCGGCTTATTGTCTTGCATTTCTTCAAAAACATTTCTCCATTTCATGATTCTAAATGTTTGAAAAGTCCTCTCTGTTCTATCTTGATTTATAGATGTATTGGTTTAGTTGGTGTTTCAGCTTTGATGAATTGTTTATATAGCAAGATGGTCAATTCATTCAAGTTTTAATAGATGTTAATTTTGCATCGGGATAACAAATATATTTAGTATTATTTTTTGTTTCCCTTACACCAATATAAGGACAAAACCCAAATAACATTCTAAGTTTTAAACTTTGTTTTAATTTCGGTTATTTTTAAAGGGTTTCCTAAAGCAATAATGATAAGTTAAAACAAAATAATTGGCCATGATATTTACACGATTTTTTCAAATTTGTTATAAACCTATTAAAATTGTACAAATAGTTTATTTCTTCAGGTTATCTGGAAGATGGAAAGCACCAGACACTAAAATTGTTTGAATTTATTTGACTTTTTTTTCAGATGAGTGCCAGACTAAATATGGGAATGCTAATGCATGGAGGTATTGCACAATGGTCTTCGATCTCCTCACAGTGGCTGCTGTAAGTATGAAGTCTAGGTCCTCGCATCTTTGAACTAGCTGGGGACACTAGGTGGCAGCAGACTCTGGGACTGCGTCCATTAGCTGTGGAATGAGATGCATGCTGGTCTAGTTAGTGACCAAACTTTGTCACTGACTAGACCAGCATGTACTTCATCCTACGGCTAATGCTTGCGTTCCCAGTATTTGTGAAGTTATTCTTTTCTAAACTTCAACCATTCTTTAGAAAAATGAATGTTAAAATGAATGTTATCTAGTAAGTCTACTGCCACCTAGTGTCTAGAAGTCTCCTCCAAAAGATGTCTTAATCCTTTATCTCCAAACTCCTCTCTGATTGGTTCCCTGAAGTGGGCGGGGCTTGGTAAGGACGGGAGGGTTTTTCAGATGGGCTTGGCCTTGAGTCATTCTCCCTTATCTAGACATTGCTGCTTTTCCATTCGTACTTGTTTTAAGAAGTTAAAAACGACTCAAAACTGAGTTAAATAGATAAGGCAGAAATTATCAACCTTATTTTGAGTCGGATCAAATATATATTCCTATATAGTTTACAAGGTAATTATCACCCACTCCCATCCTCTCATGGTGATTTTTAGCAGTAATTTTGCATCCTTTTCCGTTCTTTTAGATCATTGATGAGCAGATATTCTGTGTACATGGTGGATTGTCTCCAGATATAAACACATTGGATCAGATCAGGACTATTGAAAGAGCTCAGGAAATCCCACATAAAGGACCATTTTGTGATATCCTTGAAGAAAAATTATTTGCATCAAACTCATTGGAGCCCAATTTCATGGCAACAGAATTCCGCGCTTACGGTGCCATTTAAAGTGTATGCTTTTGTGGGCCACATGCAAAGCGTTAAGCAGAGCCATGGAATTGGGCCCTGTTAACTAGTTAAATTGTTGCTTATTTTCCTGTCTGCCAATTACTTCAGTTTCAAGAAGAAAATATTGCTGAGATTATTTATTTTCCAGGCATTACTGGTTGGGCACCAGTGGCAACAGTATGACTAGCATGGCATTTTGGCTGGTAACATGTAGAGTTGTTTTCCTTAATTGACACACATCTTGTTTGGTCCGACCCTGAAGATGTAGATACATGGGCCATAAGCCAACGTGGAGCAGGATGGCTGTTTGGTGCCAAGGTGGTCAGTAAGGTAACTTCACCCAGAGGTTATTATTTCACAGGATTTTTAAAAAATCCTTAAAACCTGTCAAGTAAAAGATTTCTACACGATTTCCAAATTGTTTCTATGATACATGTGAAATGTTTAATTTTTTTAAAAGTACCACTTATAAAATTATTTGCCTTCATTCCAAAAAATCTTGTAACCAGCTTAAAATTTCTTTATTTTTAGTTTGAACATGTCAACAATCTGTCCTTGATTTGCCGGGCTCATCAGATAGTCCATGAAGGCTACAAATACATGTTTGATGATATGATAGTCACAGTATGGTCTGCTCCGAACTACTGCTATCGATGCGGCAACATTGCCTCCATCTTAGAATTCAAAGATGCAGACACAAGAGAGCCCAAACTCTTCCGAGCTGTCCCTGATAGTGAACGGGTTATACCATCAAGAGCAACTGTTCCTTATTTCCTCTGATGGTAACGTAGACAAACGAACTGGAATGAATACCGTGAAATAACTTGAGGATCTGAGTGAGGTGTTCTTGATGATTACTAGTCTTGGTTTCAAGACGCTCATGTTGTGTAGTCACATGCAGTCGAAAAAACCTAACCGCTTTCACACCACGAGGGCGCTTCAATTGCTGATCCTGTTATAGCGATTCGTGGGGTGAAAGCTGTTACAGGAATTATAGCACCCTCTACTGTTGACAATATGTTTTCGTGACTACACAATTGGAATGTCTTGGAACCAAGACTAGATGATTACATAATCAACATTATCATTCACAATCCATTTATATGCTAAAAGCTTTTTGTACACAGGTGACAAGGTCAGACACTTGGTAATTTTTTTCACACGCCATAAGGAGAGTGTTGTTTCAATTGAATGATGAATGAGGACATAATTTGAAATTCTTTCAATTATGTTTATGCATCTATGGAAGAAACTACTATAAATTTTGAAATTTATTTTGGATCGATGTATTCAAACTAACCACAAAGATTTCCTTCAGTATTCTGGTAAATTGAAAACTTAAATTAAAAGACGGTATAACTGTTTCCTTTGAATATAAAATCAGAAATGTTCTGTGAGCCAACATTTTTTCCCCATTCCTACTACCCTTTCTAGAATGACTAGAAGGAAATCCTACTGTATATCCAAGTTTTTAAAGTTAGAATTCAAGGTACAATGCGTTTTATTTCCATAATACTAGTTATCGAACAAAACATGAAACTCCTTTAAAAAATCTAACATGTTTTACAATTGACTTTGGTACTTAAATAAAAACAAAATATGCTTATCATAAAAAATAATGCAATTTACAAGCAGATCTTGAACAGAATATTTTTGAATGGTTTCGGCCTGGAATTAATCTGAGACCACGACTTCTGTTGCCCTGGTCTTGGCCTTGGTGCTCCTTCAAAGGTTTCCTATAGTCTTAAAGATTCCCAAATGGAAGTGACTTTTGCAAAATAAAAATGACCTTGCCCTCTCAAAGATGTAATTCCAGGCCTGTGGTTTCAACAAATGTTTTGGAGCTTCAAGTACCTTAAATTGGTCGGAAAACATTCAGTTCATAAAAATGAATGATAAATGAATTTACACCAAATATACATGTACAATTTGTTTGACGGGCATGCAACTTTTCAGCTGATTTTCTCGTTTTGGGATTCTTAGTTGTGCCATCCAAAAATGAAAAACTGTTGAAAGTCTTGTGTTGCTGTAGTTGCATGCATGTTTTTGTAATGACCAATTGACCCTAATTATTATGGAATGGGTTAACAGGTTCATTCAAATATTGAAAAATTGTTGAAAGTGATAATGCATTTATACAAGATTTTAATTATTTGTTTTGCATTGTAAACCTGTTATGATCCATATCAGGCAGAAGAAATGCATTTTTTTATTCACAAATTTCTCATCCAGTTTGATGCTGCATTTCATGAATAAATAAACACTTTATAATTATGAGACATTGCTGTTAATTTTTTTGAAGTGTTTGTGTTTAGGTATTCAGCTTCAAAACAATACTTAATTTGTTATCAAGAGTAGTGAAAATTCCATGATTCCATTAATAGCAGGCCTGATACTTCACAGAGGCAATGGAGGCAATTGCCTCTGTTGTCCCATGTCATTCATTGCCTTGGTGCCCCTTGAAATGTTCCAAATAGAGGTGCCCTTTGCCAAAGAAAATGCCTTGGTGTCCTTGCCCTTTCACAAACCAAGCACCGGGCCTGCTTTAAATAACTTTGTTAGCGTATCTATGCGTTTGGAATACATATATCTAACTAGTTGGAAAAGTCAAACAGAATCCTGTTGACATTCAAGCTGTTAAAACTTTCATCAGCCCTAAACATTTAAAAGATAAACAAAAATAAGTTCCTGATTTAAAGACTTAATTTTAGTTTTTAAGAATAGTCCTTATCTTTGAGGAGCAGTTTACCCTTCTTTTGAAGTCGCTTAACTTTCTTAGCTGTGCGAGCATCCTTCCTTCCTCTGAGATTTGTATTTCTCTTCTTTTGTTTATCGGCCTTCAATTGTGTTGTCTTCTCCTCCCTCTCTGTCCATTTCTTCTCACTGTGCTTCTTCTTTTCCTTCTTCTTGCGGATGGATTTCTTAAGAAGCTCAGGATCGTCTCTAACTTTCTTACCCTCGGCTCTCTCCAATGCAGCTTTCCACTTATCCTGTTTGATCATCTCCTCGGCTTTATCAGGATTACTCTTCTTGACCTCTGCAATCTTCTGCTTCTTGGCTTGCACCTTCTTAAGAAGTCCTTCATAATCACGCCCACTCAGATTCTCCTCCCCGCTTTTGCGTTTCTTCTTCTTCTTTGTCTTTTTCGATTTATTTTCATCAAAGTCAAACTTGCTGAAAGTTACTTTTAGTGGCTGACTCTGCTCTTGATCTTTAGCATCCCCCTTCTGTACCTCAACCCCATCCTGCTTTTCCCCGCCTCCATTTTGTGTCCTCCGTGCTTCCTTATCTTTCCTCTTCTCATCCCTAGTTGCTTTGATCGCTTCATATCTTTCTTGTTTCTTCTTCTTCTTCTCATTTACTTCTTTCATCTTCCTAGAGGCTTTCTTAGACATAATGTTTCCTTCTAAAGATTTAGCCTGTCGTTTTTCACGCAGCTGTAATATTTTCTCCTGCACCTTTTTCCTAAGGTCATCTAAGCTTGCACTACTTTGAATTCTTTCTACACTGACTGACTGGGCAGGTTTAAGCTGGGTCCATTCTTTTCCATCTGTTCGGCACAAAAAGAAGGTAGAAAGAGAAAAGGGAAACATGAAACCAAGAAATTTGCAGCAGACTTTTCAATTTCAAAATAATAATAGTAATGGGTTTCTTATAGCACATTATCACACCCCTTGGGGCATATCAAGGTGCTCATTTTTCTTTCTTCAACAGGATAAGCAGAGCTATGTTGCACCATCTGATGGTTTACAAGGTGCTGCAGCGCATTGAGCAGCCACTGCCAGAAACACTTGAGCGAACCCCTTCTCTTTGCAATAAGTGTAACAGGTTCTTTTACGTGCATTACACAACACACAAGACCTATGGCTTTACGTCCCATCCAAAGGATGAAGAAATAATTGTTAAGCGTCTCGCTCAAAGACAAGTGTTAAGACCAGGACTCTATTAGAAACACCAGAGCTTGAGACCAGTGTGCTTGACCGCTTGGCCACAACACGCCACACATTGTGCAGGTTATTTGCAGAAATTACTTGGTTTTAACTTACCACTTTCGCCCATGCCTTGGAACCCTCCATCTACCTCGTCCATTTCGTCTCCACTGCTCTCCTCATCCTTAGCAGATACAACCCTCTTCTCCTCCTCCTCGACCTCTTCCTTCATTTGCTTCATCTTCTCCTTCTGTCTCTTCTCTCTCTCCTCTTGTTTCTTGACTAACGCATCTTGGAGGTCAGTGACCTTCAGCTCCTGCTGGGCATCTGGGTCCATCCTCTGTTTCTTCCTGCTTGTTTTTGTTGTCTTCTCCTTGAGTTCTTGTCTTGGTGCTTCCTCTAAATTAAAACAAAACAAAATCAATGGATACATGTATTTAATTTATTTGCATGATCTTTTATAGAATGAAATTGAAAAGATAAAACATTTAAATTGCGGGAAACATTGGCAGCTTTCAAGGTACCGCTAGTAAAGAACAAGATAAAAAACATCAGATAAAAAACAGTTATTTGTCAAATTGTTGAAACCAACCTTTCATATTCTTAAAGAACTTCTCCCCTGCCTTCTTAGCCCCCTTCTCGAGGTAGTACTTTGCTGGAATGAGGTTAACCATCCTCTTGAAGTATTCATTCTTCTCCTTCAGGCTTTTCCGGAGGGCGCTGTCATCCCCCATTGTGTCAATATGGTTATTTGTCATCAGATTTCACGATGGTCCAAGGTGGTCCCTTCCTTTGAAGAACAATTGGATGATTAACTTTCTAACTGCCAGTTCTCTTGGTACTGCTTGTGTTATTCCATGGGCTTATCTGCAAGTTCTAAACACACAATAAAAGAAATAAGAAATTACTGTTCAACTTAAATAAATTTGTATGTACTAAAAAAAGGAAAGAAAATAGTTTGGAATCTGGTCAGGTCAGTTGATTGAACATCACAATACTTCTATTATTCTATACTATGTTTTTCCTGAAATTAAAGGCTCTCAATCTTTGCAAGATGTTTTTATTGCATGGGCAAGGCTAGCCTTTTGTCAAGGCCATCGTGGCTTGGACAGCTTTGTAAACAGTGGAGCGACTGGAACGAGAGACCACGCGCTAGCCGAGTGGCGAAGCCACGAGGGCCTTTTCCAACTTGTTTGCGGTTTTTTTAATGAATTATTCATGAAGTATGAAACGTTCGTTATGCACTTCTGATTGGTTTGGACTTTTGCGACCGTTTCGGGTAGCAAAAGTCGAGATTATAAAAAAACACATAAGAAACCGCAAACAAGTTGGAAAAGGCCCTCGTGTCTTCGCCACTAGCCTCGCGTGCGTGGTCTCCCATTTCAGTTGCTTGGGATCGCGGCTCTACAAAAGCTGTTCAAGCCACGAAGGCCTTGACAAAAGGCTAGGGCAAGGCTGAATAAAAATTGGAGTTAGAGTTAGACAGAAACTGTTTTTCTTTTCACTTTTTAATTTTCGGCTATCACTTCAGTCACTGATGAAATTAATGTTCTGTGATCCAATTAGCATGGAAGATATTTTGTCTTGATGAAACAATATAAAAATGTAAACGAAATATCAACCCGCCCCAACTCGGAGTCATTTTGTGTCGGAAATATACGCCAATTTCGTTAAAACATCAACATGTGATTAAGTCCAAAGTTTCCAGACGGAAAATTATGTTCCCCGGATTAACATGATTTGATTATAAACAGAGTTAACTACATAATAGAGTGGCATTAAGAATCTTACCCATTGAAAAGACCTCGGACACTAACTCTTCACATTAACGTTTTATTTAGCAATTCTCGATAGAGCTGACCACCATTATTTTCACCGTACACGATTTCACACACACGATTACCGTCCACGTGTTAGACTCAATCGTTGAGGGCGCACTAATAAACAGCTGATAAGTTAAAGGGACTCTAAGTAATTATGTTTTTAACTATTTAAATGTTTTTTAAAACAAAAATGAAAACATATGTAACCAATCAGTGGTGATTGTTTACATTATCTTTTATATTTGTGTTTTATGTATAATAACAGTGACTTGTCTTGTACTTTCTTTGTGTTTTTTATTGGAGTTCATGTCTTACTATGATTTGTTTTTAATTCCCCTAAAATCCAGGCACTGGTTAGAATATTGTAATGTTTAACATGATTAACCCTCTTGCTGTCTGACCATTCAATACCATTCACTGTGGTTTTGAATGATAAATAAGCTATGCCAGCCTTGCAATATGATACCATGAGGGAATGCATGTACACAGTACACAGTTAGTTCTGTGCACAGTTGTGCCACCATACACAACTTTGGCAGTTGAATGGTTTCAAATTTGGTTGGTCAACTCACTTGAAAATGTTGCGAACAGTATAGGAGGGTTAAATACAGTTAAATCTTAAGAAAATGTATGTAACATTAACATAAAATAAACCGAGGCCTTTCAGTTTGCTGCCATGTGCATATTTTCTGCACTACTTTATTACCAATTACCAACAAATTGAATTAAAGGTCTTGACCAAATTAATTTAACATTTCTATAAACATTGATAGCTTGTTTTATTTTTTTCAATGAAAACAGCTGAAAGATATGAAGCAAAACTTGTTTGTAAAAATAAATCATTTTATAGTTATTTTATTCAATTAAATTCAAACAAATCTCAATTTTAAATTGTAGTGTTTTCTTTCTACAAGAATCTTATTATGTCAAAAATATAGTTCATAACTATTTAAACAAATCTCAATTCTTAATTTTCTTTCTAAAAGAAATTAAATGCTAATAAAATGTTATTTTAAAACAAACATAAACCTTGTAAAATTTCAAAAAGAGGAACACAAGTTATCCACCATTTCTATTTGTTCCTAATAAACCAACTTATTTCGTTGTCCCTTTTCATCCTTTTGCTTGTTTAACAAAATCTGCACCGCCAGATTTTCTTGGAACAAATTAATGTAACTTTTCTCTACTCATCAAGTTTGTTTTTAGCTTGATTTTTAACACGTTGACTGCCGCCTACGAGTATATTCGTAGTAACAGGTGTAACGGATTCTGCCACTACGAGTATACTCGTAGAGAATGAAAGGCTTTTGTATAGTGAATTGAATACACTGGCATCGCTGAGAACGCAACCAATACACTTCTGGCAGTGGTGAGGACACATCATCAGAATTTGTATGCTACAACATGTAGACACCAAAAAAAAAAACTATTTGGTATGCGCGCATGCGCACCACACTTAGATGCTTGGCAAATGGGATGCCCCTACGAATTTATGACCGGCAGTCAACGTGTTAAAGAAACCAGCTGAATGACATGAAGCAAATGTAAACAAATTAACTTTTTGTTTTCATTCAATTAATTTAAAACCAATCTCAATTTCTTCTTTAAAAATTAAATTATTGTTGAAAAATTTGCTTAAAACTTATTTAATTCAAATAATTTAACAAATTTCTATTCTAAATGTTTGTATTTTCTTTCTGAAAGAAATTAAATGTTAATAAAAAATTATTTGAAAATACAAACTTAAAACCTTGTAAAATTAAAAACGATAAACACAAGTCATCCAGCATTGCTATTTGTTTATAATAATTCAACTTATTTCTTTGTCTTTTTTCCTCCTTTGGGTTGTTGTTTGACAACCTCTGCATCACCAGATTGTCGTTTCCTGTTTTTCTTGTTGTCCTTGAAAGAATGAAAAAGATAAAAGGATGTGAGAAGCATACACATACATTTGGGATTGAATTTACACAAATGTTTAAGAAATATCATCAATTATTCATACTTGCAAGGGCAAACTTGTCTTCTATATTTCTGAAAAATATTGACCAAATAAAAAGATCATAAATTGTGTTGATAAAAAAAATTCTTACCGGTGAACTTGGCAGTTGTCCCGTTTTGGGTTGAAACTTCTTCAAATCAGCACTAAAAAGAACCTACAAAGACACAATGATAGAAGATATTAATGACAAACAAATATTTTCTCTAACTTTTTAGAGTGTCTGGTTATGGCACTGAAAATTACCATGGAAACATTTCTCAATATATTGTTCAGAGAATATAACCTGGCTTTCTGACATTTTGGCTGAAGAGCTATTTCTGCCAAGCATTTTTTCTCTGCCTAGTAATCTCTTGTGCTAACAGGCTTTAAGGAAATTGTTCAAGTGAATGAAGAACATGGCCTCTGGAAGCCTTTGACTAATTTCAGCTGTTTCATCTCCTTAATTTAATTCTTCTTCTTACAGAATGAGCCCAGCCAGCGTACTCCCCAAACAGAGCCCTGAAGAAGTCTCCAACCTCCCTGTACACCTTGTCAGTCAGGGACTTGGTCTTGTGTAGAGTAGGGATGTAGTCTCTGCATGCAATCTGCCATACATGTGTATCTACTGGGATGGCGTTAGGCTTATCCATGGACATCAAACACACACAGTCAGCAACCTGATGAAATGTTTCAAAAGGTAAGAAAACAAATAGTTTTAATAGTTTTTAAATTTGGGAAAAAGGGGAAACCAATCACTTGTCTTCTTTGTATCAAAATTCAAAATAACCAACACAAGTGTAGTGTTTGTTTACTTTATGCATGCCTGATAGTGATACTTCACGGAGGCAACAGAGGCAATTGCTTCCATAACCATGCCCTGGTCATTGCCTTGGTGCCCCTTGAAATGTTTAAGTACTACAGTAGAAATTTAAGTTTTCCTCAAGGAAACACTGCCTTCAGAAACAAAGTATCAGGGCCCAATTTCATAAGGTTGTTGTATTAAAGCAGAAAATCCTGCTTGGCAACTATTTTTGCTCGGGCAAAAAATGAGTGGGGCACCACTTGCAACGATGTAAACGTTATGGCATTTTGGCTGGGAATCTGTTTCTGCTAAGCATGATTTATCTGTGCTAAGCAAGTTTGTTTTGCTTACAGGATTTATATTTGACCTGCTGGCCTGTACACATGTACATGAACACACAAGTTATTAAATCCACATCTTATGATTTGATGATCTATAACAAGTTAGTTGATCCACAAAATGAGTTGATACCTTCGCTCCCACACCAGGTAGTTTCACCAACTCAGCATGGGCCTCCTCATACCCCAACTCTCTTAGGCTCTCCAACCATCCCGTAGGCTGTTTCTCAATAAATTTAGCAGTCTGACTGATGAATTTTGCCCTGTACCCAAATCCTTTATCTCTTAACACTTGCTCCACGCCATCCTGTGCTAAGACTTCCGCTGTTGGGAAGGCAAACCATGTCGTACCATCAAAGACTGCAAGCTCTTTCCCGTAGAATGAGCAAAGTTTCTCTACCATGCTGGTGATTCGAACAATATTATTGTTTGAGGAGCAAATAAAGGAGAAGACATTCTCTGTCGGGTCTTGGCGAAGCACTCTAACACCAGGAAAGTTTGGAGCTACCTTGGTGTTGAAATTGCTGTCAGTAGCTTTCCATTTCTTGTAGAGTTTCTCAAGATTTACGTTAAGTTGGAAGTAATCCTGAAGGATAGTTGAGTAGTCATCCCCAATAGTTGAAGGTGCATCTTTTTTCTCTTCCTTAATGAATTGAACTCCTTTTGCGTCGTCTTCCACATTTCCAGTCTCCTTTTTTGGAGGCTGTTTTTGCTTTGATCTCTTCTTTGGTTGAGGAAATTCCTGTTTGATGGGCACACTGTTGTCTGGTTCTTTAGCATCTGAAGGATGGACTTGGTAAAGAATTTCATCATCAGTTTGTTTTAAGGTCCACACTTTACCAGCCAAGACACTTCTCCAAATACCTGGCTGAATTTCCTTCCATCTGGAAAAGAACAAAAAGTGGTTGATGGTACTAGCACTAGCACATGCTAATCATAAAAATGAGAATGACTAGTAATTAATATGTTAATTAATATCTAATATTAAGAATAAAAAACAAGAGGTGTTCCGGGCGGATTGCCCGAAAACCTAATAAAACTCAGCAGGATAATTTAATAAACAAATCATGAAACTTTAAAATAAATAAATTTAAAATTAAAACTAAAGTACCTGAAACTTTGACCACATGCTAACGTTATATCCAGTCGCAGTTCTGATATTTTACAGGGCAGAGAGCGCCAAGCACTTGCCATAATTATTTATCGACAATTTGTTATTTAAAATGACGAAATCACTACTACTTCAAAGTGTCAAATGCAGACTGTGCATACACACAAGTACACGTGCACATTTTTATGGAGTTGTACATGTATGTGACCTGTGTGTCCGTACGCATATTGAACTGTGACCCAATAATATGAATTATTCATTATTGTAGTTATCCTTGCGTTCAAACGTTTCAACTACACTCGACCCCCCATTGTAGTGTAATGGAAAGAGCCGTAATGCGCGGGGACGAGATTGTTTCATTTGGTAAACAACTGTTCAGAAAGGTTGTCGTCGTGGCTACACCACGCACGGTCAATATACTGTATATGGCGATTTTATGAACTGCAACCCATCGGAACAAAGTTGTGCTGTTAATTTGATCATCTGGACAGAAACTTAAGACTTTTTTGTGTAAGTAATGTCTCTTGAAATTGTAGTGCTATACGGAAATAAAAAATGATTGTGTATAAATTATACGATATGAGATATAATTTAGAGGGTGTTTTGTAAGCACTTTTTGGGGCGGGGGAGGCAGCCGTTCGTTGCCCCCCGCTTTTCTTTTTGAGTGGGAGGATGGGCTGCGGTTGGGGCTATGGTTTGCCATCTGCCTCAGCTGTGGTCATTACCCCGCCTCCATTTGCTGTACTACTTTGGGGGTTTATTGAAAGAAAATTGATTTACAAACGAACTTTCACTTTCAGTGCAATTCGTATTTGAGACGTTCCTTTCAACAATTCTCAAATCATCATCTTCCTTAATAATAGTAATACTGTGCAGAAACCTCCTCAGGAGCATACTCGCAAATGACTTTTAATTAATACCAGTGAGTTTAATTTTTTTGCATCCTGAGCTATCTTTTGTAAACTAATTCAGTACACAAGTTATTCCAAACCAATTGGTTATTAATATTAAGCCTTGTTAAATATGTTATCAATACATTATTAAATTAGTAATAAAAGACAGCATTCATTTAAAGAAAGATTTAAAAAAAATGTTTTAAGTTATAAATCCTTGTTATGATGTACTTGTGTGTTTGGTCAGTTGTATCTTGTCATCAGGTTATATTTTTTCAAGTAGTATGCAAAACAAAATTCATTATCCTTAAAATGTTTCTATTTTTCCAGATAAAGGGAACCAACCAAGGAAAACATGCCATAAACAAACAAAGTTGTCAGCATTGTGAACGAGGAACAGTGCAACTCTTCTCAGAAGAGTCTTTTCTCCAGGAAAACGATAGTTTCACTGGGTGAAGATGTTTACCATACACCATCAGCCCCAGCTTGCCCTATGGCTCAGGGAGCGAGAAAACCCCCAGAGGTTGAGGACCATCATGGAGAAAGAACGAAAGAGCGAATTCCTGAGGCAGGCAGAAGAAAAAGGATATCTGACGTCTCCAGATAAAGATTACTTATTAAAGCGGGGGAGTGGCAAGACCAAGAAGGATAAATCATTGAAGAAGACACAGTCAGTGTCGGACATTCATCTTGTTAAACTCTCCAGTGTTCATCTCATCAACATAGGACAGATCCAGTTGCTCACAAGGCTAAAGATTTGTATCCTGTCGGGGAATTACATAACAAGTTTTGTTGCCCTCGCCAACTGTTCGGAGCTGGTGAAACTTGATCTACATAGCAATCAGATCTCGACCCTGCCAGGGCCGGAGTTCTGGAGATGTCTGCCAAATCTGAGGATTGTACATTTGCATAATAACAGTATTGGAAAGTTGGACTGTTTGCAGCATATGGGGGAGGCAGAGAACCTTCATGTTTTAACGCTGTATGATACACCAATCAGTTTAAAGAAAACTTATAGACACCATGTTGTTAACAGGTAAGCCCAAATTTATTTCACCTGTAAAATGACAGAGATTCATACAATTAGTATGATTCAACTTTCCTCATAGAAATGAAAACTGTTTCTTGGTACCCATTAACTTTTTCTGGTTAAACCACAGACCTTGTCATTTCGCGCTTTCTTTTTTCTTTTCGGCCTATTTCACTCTGCTACAGGAGAAAAGCCTCTTCACCAATTCTCCAATTTACTTTATCCTGAACTGTTTTTTGCCAAGTATTGTCCCTATATGTTCTTAGTTCATCTCTACATCTTTTGTTTTGTCGCCCGCTTTTTCTTGTTCGGTTTCTTCATTTCACTCATGTTTTGTTTTCCTGTTTTGTTTGTTTGTTTGTGCGTGTGTAAACGTATTAAAAACAACTTATTTTTCTTTTGCCAACAGCATCTGGTCATTGAAGGCTCTTGATTTTCATGTTATCTCAGATGAGGAGATCATCGAGGATGCAGCTTTCGGAAGCCACTTCTCTACGATGAACCCAGCCTTCCACTATAACCCTGTGCTTCATTCCAGAAAGGTGTGTATGCCAATCTACAAAGTTATCATAGTTTCAAGTTGGATTTCATCCGTTTAGTTATGAAGTAAAGTGACAGGTTTACAAAACAAAATATTCTAGCATCGAAGTTGATTTGTTTTGCCTGCCCTGATATGTGCGCATTTGATTTCCCCTTCCTTTGTTTCTCGATGGCATATGAACAATACTGTAATAAATTTGCGGTGACAGCAGTTGGTTGTAATCCTTCATTGAGTCTATGTGGTTCCTAGGGAACCGATGAACATGTGAATAATCTTTGCACACTTCATTTAACATGATGTAGCAATTTTAGTCACCCACTTATTAATACAAATGTTCCGCAGAGGAGATTACAAGTTTGTTTTCTTGTTGTTGATATAGCCTTTTTACTATTCTTTCCAACCCCCACCATCTTCTTCGTCAACCTCCCCTTCAAATAACTCTACTAATAACTCTGAGGTTTTATCTACATTACAGGACAGCACATTTGAGGATGAGATGGCTTTGGTATTACAAGTCTTGAAGGAGGTATCCAGCATCCAATCACATCACTCACCAGTCCTTATTATCCAGAAGAGTATCAGAGGCTTCCTTGTAAGGAGACATCACAAGTTGCTCTTTGACACTAAGATATGGTATGTAGAAGCCTCCCTTGATTTTAATAAAACTGTGCCGCTTTTCAAACGCTAATCAATTTCAAGGAGTCTTTCTTTTAATTAATGTAGGATTGGAAGTTGGAGGGGAGGTCAAGGAAAAAGATGGTGCTGGTTGGAATGAATAATAAAACGGCTCATCACCAACAAAAAAACAAGTTTTTCGTTTCTTCAGGGGGATATTTTTATAATAATTGAGTATCAAAAATGTGCTATTTTATAAAATAAACAACTTTTATGATCGTTGTTGCAATTATTACGAGCCTGCTCTTTTAGAAATTTTGTTCATCTTCAATTGCTCTCTGTCAAATCATTAATCTAGTTTTCAAAATAATTTCGTATTTACAGGGCATCTGTTTGCATACAAAGATATTGGCGACGCTACAAGGGGCTAGAATGGAAGCCCCGCCCTACACCTGCCACGCCCACAAAACCCCATATTGGGCCTGCCACTGTCGCCCAAGAAATTCCAATAGTGACTAAAAGAATGTTACCAGAACCACCGAATGCTCCTTCTGTCACTGATGGCTCTACGATCACCCGAATTGACAATGACATGTATCTGGCAAACAGGCGGCCTGGTTCCAAGACTCCTAGTATTGTGTCTTCAGTTGTGGCTGATAAGAAACAGTTAAATCTGGAGGAGACACGAATGACCGGATACTCTGATGATAAGGTAGGTTGAAGATGTAGGAGTTTGTCTTACTTTTCCATTTGTTGAAGTGGATTTGAAATGAGGGATATTTTCCTTTTAAAGTGAAACAGTCCACAAATCCCTCCACAAGAAAAAAACCCAAAAACGTAGACTGCAGGACTTGCAATCACAAGGTTGTGGGTTCCAATCCTACCAAGCTAACCGCTGATTTTACAATGACTAGAATAAGTATTGTCGTCTGGTTATTGAATCACAGTTTCTTGATTTGTGCGATTCATAATCATAGACGTAAAAACCAATATTTGTATGAGAAAGATTAGCTGTTGCCAGCTTGGTGTTGATATTCCCCTTGTGGGAGTGTTCCAACTTCCCTTGACGGGAAGATTATCCAAACAAATAAACAAACAAACAAGCAAACAAACAAACGTTTTATAGTCTGCTAATAAACACATTCAATTTTTTTAACCCCTTAATAGGAAACCAATCTGAGTATGCCAGCAATCTCCTCAGTATCTCCAGGAGTCAGCGAGCCCTTCTCCACCATGAGGAAGCGTACCAACCTCCATATTGACCTCACCAAGCTACAGACAGATTCAATGTTCCAATCAGAAGAGGCCACTGAGGCCATCGTCTTTGAAACAAACCTTGATGAGGGTGTGAGCTCCTTCTTGGGCTTGAGTAAACCCAGAGAACAAGACATCGAGCCCATTAAGACTATGAAGAAACTCAGACAGGAAAAACAACAGAAGGATCAGAAGAAGAAGGAGTTTAAGACAGTCAAACAGATGCTGGGGCCATTACCAAGTAGCCAGTTGGAGCGGGAACGTGAGGAAGAAGGTGATACAGATGATGAGGAGACAGCGATCAAGTTCCGCCTCTCTGGGTTGAAGTCTGTCATGCATGATGTGGATTTGCTTCAGGAGCTCCTGATTTCAAAACGTGAGGTGGGACAAGATATAAGACACTCCCATAAAGATGTTATTGATCGGACTTTGCGAGAGATGAAACAGAAACCAGTCAAGTCAAAATCTATTAATGCTGATCAGAGACTGTTTGCTAGAGTGCAAGGCACAATGGGAATGTCTTGTCTACGCGCCGTCCAGCAGGCATACAGAGATCGGGCGAAGGCAGAGAAACTTGTCTCAACAGTTGATAAAGTGACAAACTTGCGTGAACTCAGAGAGGCTTCCAAACAGCAGGCGAGGAACTTCCTGGAGGAGAAACGTCTCCAGGCCATCAAAAAGAAAGACAATGATACAAATGATACCATCGAGGCGCTTGAGAGGCGAGTCAACCATGAGAAGGCTGAGAGAGAACGAAGGAAAGAAATACGCTTAAAATCTCGTGAGCTCTCTAAGACCTCTCTTAAAGACAAATCCTTCATGGTCGACTTTACTGGTCAACATACCTCAATCTCAAATGCCCTAATCAGACATGACCGCCAGGCAAAGGATGATTATACTCTACAAAGTCGTCAGAACCATGTAGACGGTGAAAGAGACTGCAACAAACACCAGCTAGAACTTGTCAAGCAGTACCTTGAACATCGTCAAATGATGCGTCAGGCACAAAATTCCGTCGAGAAATCTGCCTTAGACACCCGCATGCTTCAGGAAGCCAATGAGCGTCTGATGGAAGCTAGAAATCGCATCACTCAACAAAAACAGAAAGTCAAATCGGTTCAGGCTTTTTACCCCCTACCTAAGACAGCTACTGACCCTGTCCTTCCCCCTGTGAATCAGGAGGGCAAACCAGACCGGTTCCATACACTCATCGCTATGTATGAGGGTAGAGTTGGCAACCACCCAACTGTGGTCGGTAGCACTTGATTTGTAGAAGGTCACAAGGAGTCTTTGTTGTTGCAACTGTGCAGCTCGCATTTCACATGACAAATCCTTCCACAATATTAGTGTACAGATATCTATGAAAGCATTTTTTTTACGAAATTAATTTTATTTAATCAAAGTTATTTGCAAGTAAACTATTTTCTTGGTGATTTCCAGAATAATAGAACTGAAATACAAAGATTTGTCAAAGATCCATGTAACTTCCAAACTTTCCACCAAGGCATTTTTATGCTCAAATATATGTATGCAAAAAACAGGGTTATTGTTAAAATTCACAAGTCTTTGTTCATATAAAATGTATATGAATGGCAAATAGCAGAATAAAGTTAAGTATTTTTCTCAGGCGGACTTTCAGCATTAACTTAATCTATATTACATTTATTAATACTATGTTCTTGAAGCTTTTAATTTACAGAAATCTTTTCATGAATCGAAAAAATTGACATACACACAGTTATTTGTCAGTTTTATTAGAACTGAATGGAAATGACACAGTTTAAAGTCTAGAATTTTGAGGATTTTATGTAACTAAATTTTGGGGGGTAAAATATGCAAAGTAATTCATAGATCTTGTCACTGCTTCTTTAAATACTTCACATGTTAAGCATTTGTTGATCATTGCAGGCCTGATACTTCATGGAGGTAACAGAGGCAATTGCCTCCGTTGCCCCTGGTCATTGGTAAAGGGCATGTCTATAAAGAAATTGTATTGTAAAATTTCTATTGGAACACCTATAGATGACCATGCCCATACTAAAATGAAGCATCAATCAGGCCTGCATTGCAATTTTTCTTGTTTTCTTATTCCGTATACTCATAATGGAAGTTAGGATATTTATAAGAAGTACGCACACAAATAATTCTTGCCTCTCAACATTAAGATACTTTGTTCGTTCAAAACACTTTTGTAGTTTTAGGATAATTCTTACAACACAGAAAACTGCCTAGCACTTAAATTCTTTAAAGGCGTGGTATACTTTTGGTAGTTGTCAAAGACCAAGTATCCTCACTTGGTGTATCCCAACATATGCATAAAATAACAAACCTGTGTAAATTTGGGCTCAACCGGTCATCGAAGTTGCAAGAAAATAATGTAAGAAAAAACAAACATTTTGCATCGAATTGTGTGCTTTCAGATGCATGACAAAGGCTTCATGCCTAAAGCCTTTCTCAGATTCAAACGTTTGGGTGAAAATGACCTCTTTCTCTAAGACTACATACTTCAAAGGGGGTCATTTCTGACAATGTCTTATAATATCAACAGCTCTCCAGTGCTCTTTACCAAGTAAGTTTTGTGGCCATTAACTTTTGGAGTAAATACCAAAAGTACACACTGCCTTTAACTATTGATAAGTATTTGGGAATATTTACAGTTGACAATCTGTAGGTATAAAATAAAACACATTTTGTCGTTTTACTGAATATTTGTTTCCTTAAAATGTTGAGTGTAAAGTCGTTTTCGTTTAAAAAACAATTTATGTTATGGCTTCCATTAATCAATCTTTTTATAGCTCCATGCTTTAGATGCTTATGTTTGTTGTTTATGTAAACAAGCTGCTTCGTATTTTTCATTTTGGCAAGACATTGTACCAGCATTGTATTAATTATCTTATTAAATATTATTTTATATTGCAAACTATACTTTGAGAAGATTGAGTCTTTTATTAATGTTTTCATTTTGAATGAGTTGAAGTAACTGCAGCTTAGAAATTGAAGCTTGGTAATTCTGGTACGCCGTTTCGAAAATATCCAGGTTTTTTCCTTGGAATAAAATCAGGATCTTCTCAAAGCACCCTTTTCAGGCTCGGAATCAATCGGAAGCTCGGTAATTCTAGTACGCCGTTTTCGAAAATACTTGGTGTTTGTTGTGGGGGGGGGGAGCTAGTATCTTTGCGGAACACAGGTTTTCAGGCGCGGAAAATAACGGGAAGATTGGTAATTCCGATATGCCGTTTTATAAATAGATAATACATGTACATAACTTTTTTCATTGACGTACAGAAGTGACCATTGGGTCAACTGTACACTCTGTCGGTCTACTGGTTGTGAAGTCTAAGGTGGTGGGAGGAGGGGGCAGGGGGAAAGTCACCTTCTACCCATTCGGTGAAAAAAAAATATAATAATACAAAATCGTGGTTGTACACTATGCATCAAGAACTATAGATACACCGTCCTTGTGCAGTTCCTTTGGTGTTTTGTTTCCCAGACTCGGAGCGGGGTGGTTTTTGTTATAAAATCATTGACCCGTTTATTGGTTTTGTTCAGTTTGCTGGGAATATGAATTTGGATAGTGCACCCGGGTCAATCTATTATTTTGTCAAGGATGACGTGGGACTGTGTATAGAGTGCTATTTACATTCCCATATGTTAGGAGCAATGTGAGAGAGAGAGTGAGTGATCTCATTACTTTTTGGATGAAGTTCGAGCGGAGGCTAAACGGCACTTTTGGTGTATTTCTGAGTGGAATTTAGAGCGGAGAGTCTTTACTGGGGCTCATCAATGAAGTTAAGACAGGCCATTGTGGTTGTGGTGATGATTTATTTTGAATTGCTAGTTTATCATCAGGTCAGTAATAGAGGAATATACAATTTCAATCGGTCATTAATTTTGATGAGATTTGTCATTGTATACGGCGATTCATGAGACGAGCAGGTCTGTTTGTTGTGACTAATTGTTCACTGACAGTTCTCAATGAGTGTACTTTTAATTTTATCCCACTGTTTGTTATGCTGGTCACAAAATACAGGATCACTCTGCAGAGACATCAGAAAGCACTCTGCAGAGACATCAGAAAGATTTAACGTACTTTAACAAACAAACATCCGAATCATTTGATGTTTGAAATTTGTAAAAAACAAAAAAATAATATTGCAGTGAAAACATGGTGGGCTGGGTTAACGTATACCCTTGCCGACCAAGCCTGTTGCCGACTACATGTACAATCCTATCTATTTTTACAAGTCGATCGAATTAAAGCTTGTATTTTTTCTTTAACAAAATGCCATCCTGTTTGAGTCTGAGGTATTGGAGCTGGGAGTGCAGTATACAATTAGTTCACATTGCACTTCCGGCTCAAATACGTCATCACTTTCCAAGAGGCTTAGTATTCAAGAATCGAATCGAGGGTTCCCCACAGTGACATTTTAAGCAGTTTAAGGGAGAAACTCAATTGTGAGACTAAAAACGTTTGTCTCTTGGTCTTTGCAGGTGTTTTCGTTTCGAGTCGGTCATCAAAAACAGATCGGAAAAGACAATAGAGCAAAACAACCTAAGTTTAGATCTAAAGGTAAGTTGTCAATTATTCTAATTCGTTAATCCGGAGGTCGGAGGTTCAAGTCCCGCTCTAGTAATTGTTTTGTTGTTCAACCCAAAATTAAAAATGTTATCCATTAAAACAAATGAGGGGCTAGCTGTCTCAACATGCTTACCAAAGTAAAGCACTTGATTTAAATTACAAGGTTGCAAAGTAGCTGTGTTTGAACCGAGTTGGTTCTTTATCCCCAATACCTTTGAAAAAGACCTGATTGGCTTGTGCTAAATTTGAAAGTTAGTGGGCAAATTCAAATCAGATTTTAATCTGAATTCATGGAAGGAAGATGATGTATTACTCATCTGTGATGACAAAATGAAATAATGATGTTTTCCCCTGTGCAAGAACTTTACATCGTCGGTTTAACTTGCAGAATATGAAGATGGAAGAATATATATTATTTATGGTCGAGTAATAAACCACAAGGAAAACTGACTGGGTAACCGCCAACAGTAAGGCTAGATAGCTCAATTTGTAGAGCGTCAGCACGTTAATGAAGGTCGCAGGTTCAAGTCCCGTTCAAGTCAATTTTTCTTTGTTCAACCCAGAAGAATTATTTGTTATGGTGGGTCATGTAATTTCTGCTTCCTTCTTTCAGATCATATCATATCCAGTTCGCATGATTTTTCGACTGCTTCCATACAGCCGGTATTTCTGACTCTGAATGTAGTTGTTAGTGCGAGTTGCTTTGGATACCACAGAGATGATACAGAACATTACGTAATGGAAATGATAAATGTGGTAAGACACTCATTTACATAAACAATTATCGCAATATTTCTTGCCAAAAAGTACAATAATTTCAGTTATTAAATCAATCGGCAATCCGATATTGGTGTAATCATATTTGTGTTATTATTTGTCTTTATTTCATAATTAAAACGAAATCAGCCTATTTAACCCCCTTGCACGACGCACAGCGCACTTCACAGTCACACACCTATCCTGTCCGCCATTTTGGGAGTCACAATCTGCCATTTTGGAAATCCGCCATTTTGAGAGTCAAAATGTACACAAAGGAATTAATTCCTAAAAATAGTTAAAATGGTGGACGCGCATTTGTGTGAGG
This sequence comes from Leptasterias polaris, assembly GCA_037783415.1. Lineage (NCBI taxonomy): Eukaryota > Metazoa > Echinodermata > Asteroidea > Forcipulatida > Asteriidae > Leptasterias > Leptasterias polaris. Next base: position 2,029,224 of record JAZGTN010000089.1, read on the forward strand.
GGGTCAATAGACCAAAAGTGATAGATATAGGCCAGGTGAAAGAGAGAATGGTTGATATTTGCGTCTGGTTGCAAAATATTTTTTTTTTTTTTAAATAATTGGTGTCTACTTCTTTTATTCTCCTGTTTCCTGTTATAGGCTGCAAGTTTATGGCATAGCCAATCAATGAGTGTAAAAGTGAAACTGTATGTCGGCAGATTCCACATACTGAAGGAAGATAAGGTTTGTTACTTTCAAATTTACCTCTCGGCCGACGAGCAGGTTGAGGCTTACTTCGAATCGTCGAGATTTATCTCACCTATTCTTCAGTCTCAGACCCGATTCTTTAGATTTATATTTTGTAAAAAGTTGTTAAATTAATGTGCAAAGTTTGTTGTTTAGTTTACGTTTTCCCGCAGAGCTTGATATTATTGTTTTTTGTCGATTGTTAGACCATTGAAAAACACAAATTATTTCATTGACACACTTTCACAAGTTGTCTTATACGACTTTAAATCATGATGAAATTAAGAGATTTTTAAAGGAATGTTCTATTTAATTTTTGCAGGACAATCTGGAAGCTACAGACAACGCCAATGTGTTATTGAGGAATTTCTGCGAGTGGCAACAACAGTCAAAATACGCCACGAAAGACGCGGTAAACCACTTTGATGTTTCAATTCTGATCACAAGGTATGTCTAGAACTATTGATACAAATTCAGCATTTCGTTTTTCACCATTAACCAAAGTAATGTTTTTTTCATTGAAGGAACTTGCTTTTACAGTCGGAAAACTTACACCTTTAGACACAGTTGGTTTCTTTGTCAACTTACTGATTATGTTGTCTGCTCTTGTATCTGCTCCGAAATGGTCGTAAAGTGACGTTGTCAAAACTATAATTTTGCTCAAAAGACCACACTGAAGTTTGACACATAAATTTTACTAAGCTAAATTTCGCTACCCAAAATTATCTTTTATTCATTTATATCTTGACATTTTTGGGTTATTAACTTTTAATGATTTTTCTTTATCAACAGACGTGATATTCAAATAGGTGGAAACTACAATGCAACGGGAATCGCTTATAACAAAGGTGTTTGTGATTCACGATACCACTGCGCATTGTGTGAAGATAAGAGTCCAATGGTTCTATCACACACCATAGCACATGAACTTGGGCACATGTAAGTAGGAATTTTACTTCAAAATTAACATTTATGTACTTCAAATGTTGACAAAAAATAGAAAAGAAGGAGATTATAAAAGCTCCAATGCTGATTTCCAATTATTAACAGACAAGGACTCTTGTGTGTGTTTTTGTTTTATAATAAACGTCAGCTTTCTCATATGAATTGATGTTGGAGAAGGTTAAAATAAAACTGTCAAAATTGCAATTGGAAGAACTTGGATTGTGTCCAGAAGGCTTGCAAATAAATCTGGTATTTTTCTAAAAGTTTATTAGAAACAAATAAACACACTTTCCCCCAGTTTCCCCTCTTGTCAATATAATAGCTGGAAATGTGATCACAAAGAAAGTTTTGGTTATACCATTATTTCAGTTTGGGCATTCGTCATGATGGCGATCGTAATGAATGTCCCGATCGGGTTTTCATCATGAGTGGGTATTCTACGGAGGGACATCGGACCTTCGTCTGGTCACAATGCAGCCGCCAAGCAGTGATGCAGTTTCTCAGGTTAGTATTCACTAAGATGGACCAAACAGTTATTTGTGTACCGGTCCTGTACTTTTTGTTAATTAATGTTCGATATTATGATTTTCCATAGTTTGTCATAATTATGACTTCATATCTCATAATTATGACATGATAATCATTAGTATGAGATATAAGACATAAATATGACTTAATCTTACTCATATTTATAAGATATAAGTCATAGGACTTGTACTAAATTATAACTATTAGATTTAAGTTTTTATGACTTTCTTTTATTTTTCTCAATGTCCCTTTTTGCGTCCGTACTTTTGCAATTTATTTCGGAATCTACTTTTCAAATTAAATGTTTAATAAAAGTGTTTAATTATTTGAAAATGCTCGAAATTTATATCAACAAATTGTATCACCCAGGAAAGGAGAAGTCCCGAAATTTATTGTAACAATAATTTTGCTTTATAAAAAGCTCAAATCGTGCAAGTTGCTTGAAGAATCGGAACTCGTCATTCGATGGTTACCCTGGAATGCCCCTGGACGTCAGCGCAATGCCTGGCCGTATCTACGACTCGGACTACCAATGCAAGATGCTCTACGGGCCGCTGGCTACCACATGCAGTGACTGGAATACACAGGTAAAAGTTTGCTAAATACGTCCTCAAAACACATATTAATCTGATAAACTCGGCATATCGCATAAAAAGTCTTGCATTTAGAAGCTCGTGGAGAAAGGTTAGATGCTTTGATGTGGAGAATGTAAAGAAAATATTATTATTTTCTTTCGGAAAAAGAAATATTATATTCATATTTAAAAGTTTGTTATTTTTGTCAAACTTCTAGATATTACTATTTTCATCTTGCAGATGATGTGCAGAAAACTAAAATGCTTTGTACGAGAAAGAGGGTCGTGTTTAACCGATGGGAGACCGGCGCTGCAAGGAACTCAGTGTGGACCGTTGATGGTACGCTTGTATAATCGCTTACTCAGATGTAAACCAAGGTGTTTACTCCAAGATGTTACTCTTTTTCTGTAATACTTTAGATTGTGATGATTGTTTTAAATCCGGAGTTGAATAAAGGTAGAAACTAGACACTGCAATTTCAATTTCACTAAACACCTTTTGTTTGGGTGGTTAATTTTAAAAATAAGTTTAAACTGAAAGAAAGTAACATAATTTTAATCATTTTCCCCCCTTTTAATTGCAGTGGTGTTCTAAGGGGTTCTGCGTCCACAGATTACCACAACAAACTAACGAACAAGAGCAAAAGACAGCTCCAAGCAGACGGGACAAACCGATGCACACACGCTGTACAGAGTTCGAATGTACTACGTTTTCTTATATGGACACTCCTGCACCAACAACACAACTGCAGAACCACCAGATTTTATAAAGTTGCTGCAAAATATTGTTCGACTTACTAGCCAAAATGGAAAATACTTTAGAAAGACAGAATCAAATCCTAGATTTGAAATTTTTTTAATAAGAAAATCCTGGGTCTAAGAAAAAAGAAGAAGACGATTAAAAAGCACACACACCAAAAATTCAGCTCTCAAAAATAATAGAAAACAATAATTAAACGTCCCGAGATTTTTTTTCACCAACTGAGGGCGCTGTGTTTGGCCAAGTTTTTGCGCACGTGCAGTCGTCGGTGTCCAGCTGTGTAAACACAATCCACTGTCGTCTGCTCGTCCCACATGTCTTCACTTCAGATGAAAGTCTCCACTACAAAACAAACTACAAACACATGGTAAGTACGAATTTTTCTTGAAAGTTTTATGTCTGGATAAAGGTAATCCATTTGTTGCTTTGTGTCCACGGGTTGGGATAGTTTAGTCAGGTCGATTTTGTACTTGTTTGGCGCACTGTATGTTGAAACCGTCCAGTTAAAACTGACACAACATAAGGGTCAGAAACGAAGAAATTGTGAAGAACCTGAATCAGGGGGGGGGGGGGGTGAAGGTTAGGGTCTAAATATATGACCCTCCCATTGAGTGTACATATATCAGTTTATTTACTTTTTACTCTAAAATCCCACGCCTTTTGTCTGATTGAAGAAAACCCGTACTTACACAGGGCATGATTAGATTTACTTCATTGTTGAATTTTTTTCGAAAAGCTTACAAAGCTGATTGTAAAGTTCATACAAGATTTTTTTTTCTGTGAAATATTTCCCTCAATAAAACTGTATCTAAAAACCTAAAAAACAAATGCAACAGCTGATTTCTGTTGTTACAAGCAAAAGTAAGGACAAAGTTTTTACATGCTGAAAAATATGTGCATAGATTTTCAGTACTGTCTCCTGACTCACCCAACAGATTAAACCCAAATGTTTACAGGTTTTTTTTTTCCATTTATATGGTTGATCACACAGAACATGAACGCTGTCTGTGACTATTTTGTCAGCTCTACCAATCCTGTACCATACCTTAACGTCACTTTATTTTTGGAACCCATCCCACCAATCTGGATCAGCCTCCACACATGCAAGGGAGCATTCCCATCAAAGTACGGATCACCCTTAACATGCACCCTTTTCTCTGCCTGTGTTTTGTTAGCCCCACCATATCATAACACCCTTTTTTCTACTTATCATGATAGATCCCTGTATTTCACTCTATTTCGCCCCTGTCAATTTTGATCCTCCCTAAACTTGCACCCCTTTTGTCAACCTGATTACTTAGACCCCTGTTCTTGCCCCCAACTTGGCGAATTTTTATGATACATTCCAGGGCTCACCAAATGATGCCTTTGTCCAGATATGATGATTTGAAAATGGCAAAAAAAATCGTGTACAAAAATTACATTGAAGTTTGTCATGCCTGGGGGCCGCCTTTTTACTTATGATTCTCTGCCTGTTAGTGTTAATCGTGAGAAAGTCACGTCAGGGCGCCAGGCTGATCTGCAAGCTGAATCCTTCAATTGGCCACACGTCCCGCCCATTTTTCAATTTGATGTATAATTTTTATAATTATTTGAAGAATTTGTTAGTATACTCTAATTAAGCTACGATAATCCACTGGGCCGCTAGTACAAGCGCAGATGTCAAAATTTCGAGTACAGCGCCCCAGTTATGGGCCGCCTTTTTACTGGGTCTTTCCCCACTTCTGTGTGTGTGGGCCAAGTGCGATATTCCATTTCAAAGTGCATTCGCTACGGGCCAGTCGGCGGTTTAAACCAGCTAATAATGTGTTCACCTAGCTCCCTCTTACTCTTAGCTTGCCTTGTGTGTTTTGGATGTTCAAACAAAAAACTGTTAAAAAGATATTTCAAACAATAATTGTGCGTTTTACTCCGAATAACTTTACTGGGCGCCGCCATTTTTAAATGATCCCAATCTTGCCAATCAAAATGCGACGTCATCAGCCGGCCGGGCTGTGGGCGGAGCGAGGTTGCGAACATTTCAATGGTTGCTTTATGTAATTAACCCGGCCTACCGCTGATGACGTCATACTTTGATTAGGATCATTCCAAAAATGGCAGATCATTCCAAAATGGCGGCGCCCGGTTCACATCGTGGAAAGTAATTTGATCTTGATCTTGATCTTGATATTTTGTCTGCACAAATCGCCTCAGATGTGGCTGTTGACGTGCAGTCCCACATGCATCGCTAAATTTTGCACTTTTCTAGCATGATCTTAAACGCTGGGACATCTGGGGTAAGTCGCACAATTATCTTTTTAAAAAGTTGTTTGTTTGAACATCCAAAACACACAACAAGGCAAGCTAAGAGCTAGGTGAACATATTTAGCTGTTTTAAACTGCCGTAGGGAATGCACATTTAAATGGTTATCGCTTAGCTTATAAAAATAAATGCCCCAGTGGATTATCGTAGCTTAATTCTGGTAAATATATTGTAGTTTGCATTTTGCACTTTTTAAATCAAGTTCTCAATCTAGGTAATGACTGGTTCCAGATAACCCATCAATTGGAACGAAAGGGAAATTTATATGCAAATGATGTTTATATGCCCCTTTTCAGTGCTTTTGTTTTGCTGTTTACTGTTGATATATTAATAGATAACCTGACGAGAAAAAAAATACTTTCCATGAGATAAAGACACAATTGTAAATAAAAAAATTTTTATTTAACAAGAATTTAAAAAACATTTCGGAAGAACTTGAAAACACCAAGCCACCTCCGGATGGAGATCACTCCACTTGTTAAGGAAAACTTACTGGCAATGAAAGTTAATTAAAGCAACTGAATTTCTACAGTTAGTTGTTATGCATACAAGTGTGCAAATCTGGACACAAATGCTTCCAAATCATCTGTGGAGAATCGAGATGAATGACCAGAAATAATACTGAATACAGCTTTGCATCAGACATAGACTTCTAAATGTAGTTCTTTATCTGATGCATCAATTAAAATTAAAATCTGTGTTAAGAAAACGCTGAAGTGGTGAAGGGGGGGGGGGGGGGACTTGTGCAATGTTGATGAGCTAACATATTTTACATAGGTCAGGGAAGGCGTCTTTGAAATGGCTCAAGAATTCTGCTAGTTGCTCCATATTTTTGTGATGGAATTCCTTCTGCTGTTTTAGACTGTATAGAAGTCTCTTTGCTTGGCGCATTTCTATGTTCAGGATTGATATATTGCTGGAATATGTCTCTGTCATAGGTTTGAGTTACTGTAAAGTCCAAGAACTTGGAGCGACATGGATGAAAGGGCTACAGTTGATCTCATGAGCTGTTTATTTGTATCGCTGAAGCGAAAGTTTAGATCAGACAGCAAATAATCCATCACAGCATAGAATAATCTTGTGCAGTAGTCTCGCTGCCTTTGCTCAGTGGCGATACCCGTGACAACAGGTCCCTGGCTGATCTCACTTCGACTCTTTCTACTCATCAATTTTTTCACGTTCCTCGGGTGAACCGAGCAGGTGGAGGTGTAGGAGTCTGCATACGCAAGAGCTTTGAAGTTCATGAGAAAAAAATCGGAAATATGGAGTCATTTGAGTACATCAGTATCCTTATCACAGCTCGGAGTCAAGTGCCTTTACGTCTCGTCAATGTTTACAGGCCCCAGAGAACGAAGGACAAGTTACCAACTGCCCAGATATTCTTCCAAGAATTTTCTACCTTCTTGGAGCAAGTAGTGCTTGAGAGAAACCATCTTCTTCTTACTGGGGATTTCAACTTTCATGTAAACGACCCATGTGATCGGGAAGCCATAATTTTTGCTGATATCATCTTATCATTGAATCTGAAACAGCACATCACTTTTCCCACTCATCAGAGAGGCCACACTCTCGATCTTATCCTCACTCGCTCGTCTGATCTGTTCGTCTCCAATATCTCTGCAACAAATTATTTGTCATCAGATCATGCTGCGATTCTTTGCCATCTTGATATCGGGAAACCGGGCACTGTGAGAATGAACATCAAATTTCGTAAAATCAAGCAAATAAACATTGACATTTTTCGCAAAGACATTATCGAATCTGATTTGTACACATCACCTTGTTACAACCTAGATCAAGCAGTTCTCCAGTATGAAACAGTACTTCGAACCATTCTTGATAAGCATGCTCCACTGATATCACATTCCATTATCTGTCGTCCACTAGCTCCATGGTTCACAGAGAACTTGAGAAAAGTTAAACGTTCCCTTAGACAACTGGAACGTAGCTGGCGATCATCTTCATTGGAAATCGATCACCAATTGTTCAAAGCTGAAAGCCGAAAGTATAATCTTCTGATCGCCCAAGCAAAGAAGGATTTTCATGAGAAGCAACTTAAACACTGCAACACGCGTCAGTTATAAATACGAGAGGATGGGTAGACTATGTACACCTGGTAGGACCAGAACTCTTCCAAAGGACAACGATAAAGATGTTCCACTTGCAGATCGCTTTCGTAACTTTTTTGCAGAAAAGATCGATCGTATCGCCAATGGCAATGCCTTGGAGGAATCACCTTCGTATGTGCACCATGAAATCGAATTTGCCACAACCGATCTGGTGTTCGATGTATTCACTTCAGTTCTTGAGAGTCAAGTCGTCAAAATTATCAATAATTCAAGATCTGCAACCTGTCGACTTGACCCTCTTCCAAGTCATCTTGTCAAAAAGTGTCTGCTCGAATTGAGTCCTGTCATTACTCGTATTATCAACTTGTCTTTCCGAGAAGGATACTTCCCAGATTATCTTAAACATGCGAATATCTCTCCGCTCCTGAACAATTTTCAACTTGACAGCGAAGAACTGAAGAATTATCGACCTATTGCAAATTTAGCTTTCTTGGGAAAGATCATTGAGAGAGTTGCTATCTCGCAGATTCAGACGTATCTATCCTGTAACAACTTGTATCCTTGTTACCAGTCAGCGTATCGATCCCATCATAGCTGTGAAACGGCACTTGTCCGGGTGTATAATGACATCCTTCTGGCACTTGACAAGGGAGAAGAGGCCATCTTCTGCTCGACTACTCGTCAGCTTTTGACACTATCCGTCATGATGTACTGATCCAGCGACTGCAGGAAAGATTTGGAATTCAGAATAGTGCTCTGAATTGGTTCAGGTCATACTTCTCCAATACATCTCAATCAGTTGTCATTGACCAGCATGAATCTGCTACTCATTTTCCAGCCCAGGGTGTTCCTCAAGGGTCCGTATTAGGACCTCTTGCATTTACCTTGTTCTCCTCTCCCCTCGAAGATATCATCAAATCCATCGATATTTCTTGCATGATGTACGCAGACGACACGCAAATCTACTTGACCCTACAACATCATCAAATGTCGAACAGCGTTCTAAAACTTCAATCGTGCATCAAAAAAATTAAAAACTGGTCAACCAGGAATGGATTGATGTTGAATGAGGATAAAACAGAACTTCTCCATTTCACAAGTCGTTATCGTTCTCATATTCCTATTGTGCCAATTCAGTCTGACGATTACAATATTAATCCTGTTTCATTTGCTAAGAATCTTGGTGTCATCTTTGACAAAAATCTCACAATGAGTACTCATGTTAATCTTATTTGTAAGACGGCCTCATTCGCACTTCACAAAATCAGCTCCATTAGAAAATATCTTGACCCCAAAATGACGGAAATTCTTGTTCATTCTTTAGTAATGTCCAGAATTGACTCATGCAATAGCCTCCTTTTTGGATTACCAGATTCCCAAATTAATAAACTGCAACGACTTCAAAATTCAGCTGCTAGACTAGTCACACGCACTCGCCCACATGATCATATAACTCCCATTCTACAGAATCTTCATTGGCTCCCTGTTCAAGTTAGAATTAAGTTAAAAATTCTCCTCCTTACTTTTCAATGTTTACAAGGCACAGCCCCAGTTTACCTCCAGGACCTAGTTCACAAATATATTCCTTCTAGAAATTTACGTTCCAAATCCAAGTCCCTTCTTGTCATTCCCACCCCTGTTACAAAATCATACGGAGCTAGGTCATTCCAAGTAGCTGCAGCTGAACTGTGGAATGGCTTACCCGAGTCTGTTAAGGAAGCAGTATTTTATTTGTATCTTGTTGTTTTCTCATTCCTTTAAAGTGCTTAGGGACTTAACAGTGATATGCGCTATACAAAAACGTTTTATTATTATTATTATTATTATTATTATTATTTTGCCTATTGTCTCTTCTACTAGGAAATCAGTTAGATGTGACGGATGCACGATTTCTCTGTTGCTCTTTGCAGTACTCCAAAAGCAACCCAGTGTAATTCTGCAGAATACACCCCTCCGGAAAAGAATGAATGCGTTGGCACAATGCTTCAATAAAATTTATTGGAGTTATTCATAAAAGTTGAGATAATTTTAGTATACAAATCCAAGATAGAGGAGGTATTCACTTGATAGATTTCATTTTCTATCCTTGGTGGTTGAGACGACCTTACTACTTTTGAAGGTTGCCTTTCTGAACTGATCCAGCTGTATATTCTGTCTAGTTTATAGCCCCCTTGTACTTGGTCCATGTGTCCTTTCCCCTGCTTCTATTCCATATCACTTCTTTGAGTCAGTGAGTGGTTTTGTCTGCATCCTGGGGCCGATTTCACAAAGAGATAAGACTAGTCTTATCTGAAGTTAGGACCAGTAACTGGTCTTGACTTAAGGCTAGTCCTATATCTTAGCATTGCCTAGGACTAGTCCTAAGTTAGGAAGAGTTTTGTGAAATTGACCCCTGGGGTCGATTTCACAAAGCACTAAGATTCATCTTAAGATGAGTTATCAGTATTACCATAGTGATTTGTATTGTGACATCAATCTTTGCTAAGCAACTGCGATGGATTTGCAGTTACGATCAATCTTAACTCTTTGTGAAATAGAGCCCAGGTCTATAATTTTGTCTTTGTCGCAATTGATGATGTGATACTGATGTTTTTCTCTGTCATCTGGTGAAAGTTCTGCCACTTGTTTTTCTGTCAGTGTAATGTTTTCTGAAAGTCTACTTTTGAACATGGCCTATATTTCTCCTGTATAGGTCTTAAGGCAGCTTTTACATGGACTCAACTGTTTGGAGGGTGTCTTACTTGTCTTTAGGGTGATCTAGCATTTTGTGAAGTGTAGATGTGTGGTCTCATGGCAGTTGAAAAGCCGTGCTTGGACATCCTCTCGGATAAATTTTCAACATATGGCATATGCCCTTGCTTTTTTTTATTAACCTCAGCAGTCTTCGCCTCTGTTGCATATCTTGTCCTTGACTTATCCATGGTCCATCCACATTGAGCGAGAGAGAGAGAGGGGGGGGGGAGAGAGAAGAGCTTCACGGATGGTGTTTTCTTCCAACTCTGACCTTTTCTTCTGTTTCAGTGGCTACTTGATTGGAAATAAACCAAGGAGAGTAAGAACTACCCAAGTTTTTGTGTAGGCAGTCAGGTTGGTGTAGTGGTATGTTGCCTCGCCTTCCAACTCTGGGACCCTGGTTCGAATCCCACTATGTGGATTGGGTTTTCAGTTCCTGCCTGATTGTGTGGGTTTTCCCCTGGAATAATTCTCTGGGGTTTCCTCCCACAACTAAAACGCAAACTTCCTTCATTGTCTTCTCTCCACGGGGTTCTTGGCTAGTATAGTAATTAAGTTTGCTTTTTTGAAAGTCCTTGGCTTCACAACCAGACTTAATAAATGAAATAGAGGGTGGTGGGTTTGAAAGTGCAAATACTGCTTTGTTTGTGTGGCTCTTCTGTAGATTAACAAGTTTGTGATGCTATCGTCTGTAATTTGGGTGTCCCAAGAATTCTGCGCTTATGGCCCATAGAATTGTATGCTTTACAGGGCACTGCAAGTGCAGAATTTCACTGCAAGCAGAGCCATGAAATTGGACCCAGGTCTTTCCATTAAGTGGTCAACTGCTATCAGGCTAAGTGGGCTGGCTGCCCATCGCTACATCCTTTAATATCTGATAGAATCTGGTAGATAATGCTACTAATAAGTGGACTAATAAGGCCTATATTTATTCAAATGATGTAGTTGTAAAAAACAGCAGTACAATTTGATATCATTTCATTCAAATTATTTAGATGTTAAGAAACACTGCAATTTACATCTGTTTGGTTTCATAAGGTTGCCCCAACATGACATTGAAATCACCCATTGAGGCTGGACACTGTTCTAAGCAGTCCATCTTTCTTTAACGCTTTGCCTGATAGAGTCAGACAAGCACAACTCATCAAGTCATCACAGTAGTGAATGAACAAATGAATGAATGGTTGGTTTCATTATATGCACATGTTAAAGCCAAAACTATTCACACTTCTATCATTTCCATTTTGTCAATGTTGTATAAAGTGAAATCCAAAGAAATCTGTGCTCATACATATTTAAGAGACAACAGCTTATTACTCACATTGTCGGGGTTGGAGTTGGGTTCGATGCATACAGATTCTTTGATTCTTGTGCCTTGCAAGGCAAGTTAAGAAGAATGGATTCAAACATAATGTTTTAGAAGCATCACTACATTCCAAACAGATTTTAGGTTTACAAATTTCACCGGTCTATTGTTCCTGAATATCATTGAATTGACCATTATGTACAAGCAATCAAATGTTGGCTTTACAAATTAACTGATACAAGAATGAATTTTGTGTGTGTAATCAACAGACAATTGCAACTGAAACTACAGTTCCAACCTACAGCATAAATGTCATCCCTACAACAAGAGGGACTGAAACACTTAACTCAAGATAGTGAAACAACTGCATGCAAGACAAGGTAACTGTGGTTCTTTTAAAAGACCTGGATTGGATAGTTATTTTCAACTGTGATGTATTTTATTATAAGGCCTTACCATAAGGGATATGTCCATGTATACCGTAATTTCCTGCGGAGAAGTCGCTCGGCGCAGTGCCTCAAATTACCAAATAAGATTCAAGGGTTAACAGATATGGCGCACCGCCGTATAATGCGCAACATATCTTTCACATTATACACGCTCGCTGGGTCCAATACAGGGGTCATTGTGGTTCATTACTATTTTTTCCATGTTCGTTTTATAGATTTTTTCTAAAACCCTAGCTTTACAGATTTTTGTTTTACACAACGAGCGCGCGCAGATACACGTTTTCCCAATGTTTCCCAATGAATTTGGATGCTAGTCTTTGCTATCTCGCTTTTTTAAATACTACAATACATGCAAGAACCAACAAACGCTAGAGGGCGCTTTCTTAATGCTTTCACATTAGAAACATAAACCCTCTGGTGGCGAAATTCATGATAACATACAAAACGACTTGTTTAATAAAGACTATACCTGTCATGTGATATAGCAGTGTACTGTGTTTGCAGCATTGATCGTCGCTCATTCGCGACGATATTGTTACTTATTGTGGGCAGCAGCATAACCAGTGACTTCGTTCTTTGGTAAGTTTCGTCAAAAATGTTAACGGTGTAGATCAATTTTAAGAAAAATGTGACATGTAGAGTTACCCTGGACGAAATAAAGGAACTATTTTGCAGTATAAATGTAAGATTTCACATTGTGTTCATCACAATGAACTCAATCGAAATCAGATAAGGCGCATCGGAAGATAAGACGCAGTGACTTTTTATACCATTGAAAGTCAGATAAGACACGTTTTTCTGCAGGAAATTACGGTACATATAAATGTGGGTTGTCTTGGCAAAGGGGTCTAGGGCGGTGGACTCAAGTTTTGTAATTTACAGAATGTGGGTTCGACTCCTGGTCCTGTCATTCACAACACTTGTGTCCATAACTGATCTCACCACCCAGGGGTACATTTGGGTACCTTCGATGGAGTGGCATGCCGGCCAGGTGAATAGAAGTATTCTCAGTCATTTAATGCCAATGAAACTGGGTATATAGACACCGGCCTCATGAACCATATTGACTCAGGACAGAGTTTACTTTACATGTAAATACTTCACTATTTTAAATGGTTAAACAAACAAAATTGTAATGGGTGATTCATTCTTGGGAAACAAAATCCAAAAACCTTTTGAAATTAAAAGTGTCTGAAGAACTTGAGTTGACTTAAAGCTGGAAGTTGAATCAGGTTTTAACCTTAGCTTTCAGTGTATGATTGTTTGCCTACCTTCATGAACTTGAAACACTATCTTTTTGACAAAGTTGGGGAAAAATTAATGATATTTGATATGTTTGAGATGTTTAGGTTAAAAACAGTTCAAAATACACTTTTACTAGATGTCTGTGCCAAAGTTTATGATATTCCTTTTAAAATTGGAATACATTCATGCAGACAAAATATATGTAGAGTCGTAGATTGTCACGTGGTATTGCCCAATTGCCTTAAAGGTGCACTTTTTGAAGCCGTGTATCTATCCTGATTCTATGTCTGGTTATCATGGATATTGTATTTAATTAATCACTAATGTTGCAAAATATTCCTTTTGTTTGTGTTGCAGTAGGCTTACTATCTCCATAGACATACCTGTCAACAAGTAGATGTCCAAGAGAGGAGATGCACTCTCCAGTAAAAAGGTAAGTTCCCAATAATGAAAGAACAAATGTTAGCTTTTTGTTATTTAAATGTTGCATGCACTTTGCTAGACTAGTTTGATTCTGAGGACCCATTGATAATCAAGTTCATACCACCACCAATCTTCAAGAGAACTGTCTCAGCCATTTGACGTTCCTGTCAATTCACTGTTTCTCATTTTGATTGTAACAATCAAAATAGTCCTGATATGCAAAGGTTTCCTTTAATTGTTTTTTGTTGTTGCTATTATCAATGTTGGTTTTTATGTGGGTTTTTTTCATTGAAAGTTTATACAAAATCCCCAGCAAAACCAAAGTATTTTTTTTAAAGATGTGTTATGTGTTTAATCACTCATGTTGCAAACTGTACATTTTGTTTGTGTTGCAGGGGAGTGCTCAAAACTTCCAAAGAGATCTACCTGTCAACAAGTAAACGCCAAGAGCTGCACTCTCCGGTGAAAGGTGAACTTTAAAATAAAAAAAAAAATCAGCTTTTGGTTATTAAAATATTGTGTGCCACTTGGTAGATTAGTTTGATTCTGAGGACTCACTGCTAATACAGTTCATACCAACACCAATCTTCAAGAGAACTGTCTCAGCCACTTGACGTACCTGTCAAATCACTGTCGCTTACTTTGATTGTAACAATCAAAACTAGAGATCAGGTGGGGTTTCGGTTGGTGGAACAAACATATAACAAAAGAAATATAACTCTACGACATGTGGTTCAAGAAATATAGTTGTTTAAAAAAAATTGAACTTCCTGTCTGAACCGGAAGGAAAGGTTAAATCGAGAGTCATGTTTTCAATAAAATGTCAAATGTGTCATAAGCTAGCAGACTGCACAAAAATAATGACTTTATGACATGTGGTTGAGGAGATATGAGTTTTTAAATTTGAACTTCCTGTTTGGACTGGAAGGAAAAGTCATACTGGGGTCATGTTTTTAATAAAATGTCAATTATGTCAAATGCTACAAGACGGCACAAAGAAACATGACTTTTTGACATGCAATTAAGGAAATATGATTTTTTTTTTTTGAGCTTCCTGTTTGTACCGGAAATAAAGGTCAAGGTAGATAACATTTCAAAATAGAATGCTACATGTGCTGTAAGCTACAAAACAGGACAAAGATTATAACTCTGTGACATGCGGTTCAGAAGATATTAATTTTTTAAACATTAAACTTTGAATTATTGTCATCTGACAACTGATGACGTCACGATGACGAAAACTTGTTTTTTCATAGTAAGATATTATAACCTACAATATGGTATAAGAGTTGTCCCCATGCAATACCTTCGAACAAAAACCCTGAAAATTCAAAATTGTCACCTTTATGTGTAGATTTAACACACGTTGACAGAAGGCGCTATAAAAGGTGGTGACGTAATAATTATTAGTAATTGAAAGCATTTAAAAAAATATAATAACAAATTAAAAATTAAAAATAAAAGTTACATTTGCCGTTAGTGTGTTCAAATACTGCCTTTTGTAATTGTTGTGTTCCTTGAGAATTGTTTCACACGAGTAGAAATAGGTATCTATAGGGTTGTGGTGAACGAAAGATGCTAAATAACTGATTTGAGCACTGAGATATCTGAGAAATATTAATGGTCAGCTTGTATAGCACCCTCTTGTGTTTCCCTAGTTCCATTTCCAGCATTTCCAGAGAACTATACAGGAAGCAAGAGGGCGCTATATCCTGCCACCGTTAGATGATAAACCATGAATGGAAGGATCAAAGATCAGAACCGCGTTGCACTGACGGGCTCTCTATACATCATCGTGTAAGAGGACCGTGTGCTACGTACCGTGTCTTTTACGCGCGATCACACACACGGAGCAAATGTACAATTCTTTCAAAAATATGTTTTTAAATCGGTAATATCGTCAAGAAAGAAACAAAACACATTCAAAAAACTGGTGTTGGATCTAAGTTAGAGTCCATGATTTCATTTGATATATTGTTTGTGAATTTTAAGACTAGTTTCTGAGATCAAGTGATAACAAAATCCGTGCACAAAACCAATGGGAAAAGGACGTAAAGAAAGATAATAATAAAAACAAAAAAAATCTGTACGATTACAATAGGCGTTTCGGCTACCAGGCCGAAACCCCTAATAATCCTCGGTATGTTTACTGGTCTTCAGTTCCCCAAGAAGCCTAATATGCCTTTGGACCTTAGGCCAAATGTCAATGTCACTATGACTAAAACAAAAGAAACTTTACAAAAAATATCAACTCCAAATTTAGTGTGTGGAATGGTCTTCAGATTCCCTGCAAGCCTTTGTTTTTGGACTTCTAGGTAAAATGTTGAGGTCATAACAACTGTAACTCATGAAGGACTTGGCATATTATCTCCAAACTTTGTGTTCGGATTGATCTTCGGGTCCCCCGAAAACAATCATTTTTCGTGTACACGGGACCTACAGCTTTACATTCCATCCAAAGATAGAATTAATAATAGCTTGTCTCTCGGTCAAGGACACAAGTGTCAAGACCAGAACTCTGAACCCATACTCTGCTGATCAGAAACACCACAGCTTGAGAAAGGTGCGCTTAATCGCTCAGTCATGACACATCGTGTTTTTTAAACTAATAGTTTTCAATTGTGGGATGGGAGTATACAAAACTGCTGAGGTAATTTGTCTGAATCAACTTTTTTAACTATGGACAATGTTTTTAAAATAAATTGTTGCAAATTGTGCTTTATGTTTGTGTGCAGAAAGGCTTACCATCTTCAAAGTGATATAACCGTCAACAAGTTAAGATGTCCAAGATCGGCTTACATAATAAAGGAGCTGCTCTCTCCAGTAAAAGGTAAATTCCTTAAGAGTGAAATAATGTTTTTTTTTATGCAATTTGTTCATAGCATTTTGAATTAAAATTGTCTGATCAGTATTCAAACAATCAACAGTTTGGGCCCCTAAAATTTGAATTGAAAAGCCAGGGTTGAAGTCCAACTGTGGTGTTTTTGGTAAATAAAATTGTTTCCAATATATTACAGCAAGTAGATATAGACTGTGAATCTCAACAATGGGTTGTTGTTAAATTCACAAACGACTGTTGGAATTGACAGCAATCTTCAGAACCCATGTTTAAAGTAGTTTTAAGCTAAACAAAACTTCCGATTCAGGTTACAAATTAGTTGATAATTTTTAGGGATTTTACCTAACATGCACACCTCATTTAGGTTAATTTGTGTTCTAATTTGTACTTTCTCAACCATCTTTTAAAGGTAACACTTCAAAGTTAACGTGTTATATTCAGTTATTTTCAGTTAAAAACTGGTTTTATATCTAGTCTTAAATATTTTTTTTAAATTGTTTGCATCTAGAAAGGCATGCCATGCTCTGATGGGCACCTCCCATCAACAAAGCAAATGTTGTGAGGTCTCTTCGCACTGTGTATCTGCCAAACATCTTCTTGTAGCGCATGGATGTTCATGGCTGAGACAAAGGTATGTAAATCTTGGGTTTCTTGTTATCCTAAAGTGTAAAGTGGGCTGTTTTTGCAGCACTTTGCATTTAACCCTTTAGCACTCACGCGTTATTAAACATATGCGTCATTACTCCTCAGCGCGCCATGAAAATTCACAAGATTTTCGGCTGTACTTAGAAAACCTTAGATAACTTTCGTTGTGATTATTTTATTGTGTTACAAGTTGAGTTTATTTTGAAGAGAATGAAATTGTGTTTTAAATGATTTTCACAGTTGTTTTGTTTGCTTTCCCAAATTGAAGCTTTTAGGTTGGAAACATAAAACAGATCAACAAAAATTTGAAAACACCTGTTTGCATTTGTTATACGTGGAAAAATCTGCACACAAAATTTTCTCAACTGTAATGTCATCTCAAAGCGCAAAAAAGATACAAAAGTGATTGAAAATACACACAACATACCTTTGGAAATGAAAATTAATGCCTCTATACCAACAGTTATCTAAAACTGTTTGTAAAATCCTTGCAAATCACGGTATTACATATGTCAAAACACCAATGAAATTATTGTGAAACAAGCGGAAGGCCGCCATTACTGTGTACATTGCGCGTGTGATACGTGGTACATACAATACGGTCTGCACTACATGGAGCACGAACAACTGCCCGTTGTGCTTCACATGCGTTGGATAGGACTTCCGACCTTTGAACCTTTGGAGGTGGATAGAGTCATTTTTTCTTATGGGGACCATGTGCTATTTTTGGACTATTGTTATCTTGAAATCGCGCTCTATCAACGGCTGCTTGCTGCATTTTAATCTCATGTGTAAAACGCTAAATACAACTTGTCAAACTTCGAGGGCGGTTGCGGGCGGTATGCGGAGTAATAGGCAGGGCGCCTGCGGGCGGTATGAGGGCTAAAGGGTTAATGTGTGTGATTTAACAGTAAGGAAATCAAAGAGTGTTGAGAGGTTTTAAGACAGTAGTTTAAACTCACTAAGGGCTATAGTTCTTGATAATTTTACCAAGACGAAGTTGATGTAAAATTATCAAGAACCATGCCTCAGCATATGTGTAAACCACTTCTTTTTATAACCAATTCAACACATTGATTCCCATTTAAAAAACCCTTCAATTTAAAACATTCAGAACCCTGTAGAAGTTGAGAACAAAAGTGACAGTTTAGCATAAGCTCAAACTCTGCGTTGAATTTCTATGCATGTGTTGAGCGATGAGTACCTTGTTGTGCACAAATGATTTCCAACCGGCATAAGCCAAATATGTGACATATCATCTGAGTGTGCCCTTGGCTTAATTCAGTCAGGTCATGTTTAATCATTCCTACCTGTGTTCATATCGCACATTTAAACATTTTCACATGGTCTCCTCTCACCCAATCAGGATGAATAAACTGTCCAGGTATTTTTGAATCAGACACCACAAAAGATGTTTAAAAAACGAATGTTGCTCATTTGAAAATATTGATCATAATGCAAGCCAATTGGCAATTAGGCCTCATGTCTAAGGTAAGAAGTAATACAATTATTTCTCTTCCATAGATATTTTGTTTTTCCCTCTAATTTCCATTTTTTCTCTTTTAGAAAGTCTAGTTCTCCAATGAGATCTACCCATCCGAAATGTAGATGAGTGTTATCTGCAAATTGCGTATCATCAGCTGAATGTCTTCCCATACGTAGATGTAGCTGTTCAAGACTAAGGCATAGCCCAGGGTTGTATACTCCCCAGGGAGCTGAGAAAGATTAAAGGAATGTTATTGGCCCAATGACCAGGGCACTAATGTAAAGCGCATTGAGACGTTATTGTGAAATGCGCTGTATATTAAAGAACTAGTTATTATTATGTTATTATCCTTGTGTTTATTTTCCACTTCCCTCCTTGTGATTCAACGTTTTTTAAACAGTGAAACAATTTAAGTTCATTTTTATGTTAAAATTAAACTTATTTTAATGTTAATCTTGTATCTTAAACTGCTAGAAGTTTGTGTTAAAACTGATTATTTGAATTTTAAACTTCTATTTAAACAGTTAGAAGTTTGCATCAAATAAAATGTTTGTTAATGTAAACAGCTAACTGTTAAGATACAAGTTTAACGTTCAAATTAACTTGTTCTCTATGTAGTAATAAAGTACATATTGTTCTGTTATGTTTGCTTAATAAGAGTCAAAGAAATAAAGAAATAGAAATAATGAACCAGTGGTAAAGAAATGTCATTCTTTGAGTCAGAATTTAGTAGAAGATAACCCTATGCAAACTGTGTAAAACGTAAGATAAACGTTTTTAGGGGTCAAAGGTCAAAAGAAAAAGCACTTTCGACTAAACCAAATGAGCAATCGATTAAACCAAATGAGCAACCCATTAAACCACCCATTAAACCAAATGAGCAACCATTAGCAACCCATTAAACCAAATGAGCAACCCATTAAACCAAATGAGCAACCCATTAGCAACCCATTAAACCAAATGAGCAACCCATTAAACCAAATGAGCAACCCATTAGCAACCCATTAAACCAAATGAGCAACCCATTAGCAACCCATTAGCAACCCATTAGCAACCCATTAAACTAAATGAGCAACCCATTAGCAACCCATTAAACCAAAAGAGCAACCCATTAGCAACCCATTAAACCAAATGAGCAACCCATTAGCAACCCATTAAACCAAAAGAGCAACCCATTAAACCAAATGAGCAACCCATTAGCAACCCATTAAACCAAATGAGCAACCCATTAAACCAAATGAGCAACCCATTAGCAACCCATTAAACCAAATGAGCAACCCATTAGCAACCCATTAGCAACCCATTAAACCAAATGAGCAACCCATTAGCAACCCATTAAACCAAAAGAGCAACCCATTAGCAACCCATTAAACCAAATGAGCAACCCATTAGCAACCCATTAAACCAAAAGAGCAACCCATTAAACCAAATGAGCAACCCATTAGCAACCATTAAACCAAATGAGCAATCGACTTTTACGTTTTATACAGTTTGCATAGGTTATCTTATTCTACTAAATTTTGACTCAAAGAATGACATTTCTTTACCACTGGTTCATTATTTCTATTTCTTTATTTCTTTGACTCTTATTAAGCAAACATAACAGAACAATATGTACTTTATTACTACATAGAGAACAAGTTAATTTGAACGTTAAACTTGTATCTTAACAGTTAGCTGTTTACATTAACAAACATTTTATTTGATGCAAACTTCTAACTGTTTAAATACAAGTTTAAAATTCAAATAATCAGTTTTAACACAAACTTCTAGTGGTTTAAGATACATGATTAACATTAAAATAATCATTTTTTTAACTCAAACTTCTAATTGTTTAGATACAAGTTTAACAAAAGTGAGGATGGAAGTGGTAAACAAACGCAAGGAGGGAAGGGATAAACAAGTGCAAGGAGGAAAGAAGTAAATAAATGCGATGTAAGTAATAAATATAAGCAAGGGGTAAGTGTAAACAAATGCAAGGAGAAAAGTGGTTAAAAAAACAAGGAGGGAAGTGTTAATCAAACACAAGGATGAAAGTGGTAAACAAACGCAAGGATGGAAGTGGTAAAAAATAGCAAGAATAGATGTGGTAAACAAACGCAAGGAGGGAGAAGGTAAACAAACGCAATGTGGTAAGTGATAAACAAACGCAAGGAGGGAAGTGGTTAACAAACACAAGGAGGGAAGTGGTAAACAACTGCAAGGAGAGAAGTGGTAAACAAATGTAAGGAGAAAAGTGATAAACAAACGCAAGAATGGAAAAGGTAAACAAATGCAAGAAGGGCAGTGATATATAAACGCAAGAATGGTAGTGATAAAGACTTTAAGGAGGGAAGTAAAAAAAGCAAGGATGGAAGTGATAAATAACAGCAAGGTGGGAGGTTGTAAACAAATGCAAGGAGGGATATGATAAACAAGCGCAAGGATGGAAGTGGTAAAAATGCAAGGAGGGAAGTGGTAAATAAGCGCAAGGATGGAAGTGATCAAAAGGTGCAATGAGGGAAGTGGTCAATAAGTGCAAGGAGGGAAGTGGTAAATAAACACAATGAGGGGAGTGGTAAACAAATGCAAGGAGGGAATAGTGGTAAATAAACGCAAGGAAGGTAGTTGTTTAGTAAACACAAGGATGAAAGTGGTAAATAAACGCAATGAGGGGAGTGGTAATTTGGGAAGGACAGGAGGGGAGCAAGATTGTGATGGGTATTGATTCAGTGTTAAGAGTGGAGGAGGAGAAAAGATGGAGGAATATGTGAAAGGGTGAAGCATCTTATTTTGATTTCAAGATTAGGAACAGCAATTGGAGTGTTCATGGCTGTAGTTTGACCAAAAATACATGTACTAATGTTATGCCCGAATTCAACACTTTAAATTAGTAAGCATATTCTCAAAATTGTCAAATATTTGTGTTGTACCTTATTGCATTGGAGTTTACTTAGAAAATATCATCTTTTACAAAATGGCATTGAATTCAATAAAGGAATAACATTTTACCACAGATTTTAAGTCTCAAATAAAAGAGTTTACTCCAAGATATGCAACACAGACTCCATATAAATGTATTTCGCAAATCAAAACTATGCTAATTCTCATTCATATCGATGGCCCATGACACAGAAACATGATCCTAGTGCTTTGTATAATAATGCATTTATTGTGTTTTTAAAGCTCACTAAATTTGACATGTGAATTTTTTCAATTGCATTTTTCTTTCTATTTTTGATTAAAGAGAATAAAGCCAAAAAGGTGAACCTTAGATTTGTTTCTTTGCTTTTGACTATTGAAATAGTTGTATTATTTTGCAAAATACAGTTGCTTTTTCAGAAAACAATAACAAGCACTATAGAGAAGTGTCACTGCCACGTGCATTTCTCGAATGAATATTCGCATAACCTTAAAAATAAATATACACAATGCTAGATATTAAGGCATGCAACAGCTAGCAGATCCCAGATTGTCAATAAAGAGTAAATTGCATCACAGCAAGACTTTGCACTGTGTTTTTCAATTTTCAATATGGATGTGAAACAAACAAATTAGGAAACAAGTTGATAGGCCTAACCTGAAATCAGCTGATGACATGAAAAGTAGCATGCCTGTATATTATTACATTGTAAATAAAATTCATGAAAGTAAAGTGTAATGTATAAGTGCACCATTGCAAGCATTTTAATTAATTTGCTTCTGATTTTTGCCAATATCATCCTGGTAAGCTTAGTTTAAAGCAGGGCCACCACGTGCAGGTCCCAGGATACCAGCCCCAACACGCTTTCCGAGGTCAGTCAAGGCCTTCATACTCCTTTCAGAGCGCCCGGTCCTCGCACCCGTATGCGGGGCACGCCCTCTAACTCCTACTAACGCGGGCCCTAGCCCCACGGCGTAGACTAGGGACTACTCCTGTTGGCCGACCATTTGTGGAAACACCAGTACCATCCTTGCCCGCTGAAGGAGCCTGATGCTCTTTTAAGGTCAACCACCAACTGTCACCCTGGCCAGGAGTAGGACCCCACATGCCACGTGCATGTGTCCAGGTCCCTTTTCGCAATTAAGTTTGGAATTTCCCGTGATTTTACCGCCATTCGATTCCAAACAATTCGAAGCGACGCACCACCAACACGCTTTGGGAGATCATCGGGGCCTTCGTACTCCTTTCAGAGCGCCCGGTCCACATACCCTTATGCAGGGTACGCCCCCTACTCCCTTAAAACGCGGTCCCTAGCCCCACGGCGTAGACTAGGAACTACTCCTGTTGGCCGACCATTTGTGAAAACACCAGAGCATCCTCGCCGCTGAGGAGCTGATGCATCTTTAAGATCAACCACCAACTGTTACCCTGGCCAGGAGTAGGACCCCACATGCCACGTGCATGTGTCCAGGTCCCTTTTCGCAATTAAGTTTGGAATTTCCCGTGATTTTACCACCATTCGATTCCAAACAATTCGAAACGACGCACCACCAAATGCTTAAACTTTTTTAGTCAAAGCATAATTGCCAAGATCTCCAGTTTCTCATTTCAAAATACGCATATATGCACTTGCTTGCAATGGTGCAGTTATTTACAATGTTACTTGTATAGTGCTGCATAAACAGCCCACTACAAGACGATAAGAAAAACCTAGTGGTTTATTACTCGATTACAAAAACTTACACCAGAATTTACATACTATGCCTTAGTCTTGAACAGCTACATCTACGTATGGGAAGACATTCAGCTGATGATATGCAATTTGCAGATGACACTCATCTACATTTCGGATGGGTAGATCTCATTGGAGAACTAGACTTTCTAAAAGGGAAAAAATGGAAATTAGAAGAGAAAACACGTCAAACGAAGAACATTTTTATTTCTGAAATAAAACCTTTGTTTTAAATTATATCTCATGACAAAATCTGAAAAACAAAAATAAATCATTACAATTTTATGAAAAGTTTTAGCTTTTGAAAAAACAATCACAATAGTGTGTATATTATTATTGAAAAAAAATTAAAACTCTGGGACAAGGATGCCTATTTGATGTTAACTTTTTAGAAACCCCTTACGCGGATTAGAACACAAATTAACCTAAATGAGGTGTGCATGTTAGGTAAAATCCCTAAAAAATTATCAACTAATTTGTAACCTGAATCGGAAGTTTTGTTTAGCTTAAAACTACTTTAAACATGGGTTCTGAAGATTGCTGTCAATTCCAACAGTCGTTTGTGAATTTAACAACAACCATTGTTGAGATTCACAGTCTATATCTACTTGCTGTAATATATTGGAAACAATTTTATTTACCAAAAACACCACAGTTGGACTTTAACCCTGGCTTTTCAATTCAAATTTTAGGGGCCCAAACTGTTGAAAAATTATTTTACTCTTAAGGAATTTACCTTTTACTGGAGAGAGCAGCTCCTTTATTATGTAAGCCGATCTTAGACATCTTAACTTGTTGACGGTTATATCACTTTGAAGATGGTAAGCCTTTCTGCACACAAACATAAAGCACAATTTGCAACAATTTATTTTAAAAACATTGTCCATAGTTAAAAAAGTTGATTCAGACAAATTACCTCAGCAGTTTTCTATACTCCCATCCCACAATTGAAAACTATTAGTTTAAAAACACGATGTGTCATGACTGAGTGATTAAGCGCACCTTACTCAAGCTGTGGTGTTTCTGATCAGCAGAGTATGGGTTCAGAGTTCTGGTCTTGACACTTGTGTCCTTGACCGAGAGACAAGCTATTATTAATTCTTTCTTTGGTTGGAATGTAAAGCTGTAGGTCCCGTGTACACGAAAAATGATTGTTTTCGGGGGACCCGAAGATCAATCCGAACACAAAGTTTGGAGATAATATGCCAAGTCCTTCATGAGTTATAGTTGTAAAGACCTCAACATTTTACCTAGAAGTCCAAAAACAAAGGCTTGCAGGGAGTCTGAAGACCATTCCACACACTAAATTTTGAGTTGATATTTTTTGTAGAGTCTCTTTTGTTTTAGTCATAGGGACATTGACATTTGGCCTACGGTCCAAAGGCATATTAGGCTTCTTGGGGAACTGAAAACCAGTAAACATACTGAGGATTATTTTGATTGTTACAATCAAAGTAAGCAACAGTGATTTGACGGGTACGTCAAGTGGCTGAGACAGTTCTCTTGAAGATTGGTGTTGGTATGAACTGTGGTGTTGGTATGAACTGTATTAGCATTGAGTCCACAGAATCAAACTAACCTACCAAGTGGCACACAATATTTTAATAACCAAAAGCTGAAAGGTTTTTTATTTTTTTAAGTTCACCTTTCACTGAAGAGTGCAGCTCTTGGCGTTTACTTGTTGACGGGTAGATCTGTTTGGACATTTTGAGCACTCCCCTGCAACACAAACGAAATGTACTCTTTGCAACATGAGTGATTAAACACATATCACATAATTAAAAAATATATACTTTGCTTTTGCTGGGGATTTTGTATAAACTTTCACTGAAAAAATAAATACAAAAACCAACATTGATAATAGCAAAACAACAAAAAACAACCCTTTCAGTCCCGTATACTTTGTACACAGCTACCCCCCACATCCCGCATACTTTTTCAAACGCAACAATTTATTGTGTGTTTTCATTGGAAAAATCATTAAAAAATTATCATGAAGTATTTTTTTAAAATGTTTGGAGGTAATGTTCATTATGATATTGTCCTTCTTTCTGGATAAATTTTGTGACCTCTGTGACCTCAATGACCTTTGTCTTCCTGTGAAAACGGAAGTTGTAAACAAAATAAATAAAGAAGATTTTAAATTTTTTTCAATGATCATTGTAAATTGTTGTGGCTGTTGTTTTCAGTACTATAAGTTGCGATATAATAAACAATAATAGTTTACAGATGTAATAGAGGGTTTACGACATCATTGTAGCTTGGTGTGTCAGTAAATTCCATAGAAAGAACGATTTTATTTTGCATCGTTGTTCATGATCATGGCGGCCGCCATCTTGAATCGTTGTTTACATGTGTGGAAATGCATACAAGTTACTTGTGCACAGTTCCGCAAATGGTACAAAATACTACAACAAAATCTGATCAAAATAACGAATTTGTCGTACTGTAATGCTCTATATATACACCTGAATAACTATTATAGTATTTACCAAGTCACCAGCAATCCAGAAAGGAAATCACAGAAGGAAAACTAGCTACATTTTGAAGAAATTCTTGACGTAAATTTTGTTTCGATTCAGACTTCGCGTTGATTCAACCATGTAACGTACAGCGTAAAAACTCCCGGATGCTAGCCTGTATACCCTCTCAAAACTATACCAAAAGAGGGCGCATTTCATCCTGTAGATGGTGCTGTATTTTTGTGTTCATAGTGCATTTGGTGCGAGCGTGATAGCGGCAAAAGTGCGGCGACCTCGCAACCCGGGAGCGGGATCTGAAGGCGCGTTGCGAAAACCCGGGATATCCCGGGAGCGGGACTGAAAGGGTTAAAGGAACTTTTGCATATGAGGATTATTTTGATTGTTACAATCAATTGTTGACAGGTACGTCAAATGGCTGAGACAGTTCTCTTGAGAATCAAACTAGTCTAGCAAAGTGCATGCAACATTTAAATAACAAAAAGCTAACATTTGTTCTTTCATTATTAAGGAACTAACCTTTGACTGGAGAGTGCATCTCCTTTCTTACACATCTTCTTGTTGATGGGTAGATGTCTTTGGAGATAGTAAGCCTACTGCAACACAAACAAAAGGAATATTTTGCAACATTAGTGATTAATTTAATACAATATCCATGATAAACAGACAAACAATCAGGATTATTTTGTTTGTTGCAATGTATGGCTGTGACAGGGAGGCTGGTCCTCTAACGTCCGTCGATATATCGATATTACTCAAAAAACCGGTGACTATTTTGACATCGATATCGCCGATGTCACATTTTTAATTATATCGACAATTTCGATATATCGACAATGTTGATGAATCAAAAATGTTGATGTTCCTATTGATATCGAAAACGCCGAAGGAGGGTCAGATTATCCAGTAAACCTCCGGGTTTTTAGTATTAGAAAAGCCGCTGTCTTTATTTGCAGCTTACATTTGAGAAGCCAAATTAAATAAAAAAGTTTGGCGACCAAGTCCGCTTGTTCCTCTGTGTTTCACCCGCGGCCCGCCGCTATAGTTCACGACTGCTTGCGCAGTAAAATCTCAAAAGAAATCAGTCTTGCCGCCCAGCGGTTGTTTGGGACGTAACCCTCCATTGATCTGATTGGTTAACACTAAATGTTGCGGGATGGTTGTTAATTGCCGTTCTCTCTTCGTTGTCAAGTTCTCTCGCTGGTATCTCCCGGTGTTTTTGATTGTTTAAAAGGTTTGGCGATGCGCTTGTGATTAAGCCGAGGGGTTGAATTTGCAAAGCTGCGCTGCGCTGTACCTCATTCTTAGTTCTCTTATGAATATGGTAAAATCAACGGCCATCAACGGCCAATCACAGCGTGCGAAATGCTCGGGTTAGCTTGGACTTTGGACATGCTGTTTTTGTACTGCGTGTACTGTGTGTTGTGTATGCGCTATGCATGGACTATGGTGGGTGACCGAACGTTGTGTGTGGGGCCTGTGGTGCGCGTGCGGTGGATACTCAGCAGTCAGCGCCATGTTATGTGCATCGTGTTTTAATGTTTGCATACTGAAATGAACGATCGCAATTCTGATCGCGGCCACATTAAATCTCAAAGCCGTCCTACATTTTGAGGCGGCCAATCACTTGTCGGTAATTGCGGGGAGCGTTCAGTGCACCCTTGCTATTCGTCAAGCCAGCGGAAGCGGCAACGATAATAATTTCTTATCTTCGTTGTAAAACAAAAAGCAAGCGGGGCAGACGGGCGGAATTTGATACTGTTCGGACTAACAAGTATGGAGGATCAAGCCAAAACCGCAACCCTATTAAACTTTCGGTCTTCCGTATATTAAGTGCTGTTTTTAGGCTTTATCTTACACACAGGAAATACTCGATATATCAAGTATACTCGATATTTAATTTCCGATATATCGGTTATTGAAAAAAACTTACATCGATGGACGTTATGGTCCTCTACTGAAAGGGGAAACAGCACTTGGAGACCTTAACAAATAATAATTCACAGTATGACGACATTATCTCAGAAGAACTTAATTTAGTCCTCAGCTCAAAGAAACAGTGGGTGGTTTACTTTGTTTGTTGAAGAGATATGTAATAATAGGTCAAAATTTTAATAGTTAGTAAAAAATAATGTGATTACCTCATCACGATGTCACTGTTAAAATCAAAATGAGAAACAGTGAATTGACAGGTACGTCAAATGGCTGAGACAATTCTCTTGAAGATTGGTGGTGGTATGAACTTGATTATCAGTGGGTCCTCAGAATCAAACTAGTCTAGCAAAGTGCATGCAACATTTAAATAACAAAAAGCTAACATTTGTGTCTCTCATTATTGGGGAACTTACCTTTTTACTGGAGAGTGCATCTCCTCTCTTGGACATCTACTTGTTGACAGGTAGATGTCTTTGGAGATAGTAAGCCTACTGCAACACAAACAAAAGGAATATTTTGCAACATTAGTGATTAATTAAATACAATATCCATGATAACCAGACATAGAATCAGGATAGATACACAGCTTCAAAAAGTGCACCTTTAAGGCAATTGGGCAATACCACGTGACAATCTACGACTCTACATCTATTTTGTCTGCATGAATGTATTCCAATTTTAAAAGGAATATCATAAACTTTGGCACAGACATCTAGTAAAAGTGTTTTTTGAACAGTTTTTATCAAATATCATTAATTTCCCCCCAACTTTGTCAAAAAGATAGTGTTTCAAGTTCATGAAGGTAGGCAAACAATCATACACTGAAAGCTAAGGTTAAAACCTGATTCAACTTCCAGCTTTAAGTCAACTCAAGTTCTTCAGACACTTTTAATTTCAAAAGCTTTCATTAAAAATGTTTAGGTTTTTTGGATTTCGTTTCGCAAGAATTAATCACCCATTACAATTTTGTTTGTTTAATCATTTAAAATAGTGAAGTATTTACATGTAAAGTAAAGTCTGTCCTGAGTCAATATGGTTCATGAGGCCGGTGTCTATATACCCAGTTTCATTGGCATTAAATGACTGAGAATACTTCTATTCACCTGGCCGGCATGCCACTCCATCGAAGGTACCCAAATGTACCCCTGGGTGGTGAGATCAGTTATGGACACAAGTGTTGTGAATGACAGGACCAGGATTCGAACCCACATTCTGTAAATTACAAAACTTGAGTCCACCGCCCTAGACCCCTTTGCCAAGACAACCCACATTTATATGTATAGTAATTTCCTGCGGATAAAAACGTGTCTTATCCGACTTTCAATGGTAAAAAAAGTCACTGCGTCTTATCTTCCGCTGCGCCTTTTATCTGATTTCGATTGAGTTCATTGTGTTGAATACAATGTGAAATCTTACATTTATACTGCAAAATAGTTCCTTTATTTTGTCCGGGGTAATTCTACATGTCACATTTTTCTTGAAATTGACCTACACCGTTAACATTTTTGACGAAACTTACCAAAGAGCGAAGTCACTGGTTATGCTGCTGCCCACAATGTAACAATATCGTCGCGAATGAGCGACGATCAATGCTGCAAACACAGTACACTGCTATATCACACGACAGGTATAGTCTTTATTAAACAAGTCGTTTTGTATGTTATCGTGAATTTCGCCAACAGAGGGTGTATGTTTCTAATGTGAAAGCATTAAGAAAGCGCCCTCTAGCGTTTGTTGGTTCTTGCATGTATTGTAGTATTAAAAAAAGCGAGATACAAAGACTAGCATCCAAATTCATTGGGAAACGTTGGGAAAACATGTACCTGCGCGCGCTCGTTGTGTAAAACGAAAATCTGTAAAGCTAGGGTTTTATAAAAAATCTTTAGAAAAAATCTTTAAAACGAACATGGAAAAAATAGTAATGAACCACAATGACCCCTGTATGTGTTGATGTACAAGCAGTATTGGACCCAGCGAGCGTGTATAATGTGAAAGATATGTTGCGCATTATACGGCGGTGCGCCCTATCCGTTAACCCATGAAATTACGGTATACATGGACATACCCCTTATGGTAAGGCCTTAAAATAAAATACATCACAGTTGAAAATAACTATCCAATCCAGGTCTTTTAAAAGAACCACAGTTACCTTGTCTTGCATGCAGTTGTTTCACTATCTTGAGTTGAGTGTTTCAATCCCTCTTGTTGAAGGGGTGACATTTATGCTGTAGGTTGGAACTGTAGTTTCAGTTGCAATTGTCTGTTGATTACACAATAAAAATTCATTCTTGTATCAGTTAATTTGTATAGCCAACATTTGATTGCTTGTACATAATGGTCAAATTCAATGATATTCAGGAACAATAGACCGGTGAAATTTGTAAACCTAAAATCTGTTTGGAATGTAGTGATGCTTCTAAAACATTATGTTTGAATCCATTCTTCTTAACTTGCCTTGCAAGGCACAAGAATCAAAGAATCTGTATACATCGAACCCAACTCCAACCCTAACAATGCGAGTAATAAGCTGTTGTCTCTTAAATATGTATGAGCACAGATTTCTTTGGATTTCACTTTGATTTCTTTGGATTTTTCTTCGAATGGTTTTGGCTTTAACAGGTGCATATAATGAAACCAACCATTCATTCATTTGTTCATTCACTACTGTGATCACTTGATGAGTTGTGCCTGTCTGACTCTATCAGGCAAAGTGTTAAAGAAAGATGGAATGCTTAGAACAGTGTCCAGCCTCAATGGGTGATTTCAATGTCATGTTGGGGCAACCTTATGAAACGTTACAGATGTAAATTTCAGTGTTTCTTAACATCTAAATAATTTGAATGAAATAATATCAAATTGTACTGCTGTTTTTTACAACTACATCATTTGAATAAATATAGGCCTTATTAGTACACTTATTAGTAGCATTATCTACCAGATTCTATCAGATATTAAAGGATGTAGCAATGGGCAGCCAGCCCACTAATTAGCCTGATAGCAGTTGACCACTTAATGGAAAGACCTGGGTTTAATTTCATGGCTCTGCTTGCAGTGAAACTCTGCACTTGCAGTGCCCTGTAAAGCATACAATTCTATGGGCCATAAGCGCAGAATTCTTGGACACCCAAATTACAGGCTTCAAGATATAGCATCACAAACTTGTAAATCTACAGAAGAGCCACACAAACAAAGCAGTATTTGCACTTTCAAACCCACCACCCTCTATTTCATTTATTAAGTCTGGTTGTGAAGCCAAGGACTTTCAAAAAAGCAAACTTAATTACTATACTAGCCAAGAACCCCGTGGAGAGAAGACAATGAAGGAAGTTTGCGTTTTAGTTGTGGGAGGAAACCCCAGAGAATTATTCCAGGGGAAAACCCACGCAATCAGGCAGGAACTGAAAACCCAATCCACATGGTGGGATTCGAACCGGGGTCCCAGAGTTGGAAGGCGAGGCCAACCTGACTGCCTACACCAACCTGACTACCTACACAAAACTTGGGTAGTTCCGACTCTCCTTGGTTTATTTCCAATCAAGTAGCCACTGAAAGAAAACACCATCCGTGAAGCTCTTCTTTCTCCCCCTCTCCCTCTCTCTCTCTCTCTCTCTCTCTCTCTCTCTCTCTCTCTCGCTCAATGTGGATGGACCATGGATAAGTCAAGGACAAGATATGCAACAGAGGCGAAGACTGCTGAGGTTAATAAAAGCAAGGGCAAGGGTCTAGCTGCCATGCCATATGTTGAAAATTTATCCGAGAGGATGTCCAGGCACGGCTTTTCAACTGCCATGAGACCACACATCTACACTTCACAAAATGCTAGATCACCCTAAAGACAAGTAAGACACCCTCCAAACGGTTGAGTCCATGTAAAGGCTGCCTTAAGACCTATACAGGAGAAATATAGGCCATGTTCAAAAGTAGACTTTCAGAAAACATTACAGACAGAAAAACAAGTGGCAGAACTTTCACCAGATGACAGAGAAAAACATCAGTATCACATCATCAATTGCGACAAAGCCAAAATTATAGACCAGTGGTCGATTTCACAAAACTCTTCCTCTAGTCCTAGGCAATGCTAAGAGATAGGACTAGTCTTAAGTTAAGACCAGTTACTGGTCCTAACTTCAGCAGATAAGACTAGTCTTATCTCTTTGTGAAATCGGCCCCTGCAGGATGCAGACAAAACCACTCATTGACTCAAAGAAGAAGAGGAAAGGACACATGGACCAAGTACAAGGGGGCTATAAACTAGACAGAATATATGGCTGGATCAGTTCAGAAAGGCAACCTTCAAAAGTTGTAAGGTCGTCTCAACCACCAAGGAATGCCGAATTCTTACTCCACACAACCACAACTGAGTGACCAAGGTTCCTGATAGAAATTGAAATCTATCAAGTGAATACTTCCTGGACTTGTATAGTAAAATTATCTCAACTTTTATGAATAATTCCAATAAATTTGAAGCATCGTGCCACTGCATTCATTCTTTTCCGGAGGGGTGTATTCTGCAGAATTACACTGGGTTGCTTTTGGAGTACTGCAAAGAGCAACAGAGAAATCGTGCATCCGTCACATCTAACTGATTTCCTAGTAGAAGAGACAATAGGCAAAAGGCAGCGAGACTACTGCACAAGATTATTCTATGCTGTCTGATCTCAATTTTCGCTTCAGCGATACAAATAAACAGCTCATGAGATCAACTGTAGCCCTTTCATCCATGTCGCTCCAAGTTCTTGGACTTTAGAGTAACTCAAACCTATGACAGAGACATATTCTAGCAATATATCAATCCTGAACATAGAAATGCGCCAAGCAAAGAGACTTCTATACAGTCTAAAACAGCAGAAGGAATTCCATCACAAAAATATGGAGCAACTAGCAGAATTCTTGAGCCATTTCAAAGACGCCTTCCCTGACCTATGTAAAATATGTTAGCTCATCAACATCGCACCAGTCCCCCCCCCCCCTTCACCACTTCAGCGTTTTCTGAACACAGATTTTAATTTTAATTGATGCATCAGATAAAGAACATTTAGAAGTCTATGTCTGATGCAAAGCTGTATTCAGTATTATTTCTGGTCATTCATCCCCACAGATGATTTGGAAGCATTTGTGTCCAGATTTGCACACTTGTAAGCATAACAACTGTAGAAATTCAGTTGTTTTAACTTTCATTGCCAGTAAGTTTTCCTTAACAAGTGGAGTGATCTCCATCCGGAGGTGGCTTGGTGTTTTCAAGTCCTTCGGAATTTTTTTTTCAATTCTTGTTAAATAAAAATGTTTTTATTTACAATTGTGTCTTTATCTCATGGAAAGTATTTTATTTCATGTCAGGTTATCTTATTATCAACAGTAAACGGCAAAACAAAAGCACTGAAAATGGGCATATAAACATCATTTGCATATACATTTCCCTTTCGTTAATTGATGGGTTATCTGGAACCAGTCATTACCTAGATTGAGAACTTGATTTAAAAAGTGCAAAATGCAAACTACAATATATTTACCAGAAGCCCACCCCCCCCCCCCCACCCTAGACAAAATGGTGCACCCTACAAGTAGGTGACTTGACATCACAACAATGATATTAACGTGAAACTTGTTGATACGCTCAGTCTACAACTAACCCTTGGCATTCAAATAAAAGTCACATTTCAAATTGATTTACTGAAATGATCCAACATTGCAGGACTTGTTTCGAAAAGTATGAAACGAAGTTAGAGGAACTTAAATTAAAAAAGCTGTCTACACTGATCCTAACCAGAACTTGTAAGCTCACTAAGAAATAGAAACTTCAAAGCAGAAGCTATAACTCATTAGCTTAACTGCATACTCAATGGAAACTAGGACAGCTGTTCGCAACTACCAAAAATCAAGTGACCTCACTGAGACCCAACACTGGTACTAGCTGCCCAACAAACAAAATTCTGCCTCACTTCAGGAATCACTTCAATTTGATGTATAATTTGTATCTATTTGAATATTTTTTTTATACTTTAAGTAAGCTACGATAATCCACTGGGGCATTTATTTTTATAAGCTAAGCGATAACCATTTAAAAGTGTATTCCCTACGGGCCAGACAGCAGTTTAAAACAGCTGTTCACCTAGCTCTTAGCTTGCCTTGTGTGTTTTGGATGTTCAAACAATAAAACTTTTTAAAAAGATAATTGTGCGACTTACTCCAAATTACTTTCCACGATGTGAACCGGGCGCCGCCATTTTGGAATGATCTGCCATTTTGGAATGATCCTAATCATGTCAAAGTATGACGTCATCAGCGGTAGGCCGGGCTGTTGGCGGAGCAGATACATAAAGCAACCATTGAAATTTTCGCAACCTCGCTCCGCCCACAGCCCGGCCGGCTGATGACGTCGCATTTTGATTGGCAAGATTGGGATCATTCAAAAATGGCGGTGCCCAGTAAGTTATTCGGAGTAAAACGCACAATTATTGTTTGAAATATCTTTTTAACAGTTTTTTGTTTGAACATCCAAAACACACAAGGCAAGCTAAGAGGGAGCTAGGTGAACACATTATTAGCTGGTTTAAACCGCCGACTGGCATCTGCGGTTGTACTAGCGCCCTAGTGGATTATCGTAGCTTAAAGTCACCTGGAAATAGATTTTTTTTTTTTTTAATAGAAGAGTATATGTATATTAACAATAAAACAATTTTTTGAGTAATTGTTTGTCAGTATTTATAAGTTAAAAAAATAGATAAAGTTGTTTGGGGCGACTCCGCCCATCCCTTTTTGTGACGTCAATCGAGGAAGACTTCGCCTCGATTGAATATCGACCCCACTCGAACTGCCTGCATTTACGTTGTATATACATGTGCAGGTAGTGAGATTGTACGTTTCGTTTGGTTATCCAAAAGGGGTTTTTTTCTTGCATTTTTCCAGCGAAAATTGCTGCTGGATGCAGCAAAACGACTAAAGATGGGGTCAACCAGCATTGTTTTCCTGCAGATCCCAAATAAAAAATAGGCAGTTACGGGCATCGAAAGTTAGGCTAACGAGGGCAAAGTGGTCCGGTCCGACGTCGTTTTCAGAGCTATGCAGCGAACACTTGGATAGCCCGGGGATTTTTTCGTTGGTAGTAGTGTGCAAGGAAAGTTGCAGTGAAGCTTAGGTTACCAGCGAAATGTTTCTGGTGGAAAAACAATACCTCGTATTATCCGTGTTCTCGTTATGACCATGCTCGTATCTTCCGTTTTTAAGACATAGAAACGCGCATGGGACAGTTCGGGACCGGTGAAAAACCTCGTATAAACTCGCGTCTCATATTAGTCGACTGTACACTGTCCTAGGATTGCATTGGGTGGTGACGTCCGAATACGAAAACGCATCATACTGATCAGGTACCCAGACGTAATGTACGGGGCCAGACTACACATTTTCTCCTGCCTCGATTGACGTCACGAACAGCGCCATGTAAAGGGGGGCCTATTTTTTAATTTGTAATTAAAAGAAAAATACAATTTTTTAACCTTAGTAAATTGTTCATTCACATTCCACTCATAAAAATGTATATATTAATGACAAAAGCTTTATTTTGAAAAAATACCACTGCCAAGTGCCTTTAATTAATAGAGTATACCAAAAAATTCTTCAAATAATTATAAAAAAATATACATCAAATTGAAAAATGGGCCGGATGTGTGGCCAAGGATTCAGCTTGCAGATCAGCCTGGCGCCCTGACTTTCTCACGATTAACAGGCAGAGAATCATAAGTAAAAAGGCGGCCCCCAGGAATGACAAACTTCAATGTATTTTTTGTACACGATTTTTTTTGCCATT
The DNA here is from genome assembly GCA_037783415.1 of Leptasterias polaris. Taxonomy (NCBI): domain Eukaryota; kingdom Metazoa; phylum Echinodermata; class Asteroidea; order Forcipulatida; family Asteriidae; genus Leptasterias; species Leptasterias polaris. The sequence goes on from JAZGTN010000089.1 coordinate 2,064,606, forward strand.
TTCAATTCATCATATCTGGAGAAAGGCATCATTTGGTGTAGTTGCGATAATCGTAACCCTCCTTTCCCGACAAGCCCGGAGGTTACGAGACAATGAGCACGAGATTCGACCATTCGTGCCAAAACGTGCAATTTCGACCAATGTTGACAGACTAGTCACCAGATTTGCCCAATTTTTACCACTTTCAAAAAACATGAAACAAATTCTAAGAACATGGGCTTATTCTTCAATGTCTAACAAATCCAACCATAATACTCAAAACATCATTGAGAAAATTATTTTGAAGAAAAAAAGATAAAAACTTACCGGAGACGGAGCGAAATGCTCGTGAATCGGACACAGACGGGAAAGGAGGGTTACGATTATCGCAACTACATTTGGTGAGCCCTGGAATGTATCATAAAAATTCGCCAGATGTAAGGAACAAAGTGAAGTAGGTCGGAGTAGTATGGGATGTTTATAAGTGGGAGAAATTTGCAGTCAAAGAGGTACAACTTGCTCGTACTTTTAAAACTTAGCGTTTTAGACATGGATGGTGGTCTGAGTCAGTGAGTGTAATGGTGAGTGTTATGAGACCTATGTTAAAATATTAATTCAACAAGTGTCAAATTTAAATAAAAATAGGCATGTCAAGTTTTAATATATCCTCCCCTGTCCGGTTTTCGATGTAGTATGCCTTTTTCTTTGAATTGAAAAAAAATAAAAATATTCCATAATCAACTGATGCCCTAATTACCTTCTTTTGTTTATAAGAAATATGCAAACATATATTAAAACGTGATGGACATTGAAACTTTCACACCACGCACCGATCTTCGATGACTTCAATAGCGTCCCATTTGTTTTGAGTTTGACCTGTTTTCGATGCAAACAAGAAAGTATGGTGTCCGGGTGAAGCCATACGTGGAAGAAACATCTGCAGTGACTACAAGTGTTCTGTGAGACTTAGTGTATGACTCTATAGCCAGCAGTTTTCTTCATTTTATTCAACATATTTTTTATTTAGTTTTAAAAATAACCATGGTATTTTTCAAAAACTTAAAAAAAAAATAAAAAAATAAAAAAATGTAAATAATTCTTGGCTTTCAAATCTTATTTTTATTTAGTTTTGTGTCTTTTTATGTTTCTTAACATTTATAATAAAGCATATAAATAAACAGTGATAATCGAATCACAAAGCTGATGTTTAAATTTTAATATTAATAACAAAAATGATAGAGTGTTACAAAAAAAAATTATCCAGACTATTAGAAAATGATATAAGGCACGTGGCTTCTTTAAGCCTCTGTATTTTTTTCCCCAGAATGCTCAGCAGAATGTTCAGTCACATGATTTGATCATCGTGAATTGTGAATTGAAAAAGTGTTTGATGAAACTTTTTCGGTGGGAATTTTTTTTTTATGGCCCCGACAGTATGACATATTTTTGTACCTTGCAGAAATGCCTAAAATACCACAACTTTTTGCATTTACAAGTGCAACTAACCAGTGGAGCCTTTACATGTTTCTAAGTTTTGGTCAAATGAGAGGAGACTCTTTGCTTGGCAAGTCAAACCACAAAAATTGTATCTAGGGACTGTTTACATCGCGCGCAGAGAGGTAAAAGATTTGCCTCGATTTCAGGGATGCCCTGAATACAGGGCGTCCTACGATATATATAATGAAAGCTTTCATACGATTATATATAAACAATTGTGTGGTGCAAAACTGATTATTTGTAATTTAAAGATTAAATAATGGTTAAATAATGAATTATATATTATTATTATATAATGAATTATTTGTAAATAATTGCGTTAAATAATAAGTTTACACTTGGCGCCTCATACAAAACAGCCTCATACAAAACAGCCTACAGGATTTTCCTGAGCCGAACACAGTGGTCACGACAAACATTGTTTACAATCTTACTGCATTCACACACAGACGTCGTCAGTGTCTGTTCACTACCGATACCGTTCACACAGACTCCACACACTGCATTCAATGAATAATACGGTCGGTAGTAGACCCAGTAACTGGGGCGCTGTACTCCTTTTTTTTAAATTTTGGCATCATCGGTCGTATTAGCGCCCCAGGAAGGTGTTGCACATATCAACGGCAATCCCTGATATCGCATCATTTTGAATATGAGGTGACGTCGCGCAGTACTGTAGCTAGCTAGCTTGAGACTTGCCCATCTAATGAATATGACCGTGACGCTGCATGTAGCTTCACAAGTTGCATGTTCATTGGGTGAGCGACATAAGTTAGCCCGCGACGTCATCTTATGCATATTATGACTTGGTAGATCAGCCGGGCGCCCTGACTTTCTCATGATTAACAGGCAGCGAATCATAAGTAAGATGGCGGCCCCCAGGCACGACGAACTTCAATGCGATTTTTGTACACCGTTTTTTTTTGCCATTTTCTAAAAATCATATTTAAATAAAGCCATCATTTGATGAGCCATGGAATGTATCATAAAAATTCCTCAGATGTAAGGAACAAAGTAAGGTAGGTTGGAGTAGTATGGGATGTTTATAAACGGGAGAAATGTGCGATCAAAGAGGTACGACTTGCTCGTACTTTAAAACTTCGCGTTTAAGACATGTATGGATGGTGGGCTGTAATGGTGAGTGTTATGTGAGACCGATGTTAAAAGAGAGCCATTACAGCCCAACAAGGTGGGCTAATTTAAATACCTGTTGTTGCATCTTAGACATATCAAGAAGCCAGTAGGCGTTTTTAAAGCTATTTTGTTGGGGATTTTTGTCGTTCTGAGGCATTTTGTGTGGCTTCCGTATTCAAAATGATGCGATATCAGGGATTGCCGTTGATATGTGCAACACCTTCCTGGGGCGCTAATACGACCGATGATGCCAAAATAAAATAAAAAAGGAGTACAGCGCCCCAGTTACTGGGTCTAGGTCGGTAGCAACAAACGGTAGATGTTACTGTCAAACAAAATCCAAACTGTCAAACTGTCAAACAAAATCTGACTTAATAAACAAACAAGTAATCAGGAATAATAATAACTTACCCTGGGAATGAGTGAAGAGTGATCATAAACTGCTGCCCTTATTGAACAGCCAGAAAAGAGTTGACGCATTGTGGATGATCTTTTCAGCCATGGGAGATCCGTTTCAAGATAAAATGTGTGGGAAATAAAGCAGACAAACTTCAAAACTCCCTCCCCCCATCCCATGTGAAAGCGCAGCCTGTCGACTAAACTGGTGGCAAAGCGATCTACCATCTAGAGAGGGCGCAACCACAATATTAAATAAGTCGTTACACACAAATAAAATAAAATTATTCAACAATTTGGAAGAGAAGGTGAACTTCCTTGGCATTAAAACATTTATCAATGGAATTCATGTTTCATTCTGTACCTTTTTAAGCCTTGTGTTGAAGAAATTGTTGCATATAAACATGGAGGAAGAAATATAAACAAAATATAAATCGAAGTTTTTGTTACAGCGCCCTCATGAGATAAAAACTATTTCTCAACATGGCGGCCTCCATCCGGCAAGTTTTGATGCAAGGTTTTCGGGTGAAAAGTATGTATTTGTTGGATTTTGACTGTCAATGGGTATTTTAATAGTATATCGGTCTTTGTTTAACCATTTTTATATATGAATGTTATATTTTTATGGGCATATTCGCTTAGATTATTATAATAATTCATTATTATAATAATTGTAATTCATTTTGAGTATGGAAATAAAGTGAACTGAACTGAACTGAATAATCATTATGTAAAATTGCCGTGTGGTGGTTTCAATACTCAAAAAAGTCAACTCGAAGGATTTGGCCAGTTTACGGACAATTGTTAACTTTGGTCATGAACATTTTGTCTTTTGAACAAAGCATGGCTACTTTATTAATCTTGATTTCTTTCTTTATTCTGTTGCGCAGGTGGTGTTTCAAGTTGCAGTAGATCGGTTTATTCAATTGCAAAGAGTTTTTCAACTCAGAAGACATCACATGATTTATTAAAGATAGAAACGGCCGAAAAATGTATGTCCAGTTACCAATGCATGGTTACTTCGTTTAAATTATATGTTTGTGCCATTTTTAATAATTTGCCAATATGTAGCTGGTTTAAAAATTGTGTGGCGAATTTCATTTTAAGAATAGAAAGTAAGTAGTAACTACTGGAATCCAAAACTTTGTTGATAAACATAAAGTTTGTAATCTTTATTTTTGTGTATAGCAACAATATGGGGTTTTTATGATTCATGAATGATACTTTGAGTTTGAATGTGCCACTGATGGTTGCATATTCAATTATTTTTCGACAGATGCCGAAGGAGCAAAACCTACAAGTGATATCACCGACCCCTTGAAGGACCCTGATTTCTTTAAGATTAAGGATCTGGTCAAACTTCAAGAGCTGTTTGACTGCAGGATACACATGGGCCATAAAGACGGCCTAATCAACCCACACATGAAGAAGTACATCTTCGGCATTAGACAGAACCAGTGCATCATAGATCTTGACCAAACAGTGAACCTTCTTCAAGAAGCATTGAACTTCACAGCCCATATCGCTTACCGTGATGGAGTCATCCTATTCATCAATCGCACACCACAGTTTTCATATCTCACCGAGAACACAGCTAAGGAGTGTGGGGAATATGCACACACACGTCACTGGCAGAGCGGTTGTTTCACTAATGCACCGATTCAATATGGTCCTGGTACACGCCTCCCTGACCTTCTGATCTTCCTCCATACACTAACAAACACCTTCACTGAGCATTTAGCAGTCACTGATGCTGCCAAAATGAACATCCCAACAGTGGGGATTGTGGACACCAACTGTAACCCCAATCTGATATCGTATCCTGTACCTGGGAATGATGATACCCCTGCTGCTGTTGAGCTTTATTGTCAGCTCTTCAAGACGGCCATCTTAAGGGGAAAGGCCAAGCGAAAAGAGATGATGGAGATACAGTAAAGAGACACAAAAACTTTATCATCTGGCATAAAGAGCGTAGCACCATGAAAATATATTTTACAGGTTCTAGAAAGAGCAGATGGGGTAATATCTGCAGAAATCTTTCCATGCAAAATATATCTGTGCTGCTACCACTCCACTCATCTATCAAGATTATGCATAGTTAAAATTCTGTGTGCTCAGTACAGTATAAGAATTTAAAATTAAAAAAATTATTACTTTGTAATCTTACAGCAGGTGGCCCATTCATTTGGGGCAGGTCTGGCTAGCTGTGGTCATAACAAAAATTGCATAAAGTTTGTGTTGAATCAACAACCGGTTCATCTACTTTGGTAAAAGCTCTCTTTGATGATTTGATTTGAGCAGTTTTCTAATAGGCAAATACATCATGTGTGGTCAAGTGCATACATGTAACAATTTTGCTACATTTTGAATAAGGAGCACACTGATTTTTGTTCGTGAAAAGTGAAACCCTTCAATAAATACACTGTTTTTTGGACATTAATAAGTGTGGACTGTGGACTACTCATTTCCTCCGTTTTCACAATGACTATTATGAACGTAGCTTTAATAGAAATTCTTCCTATAAAATTGGTAACAAGTACATGATTCAAAATTTACAAATCAAATCGACTTCCAAAACTAGTATAATTGCATATTCCATTGGTTTTACAACTGAATAACTATGTGTGTATACAAAAATAAAGTTTTGTGTACAAATAAGAAAAGATTATCAGTTCTTACACATGATCAGTACTAAAATATTTCATTCAATCTAAAATTATAAGTGAAAATAATCCTTAATACAGATTGGTTTTCAAAAGTGCACAATCATTTAAATGCAAAAATAGTATATTATATATATATACATCTTTTTGGTAATTTTGATTTTTTATAAGTAATTTTTTACTGTTGCATTTCAGATCTAAAAGCAAACAGATAAATAAGATAATACACTTTAGGGAAAACTTTCATTTTGTTCTTTCTAAATTTTCAGCCCTTTCTCCGGTACAGTCTTTGGACCACTGAAAAAATAGACACTTGCGAACAGCCCCATCACATGAACACAATTATAAACTTATTTGAATCGGTTATTTAGTATGGGCTGCTTTTCTACTGACGTAAGGCTGGAATAATTTCTGCACCGCATCCATATGACGTTTCTGTATATCGGAACTCCGAGCATGCAACAAGAAATGTCCATAATCCCTCCTCTGATCGATGGCCTCCATGCTCAACTCCACTGCCTGGTTCACTGGTTCACGATTGCATGATGGTGTAGTACCAGCCTTAACCTTGACGACCTGTGGGTGGGGCTTGGGCCGACCAATAGCTGATAAGGATTTCTGAGCTTGTGGTGTGACTGAGTCAATGTGCCAGTGACGAGCGTGTTTGACATGGCGGCCATATTCCAATTGAAGATCACTTAAGCTGTTGAAAAAAAAAGTTAAATAATAATTCTACTTATGTAGTAGTTAGATTAGGGCGCTTAAAAACATTATCTCTGTTCATCACTTACACCATTCCTCTAACTTTTTTAACTCCTTGGGGCGCACAACCCCAAGCTGCTTAATTTAGCTTTTTAAGGGGTTAATCCAACACAAGACTGTTTCATTCCTCTAAGGTACTCATTTATACACCTGGGCTAAGAGAAGCAGTTATGATTTAAGTGCCTTGCTCAAGGACACAAGTATCATGCCAGGGAATTTAACCCACACTCTAATTATTCAACCATCAGAACTTGAGTCCGATGCAGTAGACTGCTCGGTCATGACACACCACATAATTTTTTTAAAGAGCCTGTGAGAATACAGATTTTACAACTTATTACCAAGTTTAAGAAGTTTACAGACTAGTGTTGCATTTAATACAAATTATTAATTTTTTCAAAGTCTTCTTACATACCTTCTAGCTAATCTCATTTTCTCCTTCATCTCTGGTGACTTCACAGACTGACTCCACCATGGGGTTGAAAATTCCAGCTAGAAAAGGAAAAACATTATTTTAATTATAGAATAGTTTATATACTTCAACAAAAAGAGGCATGTACTGATTATTATTTTGCATATTTTTTTAGTGTAATCCTTCAAAGTCTCATTATTATAGGTATACGGAACAAATCTGAAATTGGTGTTTATGGCTGTTGCTTAAGTTAAAATGGCAATGTTGAAGATGTGGAGGGGAATAGACTCATAAAACTCACCTTTTCCTTTGAAACTTGGACTGGATTTAACGACGGTAATGATTTCACTGGACTTGGATCAGCCATGGTGACAGGAGCAGTCCGCAGCCTCACAGCTGTAGGAGTACGTGACCTCAACATGTTTGGGGTCAGAGTTCGAATCGTACTTGCTGACCTCATTGCAGACTTGATGGGGGTCTTATGAGCAGAGCGGATGATGGGTGATTTGGTGCTGATGCCAAGGTAACGGATGCCTGTGTCAAGACGATGTAGCATGGCTCGTCCCTTTTCACCCATGATGGAACAGAGAACTAGAAGAGCCGCATTCAAAAGAGTCCTAAAAGAAATTTAAAATAAAATAATAACAGAGGAATGCTTCGGAAATGATAGTGGCATTACGAAGCATATGATTGTATTAAACCCTCAACAAACATCCAAATCGTTGGCTCAGGACTATAAGGTCCTTAGTGCAGGATTTCATAAAATGAGTTTGCAGACTTTGGAGCCCCTGGTAAAGGGAGTTTATTGATCAATGGTGGTCTCCAAAGTGATTGTCAGCATAAAGAAATATTCAGTTTCTAAGAAAAACATTTACTTGTTGATTTTGTTTTATTTTTTCAAATTTCACGACCTTTTGATTTTTATGGATATTATGTTGACGTTAACGACCTTATAGCACTGAGCTGATGAAATATTCTCACTGACCTCACTGACTTACTTATTAGCAGTTGTTCCGTCAAACATCAAAAGCTGGCTAACCTGAGAAAAACCAAGGCTGACCAACAGTGCCCTCGCTTGATGGTTACCCCACAAGTGGCTGACCCCTGTGTCACTGACCTTCAGCTGAACTTCTGGCATGTGCTTGGTAAAACTTATCTGTGGAAACGAAGTGTGAAATGAAAGATGTCTAAGAGGAAACCTAGTTTATGAGTAAAAACCTTGAAAAGTAAAAAATAGTACTTATTAATGTCTAGAAAAAGAGTGGAGAGGGAAGTCATTGAAAGAAGCAAAACGGGAATAAAAGGAAAATTTTAAGACAAATGGAAGAGGTTTAAGACAACTGCCTTTTTCTTACCACATCGATGAGGCCAGAGAGGAGAGGCTCTTTTGCTTCTAAGACTCTGGCAAGGTTGTGGGCACACTCTCCATTCTCACAAACATCTGAAGAAATACAAAACCAAATTTCTCATTTATCTTTTGTGATGACAAAATAGTGTTCAAAGGGCAATCCAAAATGAAGTATTGTGCTTGAGAGTCTGTTGTTGAATGTTTATTTATTAGTAGGGGGCTAGAATTTGTATCTTGTAGCCATTGAGGGCCTGCTGAGCAGGTTGAACCAATAAAGAAAGGGTAAACACAATTAACACAGAAAACTTGTAAATTTGATAAACAATGCAACAAAATACAGTAAATGGCCTGAAACTAGCAGAGTCTTTCTCGAAGGCTAAATGACAACACAACAAACCTAAACAAGTTTACTAGTGTAACAGATGCAGTCAAGTGAAAAGAAATGGAGAGAGGCAGAAAGTATCCCATGCTTTTTGTGTGCTTTCTGCCACTCTTGACATTTCTTTCCACTTCTGATAAACAAGTATACATATGTGTGCAGGGGCAGATCCAGGATTTTTTAAACCGGGGGGCACAACCGCGCAACCAGGATTTTGTATTAGAGGGTAAACCAAAAATGGGTGGGGTCCAGGGGCCGGCCTTACGGCCCCTGGTGGGGTCCAGGAGCGAAGCCCCGGTGGGGGTTCAGGGGCGAAGCCCCGGCAGGGGTTCGGGGGCGAAGCCCCCTGAAGCTCTGAGCTTTTTGCGTTTTGAGGGGTGAAAAATCAAGCCTCCATGTGCCTAAAACAGAGAAATAGACACACTCTTATTGGAAATCAGATCCATATAAATCTTCTAAATTTACTGGAAACATTTCTGTAACATCGATGGTGGGGGTTCAGGGGCGAAGCCCTGGTGGGGGTCCGGGGGCTTCGCCCCCGGAAGCTCTGAGCTTTTTGCATTTTGAGGGGTGAAAAACCAAGCCTCCATGTGCCTAAAACAGAGAAATAGACACACTCTTTTTGGAAATCATATCTATATAAATCTTCTTAGTTTACTGGAAAAATTTCTGTAACATTGATGGTGGGGTTCAGGGGTGAGGCCCCGGTGGGGGTCCAGGGGGCGAAGCCCCCGGAAGCTCTGGGCTTTTGGCATTTTGAGGGGTAAAAAATCAAGCCTCTGTGTGCCTGAAACCGAGAAATAGACACACTTTTTAAGCTCTTCTGATCCATACCAATCTTCTAATTTTACTCAAAGAAACTGTTAATCCCACAAATCTCGCGTTTGGATCTGGTCGCTGCAATATCTGGTTTCATGCATATTCATTCAAAAAATATAGTTCAAGCTTAGTGTATAGTCTTTACTTGAATGCCAGAACGACATGAAATATACTTTATCCAGGACAAATTGGCACGTCAGGTTTCAAACGCTTATGGTATCGTGCAAATCTAAGCAATTACAAGTGACATATCATGAAAGATTCATTTTGGCAGAAAGAAACAAATTTGATAGGCATAGGATGAAAAAGAAATCCATCCTGCCGCTTGGGGAAAAGACACCACACACACTTGTGGCTAATTTTTAAGCAGGCAGATTGTAAAAAATAAAAAAATAAAATAAAATTACCGGGGGTACGTGCCCCCTGGATCTGCGCCTGTGTGTACCTGCTTATGTGTGATGTGTCGAGATAGACTCTGCTAGGGTCGGAACGTCAAGCCATTAACTATTTTTTGCATTTATACCATAGGCTCTAGGTTGGTAAGCAGTTTGAAACAGCTAATTCTATTTTCTATATGCTAAAAATTGTGCACCTTTTAATCCCACGAGAGCCTGTTGAACTGGTTGAATCAACCCATCAGGGTCCCATTGAGGGTAAACAACCTGAGGATTTAGAGTGCTAGAGCTAGCCTGGAAATGAAACCCGAGCTGATTGAGGAGTGGAATAGCTGATGGTGATGTCATGAATGATTCTGGAAGAGGCTGTACGGACGGTGATGGTGGTCGCTCATGCTGTGGATCTACCGGGTTAAGGCGATGGTTTAACTGCAGAAAAAAATATAAAAATATATGATACCATCTACAGTGGAAGTTGGTTCACAGTTAAACCATAGAAAATTTCTTCTTCTGAGTTGTGTTACAAAACAGAAGTTGAAAAAAAATTGCTAACGGGGAAGGACGGACAACAATACTCAATCAAGGGTTTTTGGTTCTGGTTCAATATTGAATAATCTCCACATATCGGGATGTACATGCTGGTGACTGAGCAGAATGAATTACATAAAGTGGGCCCCCCGATGAATTTCATTCTGCAAATGAGGAAGGAGAATTTGCAAGTCTTTGTATTCAGGGGCCTCATGGAGGCAGTTGCAACCTGTAGTCTAATTCCAACCCTGTCCCTGTATACTTTGGTCTGGTATGAATATGGGGCAACCCTGAATTTCCTTGAAGTAGTACGTACAGGATATTTGTAGCATAAATTATTCACCACAGGAATGAAGTTTATTTATTTGATGAAATAAGAAAATGAACTGTTACTGTTTGAAGTGTGTTAATATAGTATGTAATTTATCAGCCTACCTGGCATTTTTGAATGTTAAAAATGAGAAATACAGTAAACTTGTTATGGTCTTACCAGCTCGCCCAGTTGGGGTATGACATCAGGAAGCTTGGAGTGATGCAACAGAAGACCAGACAAGTGCTGTCTGATCTTATCAATGAGAAATGCTGCGTCACCAACTACAGGAGAAAAGAGAATGAGTGAACAAAATTATGAGCAAGAAACATAGGAAATATTCAACAATTTAGCAGAAAATAAGTCAATCTCATGGAACTTTATTTGGTTTACAACTACTTAAGGGAGGGAGGGAGTAATTATAACTGATAAGTAGGAATATCTTGGGAAAATGGGGTTGGAGAAAGGTTTTCAAAGACTCATAGAGGGTGAGACGTATACAAGAAGTTGATAAGAAAATCTTAAAATCTGGAAGGACGAAAGTTGGAGTAAATATTTTTGTAAAATATTTCTCCATATCCCCATCAGAATATTAAGAATATTGATGAAAATACAATTCACTTACCATGACTTGACTCTTTTCTTATGTTCAGCACATCAGTCTTCTGGCTGTTGAGATAAGACGACTCGGTTGCGTTAAGAAGCTGATCCAGCATATCACGCTTGACTTCGAGAAGACTGATGAATGGATCACCTCCAAGGATACAGAAGGCTGCCCAGTATCGAGGGGATGTGAACCTGGGGATAAAAGTCCAATATAACAAAATTAGCCCTGGCTTGATACGTCGTTCTTGTATAGAGGGCATGGCAGTTTTTCCTTAATAAATAAAGGGCACCTCTTTGAGGGATTTCTTGAACATTTCTAGGGGCACTAAGGCAATGACCAGGGGCAGGGAGCCAGTTGCCCCTGTTAAGTGTCAGGTCTGTCAGGCTGTTACTAAAATGTGAAAAGCAATAACAAAGTGCTTTTTAGCCTGCAGTGGCTGAATAACTGAGATACATGTAACCCTCATCAGAAATCCATTCTCTTTCTAAGATAAATAATATTCAGGTATTTTGTTTAACCTAAACCTTTCAGTTCTCATCTCTCTTTACCTAATTAATAGTACAAAGAGCACAACATTTTCTTACAAATGCTTCGATCACTCTCTCCACCATCCCCATCCCATACTTTAATTGAAACTGAACAATCACGTTTTCTTTCAATATTTGCATAAAACTTTCTTTTTCTTCCAACCTTTCATCTTGTCTGATGCTCATCTTGGCCTGTGATACAGCCTCCGTCACACGGCCTCCTTCTTGAAGAGCCACATAAAAATGATGCCAGAACTTATCCTTTACTATGTCCGGTACTGACCACAGGAGAAATAAAACAGACTCCGCCCCTATGCAAAAAAGTTCCATGAGGCAAGTTAAAGTATAAATATGATTTTAGGATTTTTTTTTGAAAGATCTTAGTAAAAATTGTAGAAAATGAATCATAGTAGACACACAAATCCTCTTTGAATTACTTTAAGTAACATTGGTGGGAAAAAGTACCTGCTACAAGAAACGCTAGAGGAAGTTGAAATTGGACATCTCGGTGGCGGTTTCCATAGCAACAGCTCATCACAACCATCTTAGCCTGGAGTTTCAAGCCGAGGATGTCATCCACTCCAATCATGTATGCACTTTGGTTATATGAACCATCTGGAAGTGGTTGAGAGGTCGGGTTTGGTGTGCAGGCTAGGCTACCTTGTTCCCAGGAACCATACATTGCTGTGACGGAAATTCAGTACAAGCGGGAAAATATAAAAATATATTATAACATAATAATTTGTTTTCATCATTTAAAAAGTGCATTTTACTATGACGACCTAGTGACCTAGTGAATGAACTAGGTCAAGTCAAAGTTTAATATTTGAGAAATACAAATGAAACAAAATGATTTATGAAACAACATGAATTTGAATTGATAAATAGTTAAAAAATTCTTCATATAAATACTTAGAACTACTTAGTAGTTTGAAATATCTTACCAAGATGCACCAATGTTGCTTTCGGAAGCTCAGCCAGTAGTGACTCCTTGGTGACCTTTGAACCCACAATGACCTCTGTGTCTAACTGGTGGGCAACCTTGTGAGCCTCTACTTGTGCACTCTTTAACTCAGAAAGTGGTTCCCAGACCTGGACAAAAATTAACGTTTCAAATGGATTTTCAATTGTTTTGCCGTTTCAAATCATCTTGCTATTTTTTTTCTCTAACTAAATATTTTTGGTAACGAAGGAATCTTGAAATAAATGCCATGCACTCTGACCCGTAGGACTGAACTGAAGATAACCGTGTAGAGAAGACAGTGATGAAGAAATGTCTGTTTTAAATGTGGGAGAAAAACCCCAACAGGAGAAAATCCATGCAATCAGATAAAGACTGAAAACCCAATCCACATGCAAGGCTCTAGTCCAGGATCTGAACCAGGTCCACAGAGTTGAAAGGCAGGAAAGAAACCAACCTAATTGCAATAAATCTAACTACTGAGCAATAGGTACATACAACAGAATGCTTAAATTGCTCGTTGACAATCTAACATACACAAACTTTTTCAATTGTTAAACTGGTGTTGATTTAAATGGAAGTACCCACCTTCCCATGCAGTCTCAACTTTGCAGGCAGTTCAGGATTTCCAACGACTAGCGCTCTTTGCTGCCCACTCTGCTGCCGGTAGTCCTGAATCTTCCCATGGTTTGCCGAGCTTAGGTTATTGCCACTCCAGGTGTTAGAAATTAGAGTACTACTGGTTCCCTCTCTATCCTCAAGAAATCGTTTCTCCATCAGAGCTACTTCATTCTTTGGGCTCTTTGAAACATTGTAAGAGTTGCGGTCGAAACTGACGTAGCTCGGTTTGGCACTATTTTGGGACATTTTGGGGGCATCAAAGTTGTGTTCTGCAATGATTAAATGGGGGCGCTCTTTAGGCGGAATGACGACTCTTAGCATGTGATCCAAGTATATGGGATGTGTTGGTGATGATTGTAGATGAGATGAACTACTTTGTGCCTGTACTTGAGTATCAACTTTTCTCTCCATGCTTTTGACATTTTTGAGTGCTTCAACACAAGGAAGAATGGTAAGGTGGTACTTGTCACCAAAGATACCCCCTTCTTCATCTTCAAGGGCAGCAAAAGGAACCTGACTTAAGACCTTGTCTGCGACAATCACAACAGAGCTGACTCCTTTGAGTAGACTCTCAACTGAGGAAAACAAAAGTTCATACAACTTTCTTGAGGGAGACATTGTAAGTGAGTTTGTTTTTTCTTCTTCACTGTCAGGAAGTGACGACATACCATTGATGGTTTTTCTTTTAGACTTGGCAAGATTCAAAGTCTTCAATTGGTGAATCTTAGAGTCCTGTAAAGGCAGAGCTCTGTATTCGGTTTCATATGACTCTCCGTCTTGGTTAGGGGAAGCTCTAATTGAAGACAAGAGGTCTTGGACATACTGGGGACAATTGTCTATCATCACCTGATCTTTGCTCGTTAGACAGCCTTCTTCAGGTCTCAAGACCCAGCTGAGAATGCAGGAATGGCAAAGAGACAGATAAACAACTGCTGCCGATTGCTTGTTGACAGTCTTACACATGTCCTCAACTGTGGCACTGCTGTTCAATAAATCATCCAAGGCGTCTCTACTTTCACCAATGCTGGAATTGTTCTTTGCTCTCGTCTGAAGAAACTCAAGTCTCATTTGAGTCTCTGCATATTCAAGAGCCTCAAAGGGTCTTTTGAGTTTCTTCAGAGCAACTTGGACAAGGCTGTAACTCTGTCGAAGAAGACATACAAGCTCCTCCTTCCTTTGGGTACAGTCTTCAAGAGCTTGACTGCAATATGCAACAGTTTCCTCAGCTAGAAATCGAGCTTTCTCAATATCCTTCTCTTCTCTTGACACAAGTAATACTTGGGCAAGTTTACCCCTACTACTGTAAGCAAGGTCACTCTCCTTGGAACGTTCTGCAAGACTTAAAGCTTCTTCAAAGAAATGTTGTGCATGTTGAGGCCTTCCTTGCCCCTGATGAACCTCACCCATACAAATAAAAGCCTGGATCTCGGTCTCAAATTCGTCAAGTTTGCGGCTGATCTGTAGATAGCGTTGAAGGTACTCCAAAGCTTTGTCCGAGTCTCCCAAATCCTCATGAATCTTAGCAAGGCTTCTTAGAGCTGTAGCCTGCATAGTGTGGTAAGACAATTTCTCTGCTATGAACAGTTGCTGCTCATAGAGACTCTGGGCAAGAATATAGTTACATAACTTATGGTAGACCCTTCCCAAGCACCCATAAGATCTCCCCATACCTGCTCGATCTTTTGATGCTTTTGTGATTGTAAGGTAAGATTTAAAGTTCTCAAGAGATAGTTCAAAATCTCCTGTGGCTTCGTATAAAGAGGCAACAGTGAAGTGAGCCTTCCCGAGAAGTTCACTGCTACTGATCCGGTTGGTTCCATCAGCAGCAAGTACCTCCAAATTCTCTTTAGCATGCTTCAAAGCATGTGGAAAATCACTAACTGCATTGTATGCGGTACAAAGAGTCTCATGAACTACGCGTTGCAAATTTTCATCAAGATACTCAGGGAACTCTGCCTCTTCATTTTCAATCAACTCCAAGTCTTTGCAGATTGAAAGTAGTTTCTCATAGTAGAGGATTCCCTGGTCCAGGTTACCATCTTGAAGATAAACTTCAGCCAGTCTACAGTAGATTTCAGCCTCATAGCTTTGGTTCTTCAGTTTCAGCGCAATCGACAGACACTGCTTGTAGTAGTCTTTTGCAGATTCATAATCCCTTTTCCCAGCATGTGCCGCTCCGATGTTGTATATCACCCTCTGTTGACAGTGTTCATCAAGGGTTTTAAGATCAAGGGCACTCTGCAACACCTCAATGCATACTGCATTCTTATTGGCTTGTTTTAAGTTGGCTCCAACCTCAAGCAGTTTTTCCGCTGGTGACAACCCTGTAAAAAAATAAATCAGAACAATATTCAGAGGCTTTAAAACTGAGACGAAAAGAACAAAACCCTTGTTTTCCTCTCAAAGCTTTGTTTTGATTTGAGATGCTGGTGTGGTTTGTTTTAACAAATCTAACAAGCTAAATAAATTATAAAACTATATAACACTTGCATGGCTTCTGACTGGCACCCCCGAACAAAGAAAATTACAAAATAGGGAGACCACCAACATGGGGCTAGATAGCTCAGTTGGGAGAGCGCCGGCATGTTAAACCGGAAGTTGTTGGTTAAAATCCTGCTCATAGTCGACTTTTCTTTGTTCAACCTCCAAAAATATAGAGGCATACATGTAGAAACACCAGTGAAGGTCTAAAAAAAAAATTACAATTAGAGGTACATGTGTTTGCTTACATACAAAACCTTCATCATAAAAATTACTATTATTTGCCATAAACATCATGCCCGATACTTCACGGAGGCAACACAGGCAATCGACACCACGGCCCTGGCCATTGCCTTGGTTCCCTTTGAATTATTCCAAGTACAAAATTTATGTTTCCCTCATTGAGGTACAATTTAATAAGAAAATACTGCCCCAGGCTTACAACAACCAAGTATTGATTGAGCCAGAAAACATTGATACTCACCGACAAACTTCTGAAGTGTCTCTTCAGGGAAGTTGCAGAGATTTGCAGCTACTACAGCGACATTGTCTGCGAGTCTATCTCGATGTTTGACATCGTAATGTAAGGCACTTAAGAAGGCACTTATGGCTAAGTCATAGAACTGCAGGTTATCCAGACACACAGCTAGGAGATAGTGTCCCTGTACACAATGCATTCCAAAAACATCACTTATTATCACACTTAACTCCCTTGAGCGATTTAACACTAAGATCCTTCATCAATCTAACAAAATTGAACATCATTATGGTAACTCAACACCCAAACTGTCGGACTGTGATTTTGGTGTTTCTGCCTTATCTCATGTTTTAGCGCAACATACAAAGTGTGGACCTGAGAACAAAAGAGGTCCACATAACATAGGGACTTGAAACACTATGAGGACTTACACAAGTCCACACGGTTGTTTTTAGTGTTGAAGAAGAGGATTTTCCTTAAGTGTACAGAACAAACTGATGTCCACAGAGTGACTGCAACACAGAGCTAAGAGCAAATCACAATCCATTTACTAGTGCAGCCCTCAGTCCAACATAATCAGACAAAACATGTAGTTGGATTTTGATGTGTTGTGGATGGTTAACTCACAAAGTTCATTGAAGATTGTTGACTGTACTTATACTTAAAAGTAAATTTCTGAAAGCAAACTACACTTTTGTGTATGCCAACATTTGCATCTTGCAATCAGGGAGAATTTGTACAACAATCAGGGAGATATTTAGAATTTCATTCAACGTAATAGTATTTTTTTTTTCCATAATCAGGGAAGTTTTTCAAGTTTGTTCATCAGACCGTAAACAAAATTGTTTTATTTTCAGGGAACTTTCCGCAGAATAATATATGCCCAGAAAGAGACAAAAAAATTACAAAGTGATCCTGTCGTCAAAATAAGTCACCCACCTGAGGTACATGAGGGTTTAACTTGATCAAATTATCAGCGTCCTTTCTTGCTTCAGCGTACTCTCTGAGTTCAATGTTGGAGACAGCTCTTCTGGCCATCAGCTGTGCATTATCTGTGTCGATTTCCAAAGCTTCTTCATAGCACGCTGCTGCAGTAGCAAAGTCTTTATTGCGGAATGCTGCATCACCTTCCTGCTGTAGTCTTTTGACCTATACAGAAAATAGCAATTTTCATTAGACTGTACTGATAAAATTCTGTGTGAAATTTTTCTGACAAAGTTGTTCTTTTTCGTTTCATTTGATCAACAGAAAAACAACTTGTTGATGTTTTTTTAGAAAGGGATGATTTTGGGCACCAAAACCCCTCAGACTTGACAAAAAGTGTTGCAATGTCACCCAATGTTTTTCTGAATGTGAACCATTGATATTCTCAACTCGAAAATAAATTATCTATTTGTGTAAAAGAATACCAATTGGAATAGTATTGTGGAAGGCACCATTGCTATCAGTATCACTCAACATGCCCATGAAGCTTTACTGATCATGGACAATGCACTGGGAGAAGAGAGTTCTAATCTGGGCAAGAGTATCCCAATGGGGCCGGTTAATGTGACACCCATCTTATGAATTTAACTTACACTTTCAATTTCTTCAGCTTCACTTATGGGCTCACTAAAGCCAGCTATGCTCGGCAGACTTGCCATGCTGGCACTGTGTTGGAACTCCATCTTAATTGATTGGGTGTTTTCACTCTGGAAGGTCTGAAGATCTAAAACTACAGGTGTCACCTGTTCCCAACTTCCTCCCAACTTCCTCTTCACTTTTGTTGAAAGATTTAGCAGTTCATGGTTTGCACTTTTATTTCAGTCTTTCTGTTTAAGAAAAATAACAAATCTTCATTGAGTTGATCGAGTTGATAAATCATATAAAAATTGCTGAAAAACATACACACTCCACATCTGTGTAAATAAACTATTAATTTATCATATCATGTTATAACGCCATAGCTAGAAAGGCCATGTACAAAATTAATTGTTCAGTATCCTTCCTTATAAACTTTTGCAGGTTGTGAGGGAGGCGTTTCTTTATTTTTTTCCCTAAAATTTATGCAAATGAATATGCCACCATGCCATGCACCATCAAGTTCAACCACATTTACTGCATTCCGGATACACCACAACAAGCATGACAAGTGCACTTGAATGATGAAATTGACATGTAGGTCTAATGCTTTATGCTGCAGAGTGAGTGACAAGTGTTTTTGCGATATAAATGAAAAAATGTAGACCCTAACAAAACAAAAAAAATAAAATAGGTCTTGGCCGCATTTTGCATAATATCTGATGGAATTTAATAATATCAAATAATAAACCACAAGGGTAAGGGAATTTAATAATGTGAATACAAATTTAAATTTAGTTTTACACCTATCAAAAATAAGAAGGAATCATTATTATAATAATTATTTTACTTTTTTGTTGTTTCGGGACAATCAGGCTGTAGTTTCATAGAGCAAGGACAGATTGAGTAGGTGCAACTGCGAGTTAAAGTATACAAATAAAATGCAACGCAAGTCATGAAGTTAACACTACACTAAAACAACATGCAGATTGCAGGGGGCAGGGCATGACAACAAGGAAGAGGTTGGTTAGCTTTGCCTTAGTTTTACTTTTTAGACAGATAAACGCCTGTACTATCAAATTACACAAAAAGTAGTTAGCATTATACTTTGACAACTAAACTCTGAACTCACCAGATATAAATCGGAAAACAACACGTCAAAGGAGGATATTCTGTCAAAACTTTTCTTCCATTCCATGTTCACACACCCGTAACGCTGCTGGGCAACCACACTGTTTCTAGTGGCGGAGTCCCAACGACTGTTTTATTATTTGGTTAATAAATTCATAAAACTGCCAATGCTTGACTTCAAAGAGGGCGCCCTAACTACTCACAACCACCAAAAAAGTGAAGTCCACATATCATCCCGGTCCCGCGTGTGAAAGCTGAAGTTGGTGTTTTCAGTTTTCCCTGCGCATTTACGGTAATTATCACAATTTTGAATGACAAGATGTAAAAAGTTGTTAGAGAGATATACTATTGATAAAACTTGAGTGTTTCAAACGGTCTGGGGGTGCCATGGTTTGAGTTACTTTAATTTTTTAAGTCTACAACTCGGATGTCGGAACTAAGTAAATTCACCGAACTTGCTCATTGATTGTATTGTTGACATTGCGTATGTGAGCACACTCCCACTCTTTCTTATCATTCATGATTCACGGTCTCCAATGTAATGGCGACTATCTATGATAAGACCGATGTTAAGACTAAAGAGAGCCGTAACAGCCCAACAAGGTGGGCTAACCTAGCCTGTACCACGACCACACCGGTCCAGGTCAGATGGTTGGTGGTATGTGCTGTGCTGGTTTGTGTTGTGATATAAATATTGTGTTACTTTTTTTAGTGCAGGACGTGTGTAGTATTACATTCATGACAATAAATACAAGTTGGATAGAAATATTTATTTGTTAGGCTCTCATTGATTCAAGTCTTACTTTCTAATGATAAATATAAAGGCATTTTTGCCAAGAGATTGTGTGAACAATTTACAAATATCCTGTCACAATTTGTGAAAACAAATTGTATTTTCATTTTGTATTTTTTTTTTTCAGAAGTGGCCATTATCACCAAGATGTTTCTGCCACATGATCCCAGTCCAAGAAACACACCTCCCCCAGTGCGTCCACTTGATGAGATGAACATACCACACTCTCCGGTTCTCATGCTACCATCATCATCACAAGGAAGTCCACCAAATGAATGCTTGGCCCTCACATGGCACAATGACAACCAAAACAAGCCAGTAAGGGAGAATTACAATTCTAATCTAACAAAAACTAAGGTCTCTCAGTCTTGTATGCTGCCACTTTTGTTTTCTTTTTTGGGGGGGAAGGGGGGGGGGGGGGGAGTAAAAATGCTGAGATTAATTCAAGTTCCAATAAAATTGATTCAACAAGAAATGCGAACTGTATGATGAAAATCTAGTTAGATTCATGAAAAATATTTTAAAGTTGGTTGTTAGTTTTTATTTTACATGAAAAATTAATTTCCCCCCGTTACGTTCATTGCAGTGCTCGAGTACTTCACCAACAACCAGAGACATTGTCCTGCCAAACAGCCAGTCTCCTGATTCCGCAGTATATCGTCAGTCCCGAGCTCTAGTCTTCTACTCTCCTTCTGGACAAAGAACAGTGTGTCTTCAGGAGACGAGTTGCTACTCCTTACCACCAGAGACCCAGAGCACGAGTTCAAAAAGAGGATCCCCAAGTCCCTCAAAGTACAGATCTTTTGCTGAATCTACATCCCCAAGGGCTGGAGAAGTAGGTTCAGAGAGAAAATCTGAGACTCCATCACCACGGTATGGAGAGGGTAGAGAGCAGAAAGTCTCCTCTGTAAAGCAGACATCACCAGAAATGAGAATTCAAAGTAGCAGAGTAAAACATCCTCTTGATCAAATTCACAGCGGCACCCCTGGAAGCGTAGAATTTGCCGATCAGGGTTCTCATGACCCAACAGTACGCCATCGAGGCCAACGGCAAACCAGGAGAGATGGTAAACCAGGCAGGAATCTTAGTAAATCAGATCGTTACAGCGGCATCTTAGAACAAGACCACCCTGAAGAGACGCTGTCTCGTGGAATCCTAGGAACTTGGTGCTGTTTTCTCACATGTATCGTTGTCTTTCTTCTGCTTGTGATAACATTACTGTTTTGGTGTTCTGAGTCCCCATCTGGTTTCTTAATGCCTCTCTTCAGTACTAGTGAAAAGTGTCAAAAGATGAACATTTCTCATATCACGAATGAACTTCAACGAAATCTATTTGGGCAGCCTGTTGCAATGAATCTCATCTTGGACACACTGGATGCATCTAGAGATCCTGTCAGCAACAAGCCTCTTATTATGTTCTTTCATGGCAGTTCTGGAGTGGGTAAGAGCTTTACTGCAGACATAATAGCAGAGAGCATCTTGAGTAACACTAAGAGGGAGTCTTGCATTCATCTTTTGAGTGTGGATTTGTTTTTAAGATCAGAGACAATTCAGTCAAAAGAAATGTACATGAAGGTTCTTCAAGATTGGGTGAACAGACCTAAAAAAGAAGGCACCAAATGCTGCGTTTCTTTTTTCATCTTTGATGAGCTTCAAGATGACATTCCCCAGGATTTGATTCAAACACTCGGCCAAACCCTCTCACAGCTCAACACACAAGATTCGCCAACACAGTCTCAGCACCTCAAAGTCTTCGTGATTATGACGTTGATTGGTTCTCAATCCATCAGTGATTTCCTCATAGTGAATATGAAACGAGGACAAGATCGCCAGTCTCTCACAATCCCACACCCAAATTGGCAGGAGCCCTGGAAGCATCTTGTAGCAAGTCTAGACAAGCAGGACCCATTCTGGACATGGCTACCACCAGGAGCCTTCATTCGTATCCCCTTCCTCCCCCTTGAAAGATCTCACATTAAACAGTGTGCAAAACAAAGTCTGAGTAGAAACAATTTAACAATTACTGAGGAGCGATTAGATTGGGTGGCAGACCAGATGAAGTACATTCCAGAAGATTGGCAGATGTTTTCAGTCTCTGGCTGTAAGAAAGTGTCAAGTAAAGTTGGTTTAATCCACAAAGAGAAGAGTTTAAAACTGTTTGAATTTAAGAAGTCGTTCTAAAATGTTTCTCAAATTTAAGAATATTTCTCACACAAACTCTATTGATTCCAACCGCAATCTTTAGTATAAAAACCAAACTCACAAAAACCATAACAAATATCCAGCTAAATTGTTGCAATTTAATTGGAAAAATATACTCAGTGTGAATTGAATCACTAACTTGAATAGTTATAATTTGATGATAGCCTCTCTAAATGAAAATCATTTTATTTGAATAAAAGTTAATTTATAAATATCAGTGAAAGGAAAATTGTTTGGAGAAATAAATTCATCAGCTGTTTAACTCCAAGCATTCTTGACACGTGTTAAAAGAACAGCTGGTATGCACATATTTACATACTATATGTAGACTATTAAAGTATACAAGTATAATTAATAAATAAGAATACTGGTTATGTAATACATACTTTATGAATTTATGATTTACATTGCACTTTATGAACTATTGGATATTTAAATATTTACATGAATGTTCTATTTTGGTTGTTGCATTATTATGATATTAATTTACAGATTAAGATCAGCTTTAAGAGTACTTTAATTCAACTAGTAAAATGTTACAAAATACTTTAATATTGAAGGTAAACAAGCACTGGTTTCTCTATAGCTTACTTATAATTAATGCAGACAGGGCCGCCCAACTTTATGGCTCTGCTTACCGTAAGCAAATAATTGGTGCTTATGGAAGCAAGGAATTCCGCTAACATCAATCATATTTCACAGGTAAGAATGGTGATCACAAGCGCAGAATTCGGCGGTAAGCAGAATTCAGCCATGAAATTGTGCCCTGGTGATTATGTACAAATAAGTGCTTTGCTTTGACATCAATACAAATATTTTATAGTTTAACTTTAAGTTTAATTTTTGGTATAGACATTAGCTTAAAAAATTGGTCCAATATTTTTTGTATTCAAATTATGAGGGGGAGGTGGGTGATTATCAATTCATTTCATCTGTTAAGTTATTAATTATGTCTCAAAAATGATAGGCCAACAATATAAAAAAAAGGGGAAAAACCCACCCCACACTTTTGCTTTACTTGATCACAGCAATAAAAACAATTAGAAATATGAACATTTACAATATCTGTAACAAATTTAAACTAGTTTTCTTTGTTTAAAACACAAGCACCCAATTTGATCAAATTCTTGAAATGACTATAGTTTACTCTTCCGTAAATCCAAAGATGATGCCCCATTTAATAAAAATATACGTATAGTTTTGTCCATTCCTACTATTTTAAATCCATTAGTTGTCACTTCTGTTGTCTCCTCCTTTGTACTTGTCCACAAACATCTTATAGAGCTTGTCAAGTTGGTTGTATAACTGCATAGGGGCCTTTGGTTCATATTCAATCTGTAAACAAAGAGAGTAAGAACAAGAGGGTCTCATGTGATGATTTTGTATTGTACCAAACAGAAATCGGGGCTGGAATTTTTGGGGAAAAACCCACAAGACCAGACATTTTTGCACAAGACAAGACTCAAAATGAAAAAAAAAAAAAATCCTCAGTCCCGACAACACTTATTTATTTGAACAATAAATGCACTAAGACATCATCATGTAAGAGAATATTGATCTCATATGTCATTTGGGTATACTTAATTTCTCAATAGAATTGAAAGGTATCAGACTCAAAGTCAACATTTGATAATGATTTGTTCAATTGAAAAGCACGAGACTGCCCGACATTTCTGGTCATAAGTTTACTGGCCTGACAATAAAACCACTGGCCTCAGGACTACAGTCCAGTGTAAAATTCGGGCCCTGGAAAAGCAATAAATTGAGTTCATGATTAAAGTAAATGAATGACAGTTGTTTTTATCTCGAAATATTTTCTCTGGATCTACATGTACGGTAAACAAACAAAAATTATGAAGTTGGTAAATGACTTACCTCTTCAGGTACAACGTAGCTATTTCCTAATACCGAGCTATAACTTGTATATTTGCGATCTGGACGAATGCTGATTTTATCCTCCTCAAATACCCAAACCTAAAGGAGATAATAAAGATATTTACACACAAAAAAACATCTAGCTTTTAGTGAAAGTGTAACTCAGGACTTGACATCATTTCAAGAATTATTGGGAGACATCATTGGCTTACAGCTAAGAGAGTCTAATAACAATGTTATGCTTTTGTGAATTAAAAAAACACTTTTCAAATAATTTATGGGGAAAGCTTCCAGGAAAATCAATTTTAAAACTATTGACAATTAAAAATGTTCTGGGCTTAGGGCATATTAGCTTCTCTAATGTAACCATCTTTATATTATTATTAAAAGTAAAAAAAAAGGGAAGAAATTTGAGTAAAATTGGATTTACCATTGACTCTGCTCCTAAGTGCGGCTCGATAACAAATCTTGGAGCAAACACACGAATCTATAAGGTAACAAAAATTAATAAAAAACAAATGTTATTGACAGTTAACTGAGTTATGCAGAATTTAATTTTCCTTTTTGTACTACAGAAATAGTTTCAACTGTTAGTTACAAAGTCATCCGCATTATTGACATGAGGTAGTGAGATGCAGAGTTTGGCTTGGGGTCAGAATAGACTGGTGCTTATAACCCTCTTTATTTTAACAATAACCATACATGTATGTCTCTGTGTACCAGACTTGAATACATAAAATATATCAATCCATGCCGGATGTGGGAGCAGGGGCACACCCTAATGTTCTGTACAGCTGAGCTTTTTGTCTTCCCCTATTTCTCCTTCCATGTTTTGGTGACCAGGTGATAAGAAAGCTAAGAGACAAGTTCTTTGATGAGTTTCTGAATGCGTGCCCTGCGAGTCTCAGAAGAAGCTGTTGTATTTTAGTGGATAGTTTTGGTTCATTGCCATACAGTTAAGTATTTATCATATGTTGAATCCAGTGTACATTTAAGCATTTGTGTAATAGTTTAGTAGCACCAAATCAAACGAAGCGTGACTTACCAGCAGAAATACCGGATAGAACATCGACCACATCCAAGCTGGAAAAACGTTGCTGGTAATGTTTGTAGCCACAACTCCAGGAGACACCAAATGGCTGTACACACCTTGCTGGTTGTATTGCTCATTCAGTGCAATGTTAAGAATATCAATGGCGTACTTTGATGAGCTGTATCCTTCAGAACTACAGACAAAATTTGAAAACAGATTTGATTTTTTGATTATTTTATTTATTTATTAATATAAGGTTACATCAAATAAAAAAGGATTAAAAATGCAATAAATCCACACCTGAAATATTAAAACAAATCCATAAAAAGAAACCACAAGCTTAGGAAAAAGCAAAACCTTGGTAAAAAAAACTCCACTCGTAGAGTCTTTCTCGAAGGTTGATTCAGCCATTGCGAAAGACTCCGACTACGGTTAAAACATCACGCAATTATCAATTTTTTGCATTTATACCATTGGTCCTTTTGGTTGGTAAGAAGTTTGCAACAGCTAATTCATTTCTTAAAATGTTCTTACAGTCAATTGTAAATTCATTAATAGAACCGTTCATACGATTACCTTCTTGAGCATTTTAATAAGCATTTTATGTTTGTTCTATCCAATTCTTAAACCATGGTCACAACTTGTTGAACTGACTGTTTATGAAATATTTCTGTAATTATTTTTGATTGAAAGATATCTCTGTACCCATGTTTGTGTTGTACATCTTGGAGGCTGAAGTTTGACCTGTCTGCATTGCTGGAAGACGTCCATACAATTCGTCCTTTTGATTCACATAAAAGATCTTCCAATTCCTTTATCTAAAAAATAAACAAAAATAGAAGAACAGTGCATTTATGGTATATTACATTGTTTATTTTAGGAAGATCAAATTCTTTTCAATTTTCTAGTTATAAATAAAGAGACCACCTGATCGAAACAGATTATCTTGTTTAGGTTTTTTTTATATGTAAAAAAACAATTGTTTGTGCATTGTAAGGAATTGGGTGCACTGTTGTATGTATTTTGAGGCAATCAAAGTAACAAAGGGTGACTTTCCGGGTCTTCAAATTCTATTTTGTCAACTTTGACAGTTGTTTCAAAAGGAAATGTTTCTCATGACTGGAGCATTGGCAATGGTATAACCTAAAAAGTGAGCAATTAAATTGAAACCAGTAAAAACAAATTTATGATTACAAATCCTATACTTTGTTTTTACAAAGATGAAAATTCTTCAAAAACTTGTCCACCTTGTCATCTTAAAGGTTTTATATATGCAAGTTTGCCCCCAACAAGGTTAAAAACCACTCTCAGTAGAGGCTACAAGAAGAAAACATTCAAGATAAAAATAACTCAGGGAAGCTGAAGGTAGGAATTGATAATCCTCTTAACACAGTCTAGATTGTAGGACAGAGGGAAATGACAGGGAGTTACCAGAACAAAATGGCCGAAGATGTTTGTTGAGAATATTGTCTTAAGTCCATCATTCGTCACGTCATCTTGAAGATTCAATAACCCTTCCCCTGTGGTAAGCATCTCGAACAATTGGGTTCTGAAACAGAAATTCAAGTAATAATTTTATTCCTCTTACCAAAAAGTTGATTTTTTTAATGCTAAATTGCCATTCAATTTCAATTTCCACTTCTTGCATTTACAAGAAGTGGAAATTGAAATTGAATTTGACTATTAGTAAAATAATAAAAGTCTGGTATACAAATTATAAAAAAACATAGATATATGCTGGCATATAATTTATGTACAAATTGAAACAAATAATTTGAGATTTGAAGGCCATTTGTACAACAAAATTGTTTTCCTGGCCATAAAACTTCAAACAATCGTAGTGGCACATTTTTAAAGCATTGAGCCCAACTTGTACATTACATGTACCGTTATACTTTGGATCAATTTGTTTCTAAATATAAATAAACAAATCTTTGAAGTCCATAAACCTTTCAGATGTTCAAATAATTCTGTTGAATTATCTGATATGATGGAAAACATTTGACCTTTGTGAGGGCCATTTTGTTGTTTGATCTATTTTAGTTGATAGATTCAATATAGGGTGATATTTAATCTAAAAGGAGGGCTAAAATAAACAATGATGTAACAAGCACAACTACCCCTAAAGTATCCCCGATGCAAATTTAATATTAAATTAGGTCTCCAAGGTTGAATTAAGTTAAATTAAGTTAAATTAAGTTAAATTAAGTCTTATGCGACAAACAACTACCAATTTCCCTGAAGAAAAGAATGTTTGACCTATGTGTACTCCCAACAATAACATATGGATGCCAAACATGGTCAACTACCAAACAGATAAACAAGAAATTAGCTACCACGCAGAGAGCAATGGAAAGAAGGATGCTAGGGATTAAACTGCAAGACCAGATACCCAACCAAGCAATTAGGGATATAACAAAAGTCAAAGACATTATCCAATATGTCAGCACAATGAAATGGAAGTGGGCAGGCCATGTGTCAAGAATGACAGATAACAGATGGACCATAAGAACCACAGAATGGCAACCCCGAGTAGGAAAAAGATCCAGGGGCAGACCGAAGAAAAGATGGAGGGATGACATAACAAAGTTGGTGGGGGGAACCTGGACAAGGATAGCAAAGGAACGGAATACCTGGAAAGATCTGACAGAGGGCTACATCCTGCAGTGGATGGACAATGCCTAGATGAGATGATGAGATGAGATGCACCCATATTCAAATACATTGAATCCTCATGAAAGTAGGGAACACAATTACAAGTCTTTCAACTTGCATCAAAAAAGTGTAAAATGTAATTTTATTCGACACTCTTTCAGAGTGAAATTTGAAACATGACGCCATCGAACAGCAAAATCAAACTGGTATGTACATTCCAAAGAGAAATTTTTGTGCCCAGTCAAAGGGTCAAATTCAATGCTATTTTGGTTGATTATCATCCCAATAGGAATGAACTGAAAATTCTTTTTTAGAAAAATGTACAGACCTTATATTTGAAATTTGACGTCATCAAACATTTTTGGATTTTAACAAAAATTGCACTTGAAGGGTATCAATCACTCGGCATTTTACACCATATTAATGAGAGGATTAGGGTTAGTAATTTTTTCGCCGTTTTCATATTTACTTAAAAATGAGTAAATCACAAAACAGAATTTGACCTTGGAGTCTCTTTAAACCCTCCTACTTTCCATATTATTTGCTAGAAAGTTGACCAGCAATTTAAAACCATTAACCCTCCTACTGTTCGCAACATTTTCAAGTGAGTTGACCAACCATTTGCAACCATTCAACTGCCAAAGTTGTGTATGGTGGCACAACTGTGCACAGAACTAACTGTGTACTGTGTACATATGCATTCCCTTATGGTATCATATTGCAAGGCTGGCATAGCTTATCTATCATTCAAAACCACAGTGAATGGTATTGAATGGTCAGACAGCAAGAAGGTTAAACTACATATGATGTGAGCACAGACAATCTGTGTACTGTGTATCTATGCGTTAATCACATGATATTATATTGCAGGCTGGCCTTGTGTCCTCTACAATTTGGAACCATGGTGGATGATATTGAATGATCAGACAGTAAGTAAAGGGTTTAACAAACTTTTAGGACTTTAAAAGAAGACAAAAAATGAATTGATGTTTAGGCATATTTCATGCACTATTGCACAATTAATTTTTTCCCCTTCTTTTTTTAGTGTGCATGCTCCTGGTACCAGCAGATAGTTTCAAAATTCAACACAACCGGAAATTGCACCTTCTATTGCCAACAAAAATACAAATCTAAGACAGGACTAGGGTATTTTCATTTTGCAAAGGGTATTTCAACTTGAAAATCTTACAGCCTGTGAGACAATTTTGAAGGGGAACATTTACGAAGACCGGGGGCAGCAGAGACCAAAGTCTTTGTGTAATTCAAGGCCTAAAGATGCACATCAAAGTGCGGAAGGTTTTATGTTGCAAAAAATAGTTGTATTAAAAAAACAACCTTCCAAACACAGCTGAGTTTGAAGACACTATACAAACATTCTGAAGGAGCAACCGTGGTCATAATTTCATGTCGTCTGAACAATAGTACAATACACCCTCAAAAGATCAAGAATGGAACTATAATTTGTAAAAGAAAGAGGAAAGTGCCAAGCACAGCAAGAATTTGTAGGACTGTGTTTTTTAATTTTCAAAGGCACAGCTGAGAGACCAAAAAGGAGGAACTCAGCTGGGCCCAATTTCATGGCTCTGTTTACCGTAAGCAAATAATCGGCGCTTACGGAAGCAGGGAATTCCGCGCTTACGTCAAGTGTATTTCACAAGTTAGCAGGGAATTTTCGCTTGTGCGCTTACGTACTCCATATTACTTGGCATTCTTCACTTAAACAGCTAGCGCAGAAATTCGGCGCTTGCATAGAAAGCGAAGAATGGTGATCGTAAGCGCAGAATTTGGCGGTAAGCAGAGCCCTGAAATTGGGCCCTGATCAGCCGAACAGTTGAAAGATTTAAAAAATTACTTACGGTGTGAAGATTGCTTTGAACATTTTCTTCCAGTTCAAATGCGTAATTGGCATTATACCAGCATTCAGGTAAAGAAAGTCCAACCTTCTGTATCTAAATAGATAATAAAAGAAATATTTTACAGTATTTTGCTGGGAAATATCTTTCTCCAAGTCTTAAGTAATAACAACTCTCAGGGCTCACTCACCCGTAACAGTAGCCTGGCGTACATTTTCTAGTAAAAACTCCTGTGGGCTAGTACACACACCACTTCTCAGCTTGCACTGTGGGCTCCTAAAAACTGTGCAACCAACTTGTTTATAATGCTCAGATTTCTTCTTTTTCCAATGTGAATAATGAATTTTAAAATGTTGGTCTATTGACCAACAAGCTGGTTGTGATTGCTATCATTAATACATTATAGAAGGATAAGTATGTTTGAAATTCGGGCTTATAATTTGGGGCCAAAAAAGCTCAAGTGCAAGGCCTGTATTCTTCACCCCTGATGCAATTATTACATCTGTGAAATGAGCGTTTGCTGACCAATTAATGCTTTTCTTTTTTTAAATGTGGGTAAAATCTATGGGAAAGTACTGTATGCGACCACAACTTTTAGCACTCACTATGAACAAAATTCTAGCCTAAAACAGAAATTTAAAAGACGAAAATACTTTTAATAGGCTTATTGGAAATGACATGGAATAGCGAGATGGATATGGAGGCACATCCCAGTATTAAGCAGATCTTTGCTTGTCGGCCAATGGATTTGATTTTCCAAAACCCTTACCTTCTCT
This sequence comes from Leptasterias polaris, assembly GCA_037783415.1. Classification (NCBI taxonomy): domain Eukaryota; kingdom Metazoa; phylum Echinodermata; class Asteroidea; order Forcipulatida; family Asteriidae; genus Leptasterias; species Leptasterias polaris. Next base: position 2,094,782 of record JAZGTN010000089.1, read on the forward strand.
TAATACTCTTTGCAGTCTCGTATATTCCTTTGATGTCACTTGTGTCTAATCGTACAAGTTCTATCCTTGCATTTGGATGATTGTCTAGGAGAGTTTTTCTGGCCATGTCTGCTCTGCTGGGATTCCGACAGGCAAGGCATAAGACAATGGTTGGATCAATGGCCAAGAGACGATCGGCTAAACTCAGACCAATACCTCTGAAACAAGTTATGCACATTTATCCAGGTAAGTTTTCAACATTCATGGTCTATCCTGTTTGTTAGTGTGGGACATAGTTCCACTTCAAGCCACGCCCACTTCACAAAAACCTGCTCCAATGATTATCAATATTTACCCGAAGCCCTTTGGAATGCATTTGGGCAAAGGTTTCTTTGAGAATTGATATTTATATGCAAAAAATATTTTTTTGTACTTGCCTTCCACTGGTCTTGTTTTCAGTTTGTCACAAGACAAGCCTTTGAACAATGAAATTAGAGTTTTCTGGTAAAACTTACACACAAACCATAGAGCAAGTATGCCAGCTTTGGAGCCGGAAGTAGCCTAAACCTTTGTGCATACAGCCAGTGCACGCACATGTGGCACATTGACTTACATAAAACTTACAAATAAACTGGACGTCGGAGCTGTGATGATCGTTCCGGCAGTAAATTCCCACCCCAAGGTACATAAATGTTAACAAATACCAACATCATTTTACATATTCGGCGAGGGTTAGGTGCATTGTTTTATTCTCCACAAAATGGCAAATACATGTTGAAAATGGACATCGACGGAACATGACGGAACAAGACGGAACATGACGTACCGCGACGCACCTCTTAAAGATTTTTTGACTAACCACTATTGGCTTTTGACGTACCCACCGTCAATTTTTTTTAGAGTAAAGACGCAAACTTGACGCACCATCCCCGGGGGTCTGATAGTGCGTCATACAATTGATAGGTGTATTACCAACAAGATAATCTTAAAATAAATGTAGGTTGACTTGATTTGTAACTACATGTTATTATAGTAGCACTAAACACAACAGGGTTTGCCCTTAACTTTTTTCAGTGACTATCCAGCAGCAGGCATGAGGACTAGGTTTCCATTTCATTTTCAACAATGGTCTGTCATATTTTAATTTTAACTAGTCCATAATTCATCTTAAACATGTTAAATAAAACAATACTTTTTACACTGAACTAGCCTGCCGGACCAATTGGAAAGAATTCTGACTGGTTCTCAGGTTTTTTAACTGGCATTTGGCCAGCGGACCAATGTTAATGTTAAGAATAAGAAGGGAGAAAAAAAACGCTGCACACTACAGTACTAGGCCCCTACTCACTTACGGGGCGCTACACTACAAAAATGCATTACATACACAGGGTCAAATCCCAAGGACTTTTTATTTAGAATAGAAGATTTATCCTTCCTCCTCCATGATCATAAAATACACATTTTTAAAAGAAAAAGTTGTCACTAAAACTAAACTGTCAGATACTGACACTATCACACAGAACACCGACAAAAAAACAGTCACTGCACCATGGAACCATCCATGGAGGTAGGAACCTCCATGATGGAACCATACACAGACCTCGCAGTCGCAGAGCCTTACCACCAGAGGACTACGTACGTACACCTCCATGCTTAGTGCAGGCATGTGCAGGGGCCAACCCCCCATCCCAACCAAGGCACCCTTCCTGACTTTTTTATCGAGCGAGACGACTCACCCCTTTTTAATAAATTTATGACAAATAACTCTTCATTTTTGTGGCACAACAAACAGACAAATCAATGATTACTCACGAGTTGGCACCAGTAATTATTACAACTCTTGCATTATCTGCCATGATGAGCTAAGCAAATCCTCAACTTCAACTTTACAACACTGTCAGTGTCAGTGAACTATCGATCGTTCATGCTGGAACTCAGTTCGAGTATGCATGCCTCAATGCGTTTATGACATAACAGGATAACAGCATGTGTGCGCACCATTCTCACATAACATATACATTGAATTTAGTATCGTGACGACTGGGGACATGTCTGGCTTAGTTTCAAAGATGAACGCCACAATTTTTTCCACAGAGGGCGCTCGTTAACCATAACGTGTTAGCTTTATCTGGCCGGCCCCTAGGAGGGAGGGGTGTGGTGATGGTGGGGGGGGGGGGGGGACACGTGACTGTCATGGGGGGGGGGGGGATTGGTCCTTAGGCTAAACCTCAAAGATGCTAAACAGAAAAATTAATATTTAAATGGGTGGTTGTGACAGCTTCTGAAGGAACAATTTCATACTTTGATTAGATTTCTAAGTAATTTTGAGATCATTATGCCCCGCGCCCCCCAAAAAAAAGTTCTGGAAATAATGTACAATCGAATTACATTGACTAAGAAATAACTATAATGTGCATTTTCGGAACCGCCACTCATATTCAAAATGACAAGGAGTTCAATGGCAGCCTGTGGTCTCGTAGCTCCTCATTCAATCCTAACTTAATTACTCCCTCCTCAGTTTTATTGAAACAAATAATTTGAAACTTCTAAACAAACATGTCAAGCTGGAGGCAGCGGCCGCCAAGACGACCCGTGGGTGGTTTAAAGAAGGCTTACGGGGATGTAATATTTCCTGTTGGATTCGTGTACCGTGTGTAGTACATCTCATCCAGGAAATTAATATTTGCCTTCAATCTAAAGTATCACTTAAGATTCAATACAGAACTGAGAACTTACGGCTCAGCGTCAGTTTGTCTGAAAAATCCTTACCAGAACCGAACAATGTCGGCTCAACATGAGGAATCAAGACCAGAACGTTGACAACCCTATTGCTGTAGTGATTGAGTGACAATATCAAATTATGGGATCAGTTATCAAAGACAGTAAACAGTTTCAATCTGAAACTCACTCTTATACTTATAGACTATTTCCGAAAGGTTTTTTGTCAACTGGAAAGTCGAAAATACCATTTTAAAGATTCCCGTGTCACAGTTATTTCGACCTGCATTCGACTCGATCGATCATAGTAAGCCTGATCCGACACTCATGAACGAGCTGTGATCCTTTACAAAAAACATTACCGTCTGACCACAGAATTTGATGGCTTTGTGCCACAAGACAGTCACGCTCATTTAAATAACTGAAAGCTTACACTATAAAAATCCCGGGTCCTTTGGGGCTTGACCCATTTCTGGGTAATTCTGTGTCCAAATGACACAGAAATGAGTCAAACTGACGCAGAATTCGAGTTTAAATCCCATTTAACCAGTTTTCGAGTCACACTAGGACCCGGGCTCTGGGTCGATTCTGACCCGGGAGTTTTAGAGTGTGAACGTGGGCAAATCTCTTACAAAATGAAATGAGCAGTTTGACCGAAGAATTTGATGACCTCTTCTTTTGCGCCACAAAACAGTTGTAATGTGTGCTTATTGAAAGCTATTGAGATTGCTGTTTGGTACAACATTCATAGTTTGGACAACCACGCCTCCACGCCTAATAACAATCTGTTTATACTAGTAATGTAGGCCAATTAGCCCTGGCGGCCCTTCACTTCCGTTTTGTACTACAGTGACGTCCTGGAGATCAGGTACCATTTCTGGGGCGGAAAAATTGACAAAGATTCATAAGTCAAATCTTACCTGCAAGAAGCCACTAATTTCACAAGATTCACATTCCATGGCGGCATACCTTTCGCTGCGGTGGATTTTGGACGTCATACATTCCTCATTAATCCGTCATTTTCGTGAAATAATGCAGCTCCCAACGTTTAAGAAAAGTCAATTTTGTTCGTTTGAAATGTGAATCTTGTGAAATTAGTGGCTTCTTGCAGGTAATATTTGAGTTATGAAGCTGTGAAAATTGTCCGCCCCAGAAATGGTACCTAATAGTTAGGACTCTGTACAGCACAGAGGAAGAGTCCTATATAGGGCTATGTAGGCCTATACAATTTAAGTTAGTCAATAGGCCTATAGGACAATTATTTATAAATCATACTCAGACGAGAACAAGCATACTGGTCCGACCTGGCTTCTATAAAAACGTGCTGTTTCACGGCTACAATAATTTCGATTTCGGTTTATTGTTCGGATTGTTACAAACCAAGCCGTCATTCACAAAACACGCAACAAACAAATTGATTAAGTTGGGATGTCACTAATCACATAATTAATTAAGCAACTAACCTAAATAATTAACAATCTCCCGGCGGCGAAGTCATTAAGCCCAACTCTCACATGTGCATGACGTGAAGAAATTCAGGCCAGTGTGAAATGAGGGCTTGGCAAGTAATTTTGTTGAGGCGGTCCTCGGCCTGGAAAATGCATCCCGATTGACGGCTTAATTAATACTCCGACAGAAAACATCCACACTCAATTATCAATGAATCTTAAATGGCTGTCAAGGTGAGTTTGTCGTCAGAAATTAAAACAGGTGATTGCAGTAACTTACGAATTCAATCACGCCTCATGTGTGATCTTATCACTATCAGGCGCAAACACCGATTATTGAATGACTAAATCTTTACGTACCATGTAAATCGAGCTTTCTTTTGAGTGATTTCCTACACTGCAAAAACTATTGTGTTAAATTTGTTTCCGTCAGGTATCTATTCGTGACGACAACGACTTTGTGTTAGGTATTCTCATTACTAGTCGGTAAAATTAACACCGTGTTGGTGTTGTCACATTATAGACACCAGAAAGAATTAATTTAACACCAGAGTTTTTGCAGTGTGTAGATCCTCTCTTCACAACACACCATTCAAACTGCTGGGCTTTGATGACGTATGCCTGATTCCGTGTAAAGCATAATCAAGAATTGACTATTGCATATTCACTATCACTGTGACTGTCTTTGTCCTATCCCCTGCATTCATTCTAATGGAAATGTTGCAATAATTCTAAAATTCTAAATTATGAAAAGGTTTTTTTACTGTTTCATCATAGTTCCCAGCTTATTGTCCTATTGGTATGCTGCAGTCGTAAGGTGCATCCGTACACATCAAACCAAAACTGGACGCAAGACTATTCCAACCTCTTTAAGTATGTATATTAATTGTTTACTTACAATTAGATAGAACCAACATGTCATAAAAGTACGGAGGTGAGTTTCATTTCGTTCAAAATTCCCCATTGACGCAGCTTGTAAGTAACCAAGCCCCTTCATCCTGCCGTCCAATAAGATGGGCGTATAGTCTTCGCCTCGTGATGACGTACTTTTTGTTCTGGACTAATGAAAACGATCGATCAAGATCACTGATTCCATACCACGGATGGCACACGTGACTAGAGTGACCAGACGATAAAAATGAAAATTAAGGATGAAGTTAGCCACTAAACCTACATTCACGAATTCACATCGCAGCAGACTGATTTCTTGTAAATCACAACTAAACCGTATTCGAGACCGATTTCAAAGATGATAGGCACACACTTAGTTTTTCTTTGTTTTGTACATGGAATTTTATTATCTACAACAGACGGAAACCAGTACTCTAACCTCCCGTATCACGTTTTACTCGTTCCGGAAGGGGAGGGTAGCGACCGTGCGGCCGAGTTATCTTGGGTCGTCGATTTTGAGGAAGAGACGGTCGACTTTAAACTGAGTGTCCCGCTGATAAAGGGAGGGAGTCGACTGCGAAACAACAAAGAATGGTTCGCTTTTGGTATGTCACCTGATGGATCACTGGTCAAGGCAGATCTTGTGTTGTTTTGGTTTCCACATGGCATTTTGAAAGTAACGGTAAGTTTATCATTGCTAATGATTTCCGACTGACTAAGTTTTAAACACTCTGAAATTGTGATGCAACGCAATTTCTCCGCCTAAAACATGAGAACGGTGATGCCAAAAATATCAATACAATGAGTACTGTGCCTATGTCTTCTATATTTTCTTTACAGAAGATCAATATTGTATGAAGTATAGGTTTTGGCTGGATTACTGGCTTTAATCATCCAAGACGGTAATTAACGATTTAATAACTAAATATTACGACAGTTATTAACGACTAAGAGTGAAAAACTAGATGGCAATTTTTACAGATAATCGCCTTTCTGTCCCCCACTTTAAAATAAACCCAAGGCCCTTCTGTGACCAAAGTGTGACTACATGGACATTCGACCTGTACACAAATTGACTTCATCACATGCCCTGTCGAGTCACAGAAATACTGGCTTAATTTAGACCTTCTGAAACCCAGAGGGGTTTCTCTACTCTCTGGATCTCCGGTATAACAGACAGTTTTCCTTTTCCCGTTACTGTGGCACAGACATCATTATATTTGACTTATTACTTCATGCCTGAAGCAAGCGGGCCCAGCAGACTGGGTGTTAAATCGATCTATACTGACGCTACCGAAGGCTCAGTTGTCGATAAAATTTCATCTTCTCGAACCGACTAACCTTTTTCTGTTGAACCAGTTTTAGTTTAATTTTATCAATTAATTTAAAGTGTTCCATATAATAAGGCATAACATAAATATGTTAATTTTCTTTTGGAGTTTTGAAGATCTGAGCAATACTCAAATAAATTGAAGCCCCCATATACAAAAAGACAGAAATATTGCAAAAAGGAATTTGCGATTTTACCGTTTGATAAAGAAATAAAATTAGTTTATGATTGAATTTAATACCCCCCCCCCCTCCAATAAGTTGGCTACAGTGTCCGTGTTAACATTTCTTTTTCACGTGGAACTTTGGAATTATGTATTTTTAGAAAACAAAAACCACGATTTGTTTTATTGCGTGATAACAATTACTGTCTAACAATGAATGATCTCTGTGATTAAAGCCTTGTACACAAATACACATTTCACAATTGGAAAAAATATTATCACGAGTATGTCAGGTCAAAATTAAAATGCTTTGAATTATATTTGTCCCCAAGTATTATTTAACTCTTAAATTGAAAAATTAATATCTTGGTCGTATCTTCGTCGATTGGACCCAGGCCGGAAAACTTGGCAGACGACCTAAATAAACTCGCAACACTCGCCCGATCCAATCGATTTGCGGTGTTACTGAATCTCGCATATCACATCCCATGCTGCTCCGGGTCAGTAAAACTGCATAATTTCAGAAAGAAAATGTCAAGATTTATCTAAGCAATTTTTGCCATCATTTATGCTATTAACGTTCTGTTATTGGTTTGTAAAATATCAAACAGGTATAGTTCATACACGCTTTTATATAATTATATGGACAATATAATTTCAAATCTAAAATTATACTGTGATTTAAAATAATTATATGGGTATCAAAAATGTAATCCAACAAAACGTTCACTGATTGTATAGTTTTTCTATCTTTTTATATAGATATTGAAATTATCAGACTGAATCCGAGCTTTAGATTAAACTTCTTTTTGAAGAAAAACAACAAACAAACAAACACCCCAACAAACATCTTTTAAAGACAAATTTTAGTTATAGGTTTGTTTGTTTGCTTGTTTTTTGTCTGTTTGTTTGTTGTTTGTTTATATATATATATTTATGGGGTGTTGTGGTATGTCTTTGTTTGTTCTGGGGGTGTTTTAAATCTATCGTTTTATATGATTTGTTGTTGAAAGGAAGCGTACACCAACAGCGAAGGTGTGATGTTTGAAGATGGCGGGAACGATGATAATATTCTCCTGGGATCGAGAGTGACAAGTGGGCTCGACGAAAAATCACCCGGTCATCTTGAGGTCGAGTTCAGACGAAAGTTTGACACGTGTGATCGCCATGACTATCAAATTGATGTAAATATTATTAGTGTTATAACGTGTAAATAACGCATTATACCGCATTTGAAAACTATTTTATATTATAAAAAATGATCCATGTATACTTTACGACTCTCCTTTGCCTCAACACACTTTAGTTTCAGTGTGGTGCTGACTGCGGGTAAGGTAAAGAGGTGGGTCCACAGAAAGTTTTGTAATTTCTAATGTAAAAAAACATTTGTTTCCATGTAGCCTTTGTTCATTCACCAAGAAATAGCAAACATTATTTTATTATATGGTTTGTATCATGGAAGGGTGGCACCGTGGATTTAATCTACCTCCGGGGGAACCATTCCACTATCTCCTCGGGACAAATCAACCCACAATATGCTGATCTAGCTACTCGGCGGGTCCAGCTTCTAAAGAGTAAAAGACGAGCACCCCCTTTACCGTCAGATGTCAAATCTGCAGATATTACCATGCACAATGTAAGTAGAAATTGTAGTACAAGGGCAAACCCGTCCAAATTGTAAAAGACATTGCCCTTGACGTGACCACAATGTGACAATAACCATACTGTCGCACTGTAGTGCGACAGTCCTGCCACTGTAGTGCGACAGTTCACTCTATTAGTATTAGTATTAAAGTGAACTAATTATTTGAGTACAAATTGGCTAACTGATATTCTCTTTTACCAATCGATATTAAACCATTATTCTCAGTTGGTCCTTCGTTGTAGTCGGGTGGTCACAAGTGTTTGAGAGCTAGAGCTGGCCCTCTTTAATGTTCTGCTTTAAAGTATGTTTTCACTGCATATAATCAATACAGTGAATTTCAAACTGCCACGGTCTTAGAAGGTGATGTGACTGGAGTATATAGGCTACATCTCAAGAATTTACAACTAATGAAAAACTACGGTAATTTATGGATGTCACGAACCAAAAATGTTCACTATCGAAACAATTGATTTAGCGAACACTCTCTGGAGAATGTTCAAATCGATTGGCCAGTACCTCATAAAAGAACCTTGAAACATTATTGCCCTATCTGTTTGTAGCAATCACCAACCCTTGTCCTTGAAGACGCTTTTATTCGGATAAGATGCGCCTCTGAAATTGTTTTTTATCTGCAAGTGAAGCCTTCGAAGGAACATCCATCCTTGCTCCGTGCCTCCGTGGACATCGCTGTACACGTGCATTGATCTCACCTGTCAGATGTTACCACTTTGGAAAAACACTGCTTGAGACAAAAAGAAATAGAAAAACAAAGAACGAGAACTGACAGAGTGAAATAATACGCTGCAGGCAGACATGTAACTTAAGACTCACGCTAGAATACGATGATTATTTTATCAAGGCTGACAAGAAATTACCAGGCAACGATGTTTGATGAACAATATTTATTGTTTAGTTGCTGAGGCATTCATTTCAAAGTAAAAAGACATGTAACATTTTGAGTTGCAAGAAATCTCATTTTTGTTATTGGTGTTTATGGAGTGTATATAGGTTTTCTCGGTCAATTTCGGCAAATGAGCAGCCGATTTCATTTTCGTGCGTTCGAATTAAAGCTATTTTGCCTCTCCAGTTGTTACTGCGTTTCAAATTCAGAATTCGGGCATTCAATTTCGTATTGAGGCATTCAAATTCCTTTTGCACTGTGTTCAATTTAGCATATCGTCATTCTTTTTCGTGACGCACAATCATCATTCAATTTAGCAAAGCTGGTTCGACTGGAGATTTTACTGGTTTAATTTTTTTCAATTTCGTAAAGAGGCAATCAATTTCGCTAAATGAGAATTCAAATAAGTACGACTAAAGAAATGCGAATAAACAGATAATCTGTATTAGGCAACTGTTTCGTATCTTCACATTGATGGTTCCAGTAGACTTTACATTGGGCCTATGATGTTTTTTCGTCTTTGTTTTCTCCTATATTCTTTTTGGGGGGATCTTTATTGGTTAACTGGCCTAATTTTGTATTGTGTTTGAATGGGGTGTTTCTTTATGTTTTTCCTGGTTTTTGTTGTTTATGTTGTTTCTTCCTCAACCATCAATCTGTTGGCGTGCCAGACATCTTGGCGTATATGTTTAGGTATGGTTGTACCACAAGCTGCAACTTCTTGAAATATGCGTGTAAAACTGTAGCAAAAGCTCGTCTTCGAAGTACAAAGTGACTCAAGTGCAAATAAGTGAACCGTATATGCCTTATTAACAAAGCGTTTTTTAGATTGCACGAATTACAGAAATGACTGCCCAAAAATGAATTTGAATGACCAAACACACGCCTCAAAAAGCTCTTGTGAATTTGAATGCTGCTTTGATGAATCGTTAAATTGAATGATTATTTTGTTAAATCGAATGACGCAACAGTACATTTGACTAGTCATAAAACGAAATCGAATGACCCTTTTTAGTAGCATTCGATTTCGCGCGAAATAGAATAGCGTGGTGGTTAAATTGGCTGCTCATTTGCCGAAATTGACCGAGAAAACCTATATTATCCAAAATAAAAACAACCCAGTTTGGTATGAATTTGTTTCAATTTCCTGCAGACTGAGATACCAAACCAAGTAACTACGTATTGGTGCAGAGTGAGAAAGTTCCCGGATGTTGAAGACATTCATCACATCATAAAGGTATGTCTAAATGCTGTAAACAAAAATGTCACAAACATATGCGATAAGTTTGCAATAATTATAAAATGTCCCTGAAAAGACTTGACTGCAATAAAAAACTTTGCAAGAAGCTGCAAGAATAATAAAAGTGGTTGTTTTTATGTATGTTGGTTGACTTAACCGGCATTTCAAGCATTCTTACAGAGGCGTTTCATTTTTAACCCTATGTTTATAAGACCACCCCTCATAATTACGTTCCTTAATCATTTAAAACTGATTGAAATTTGATCTGTATTTAGTACGAGTCAGTGGTCACCCCTGGCAACGAAGATGTCGTCCATCACATGGAGGTTTTCCATTGTGTTGTTTCAGAGGGGGTCGAGGTACCGGACTACAATGGTGAGTGCGAGGATGAGGATCAACCTCCTGAGCTGGAGCCATGTAAGAGAGTGATTGGCGCATGGGCAATGGGCGCAACGGTGAGCAACATTTTGATCAAACCACGTGATTTCCTCTAAACCATTCTATTAATCTCACGTCATCCAATTTACAAGATTAATTTAACTGATAGTCAGTTTACAAACAAACATTTTGAAGCTTTGCTGCCCTCTCCCGAGTCTCCATATCGAACAATGGAAGTAAAAACTAAAAAAATTATATTTTAAACAGAAATTCCAAGTTGTAGTATGTTTTGGAAATGCTTATGGTGATGATAAAATAATGACAGTAATCTTTCCAATGGCAGGCATTTTCTTACCCGGAAGAGGCCGGCGTGCCAATTGGTGGATCTGGGAAGTCCACTTACGTCATGCTCCAAGTTCATTACAATAACCTCGGACACAGAGAAGGTAGTTACGAGACCGGGCCAGTGTGATTTGTAGAGGGGTATGGTAATAAAAAGGGCACATTGAAAAGTGTGGTCGTAATTCAAATAATGGGGGACTTTTCGAACACTAAGGTAGCATCAGACCTACTAGGTAAACCCATTGCTCTCGGATGCTCAGAACTACGTAAACAATGGAAATTTACCTGAAGTCTGCTGCCACCTAGCGTTTCAAAGTCTCCCATTGGCGCAGATAATTTGTCATAATTAAATAGGCGAGAAACAGACGCCTTCTTGGCCCTTTTATGTAAATGTTGTCAATCAATTAAGTCATATCCCAAGACTTATTGTCTTCCCTTTGTAAATCAAAATGATCAAACATAAACATAAACAAATTAAACTGTGTACTATTTTGCTCAACAAGTAGCAACGATTCACACAAATGTTTACTAATGAGATTACTAATTTTACATATTTTTTTGTTCATTGTTAATTCAGGGGTTTTGGACAGCTCTGGCATCCGGTTTCACTACACGCCATTTCTTAGGCCTCACGATGCCGGTATCTTAGAAGTTGGAGCAACCTACTCACCAAACCTCTCCGTACCTCCTACATCCAACAAATTCTACCTTACTGGATACTGTGCACCAGACTGTACTCACCAGGTTGGTGATGAATTGCAGGCATAGAGCGTTTTCGAAGTCACGGCTTATATTGGCTTCGTGGTTTCGAAAGGAGCCATAACCACACAGTCTATAGGAATATCAAACGACATTGTGCCCTAACGTAATTTGCGTCATACTTGCATAACATCCCGGATGAACGCGCCAAATCAACATAAGAACAATTTTATGGAATAAGGCCAGTATTGAATAAAGCAAAGCCTAGGTTACTGTAAACTGTATGTTATAACTTGCCGCATGAATGCCTTTCATGCCTTTCAATTGTCAAAAAGAATTGTCCTTCGTACACAAGGCAACTTTAACCATACATCATTTAACAAAATGTGTTTGCAATCTTCTTTAGGGAATTCCCAGTGACGGTATCCATGTGTTTGCGTCTCAGCTTCACACCCATCTTAGCGGCACTGCGGTCTGGACCAAACATGTCCGTAACGGAGTAGAGATACCTGAACTCAATAGAGACAACCATTACGACTCAATGTTTCAGGTAAATTCATCAATTTACACACTCAAATAAACAATGTGTTAGTAGGTCATCAAAACAAACGTTCATCACTCAAACAACTTCCTGACCCGGATCCGCGTCCCGTGGGGCTTGACCCATTTTGGGGTCAGTATGACCGGCATCTGTGTCAAAATGACCCATGGGTCAAACTGACACAGAATCCAAGTTAAAATCCCCTTTAAAAAACACTTTCCGGGTTAGCATGACCCTAAAATGGTTCAGGCCACCGGGACCTGGACTACAGGTCAATTGTGACCCAAAAATTTGTGTAGTGCTGGACTGGTCATCCAAAAATGCATTTAACTTCCATCTGAACACCCCCTTCTTATTGTGTATAAAGATTATTTAAGTCTGACTATTGAGAGATATGATTCATTCGGGAAAGCTGTCAAAGTCGATCAAGGAATAACGATGACCCCGAGCCACCATTGCTTATTTTGATTGCAACATAGAGCCAAAATAAGCTCAATAGTGTGCAAAATCCATGACAAACAAACAGCAATATCTCCATTGTAGCACACTAAAAGGATTATGACGATTTTGAAAACTAGGATGGAAATTAACCACTTTTCAACACCCCCCCCCCCCAAAGCCAAATCGCACGAAATGTTTTCCCTTTAATAATCAATTACATTTGCATACATTAAATAGACTTAACTAGTGCATGAAATGTTATCCTCTTTCCTCAGGAAATTCGTTTACTCAAAGAAGATGTCACTGTTTACCCGGTAAGCTGCCTTTGACTTACTTAGTATTTATAAGAAACAAACTAAGGGGGAGTTGAGTGTAATTTATGTATAGAATGACCTGAGGAAAATTGCTCTGATTCAAGAAATCGTTACCTTTCTTACTTATATTCACATCTTGTAACGAGGTGTCTCTTTAATTCAATATTAATTCACCTTCTCAGCCCGAATGGCAAACGCAATCTGTATAACTGTAACTTCTCTAGGGATGGGTTCGTAAGTGCGTGCGTAACCATAGCAACTGATTTATATCAACATCCACCAGCAAGTGTGAAATCGATGACCTCAGGACAAATGTCAACATAGAACATGCCGTTTATCGATCTCAATTCGGATGTACTTTGTATGAATGAGATCTGGGTGGTTTTGTCATCTTTGTCTTGTTTCTGTTTTGACCGTACAGGGAGATGCTCTGATTACAACGTGTAGATATGATACTTCATTCCGAAGAAACACAACACTGGTGAGTTTATGAACAAGAGCCTTAACAAAACAAAGTTCTGGATTGATAATCCTTGAACTAAATTACTTCAAATCAGCATAAAAACACATTTGGTTTATCACACTTTGATCACACCTGACAACAAATAAAACTGCAGTAGAATAAATAGTAAATTTACTCACATAAAAAACGATTGCTCTACTTCAAGAAAAGCTTAACTATCATTCAAGTAAAGAATAGCCTAAAGTTTGTACAGCAATGGTATTGACATTTTCATGATAAAGTCTACCACTTTTGCAAATGCAATATGACCAACAAGCTTCTCTATCGTTCTCTGAGAAGAGAAAGCTTTGAGTCAAACAACTTACTTGTAAGATATCTGCTTAATATATACCATTAAACCGATATTATAGGGGAAGAGGGTACCCCGCAATGTTTGTGACAAGTTTTCCTCTTGTGCAGAAGTACCCCCTTAAAATCCTCTAAAGAAGCACAGAATTAAGACACATTGGGGAGGGGGTACCATCGTGCCCCATATCGAGAACCCAAAAGTCTGACTATCACATTGTATATTTGTGTGTATTACACAGGGTGGATTCGGGATACAAGACGAGATGTGTGTTAACTACATGCACTACTACCCCAGCAGTGGTTTTGAGGTTTGCAAAAGTACCGTTTCCAATACGGCACTGAATACGTTCTTCACATTCGTAGATGGGTGAGATAATTCAATTGGAAACTCCTTCAACATGGACGGTTTTGGACCACATGTCATTACCGTGTTTTGACAAGTTTAACACCGTGACTTTTACGTAAATCAACGACTTGTATGTATATAGGGCCTACAGGTTTACCTAACAATTCTTAAAAACTTAACATTATAATACCGTTTTGTTTTCGTCAACCGTTGTAACTCTACTTTGATTTTCAAATTGAACTCACCAGGGGTAAAAACAACAAACGTTCGATCGCCCTCTCTCCGACAACAGTGGCCAGGAAATTTCAAAATATCACGTGGACACCGAGTGTGAAGTTGCTATGGCAATACGTCATAGATCAGGCGCCAATAGACGTGGAGTGCCTCAGGTCGTCTGGGCAACCATTCCATGTGAGTCACGTTCAACCAATAATATTGCTGCAAATCGATTGGGAGGATCAGTAATTTTTTTAACGTTTGGTGTTCTTGGGAGGATCAGTAATTTTTTTTACGTTTGGTGTTCTTGGGAGGATCAGTAATTTTTGTTACGTTCGGTGTTCTTGAACATGTGACACAAATTTCACCAGGCCTATAATGCATCCTTTGGGCAAATCCTGGCACAATAGATGAAAACGTGAGGGTAATTTCAATGTCGTGAAAACAATATAAACAACCATTCTTAATTTATTCATATTCAACAAAAGTTCGTAAGCTAATGTTTTCTGCAAGTAAAACAAGAAAAATATTGTTTTATATTATATAAAATATAAAACATGTAAGCATGTGAGCCGAAAACTGGCACAGATCATTGCATATTACGATCCACATTTTGTTTCCTCTTTTTCTTATAAACAAGGGCGAGTGGAAGGACCGACTACCTCCTCGCATCAAGTTCCCCATGGCAAAGAGAAGACGACGATGCACGAGACCCAAACTTTATCCGTTTGTTAGATTTCGATGATTTAATGTGGATAATTAATACAGCATTCAGTATTCATCTGAAACGGGAAACTTACGGATCAAGCTTAAAGGGACACGCACTGTCGTCGTGATCATAGTCTGCTTGTAGCTGGACATGGAAACATGATCTCTAACCCAATTATTACACGCACGCGCGTTGACTGTCACATCAAAAACAAATAATTAAGCCATCTAATTTTGTATTTTTTGTTGCACCGTTTGGTTATTGAGAATAGGGTTCAGCGAAACCCTCTGTTGAATTTGATGGGTTTGGTTCTTTTCCCGAGGGCGGCCCGAGTGGAAGTTTTAAAGTTTGAGTTGGGCAAAATCCAAGTAGTCGCTGATTGACGGCGGCTCCATGCATGTCACATCGATGGAAGTTACCCAGCGGTCGATTTCACCAAACTCTTCCTAACTTAGGACTAGTCCTAGGCAATGCTAAGAGATAGGACTAGTCCTAAGTTAGGATGAGTAACTTAAGACTAGTCCTATCTCTTAGCATTGCCTAGGACTAGTCCTAAGTTAGGAAGAGTTTGGTGAAATCGACCCCTGAGCAGCTGTTTCCATAAACGTGCAATTGTGAGTCTAATCTGCATTTTGAACTGTTTATAAATTTACTAAATTAAAAATAGTAGTTAAATGTGTTCCGTTTGATTCAGCTATAGGCCTATAGGTTGCTCATCTACAAATTATTATGCTACAAATATATAACAGGTGTTGAATGGTTTACATCAGTCGTTTAATCAGACCACCGTCTAATAGTCATGCAGTTAACAATATTGATTGAAACACAGTAATCTGAACAGTTAATAATACCGGGGAGTGGGTGGAGAAAAATATTGCATGTTCAATTTCAGTTCTCTCTGCACTTAGAGAACTTCGGAGGTAAAAACCTACAATGCGAGTAATTTCGTTCACGGGATTGAAACACTAGGCTACTATGAGGACAAAGCTTAACTCAAAATGCTTTAATTTTCATTAATTATATTTTATGATCAGCTGGTAATATTTGGACTGATTTTGTATTGTGGCCTTAGTCGGATAATTATAGTCCTTCGTGTTATTCAAATTTAATTTAAAACCATAGAAATAAAACACTGAGAACGATGAGCTGCTGTGCACACCCTCTACGTCTCTATGAGCATATAGGGCCCTTTCGAAACCATGTCTTCAAATTGGGCTTCGGCTTTAAGGGTCGGTCAGGTATTTTGAAAACGTGTGCTTTCGGTACGGGGCTTCAAGCAGGCAGACGGTGCCTAAGCCAAAGCCCAATCTGATTCCGTGGTTTCGAAGAGGGATTGGGTATCATGTGACAGATCACACCAGATCAACCAATGGGAAAGCTGGATTTGCCATAAAGCTAAAACCATGCACACTGATACCAACACACACAACCTCATTCTCCGCGTTTTATTTCAATGTTAAACTTAATCATTTGATTTAGTCACTTCAGGGATAAAAATGTTACAAAGCTGATAAGCATAAATTCTGTGCATAGAACGATGTTGCTTAATAGCACAGGTTAGCTAAAATGTATGTGAAATGTTTTCCTGTAATGACGAACACTAGCTGGAACATTTTACGATAAGCAACTTTATGAAATTGGCACTTTACTGAAAGTATCAGGCTACGAAAAGCATCATTGGTAGGAAGTATTGAAGCGTTCAAGTTCTAATAAAGGTCACAACCGATTTGTTTGTCTTGTGCAGTTAAACACAGTCATCTTTAGATTACATTTAAGTACATGTACACAGGGTGCGTTCGATTAGCTTTTCTGAAGCTGGTGGGGGGGGGGGGGGGGGGGGGGCAATCACACGAGTTAAAATGTTATCCATTGTTTGCCAGGTAAGTTTTTTTAATACATTTTTTTAAAGCAATCGACAACGAATTCTTACCGTTCTTAAAGTACTTTTTTTATAAATTACCATTTTACAATAATTATTTTGACGGCGATGCACGTCGTCACCTTTTGCTGGTGTCACTTACCCAAAGCTTGCCTCGTTAACACCGCCTGAGCGGGGTAGTGGGGGCTTACTTGGGTCATCTACCAGCGGGACGACATGCACGGGGAGACCCGGGCTGACTCGGTGAATCTACTCGAAACGCACCCGTATATTAATGAACTTGTAATTGAAATTAAGAGCAACAATGACTGATTAAACAAGCTGAATACACAAGTAGGCCTATAGATCACTGGCTCAAATTGTGTTTCCAACTGTAGCTTAAAAGCCTTTGTCAACTACATTCTTTACTAACCGCGTAGCTGTCAGACATAACACTATCAACAGCATCGAAGTACCAGGTAATGAAACAGCGCCATCCCCGGCATCAGGTTCTGTTGAAAAAAGGAACCGTGTATCAATGAAAGAAATTGACCGAATCCCGTTGAGTTGGAAAATTTGAAAAAAGATTGCATGCACTTGGACGAGAGTGAAGTTGCTATAAGCAAACCAGGGGAAGATGACAAATTGTGGCAGTGGATGTAAACCAGGCCATGTGTAGCATACACGTAAGAATAAAGTGCAACAATAAATCCAAATGAAGTAAATTATTCAAAATGGCAAATACATTGCAGAAAGGTTTCATGCGTCTTTTAGTGTTTGCTTATTCAGCACCGTTAGGGGCAGAGCTCCAATGATCGCCAGACTCCGATCGAGTAAGATCAAACTCTCCAGACCCATAACAACTTAAACCATACCATTTATTTCCATAAAACAAAATTGATACTGTCGTTGGGATATACCACGTAAACATTGTACTTCACCCATGCAAAGCTTTACAAAGCCCACAAAACAGTTCACATTACCCATTCTATTAACACTCTTTTCAGCGTTTACATTCCTCGTTCTAAAGGCAAACAAAAGATCATCAATACAAAATTGATAAATGCAAAGTTTAGTGCGTTTACAAACATAGAATAAAATCTAACTTTTTAAAAATCATGTAATGTTGAACGTGGCCTAAACTTACCTTGAGTCTCCCAACCAATGTTCTCCTCGTTCTTCCGGTTCGTCTCTTCAAGCCATGTCTTCAATGGCGCAAAATAGGCGTTGATGGCATCTGCCGTCATTAACCTTTGACCTGTAATGGCTTCCATTGCATCTGGCCAGGGCTTGCTCGATCCCAACTTAAGCATAGCTCTATACAAAAATAACAAAAATATACAACTTTACGAAAACAAAATTGCAATTGACTAGAAATTTAATTCAATATAAAACAAAGCCTACAATTTTAACATTTGGGATTTAACATGATGCTACCATACATTAGAGACAAAGTTGGAACTATGACAACTGTTAAGGATAACATTAATGTAAAAATGTTCACCCAAGTTTCTGTCCAGCCTCCTGCGACTTGTAGAAGTCACACCGATGCAGAGGTCCCGTATGTCCTGCTGCGTCACACAATGCTTTCTGGAACTGGAACTGGATGACCGTGCGGATGAAATATCTGTAGGATAAATGCATTTAAATATAAGCTGTTCACGCCAAAAAAGAGAGTCACTCATTGAAAATATAAAATTCTAAGTAGGAGCTTCCATGCTATAAGGGTCTGCATGTAGCCTATTGGCGGTGGTTTGTGCAGTAAAGACAGGACAAGACAAGACAACTATCAAACTAAAATGTATCATACGGAGCTTACGGCTTACCCAAGGAACGGGTAAGCGACGACGATGTGGTACATTGCACCGGGATCAAAGTCATTCTCCGTCCGGGTCACTGGAGCTTCCACACCAACCAGGTCATGCCTGTAGAAGTTTTACAAGAAGGTCAATTAAAAATTAGTAAATAATAAACATATTTTTGTCAAACAGAAAACAATATCGCAACCTTTCCGCTTATACTATTTGGCTCAAAACAGATTCTCACAAAAAACCCAAAATGAAAATTTATACGCTTTTTCACAAAGTTGTTTTCAGAAAACTCAACTTACTTTAGTTGCCACCATCTTTCTATCCATTTGTCCTCAGTGACGTTACCAGCGAACACATCCCATCGCCATTGATCCAAAGCGAGGCTAAAGGGCAGGGTACCAATTGTATCCAACGCTGTCTTCAGTAGAAAGTTGATATCCGTCTCTAAATGTTATAGTTGTACAAAACAAATACGTCAGCTATTTATCTAAAAGATAATTTCTCTGAATATATTATTTACAAACATTCGCATTGAATGAATTTCCCCCATCTGGATGCGTTAGTGATCAACGTTTAGTTGAGTGCATTATGCAAATCTAATTTATTTCAATATTCATGAACTGGTACTGGGCACAACAGTTTGCTGAGAGCATTGCAAACTTGCTAACTGCATGAATCGGGTCAATATCGTCATTATAGGCACAGTTTGAAATCATAATTTTCTGCTAAGCCAAAACATTTTCTGAGCAATTTTGTTTGGGTGCTTTACAGCTATATAAAATTTGGCCCTGCTGGTCATTCTTTACCTTCATCTGGGCCAGACCCCGGGTCCAGGAGTTCGATGTCTGGATGGGACAAGTGCGCAGGCGTGGAAATAGACAACGTCATCACCTCACCCACGGCCTCTTGAAAGGCCCCATTGGCGCCACCGTGGAACAGAAACGGGATATCTTTATACTGCATGTAATATTGAATGTGGCCAAGCTCATGGTGGATGGTCTGGAAATACTCCATGTTGATCTCTGTGCACATCTTAATTCTACAATGACGAGGTAAAACAATCGCTTACTAGACATGCTATTTATTTATTTATTACAAATCTCAGTAAAAATAATAATAATAATAATAATAATAATATATATTGTATAGCTGGCAACCCCCCCCCCCAAAAAAAAACAACCCCCAAACAAAGTAAAAACCCCAAAACAAAACCCCAAAACACACCCAAGAAACCACTAATCAGTTAAAAATAGTAAGATATTGTTTTATATATTGTTTTAATTAAACATTTTCATTTTTTGTACAGTCTATACTCATGTCAACGCAAACAAAAAGGAAAAATTGTGTTCGTCTGAGAAACATTGTTCAGCCTATTCAGCTGTTTGAATGGTGTATACATTCACTCGCCTAAAATCTTCCCCGTTGCTCATATCCCAGGCTGTTGGGTGACACACAACCTGCCTGCCATCGGTAGGTTTCACAATCATGGAATTATTCCAGAAGCCTTGATTAACTCGTATCAGACCACAAGAAGCGAAGAAGTCGTCACCCATTTCGAACATCTCCAATGGAGTTAACCCCTGTATAAAACACAGATTTACATTTAATAATCAGCTCAATTCAGTTTATTGCCTCGACTGTCGATGAGTTTTCGTGCAATCCGAGTCTTTTGACGAAACTCTAATTACTCTCGGCGGCGAATGGAAACGTATTCCGGGCCCAGAGGACCTGATCCATTTATGGGTCAGTATGACGCAGAATCTATGTCAAAATGACCTAAAATTGGATCAAAAATTCCACCAGACCAGTTTCCGGGCAGCCTGACTAGGCACCCGCAGGCACCCTGTGACCCTGACTAGGCACCAGTAGGCACCCTGTGACCTGGATCAGGTCTATCCTGACCCGGGAGTTTTTAGAGTGTATTTTTACAGCAATTTTCTCTAGTTTGCGATCAGTTTTCAGATAACTTTTTTGTCGGCAAATAGTTTCGAACAGGTTTCAACCAGTTTCAAAGATTGGTCTGGTGACTAAATGCCCTTGACTATGACTGTCTTTTACCTTGGCAATCATGGCATCGGTAACGTCAATATTTGGGGCGTCAGGATACGGGACAACTTGTTTGTAGATATTGCCCCAGAAGCGGCCCCACATGTCCCCTGTGAACAAAATGGATCAACTTATACTAGTCCGTTATAATATTACCAGTGAAGTACAGCTATTTTGAATCTAGCAATAAAAATAGGCAAAGAGCTATACTCTGTGGGTTTTCCCACAAAGTTTGCTTTCCTAATTAAAATGTCATGATATATTCATAGGAAACTTAATGACTAGTATTAATGTTAAGCCTATTATTAATCAAACTTGTGGTAATAAAACAACACACCGAGTAGATTGGACGGGATACGTCCAGTCAGATCCACATGAGCGCCGTGTTTGGTATTCATGATGCGCCTGACGTATGCATGAAGCTGCTTGTACAGTGGTAGGATCAGATTATACAGCTCATACGCCTGCGCAATGGTGGTATCACGCTCGTAATCGGATCGCCAGTACTCGCCCATGTCAGAAAACCCTGGATAAAAGACGAGAATTGCAATGTATTCAGTCACTATGGCTACATTTAAAATAGGTATATTTTTTATAGGCCAGCAATTAAAGCGCCCTCATCGAGGTCAACATAAGGCACCTCCTAATTATTACTATAGAGGTATTCATGTGGACGGTTTTATACACATTGTCTGACCTCCTCTTTAATATGACTATTTAAAGGTACATTACATTATTTGCAGACATGAAAACAAACAAAAAATCCAAGTTACTATAAAATAACTTAATTATCGACAAATACGCATTATTCTCAAGTATCAAGTGAAATTGTTTCACCAGATGTTATTTCATTTTAAAGAAAAATGCAATTTTGTATCATTTTGAAGCGATCGCTTCAAAATGATACAAAATTGGTCAGACGACCCTCGTTTTAACAACATCAAGGTTTGTCTGACAATTGCCAATGATGTAATTTCCCTTAAATACGAGAAAAGCAGCCAATAATAATGATCAATAAATACGAGAACAAAATTTCCAAAGGAAGTCCAAACTTCAGGTACCCTACCATTAAGACGAGCAGCTTCATTGGCCAGTTCCACATACTTTTTGTAGAGTGGTTTGTTTGGTACCCCGACTTCGTCTCGGAATCCTTGCCAGGCCCACAATAGCTCATCCCAGTCTTCGGAAGAAGCCATGATTTGACCCAAACCTGGAAAAGCATCGTAGAACAGGACAAACACATCTTAGAGCAGAGTTTAGATAAACTAGAAAACTCTGGAAAATTTAAAATTGCTATAATGGAATACTTTTGTCAACCCGACCTACTGATTAGAAGAGACCGTCCACTACGAAAGTCCACTGATTTGTTTAACAAGAAAAAAAGGAAATACAACATTATGAGAGTTAGCTGTGTGTATTCGTTTGTAATTTCTACTTTATTCTACAAAATATGTCATGTGTGTGCCATATTCAAATATCTTTAGTTGATACAGGCCCTATCGAAAGGATAGGGTGTCGTGGCAAAGAGGTCTAAGGGCGTGGACTCAAGTTCTGTAATATACAGAATTTGGGTTAAAATCCTGGCCTGTTCAGTGGCGACACTTGTGTCCTTGCTTAAGCAAGGCACTTTATCATATTTGCTTCTCTTCATCCAGGAGGACAAATGGATACAGGTGAGAGCTGGGGAGTAACCTGCGGTTGACTGGCATCCTGTCTAGGAGTATAGAGATATTCTGAGTCGTTTAATGCCAAGGAAACAGGTATAACTACCGGCCGGATGAGCCATTATGGCTCGGGAAAGACTTCACTTAAAAAAACCCAAAACAAAACAACACTTTAATATGAATTTGACTTCACCAAATAATGAGTCACATGGGCCTTACAGCACCAGGATCATAACAATAGGGCCGGTAACACAGATTAATGTTTTCAAGTTTTGAACTTAAATGAAAAAAGTAAGTTGCACCATTACATGCTTACCCGGCTCAAGCTGAAGACAGTCGCTTGCATTATTCGGTCTACACACCGTGCCTTTGCCATAGTTGTCGGTCATTTTGCTGATGACCTGGTTGTACTAAATACAAAACAATAAGGAAAGTGAAAGAGTTGCGAGTCGGTTAGAAAAAGCTGTAAAGGAAACAGTCGGTAAGGTATACAAAGTAATATATACCTCTTCAATTTTGCTAGGCTCCAGTGCAGCAGATCCAATGTCTTTGAGTTTCTTAAACTGTCTCTTGATGTCTTCTGGAAAACCCGTCTCGTCGAATCTGGTGGCGTTCTCATAAGCTTCTTTTCCGAAAGCGGCTGCATCGAGACTAGCTTCAAGCTAAGACGAATATAAACGACCGTTTTGTTCAAGCCTTGACAAAATTATGTCTTCCATTTATTTTAAAAATGATAGTACCAGGCACACTAGTTTTACTCCTTAAACACCTGGCAGCTTTTAAGCAACTTTTTGAAAACTCCCAATTGTTGTTTGTTAAATTCAGTGAATGAGATGACGATTACTATGATTGTTTTCTTCTTAATTAACAACTGCTAATACGATTTCAAAAAATATATATAATACACGTGCTCAGAAAAGGCACACAACAAAGCTGTCCCTTTAATATAAAATAAAATAAAAAGTGGGAAAAAGGGAACTCTGAATGTATTGTTGCAATAAATAAGTTTTGATGAAAATGATATATAGGCCTAGTGATTGAACCGGATGAAAACCAAGGAATGCAACTTGCTAACAGAATTTGGAGAGCAGGAAGAGCAACGTGGAGAAAGGGTAATACTTCATAAGGAAAGAGTTGAAGGGGAATGCAGGAAAATGGGAAAGGTATAGAAATGAAAATGTTCAAAATACCGTTTGAGGCAGTGGGGACCAGAGAGGAGGCGTATTGGAAGGATATAGGAACATTACGCCTACATTTCGAATCAAAATTAGACTTAAGTCTATAATTCATATTGTTTACATATATAGCGTGTACCAAACTTTATTATCATGAAATCTCAATATCTTTAGTTTCGACCATAAATACGATAGACTTATAAGATTATAGTCGTGAATTTGTTTATTTAATGCAATTGCGGCTTTTCGGCGCGTCAGTATACTGCAGTTGAATCATGTAAAGGTAGTCGAGATTGTGCAAACAGCAAACTTTATAGATGGTAGGCCTACGTGTTTACACAAGAGATTGCATATTTTGATTTTGTTTGATCATGTTTGACATCATGAGTGGAATAAACGGTCTCGATCATAAACCAGGAGGGGAGAGTGCAGGATAACCTCCACCTTTTGGACTGGGTTAGGCCCATATCCATTCTTCCCCATAAACTTCCCAATCATTCAGCAGTGAAGCGATCTGCTTTAAAAAAAGACACTCGCGGCACCAACACCGCCTTCTTGAAAGTGTGAAATAAACGAAATGGTGCAACTAGAAAAACAAATCTAAACAAAATTTGTTTCAAGTCAAGTCGGAAATCTATCCGTGCTTTAACGGAGTAAGAATAAAATGTTAACACAAGTTATGAACAAATTGAACACATAATTTATTACGAATATAGTTCAAGTTGCACTAAAAAGTCAATTTTGAATTTTTGTAAAAAGTACAGGTAGGCTCCCTATGTGTATTTTGATGTCCATGAAAATCCGTATACCACTACCAGCCAACGAGCAGTATATTCAAATAGTGAAAAATAAATTGTAAAATCTCAATCATTGCGTGTGTTTACTCACATCTTTTTGCTGATTGTAATCGGTGATATTTGTGTTGAATTTCCAACTTGTCAGAGAACTTGCATAGTACACCACTTTGGCTCTTTCTTCGTAGCCGGCCAAAAACTCCCTCGCCTCATTTAGGTCCGTAATAAGGTCCTCATCCTCAAGTGAGAAGTTAACTTGTAAAGAGACTATACAGATAAAAAGGATGAAAGTACAGTAAGAGGAGAACATCTTGTTGGTTCCCGAGCATGGAACCTGCTGGCACTGAACTCGAAGCTAGCCAGTTGTTGCGTTGTGGCATGTGTTATGACTGCAATGTCCCACACTTGTGTGTTTATTTGCTTAGTGCTCACGGGTAGCTGGTATAGGCAGTTTTTGTTCATTTTGATATGGGACTAGACTTGTGGACAAGTCGTTAAATGTTTGTGGCAGTGAATGCGTAACGGCTCTCTTGTAATTGTAACTATACTGTTCTCTCATCACGAGTTCCCGCTAGACTACTGCTACTCGCGACTACGGCCCCATTTAGTTGGGAGCCAGCATTTAGCATTTTTGAGATAATAGGAGACACTATATATGGATTATGAGTGCAATGTTTGGTTTTGGTGTAGACAAATTTCAACCCATGCAAACCAAATAGTGTGTGTCCACCATATCTCAAAATTGCTTAGGCCTGTATTAGTAACAGGTGTCTTTCGCACAACATAGTCGGCAGACAGTAATATCGCGAAAGCACGAACATTAAACGACTTGTACACAAGTCTAATAAAGGCTACTTAACAACCAACTGAACTTTACACGAGCTTATTGCTGATAAGAGCTTGCACATCGGAATGGCGCCATAATTAAATTTTCCATACCACTTATTTTTTAATAATGATCATCTGGTCCTAAAGTCTTAATGAAGATCAGACTTGTGTGAGATCAAAAAAATAATTGTGTCACAGCAGAGGGTGGAAGTATTGGGTTTTGGTTTTGGTTTTGCCTGTTTCCATGCCCCCCCCCCCCGATTATATACAGTGGTATCCCTGTCCTTACCGGCAAGGATCACAAGTGTCAAGTGTACCGTGACGTCAAGTGCTGGCGCCCTGTCTCCTTCGTCATCTGTTGGGCTACCTGCATGGTCTCAATCACCATATAGTCACTACAGGAAGATGTGGTGCTAAACTATTGCAGCTGTGCAGCGGATCATGATCGTATCTGGGGTAGTTTTAGTAGGCCTTGTGGATGAACTCTTGTCGTAGAAATAATTCACGCTTTTGCAAATTTAAAGGCTACACGGTTTCCTTATACCATGGAGGAAGGAACCCCCCCCCCCTCCATGCAGGGGGAGGTGGGCGGGGTCACCCCTGCCGCGCGATGTCCAGTCTCAAAATTTGGGAAGGGCGCCCTCAACTGACTTGATTGCGTACAACTACAATGTCAACATGTTGACAAATTCAGCCAAAGGTTTTGTAAGTTATTTTGTCGTTATTTGACGGAGTGTAGATAAGTACTTATTATAAAGCGGTAGATATGATCGAGTGATGTATCGATAATTAATTTGTAACCATTGCACACATCTCCTATCAATTATAGCTGTTAGAACCCCCCCCCCCCCCAAAAAAAGAAAAAATGCCCAGATTCCGGACGAACAGATAGTTTGTTTACGCACAAAGCAATTATACAACAAGTAATCGTCAATCATCAAACGTCTGTACATAGCTCGTCATAGTCATCAATACTAGTAATACTAAATGGCAGTCAGACACTAAGATTAGAACACTGGTAAATGGGCATACATGGAAGATCATCCAATTTACGTAGATTTTTTATTTTACTGTTTAGTTTCTTTTACTTTTACTTTTTAGTTACTTTACTTTTTTAGCAACTTGGATAATTCCTTTTTATACTATAGTTAATTTGTCATGCTCTAGAAGAACATTTTAATTTATTTCAATGAAATTAAAGTAAAACTCTTACTCTTAGTCTTAGTTTGGGGGTTATAAAAAAAAAAATGAGAGCCCATGTGATTCCACGTGAAGGAAATTATGTTGTTTTTGATTTTTTTTTAGAAAGGCTTGTCCGTGCAGTCATTGAAAAACAGTCATGAAGAGACATTCATCTTCTTATCGTCTGTCAAGGAATGTATGGATCAAGGAGAATCTCATCAGCTCAAGGATATCATCCGTGATGAAGAATACAAGGTCATTTATTTTATACTTGGCTCCTAAGTCCTAAATAATCTTTATATTTGGCTTTTGCCCTTTCACTGACATCTGTATACTCGGTACTTTTCCTGAGTCTTGTGAAAAAAAGTCACAGGCATGCTAGAGCAGATGTCTTACCACTAAACCACCAAACTAGCCTCGGTTGCTAGAGGCAGTTTGAATCCTAATGATAAGACATCAACTCTAGCTTGGCATAGGTCGTGAGTTCGAATCCCAATCTGGGGGCCCAAGTGATATGTCTGTGGATTTTTGTCACAGGACTCTGGGAAAGTACTGAGTATGCAGCGCTTTTGCATGGGCAAACCCAAATAAATTTTGTTATCCCCGATGCATCATTAATCTTGTTATACTTTTGGGTTGGTTTTTGTAAACAAATAGTTTAAATGATTTCTCCATCTCCAGGGTTTGGTGGAGTACATAGCGTGGGATCTTCTACCTCTTATTTGTCCTCATCTATCTGAGAAAGAACAGAATGATGAGATGCATAGAAACTGCACTGAGATGATCACCCGTCTTGCAGAGGTAGTGTCTAATAATCACATGTCCAGCAAGTCTTTGTTGTGAATGTTTTTTCTAACTCCTGTGGTTGTGTCAGGCTTAGGGGGGCTGCTAATGGAAATGGGGCTTCTGATTGTAATAGTTCTAGTCATGTTGTTTTGGAAACCTTAATTTTGACATGAATTTCTGTGAGTTTCTTGTTCACTAATTGTTCTAATGAATAAGAAAGGACAAACAAGGACTTTATCAACTTTTGGCTGTACCTGCCCTTAGCTGAATCTGTAGTGTAAGAAGAGCAGTTTGAGTTTTATACAGTGCACTAAAGTTTTTTAAAGAAGAAAATAAAATATAGCACTTTTATGACTGACTTGTAATAAATAATTATCTGCATCAGCTTATGCCGATTTAAAAAAATTATTACTAGTTAGTCATAAAATTGCTATATTTTATTTTTCTCTCTGCAGTTACCTGACTAACTTGGCTACCCACCACTTATAAGTTTTTCTATTTGTTGAAATCAAATTTTGATTCTCAAAATTACATTTAAAGTTGTGATTTATTTTGGTTTGTTTTCCTGTACAGCTTGGTAGTCCCAAAGAGATGTTTATCGGTTTGTTGGAACAGGTGGATCGATTCCTAGACACTCTTGTTGATTTCTTGAGACCATTGCAGACAGGTAAATTTGCTGAAACCCTCATTTTCTTGGTAACATTTTCCAGCAAGTTGACCAGCCATATCATCACAATGCCAAGAGCCATTGTCTGGCCCTTAGGCATCCACTTCCACGAATTTGGTGTGTTTGGAGTTTTTAAATTTCAATTCTGTGCAGCCGAGCGTCCTTTAAGTCAGCAACTGAAACACCACTCCACTGTGAAACCATTCAACTGTGAAACCATTCAACTGTACAGATTGTGTAAGGTGTCACAACTGTGCACAGAATTAACTGTGTACATGTGTGAACTGTGTAGATACATTCACCAGCTGATTTCATGATTTATATATTTTCAAAAACCACAGTGGATGGTATTAAACAGTCATACAGTAGAAGGGTTAAAATTAAAACATTATGTTGAACTGTAGGTAGTAATTGCAGAAATTAGTGTTACAGTTTTTATTATTTGTTACTCGTTACAGATGGTTTGTATTGTCAGTGCTTTTCCATTTTTAAAGAAGAAAATCAAGATTCTGGTTGAGGTAATTGAAGTGGTCACACTAAAGTCAAACAAATTGTTATCCTTGTACAAAAGTTGTGTATTTTCACATTTGAAGTTATGAGACGACTGGGCCTGACAAAACCTCTATACTACAAGCAGTTACTATCCACTCTGTACACCCACATGGAGGTCTTGAAGGTACCAAGCGTCAATGGAATGGGTATTATGGAGAGGAGACTAATGAGCCAAGATCCAGACTTCTCAAAGGTTGAGACAACGTTGGTGGCGCTGTTGGAGTTCCTTGTGCCAATTGTTTGGGATGTTCAGCAGGTGTTTGATGAGAAGGAGATTAAAAGGTATTCTGTAAAGGTGAGGACACCTTGACAGAACCCTAAACAAAACCCTTGACAGACCCAAGGGTGGATCCCAGGGAAGGGCAAAATTAGACCAAGAGCAGACCCGCAGGAAAATAGCTAAAGAAACCCAAGGGCCAACTTTAGACAAAGAGCTTTTGAGTGTGTAAAAAGTTGTGGTTGCCAAATTTATATATATTTTTTAATAGTTATTTTATTTAATTTTGCAGGAAATTACTGAAATTGATGGAACAAGAACAGAGATTATGAAATTGTGAGTATGCACATTTTTACCTATCTTCAACACTGGCGTATTAATTTCTTTTAATTTACCATCTCGCTGTGATCAATCAATCTTTACACACTTGTTGACCCAGCGATTGTGTTTTTGTAAAACGGGAATAGTTGCAGAAAAAGTTCCTTTTGTACAAAACAATTAGGAATCTTCTTTCTGAATAAGGTAGCAGACCATTGCATTCTTTGTACATGTGTTGAAATTAATTTCAAAACATTCTTCTTGACAGTGTTTTGAATCTTCTCGAGCATCCTCTTGTTGAGATGGAGTTCAAGTACAGTGATGATGCGGAGGAGGACGAAAAAGAAGAAATGGAGGAATTGGAAGGAATGGATGAAGAAGCTCGAGACAGACTTGCACAACAAAATGAAGAACACTCAGTAAGCAAGACCTCGGCAGAACAGTGTATGGTGAGTTACTTGGAATAAAGGGCCAAAGCTGCTTAACATATTTGCTGACTTAGTATAAACTGGTGGGGAGCCAGTCAATAACAATGCACATTGTATATCAGTTTGAAAGGTTACCCATATTACTAAGCAAAACTATCTTGTGCTTAGCAAACTTAGCAGCTCCATGTAATAGACCTGGGCCCAATTTCATAGAGCTGCGTAAGCACAAAAAGTAGTACAACAAAATTATGGCTACCAGAATGACGTTACAAGACCTTGTCACATGTACCATTTGTGCCTGGTATCCTGCTAGGTCCGATTTGGCGGCTACAGCTACGGAAGTACTGTACTTCAACGAAAATGACGCATAAATCTAGCAGTAGCTGTAGCCAAAGCCACCAATTTGGACTTGTTGGCTGAGCAGAAAGAATTTAAGCAATGTTTTCTGCTTAAGGAGCTCTTTGAAACTGGGTCCTGGTTAACAAACTCGGATGATATTCTGACTTAAAAATATTCCTTAATAATGTGTTTACTGACCTAGAGTATCAGTAGAAAGATAGCATCTGGAAACTTCTCTCAAATGGCATTCATTATCGGACAGTTTTATTTAGATTCCATGGGATGCAGTTTCATCAGCCTGTTTCTCTACGCCAACCAACATGCCCTGAATTTAGACACATTAGAAGAGCAGCATCTAAGAAAAACAAAGAAGAACAAACAAGATGATGAGGATGATGGGGAGGAAGAGGAGGAAGGGGCGAAGGAAGTGAAGACACTCCCTGTTCTTGGTCTTGGCTGCTTTGCCTATATGCTCCTAGTAAAGGGATATGAGACAAACCGCCTGCCAAGTATATACAGGTAAGAAATCAATCTGTTCTAAGAACTTCAAAATTCTGTAATTGTTAAACTTTTCTGTGCCTTCAAATTTTGTGAACTGTTGGTTGATGAAGTCAATTTTGTTTCTCTGTAGTGCAGTTTATTTACTGGAGGTGATAATGCCGTATGTTGAGGCAATGCTGAGACGACCAGAGGAATCTATCATCTTGAAGGGGCTTGTAAGTATTTTACTTACCATCGCTAATGTCTGATCATCTTTCATTTCATTTATTAATTCTGGTTGTAAACCCAAAGATTCTCAGAAAAGCGAACTTAATCACTGACATTTTGTTTTGGTGTAGGAGCTTCTCTCATCGCTGGTGAATAAACTAGATGAGCAATCACTGGATTCCAGCCTCATTGAAACCAGACAGAACTTGCTACAGGTCCCACAGTGTTTAGTACAAATCATGGTCTTGTGCCCTTCAAAGTCAATTGTAAGTGTTTACTTTTAACAGGTGTTTAAACAGCAGGTGTTTCATCAGACATTGCTGTTTGTTTGTTTGTTTGGATGATCTTTCAACAAGGGAACTCAGCAAAGCTCAACCAAGGGGATATAAACGTCAAGCTAACAACAGCCAATCTCTCTCATACAAACATTGGTTTAACATCTATGATTATGAATTGCACAAATCAATAAACTGTGATTCAGTATAAACTAGACGCCAAATATTCTAGTCATTGTGAAATAAGCCGTTAGCTTAGTATAACCTAGGTTATTTTGCATTTTCTTTTGTTCTGTCTAATACTTTAAAAAAAGATATATAATTTAATCACCATAAATCTATATCTCAAAAATACTATTTAATGATGTTGGGGAAACGGATAATGTCAGATATCTGTTGGGAGACAAAATATGCAAAGTTTGTCAGAGATTTAACAACATCTGGTATTTTAAAAGCAACTCATTCTTACCGTTCGTCATTTTTCATCAGAGAAGAAAAGCCGTCTCAGTCCTGCCTTCCTACATCGACTGTTTTAATTGGAAAGGTCGTTACCACATACTACGAACCCTCCTGCTAAGCTCCGAGCATTCAGGTGTAAGGGGAATGCTCATCGGGAAAATCAAAGATTATGTCCACTGCTCATTGCAGGTACAAATAGTTACTGAGTGAAAGTGTGTACTTTAAATCCTCTTGTCGTAAAGAGAAAACTTTATGGAATACGAAAACCAGACAATTTATTTTATACAAATGTGAGCTGCATAAATGAATGGACATTATTAAGTAATTATACATAAATACTCTTGTAGAGCTTTCACTGTAATTTGAAAATGTAAACCGACATGTACACGACCAGTCTTATCACTGTATTAATCTAGCAATTATTGGAAAAGAATTGTATAACGGTAGTCGATCCCAGTTAGGTTCCCAGTACGCAATATGATTAAGATAGTTCATGTTATCATTTCCAACAAAGGGACCAGACTAATTTTTATCTTTCCAGCCCTGTTTTGAGTACATTGGAAATTGGTTGAATTTGAGAAAAGCAAGATGGTAACTCTTTGAAAGAGATTGTACATAATTGTGGTCCATCTTGCAGTTGTGAGTAACGGTAATATGGTTCCATTTCAGAGTGAATCGTGCAATGAATGGTTTGGTGGATGCCACATTCATAAATTGTTCACAATCATCTTCAAGTTGGATGAAGGAATCCAGTCGGATTTACTGAATGAAGCTGATAAGTAAGTACACAATGTATTGTTTTCATAAATTGAAAACCTAAATTATACTCGGACAGTTAAAACATTGGAATTCACAGGATTTCCTAAAGAAATTATTTGTGGAGTTGAAGGCTGTACCAATTCAAATGACATTGGCTTCGCTACGGCTATTTCTGTTGGCTGCAATGACAACATCAAAGAATATGAATTTTTGTGTTCTGGGTGCAGCCACTGCTGAAGCCAATATATCAGACCTGGTTAAAGGCTGGTTTGAGTTGGAGAAAAGCAAGATGGCTGCCCTTCTTAAATGAACAACAGTACTAATGCC
This sequence comes from Leptasterias polaris, assembly GCA_037783415.1. NCBI lineage: Eukaryota > Metazoa > Echinodermata > Asteroidea > Forcipulatida > Asteriidae > Leptasterias > Leptasterias polaris. The sequence continues at coordinate 2,127,087 of JAZGTN010000089.1, forward strand.
CCATCTTGTAGTTGCGAATAAGATTTATACATTATTTAAAGTGGCAGTATCCCAATAAGATTTTTTTCAGTTTTGGTTTCGAGTTCCATAACACTGTTGAATTTAGATGGATTCAGAAAGGTCTTTTTCAATATGACATGCAAGTTCTTAAGATTAAAATTTTTGCTTTTGATGTCTTTGTAGGCATATGGGTGCCTTAAATTTCCTTCGCTACTTGATTCTACGCGACACACCAGATAAGAACATAACAGGAATCTGGTCACGGGTAGATTGGCTACAGACTACCTACCTCCAACCTCTTCATACATGCCTAGATATGTCCAAGGCTCATTATGATCTTAAGATGAAAGCAACTGAGGCAGAAGTACGGCAAGGTAAACTTTCATTAGACTGTCCAAGTCTAGCGTGTATTCAAACATTAGGACCTGTCCAACTGTTTGGTTTTGTTTTCCTCATACGTTAAAGCAAAACTAGTTTTGATATAGCGCTTTATCTACGGATATCAAGAAGTGCTTGTTTATTTCCAGACAGGTTTATCGAATTTTGTGAAATTTGAGACCTATTTGTGTAACACCTTATAATGGTTTACAAGGTGCTGCAGCACATTCAGCAGCCACTGCCAGAAACACCGGGGCAAATCTCCTTCTGTTGGCAATACGTGTAACTGGGTTCTTTTACCTGCATTTTACAACACACCAGTGCTGCAAAACATAGGATCATCGGCTGTACATCCCATTCGAAGGGCAAAGCATTAGTGGTTAAGTGTCTTGCTTTAGGACACAAGTCTCAAGACTGGGACTCACAGTGTGCTGATCATAAACACCAGAGCTTGAGTCCATTGGCTTGATCGCTCAACCACGACACGACACACCACAATGTGTGCTGGACCCGAAAATGTCTGCATAAAGTGGTGGGAGACTTGTGTGGGTTTTTTCTCCTCTATCCACTTCATCCTGATCAAATGTGTTTGGTTTTTGTTGTTATCCAAAGCAAACTTAGTTACAAGTGAGTAACTTTCCTGATCAACAAATGTGTTTCTGATTACAGCTGTATCCGAGAAAAAGAGTGTTAAGGTGAAACTAAATGTAGGAGGTCAGGATTTACCTCAGATGCCCCCTGCAGAACAATACAAGGTAAGCATTTAACTCACTTGGTGTATACTCACAATTTTTCCTGTGTATTGTTTTATTGTTTAATTTTACAAAACAGTGTTTCCATCACCTAAATACGAGAACTATGTTATTTCAATTTGTTCTCATGATACAAAATGTAGAAAATTTAACATTTACTAAAGAGACAATAATATTTCTGTTATATAAAAATCCATTATCGATTAATAGGTTTGACAGTGTTTGAAGTAAAGCCATAAAGTACAAGTTTTTGTGTCTTAAAAGCAGGGTATACTTTACCCTTTATGTAATTATAATAGACCAGTTCTTACTTGTGAAAATTTGGGCTCAATTGGTTGTCGAAGTTGCAAGAAAATAATGACCCTTGTTGCATAGAATTGTCTGCTTTCAGATGCTTCTCAGTTTCAAATTTTGAGGAGAAACATTACCTCTTTCTCTAAAACTACATTACTTTAAAGGAGGTAGTTTCTAACAATGTTTTGTAATGTCCGCAGCTCCCAAGTGCTCTTTACCAAGTAAGTTTTCATGGTCATTAACTTTTGGAGTAATTACCAAAAGTAAACCCTGCCTTTAACAATACATTTGGTAAGTAATATTTAATTATATTTTTTCTTAGGTCCTGCAGTCCGCCCAGTACACATTTGACCTCCTTGCCAGCATTCTGGGTAGAATAGGCGAGATCATATCATCTGGCAAAAGATCACCTATAGAGGGCACTTCCAGTAAAGATTCATCAACTGGTGGTACTGACAGTTACAAATCTGTTGCCATGGATACCTGATATCAGATTGATAATTTGGCCTGAGGGAAACTGGTTACCATCCATACTCATTTTTAAATGCCTAGTGCTACTGTTTGCTGAAACAACATTACAAGAGGACAAGGTTTGGACAAGGTTTGCAGAATTCAGCCATCCTACACATTAACTGAAATAATAATAAACATAACATAAAGCATGGCAGGTAATGAAAATAATTCTATCATTTTTTTTTTTTTCAGTTTAAACTTAAAGGTATTATACGGGATTGGTAGAGCTGGCAAAATAGTCGCAGTTAGTGTTCATGTTTTGTGTGATCAGACATATACATGAAATAACAAACCTGTGAAAATTTGGGTTTAATTCATTGTGTGAGTCGGGAGAAAATAATTAAAATAATGCACAATTTTCAGCATGTAAACACATTGTCCCATATTTCGGCTGTAGCAATCGAAATCAGCTGTTGCATTTTTTGGAGGTCTTCAGATAAAGTTTTTTCGAAAATGAATTCATTTTACAGAAAAAATTGTTCTAGTATAAACTTGATTATCAGTAAGCCTCCAGACTAAAGTTAAAGGCACTGAACACGTTTGGTAATTACACAAAATATATATTAGAATAAAAACTTACTTGGTAACGAGCAATGGAGAGCTGTTGATAGTATAAAACATTGTGAGAAACGACTCCCTCTGAAGTAACGTAGTTTTTGAGAAAGAGGTAATTTCTCACTAAAAGAATAAAAGACTTCATGCATGAAGTCTTTTATTATTTTTTCAGACATCTGAAAGCACACAAATTTGTGCAACTAGGGTGTTTTTTTTCTCATTATTTTCTTGCAACTTCGATGACCAAATCAGCCCAAATTTTCACAGGTTTGTTATTTTATGCATATGTCGGGATACACCAAGTGAGAATACTGGTCTTTGATTATTACCAAACGTGTTCAGTGCCTTTAAACAGTGATGTCTTTTATCGTTACAAATCCTGTATAATACCTTAAAGTTCTAAACTGCGATGTTACATCATCACCATTTTAATCCCATTACCTGTAAAAAAAAAACACCAACGCTTTTAAGCTATGGTGTGATGAATAATACAGTTATACTTATTCAGTGGTCGTTAGGGCAGATTGACTCCAACTGGAATTAGACTAACAATAGGCAAGTGCTTGAAGGTCGATTGTTTTATCACATTATAACTTTATAAAATGTATTCAAACCAAACATAAAGTTTTAGAAGAGAAATTTTTCATCAAAATCTTTATACACCAAAAACTGAATAGTTGAGCCTCTCTAAAATCTTTCGAAATAAAATTTTAAAAGCGTCAGAAAAAAACTCGGTAACAAAATAATGGACTCGTATAGCAATTCGTACTGATATGTTGTGGTACAGCATTCGTTGAACATCAAAAGGTCGCTTAATCTCTAGAGATTATTTATAAAGAAATCAACCACAAAATGTTTTCATAAGTTGTACAAGAGTTCTGGATGGTGAACAGTTTAAAAATAAGTACTTCTATTTTCACTTTGAATAAATACATTCACCTACAGTAAGATCGGTTAACATGTTTCCTTTACTAGTCATTTTCTCTTTGTTCAACCTCAAATTATATTGCTTCACGTTTGATTTCTTTTGTAAATTACGGACTTATAACAGAAAAGTACTTGCTGGCTCACCGAACATGTTTCAGAGAATTGAGTCTTTTATCTAAGTACATCTAAGTTTAATAACACAACTACATTCGGATGTGCATGAACCGTGTGGCTACCAAACACAACAGCAGCAAAAACAGCGATATCTGCGGCATGGAATTGGCCATATTTCCCGTTGGATCTGTGAAAGCCAACAACAGAGTACAAAGCATTGACGGTTATAACGAACGACTTGAATAATGCTCTGTGCACGTGGGCAGTTGCGAAAACAGTTTTGTAATCCCACATTTGACACTTTGGGAAACTGCACTTGACAGTTTTTCACACAAGCAATATCTAGTCCAGTTTGGAGACTAGCAAAACACTAACAAATTCAACGAACAAATGGATGCATTGCATAAACCATCGTGACATTTTGAAAACTAAAACTTAAAGGGACACGTTGCCTTGGATCGGGCGAGTTGGTCTATAAAAAGCGTTTGTAACTGTTTGTTATAAAATGCATATGGTTAGAAAGATGTTTTAAAAGTATAGAATACAATGATCCACACAAATATGCCTCGAAATTGCGTGGTTTTCCTTTTACTTTGCGAACTAACACGGTCGCCAGTGTGGAGTCAAAAATTTGACTCCACAAAATGGCTGACCGTGTTAGTTCACGATATAAAAGGAAAACCACGCAATTTCGAGGCATATTTGTGTGGATCATTGTATTCTACTTTTAAAACATCTTTCTAACCATATGCATTTTATAACAAACGGTTACAAACGCTTTTTATAGACCAACTCGCCCAATCCAAGGCAACGTGTCCCTTTAAAAAAGGATCGACTGAAACCAAACTCACCCTGAGTGCCCCAACCAATTTTCTCCCCGTTCTTCTGGTTGGTCTCTTCGAGCCATGTCTTCAATGGCGCAAAGTAGGCATTGATGGCGTCTGCGGTCATTAACCTTTGACCTGTAATGGCTTCCATTGCATCTGGCCAGGGCTTGCTTGATCCCAATCTAAGCATAGCTCTGAAAATTATAATTATACATCAACGAATTTATTTTAAAGATAAATGATTGAAGCCAATACAAATTATATTCCATGGATGGGTCAAAGACTGAATGATAAGAATGATTGGAAATGTAGGTGAAAATAATGATTGTGGTTTACCCAAGTTTCTGCCCTGCCTCCTGCGAGTTATAGAAGTCACACCGATGCAGAGGTCCCGTATGTCCTGCTGCGTCACACAATGCTTTCTGGAACTGGAACTGGATGATCGTACGGATGAAATATCTTGAAAGAAAAGGAAAAATGGCATTCATAAAGATTCATCTAACTTAATTCCCATGGTTCCAACATTACCAGGATCGTCATTCATTGACCCACTGTTATCCCCACCCTGTAATCATAGAAACAAAGCTATTATTAGATCACTGTATGGCTGACTTTTGACAAGTATGTTGGTTGTTGAGGAAAAAGAGAAGATTTAAAAAAAATAATGTACAAATGATTTTGATGCAACATGTTTGTGTAATCGCGGACATGAAAAAATGTCTGCATTCAAATATATCTGGGTCAGATTGAACTGGGAGGTCCTTGGAAGGGGCTGCCAAAGTTGGAGGGTTGTAAATTTTGAGGTAGGCATAAAAATACGTGTCATTTTATGTACATTTCATCCAAACTAGTATTAATTAATAAAGAATTAACTTAAGCTGGCTTACCCAATGAACGGGTAATCGACCAGAAAGTGATACATTGCACCGGGATCAAAGTCATTATCCGTCCGGGTCACTGGAGCCTTCACACCAACAAGGTCATGCCTGGAATGAAACATAATAGTTAATACCAACGAGACTTGACACAAAATATATAAGTGCAACGTCGAAGGAAATCACTATACGGAACTAATATTATAGAATCTAATTTTTGTTTAGAAGATCAGAAAATTTGACTTAATTTAGTTGCCACCATCTTTCCATCCATTTGTCCTCAGTGATGTTACCAGCGAACACATCCCATCGCCATTGTTCCAAAGCGAGGCTAAAGGGCAGGGTACCAATTGTATTCAACGCTGTCTTCAGTAGAAAGTTGATATCCGTCTCTGAAAGTTTTGTACAAGGTCGTTGAGAGGTTGAGAAGTGTTTTAGTTTTAAGTTTAGAATATGGACAACATTATATTTAACTTATTAGGCCTATAAACAAAGTAAAGTAGGCCCTCGTTTTAGGAACCGTTATTAAAGATGTCTCTATTTTTGAGATATTATACAAAATTATCAACTTTACTGACGGAGACTAGACCAAGCCGGAGACTATATATAGCCGAAGCTGTAGTTTCGAAAATGGTATTTTGTTTCCCTCAGAAATCTGATAATTACCTTCGCCAAAATCGGCCCCTGCGTCCAAGAGCCCGATATCTGGATGGGACAAGTGCGCAGGCGTGGAAATAGACAACGTCATCACCTCACCCACAGCCTCATGGAAGGCACCATTTGCTCCGTCGTGGAACAGGAAGGGGAGATCTTTATACTGCATGTCGTATTGAATGTGCCCGAGCTCATGGTGGACGATTTGAAAATAATCCATGTTAACCTCTGTACACATCTTGATCCTATAATGACAAAGACAAATGAAAATCCTTTTAAAATGTATCCTCTTTAATATAGCTGTGGTCACCATGCAGTGTTGTGCCACTTTTGCATAAACAACTTACCTATGCAGTATTATTTTCAGTACCTCTAAACAAATTCGGGTCAAAATTGACGTGCTTCTGGGTCCCGTGGGACCTGGCCCATTTTTGGGTCAGTATGACCCAGAATCTGTGTCAAATGACCCATAAATTGATCAAAATAACGCAGATACTGAGTTAAAATCAAATTTCTCTGAAACCACTTTCTGGGTCAGCCTGACCTGGAAATGGGTCAACCACTGGGACCTGGAAACTGGAGAGTTTTTAGAACAAAACACCTTTTGTCCGAGGACATTTGCTTTTTCTATTGTTTTATTATTTTGTTGCGGGACAAACCAACCTGGGTATATACTCACTGATACAATGACCGGTTACTTGCCTGAAGTCATCGCCAGTGTTCATATCCCAGGCTGACGGGTGGCACACGACTTGCCGGCCATCTGTTGGCTTCACGAGCATGGAATTACTCCAGAATGCTTCATTAACCCTCAGCAATCCACAAGAAGCAAAGAAATCATCTCCCAATTGGAACATCTGGAGTGGAGTGATATTCTAAAAAAGATAAAAAACAAGAAACTTTTTTGTGGAGGCGCAACTTCCGTTTGAATAAATTGCCAATGTAACAGCCAGCAAAATGTGAAGACTTTATTAACTAAGTAATAGCTCACATAAAAATCATTATATCTTAATTTGGTACATCTTTACCCTAATTTGAGCCTACGTATCCCAACGAGGAGATTAATGCTGGGTATCAATGATACCACCCTCACCTTTGCCCTAAGGGCGTCCGTGGCGTCAATATTTGGGGCGTCAGGATACGGAACAACTTGTTTGTAGATATTGCCCCAGAAGCGGCCCCACATGTCCCCTGTGAACAAAATGGATCGGTTCAAAATAATAATACATGAACAAAAAATCAAGTTTTGTAGCCTTGTTATAGGGTCTATGATAAAATCTCGCCCAATGTTAAAAACATTTTTGGGTAGGCCCATGCACGCGAATTTGGCAACACTATTTGATGTCTAGAATTAAAACGGGGACAATGAATGCCAACAGAGAATGGCGCTGTATCCGGCCGAATCGGCTTCGGCTGCAGAAGAAACGCATATGACGCAGAGATCCAGCCTTAGCCGTAGCCACATAGCCGTAGCCGCAAATTTGGACACGCTTTCGTTTTTATCGGAACTCCCATCCGGTCAATAAATGCTAAGGTATTACAACGAACCCCTATCTTTTAAAGGCACTGACATGTTTGGTAATTATCAAAGACCAGTATTATCAAAGACCAGTATTGTCACTCGGTGTTCCCAACATATGCATAAAATAACAAACCTGTGAAAATTTGGGCTGAATCGGTCATCGAAGTTGCAAGAAAATAATGACAGAAAAAACACCCTTGTTGCACAAATTTGTGTGCTTTCAGATGCTAATAAAAGGCTTCATGCATGAAGTCTTTTATTATTTTAGTGAGAAGTTACCTCTTTCTCAAAAATTACGTTACTTCAGAGGGAGTGGTTTCTCACATTGTTTTATACTATCAACAGCTCTCCGTTGCTGGTTACCAAGTAAGTTTTTATGCTAATATATATTTTGAGTAATTACCAAACGTGTTCAGTGCCTTTAAGTAATGGTGAATAAAGACAATTTAAATTCCGTTCTTGATTTCGTTTATTTATGACATCGGCACAAAGTTTTCGCATAGTGTCAAGCTGTAAATAGGGCATAGGCGGCGTATAGGCCTACATAAACTTCTCGGGCACACGAGTTCATTGAAAATCAGCTCCATAAACTCGGGCAGAGAGACTGGATCGTATCAGTAACCATGAACCTTGTACGCATTTTGCCTTCAAGTGAGAACTTTTTATATAGGCTACTGCTCATACTCATAGGCCCCAATGTTCAGCAAAAGGCAAACAAGATTTATGGTTTACGATCTACCATGTTCGGTAACTAAGTCCTGCCAAGTTGTCAAATGGAGACCTCCCCGGTCAATTTACTTGTATGAGTGGTCGGAGAACTACTAAAATGGCTGGGTAGAAAAAATTACAAGGCTTGATGTAGCTTAAATCCAAACCAGAGGCGGTTTTAGGTTAATGATTTTAAAATATATTTTCCTTCTGGTGACAATTTAGCAAAATGTTAGCGATAGAGGGTAACACACCGAGTAGATTTGACGGGATACGTCCAGTCAGATCCACATGAGCGCTGTGTTTGGTGTTCATGATGTGCCTGACGTATGCATGAAGCTGCTTGTACAGTGGTAGGATCTGATTATACAGCTCATACGCCTGCGCAATGATGGTATCGCCCCCGTAATCGGCTCTCCAGTAGGCGCCTCTATCAGCATGACCTGGAATGAAGACAACAAATTATTTAAGTGCAATATCCCTTTAATAAGACTTTCCCGTGAGGATGATCGGTAGGCCCTACATACAGGTTAAATGCAAACTCATGGTTGCAGCTCTAGATAGGCCCTACAATATTGGTAAGATTGAAAATAAAATTGTTTACAAATCTGCACCAACTTGCATGGTATAAATATTGTCATGGGGAAAACTTCCCTTGAAGTAGTTTTGCTTGAAATGCTATAGTTTTTAGGAAATGAGTAAAACAATTTAATAATCTTTATCAGGCATGATAAAATCCGATGTATGAAAACAGTGATCATAATATAAAATATGGTTTTCCACTGTTTTCTCATGACCCGAAGACCGATTTAGCTCAAACTTTTACAGGTTCGTTATTTGATGAATATGTTGTAACTTCAAATGTGGATAATGGTCTTTGACAATTACCAATGGTGTACATTTAAACTGGGCTCTGATGAATTAAGGCCGTATTCACATTCTAAGCACGCCCTGTATGATGACGCGCCGATCCATCAGTAGCCGTTGCCTATAGCCGCCAATTTGAACGCGGAATAATGTAATACCATACCATTGAGACGAGCAGCTTCATTGACCAGTCTCACATACTGCTCGTAGAGTGGTTTGTTTGGTATCCCGACTTCATCTCGGAATCCTTTCCAGGCCCACAATAATTCATCCCAGTTTTCGGAGGTAGCCATGACTTGACCCAAACCTGATAAGAAAGCACAATAAGTGTGTAAAACACGCAGGCCCGTAACCGGGGGTGGGGGGGGGGGCCCGACGCCTCCCCCCAAAAAAAATATAAAAAAAGTCCGCCCGCCCCCCAAAAAAAAAAAATTTCGTGGTTACGGGCCTGAAAGCACGTGACACTTAAACCCTGTAATTGTCACTGTTCTAGAAAGGGAACTACCCCACAACAACGATACATCCTTAAGGACTGTGAAGGGGGTAACCCTGTTTCAGCCCCAGGAGTAGGAGGCAACGTGCCCCTGGTGTCAATTGATTTGGGTTGATAGCCCAAATCAGTTATGTGTAGCCCTCACCTTGAGTGGCCGTCCGTGGCCTTGTGAGTTAGGCGATATCTCATAAAAAATAAAAAAAACAACCACAACGAAAAACTAAAACACATCTGTGTTTACAAACGTACGAAACCATTAGTCTTCTGTGTCCAATTATGGCGGTCCAATTGACATATTCAGAAGAACTTAACAACATCCATTTCTGTCTTAATTATGTATAGTCGCCTGAGCCCAGAGGACAAATTTCTTCTTGAAAGTCTGTTTTCAGTACACCAATGTATGTTTCCCATGTTTGTACAATGGGATTGATCATCAATTATTTTTTAGGTGACAGTGGCGTAACCAGAGGTTTTTATTTAGATGAGGGGGGGGGGGGGGGGGGGGGGGGACATACTAGGGGCGTGTGGGATGGGGGTTATTAATAAATGGATTGAACCATTAATCTGTGCATTTTCTGTGGGAGGCGGTTCTGGGCGACGGGGAGGGGTGCTCCAGTCCCCGCCCCCATATCCCCAGGTTATGCCACTGTAAGTTGACCCCTTGTTTAGGAAAATGTTATCAAGGAAAATGTTATCAAGGAAATTACTGCGGGTTTACCGGGTTCTATCTGCAGACATTCATTGGAATTATCCGGCCGACATACCGAAGCAGCGCCGTAATTCTCAGACATGCTGTTGATCAATCCATTCAACTGCAAAACAGACACCAAGGAGAACTTGTATGAGTTATGGTACAGAAGTGATTTTTGAGAAGTGAATCAATGACAGTTGAAAGTGACTCGTTTTCTCTTATCCATTTTGATTGGACATGAAGTTCACTGATATTTTTCCGCATAAAATCAAGTGACCGAGCCCCTGACATAATGTTAGGAGGGGGGGGGGATCATTTTTGTTTGAGACAATGATGAACACTGATCCTATCAATAGAATAAGGTTCTGGGTACAAGAAATTAGGAGATGAAGTTGACAACAGAAGTATAAACACTGACAGCCCAAATTGCAAATATCTTGCCTCTTCAACTTTGCTAGGCTCCAATGCAGCAGATCCAATGTCTTTGAGTTTTGTAAGTTGTCTCTTGATGTCCTCTGGAAAACCTGTCTCATTGAATCTGCTAGCGTTCTCATGGGCTTCCTTGTCGAAGGCGGCTGTGACCAGTTCAGCTTCCAACTAAAAAATTCACACAACAGTTTAATTTTTCCCTATAAAATTTCACTATCTCAGTCTTTGATTTCACTATAGTAGATTAATTATTATCAATATTTTAAGTCATCCAGAAAAAAAATCTCCAAATGCAATGAATAGGCCATGCTTGACACAGTTGAAAGATTTCTACCTCCATGATGTGACAGACATGACTATATTTTAGAGTAAAGTTATGAATGTTTCCAATTATATGTATACCGGGATGTAAGCATTATGCGGTCATTAAAATCTTTAATCCATTTTCCCAGTTGCATTTATCCGATTGACTGGCATGTACCCGAACAACCGCAAGTGGCCAGCTTGCCGACCATGGCTAAATAGACCATCATGTTTAAAAAAGGGTGACCTTGCATTACATGACCTTTCTGGTAGGCAATATAACACTGGTCATAATATGGGAAATATTACAGTTCGGGTCATGATTTCTACGTACATACATTCAAGAGTTACAAAAACAGCAGCTTTGTAACACGTTTTGAGATGTGCACCATTTTCTCAGTATCAAAGCTGATACAAACAGACAGTGCAAGCTTCTTAAAATAAAAGTCTTTACTGTGATCTTCCATTGGGTTGAGTAGGCCTCTTAATAATATCATGCCGCAGGAAGTCCAAGCTATGTGGCTCTTTTTTTGTTTAAACATGATGTCACGGGTTAGGTCTACACATTTTGACTTATTCAGACATGATATTCGGCTCTTTAGAAAAAGGGAGGACATTTCATCGAGTACAAATACAAGGGCTGACCTCCATGTACATGGTGTAGGCTTTCGTGGACTTTGCAGGTCTTTTAACGACAATTTTGCAGATTTTTCCAGGTCAAAAAAATTGTAAATCAGACTTAAGTACTAGACTATACCATCCCTGCTTAATATACAAAAATAAATACGAATACATACATCTTTTTGCTGGTTGTAATCGGTGATGTTAGTATTGAATGTCCAGCTAGTCAGATAACTTGCGAAGTACACCACCTTGGCCCTGGCTCCATGGTTTGCCAAAAACTCCCTCGCTTCGTCAACGTCCGTACTCGGCTCCTCATGTGAAAAGTTGATCTGGAAAGAGACTAATATGCTAAGAAACAGGAGACAAGTTTGTGAGCCTTGGAAGAACATCTTGCTCACTGCTAAATAAGAAATGGTTGGCTCGATTATATGGCCCAAGTGCTGAAACACTTAACCATAGAACGGCGCCTCCCTTCCAAGTCAAAGGCCAAACGCAAGCTTAGCTTATTTAAAGTCTGTTTTCCATTGTCACAGCACCATTCAGCCCACACACTGCAGATATTATTATGAATGTCAGTGGCGTCATTATGGTATGCCGATTGATATTAGGGCCTTTAAGCTGTCTAGCACTAGCACATTTCCACACAGTTCAAGGACGCTTGTGCTCGATGGCTTAACCAGAAATTGGGGGGGGGGGGGGGGGGGGGGGGGGGAGACACATGTTTTCATTTATTTTTGGGGGGAGGGGCTATTTACTTTATCGAACTAATTCACTTGTTTTTTTCAATCTCATTTTGGGGCAAGGGGGAAGGGACTTGTGAAGGGGGGGGGGGGGGGGGGGTGGTTGAGGGAACAACAGCAGAGGGCTTTGGCCACCTCCCCACTGATCTTGCTCTGAGCTGACGGGAGCTCTCAGCTTTTGGGGTTTTGGGGTCGGAAAATCAAGCCTCCGTGTGCCTAAATACAGAGGAAAAGAAACACTTTCCAAGCACTTCTGATCCATATCAATCGGCTAATTTTACTGGAAAATTTCCCTTTTCTTTTAACGTGGGACTCCTAGAAAATGTTAATCCCACAAATCTCTTTAGTCTGTATGGCCGTCTTTCAGTGATGCTCCTCCCTCTTGTATACAATGAACTTAATCTACGCTGTACATCGTCGGCAAGCGTTTTTGTTTTAGGTAATATTGTCTTAAGACAATCGGCTGCCTGTGGGCTAATTTGACAGGCAGTGAATACAAAAACAAAAAATAAACTTGTTTACTATAACATTTTAGACCATTTGTAGAAAATATTACTTTATTCATTTTCAAAATGTATTTACCTTCAAATACTGGCTACATGATCCATTACTTTATATTGCACTAATTTGTTTCATGAAATTCTCCCTCGTGGTAAACCCATTGAACTTTTGTTTATAGAGGGAAGAGTGAAATCACACATGTAGAGGCATGCAAGCAAGTCATGAGACAAGACCATAGTGTGCTCACGAAAAACATGATGGTATACATGTTAAACGCACCATAGAGTTTTTTCTTAGGGACAAGAAAGAAGAAATTAAAAGACTAAAACAGACTCAAGATGTTCAAAAAGCTTAACATTTTGTCAGTTACACAGCTTCTCCCTGTGACAAGTGAGAACAAAATTTCAAAGACAAGCTTCAAGAATTTTGTTAAGGCGTCATGTATAATTCTTGATGGAATTGGGGGGGTGGAAAAGGTAGTGTAGTAGAGAACTTCAATCTGTAACCCATTTTGAAAAAAAAACACACCCCCCAAAAACCCCAAACAAACCAAAACAACACTCCCAAACCACCTTTTAATACATACTTGTTCAGAACCCTGCAGTCAATTCCTCAAGTAAAAAGAAAATGAGGAACCCCCCCCCCAAAAAACCCCAGATAACTAGCCCCAAAATTTTGTTATAAACAGCAAACAATCAAATCAGAAACTAATTGATACTGAACAAAGTAGCTGAATAAATACATTCATTTGATAAATAAATAAACAAATAAGGGAATAAAAGAGTGGTGGCGAGGTCTTAACTGGCCGTTTAAAACTGGCAGGATCGTGGCGGTGTGATACACAACCCTACAAGGTTTTAAATGGCCGGTTAAGACCTTGCCACCACTATTTTTATTCCCATTCATAAATGCCCTTTTTGTTAAAAAGGAAAACAATCTTGAAAATTCTGTAAAACTTGTCTGTAAACTGTTCTTTTTCTGTCATGTCCTTGGACACTGATTGGTGAAGAGTCAAATTGAATATTTGGTCCAAATACAAATGAGAACAAGACCCCGTTCAAAAAGAAGAGTAAGAAGAGTTGGACTAATGTTTGTGATTAGAGTTCCTCATTAAGCATTCGATGAAGATCTGTCTGGTGTCTCTTCAGTGTAGATGGACGAATGAACCCCTTGCCACAAAACTCACAATGGTAGGGGTACAAACCACTGTGTCGGAACATATGATCTCTCAACTGACGTCGTCGGGTAAACTTAGTTCCACAAATCTTACATGAAAACTGTGGCACACTGGCATGAGTGAGCAGATGCTCCTTTAATGTAAAGTTGTACTTGTAACTCTTCCCACAGATATTACAAACATGTCTATTCAATCTGAACAAGTTGGACGATGGACTCCCGCTGGATAACAGCCCAATATTTCTTTTAAAGGCTAGACGAATCCCTGAGTTTATGTTTACTGCAGAAGTGTTTGGGGCATTGTTGAACGTATCAGTGATGCTGCAGATGGGGTTAGGAGTAGTCTCTTGCCATGTCACTTGTGGGTTTCCATCTTTCTCTTTGCTGTGTTCAGTTTTGGAAGGTGGAGAGCAAGAATTGTTCTCGATGGAGTCATGTATGACTTGTGGAAAGACTGTTCTCAAACTACCTCCAGGCAGGGCAGGTGTGTCAGAGAGAAAGTATTGAGAGGTTTCTTCAAAGATTTCTTGAGTGTCTCCTTCTGTGATTTCACCAGTTGTTTCACCACAAAGACGCACCTCTGATGAGACCTCCACTTCAGAGTGTTCAGATGTTAACGCTGTAGGTATGGGGAAAGCATGTTGGGACGATGGAGCATCAGAAGCACATTTTTGGCCACCATGAACCTGCTGTGTATGTTCATCTAACTTTGACATTTGTGGAAAGAATTTAAGACAAATCTGGCAGTGAAATCCAGTGCCCTCATTGAACTGTATCAGAACCTTGTCACTGAGTTTTTGGTGGATCTTCTCATGTTTGATCAAGCTTGTCTCATTGAAGAAGCCCTTGTGGCAAACAGAACAAATGTAAGGCATCACGGTGCGATGCATGCGCATGTGGCGCTGTAGATGTTGAGCCAACTTGTAGCTCTGCCCACACACATCACAGAAGAAGCACATCTGCTTGTCCATTCCATGGTGTATCTGTGCATGGCGGCTCAGTATCTGGATACTACCAAATGTCTTGCTACAGATTCCACACTTGTATGGCCTAATAGTTGGCACGACTGTTTCAGTTTTGGCACAATTAACCTCTGTTTGGTTTTGATTTATTCCTACAAAGGCTGTACAAAATTGGTTCTGGAACTGAGTTTGAATCCTTGTATCAACAGATTTGGCTAATGCCTGTAGCTTATTGCTAACACATCTGATTGGGTTTGTTGCAGAGAATGGCAAGAGTCCAGCGAAATTTTCATTATCATTATTGGTAGAATCTAGAAGAAGAGAGTTTGGTGCCTGTTCTTTAGATGAGAGTACATCAGTTGGTTGATATTGATCAGGAAAGCTCTCCTGGTTTTCTTGAGGTACTCTAACTCTTCCAAAGTCAAGATTATCTGAATGGAGTGACAAAGAGCAGGGTTCCGCAAACTGAGTAAGTTCATGTTCCTCTTTCACAATGACAGATCCTTCCAAACTCTCTTCAGTTCTGGTCTCAGCTTGGTCACTATCCATACAGCAAACACTTTGACCATCAAGAATACCTGAAGCAGATGTTACTTGGTAGTCCTCAGGATTTAATGGAGATGATGTCATCTCTCCTAGCACAACTTTTACCTCATCCCTTTTAGAACCCCCATCCTCCAACCATCCATCACTTTGGCTGCCCTTTTCCACCAAGACGGTTTCTGGAAGACCAGTGATCCCCGATACCTTCACCTCGAATGGTTGTTTGGTCAACCCTTTCCCTTTGTACAGAAGATGAAGGGCCCTGGTGGCATAGTACTGGCCAGATTGGTCAGCTGCATCCTGAAGTTTGACCAGTACTTCACAACCAGTTTGCACAGCCAACTCATGTGCCTGTAATAAGAAAAGGAAAAAAAACCCAAAAACTGTAACAAAACTGTTTAACTAATTGAAACAAATTAGAAAATTGTAAGTAGAGCTTGCACTGTGAAGACGGTCATTCCTAAACAATCAAACCAAACTTAATATAATCACGTTGGCATGTTTTGGTACAAAACACTCCTATCTGTGTTTACACTCCAGCGTTCTCCCATTACAGTCCGCTGGCCAAATGCGAGTTAAAAAACACAAGGACAAGTCAGAATTCTCTCCAGGTGATCCGTCTGGCGAGTTCAGTGTTGAAAAGCATCCCTATTTAGTATTTAATATAATATGAAATATGGACTAGATAAAATGCTGGGCACTCACCCACTAGTCACAATTAACAGAAGTTGAGGTGGGGTTGAGTACCACAAGTGGCAAACATGCCACATTGTAATTGCACAATTATTATAATATTATTTGTTTTAAAGCCCTACCTACACCGCTTTCCAGTTTTCAAATTTCAATGTAATTATTTTTTAAAGAAAGAGGAAATTAGCTTAAAGGTATTATACAGGATTGGCAGAGCTGACAAAATAATCACAGACAGTGTTCATGTTTTGTGTAATCAACCACATACATGAAATAACAAACCTGTGAAAATTTGAGCTCAATTGGTCATCGAGGTCACGAGAAAATAGTGAAAAGAGACCTTATGCGTTTTCTGTTTTTCAAACATGGAGTTTATTATCGCGCGCGATAAAAACTATTGTTTTACTCATTTCTCAGAAACGATAGCATTTTAGGCAGAAATATTTTAAGGAACCCTTTCTACCATTACTTACTTTAAATCATGTAAGTTATGTGTGAATCTGTGAACATTTGTGTTTTTCGATCTTACCAATAGTGTACACAGGCCCTTTAAAAGAAGCATGTCTGGAGGGCTATAAACAGTACTAGGCCTATATATATAACCTTTTTGAATCAACTCACTTTTTGGAAGACTGTCCTGCACAAGTTTTCTTTCACCCATTCTCTTAATTCAGGATTCTCAATGAACCGCATTTTGAAGAAGACAAATCTTCACTTCAGCTGCAAATGTTGAACCCTGAAATGGGCAAAATATATAAAAAATGACGAAAAAACATGTATGCAGTATACTCTAGTCCTAGAACTATGAGGTTCGATCCGCTATCGAGACGATAGCGGATCGAACCTCCCCATAGTTCTAGGAGTATGCAGTAGGGCCTTAAAAATAACTGTGTCAATCACTAGTGACAGTGCACTGTCAGCTAAGTAAGTTCGCTGCCTAGTATTTTAAACAGGAATGTCAAAATCAGCCTAGCAACACAAGTGCCGAGTGAGAGTGACTGAGCTGAGTGAGGCTTAATTATAATTAAATCATTCATCAACAAAAATAACGATGAATAAATAGTTTAAAAAGTGAGTGATCGGGTTCTGTTTAAATATGATAAATTTGCTATTTTGTCAATGACACATAAGTTCTCAGAAAATAGGTATTGTGTATACTGTTCGTGTTACCAATACCATGGAGCTTCTTACTATTTTTAGAAAATAAGTTGCATGAACAATTTCTCACGAATTAGATGCAACATATAATTCTTTTAAGAATTAAAATTGAAACTGTGATTTTTGATATTTAGAGATTTTCTACTTAATCATTAATGAATAGTCAGGGGAGACGACAGCCTATAAAACAACAAATTGATTACTACAAACTAATAATTTTAACAATACCTCCGTTCACGAGAAGCATTTCAGCGTACGCTTGGTTGAAGCATGGAGGTAGAAATAGGAAAATTTTGCAAGTGCAATCACTTTCATCGCTCAAGCTGGCATACATCCATGTACAAGTGTACATGTACATGTACATACATGTACAAGTGTACATGTACATACATGTACAAGTGTACATGTACATACATGTACAAGTGTACATGTACATACATGTACAAGTGACATGTACATACATGTACATGTACATACATGTACAAGTACATCCATTGTATAGTAGGTGAAATTCAGTTTCCAATCACTTCAGACTCGACGACTATTTGAAGCGCGAACAATATAGACCGTCGGCAATTTTATGTGCGTACATATTTACCCCCCCCCCTCTCTCAATTATTTTGTTGCTGTTAAACAGTGACATTTCAAAAGAAAAAGCAACCAAAAATTGTTCTCTTTTTGTGAAAAAAAATATTTTGGAATTGGGATAAGTATTAAATTAAGCAGTAAAAACATAGATAACTCGAAGAAAACAGAAATTATCGCACACAAAATACATTGGTTTATTCTTGTTTATCAACCCTGTATGTATGATACGAAAATAAGAAAAAACTAGAGATTTAGAGTTTGTAAAACAAACTCTAGGTGTTCGGGTTCTTGCTGGGCTCAGTGCTGTTTTAATGCGTTAGCTATATCATTGAATCGCTGAAAACATTGTTGATAGCTTTTGAAATTTCAAGGAAAGTAAAGTGTAAATCTTCTTTAATTGTATATGTTAGACGATGATGTCGTTAAAATAAGTCGAGCATAGTATGAGCTATTGGTTGCATTTTTTTAAATAGCTTGCTTGATTTTTAGACATTAGTCTTCATACAGAACGGTTTGTTAAATTTATAATATTGAAAGAAAAGACACTTAAATAATTATGCAAGATAAAGGTTAAGTCATGAAGACGGCAAGTTTAAGCCTCTCGTGAATTTTAACTAATAAAATATTGTTAACGAGTTAATAACTGTTTCTACTTGTATGGTGCATTCATACTCAGTGTTTAGTTTGTTACGCACCTCAAAACAGTAATTACACCAAAGTTCAACTTAATGAAATAGCTCACGCATTGACACAGCACTGACCCCAGCGATACCCGAACACCTAGTGTTTGTTGTCACAAACACGTTAAGTCTAGTTTGGTTTATTTTCTCATACAATGTATACACTACATACGACTTCGGAGTCTAGACACTATATTGTGTACATCCATTGCATTCATTTGCATTGCATTCATTAACAAAGTGTGTGTTAAAAGTTATAGGTCAATAATTGTCGCATGACTGCTTGCAATGGTTTATTGACTGATACAATTTAAACGCTACATAAAACTTTGTGGAGTCTATAGGCACTATATTGTACATTTAACCAGTACACATACATTTGTACATTTGATAGTTTCACAGTACATTGACAATATGTGTCTGCAGAACTGCTTGCAATGGTTTATTGTATGATACATAATGACATGAATATAATTAACAAATCTTGAGACCACCATATCTCGAAAAGTTTAAGTCCGATCAACTGTTTTCGATTGTGTACTTGTGGGATACTGTAGATGTGTTTGTTAGGCTAAAACATTGTGCGACGTCATCATGACGTCACCAGTGCCCAACGTAAAGTCAATAGATTTCGCTCACCACAATTCTTGTCTTATGGCCAGTGTGGTAAAAAACACCTCCATAAGACTGTGTGGCGCGGTATGCTACTTTATGTGTTCTCTTATGTTATAATGCAAGGAATTATGAAGTCACCACCTGTTAGAGCACGCTCTATCAATCGTCTATTTTTCAAGAGTGTCAAACAAAATAAGTTTAATTTTGAAATCTACAGAATATGCTTGATCGAGTCAGAAGTTGTTTCCCATCCCATCTCGGAATACTGTGAGCTACGGTACTCATGTTTCAAGCTCGAAAACATGTTGCATCAATTTTTGATTTCACGTACTAACACAAAACGTTTTACTTTATTGCTTATTAATTTAGGACGAAAAGCAGTCATAAGCACCATATATATGAAGTTCAAAGCAACAAGTCTCCACTGTTAGAAAACTAGTGACGTTTTGAAGGAAAGCGGGATTTTATAAAAGTCTTCAACATTAAATGCCGTTTTCTACAATTGTTAGTTTTTACTGTCTACGTGTGTGTGTCAGTTCGTGAAATCGGTGGATGACGATTTGATAGCTTCACAGCTACCTTGACAAAATGTCTCGACTTATCGCATAGCTGCTTGCAATGGTTTATTGTCTGACACAATGTACGTACTAAATTAAACTTCGGAGTCTAGACATGTGTACATTTAATCAGTACATTGTACATTTGATAGATTGACAGTTACATTGACAATGTGTCTCGAAAGTAAACATGCATGAATTGTCGCATGACTGCTTGCAGTGGTTTTCAAGAAATAACAACGAATTTATCGTTCTTAGTTTGTGAGTTCTGGTTGTTAAACCAAAAACTCAAAATTTGATTAAAAAATAAATATCATTAAATTACCCGATAAATCATTGGATGACGTCATTATGTTTCATCTATTTATCAGGTGTAACACTGTTGCCAAGTTTCATGACCGTACGAGCTTGGGAATGATGTCAAAGTCTGCGGACAACGATTTGTGTGTATTTTTGAGATGGAACAAACTCAAAAATTCACTAGAGATTTAGTGTTTGTGAGAACAAACACTAGGTGTTCGGGTATGGGGCACTGTTATGTTACTAAAATGCGTAAGCAGATTTATATTGAAAGTAAAAAAAAAAAAAAAAAAAAAATCGTTTACAAACCTGTTACTTTTATACTTTTAGTGTACACGGGGGAAAGTGATATCGTTGCTGTATGAGTCTCCATAAAGTAGTTTAGATATGCATGTATAACAATTTTCATGTAAATAGTCACAAACTTAACATGCTTAACTGATAAATTAAAAGACTATCACTAACAATTCAAAAATAAACGTTATCAAACTACGCATGCTTGCTACCTTATGTGTGAAGCAACATCATTTGTCATGATTATGAAAAGGACATAAGAACCTACTGTTTACACGATGTGCAATTTATGTTGAATTTATTTTGCTAGTCACATTGTATTTCTTTGAAGTATTCAACAGGATCTAAAAGTTAGATTCGCGTAAAAACCGTTGTTGATCAGAGTCAAATTTATGTTGACCTTTTTCCGATTGCATTTTCTCAGTTATCAAAAGTTATTCAAATCACCAAAACAGTTCAGCAAAATACACTCGTTCAGTTGATATTTACCACCAAGCCAACAAAAGGCTAACACGAAGGTTATGCAATGAGCTATTCATTGGACCACCGTCGAACAACGTAGATTTCCGAAGGATGGTTGCATTTATCGACGAGTGCAGTAACAAAGGACCATTAACTTGGTATAGCGCCACCATGGATAACGCATCAACTTTACTGTACGCTTCAGCGCGTACATGTACATTATATACATGTGGGTCAGCAATTCACAGTCTTCGTGGACTTTGAACCGCAGTGTGTATAGTTTACATGTACATGCAAGATTGCACGTGGTCAATGGAGAGGAACGCCCAGCCCTTTGCTTCTGCTGCGGGCTAATACTAACGTAATGTTCAACTTACATTTTGAGCGGGAAGTCAAGAACAAACGGGGTAACTCTTTGTGTAGCATTTGATGAGTTTTAAAAGGCCTGTCCGATGATGTATTGATTGAAGCAATCCATTCTGTAATTATAAAGTATTGTTTTTTGAAATATAAAATTTTGATTTACTGTATTTCAACACCTGATGACGTCATCATGACGTCACACTAACTTGATGGAGGTTTCATCAAGGTTCTAACATGGTGTAAATTTGAAGTTGATCAGACAAACAGAAGTCAAGAATTTTGCCAGGAAATGTTTTTTTGTTAAGAATTGCACAAAGGCAAACTTTGACCTTCCGGTACGACCGGAAGTAAAGGTCATGTGATTTTGGCGTTAACTTTTCAAATGTTGCCTGTGTCTTGATCTATCATAATGTTTAAATATGAATATTATAGCTTTCCTATTCAGAAACATACAGGCATTGGCATGAGGGCACTTTTTGACCTTAAATGGCTTGTAATTTGACACCCGATGACGTCATCATGACGTCATTGCTCACACACCTTCTGCTCTTTATGTTCTAATGTCACATTAAGTTTTAAGTTGATCAAAGGTTTGCAAGTATGGTTTTTTTGCGGACAAACGACTATCAGAAGAATTAGCAAAACAAAGAAAAAAAAATAACAAAAAAACGAACAAAAACAAGGAGTTGTTCGGTCTTATAAGACCGAACAGCTAAAAAAAAAACGAACAAAAACAAGGAGTTGTTCGGGCTTCTAAGCCCGAACACCTAACAAAACCCCAAAACATCATTTAAAGGATTAATACTTTACATGCATTTGATACCGATTCTTTCCAAAAGATTAATTCTGTTCTTTTCATGAAAAATGTTTCTGACAATTATTTTCAGTATATAAAAAAATAGTATTTATACATTATTAATATGATAATAAACCATGCATGGATGTATGATTCACAATTTTACAAATATCTACAAAAACAAAACAATTTTCAAAATTGCTTTAAATATTTCTCTTTCAGTATCACATCAAACTTTCAACCTATGAGCCAATGCAATTAGTTTCAAATTAAATAACATCAATTGAGTATTTTATTAAAATCAATACTGCCGAATGTAAAATGGAATACATGCAAACTTGTGCAAGGGATTATACTATTTGGAAGCAGGAATAAGACATTACCTTGTACTAATGTTTTTGCCAAGAGCCTGTCCTTTTGTTCCGAGACAAAAAAGCAAGAATTGGCAGTGTAACCAAAATCACTTCTTCAAAATGGAATACAAATTCAACACAATTTGACCAACATTTTTATTTTTGTTGTGGTATTATTTATAATACATTTTGCTTTGAATACATTTCTCTGTCAACGAATTTTGCGCATATATTATTCATTGACTCAGTAGAAGAGAATAAATTAAAAAGGAAAATGAAGAAATTTTAAATATTGTTTCCAAAACCATCCAATAACCAGGAGTGAGAGTCGTTACAGACAAAAAGTTCTGTGTATAGACCCAACTCATTCGACATCATCCTCAAAACAATCTTATTTGCGCCATTTTAAGAGTCAATGTCACTGTGTGTTACAATCTAAAGTGCAGTGCAAGTTTTAGGCAACATAGCATCTACACACTTTTCTGTTTTAGGATCCAAAGTTTAGGTTTGTTGAATTGATGGCATTTCCACCTTTCAGTAACACCCGAAGTTAAAGACTTCAAGGAGTTTTTACCTTCAGGAACAGTATCCTTGACAAAAACAGGATTTCTTTATAAACATATGATTTTTTTAAATATATTTGTTTTTAACGCATAAAAGGTCTGACAATTTTCATCCCTGATTTAAAAATCTTTTCCTTGTTCTCTTTGTGATTAAACATTAATAAAGCAGCCTCAACTGTATTCTAACTCATTTCATAGGCCAGCAAAAAGACATTCTAACTTAGCACCATCAACATGTAGTATACTAATCACATTCTGATTTTTTAGGTATTCATGATGAAAGTTATAATTCTTATCAGTATTGGTCCAATTCAGCTGGCGTTATCGCAGCAATAAATCTTGGTTGCACCATTTTTGGAGTCAGCATCCCACACGCGTTAACACGCTCACCATATAATATTTACAAGCAACTTGACTCCCGAAATGGCAGACCATTGGCAGACTGTAGCGACATGTGACTTCATATCAGGAAGTTGCATAAATTTACAGCAGTTTGTAAGTTTCCTCTAGTTGCATGCATTGCGTACACAACATCTGAAGTTTTGTGAGTTAATTCAGAGTAACTTTTATTTTGAGATATACATTTTGCAGATGAGAGAAATGTTATTTACACCTTAAAATATCTTCATGTGTTATCATTGCTGACCTTTGCAGCATCTTTATCAGTACTCTTTGCAGCACTTTCCTGTGATTGTTGTGAAGCATTTGCATCATCCATTTTCAAGGCATCCCCATCACTATCCTTGAGTGCAATTTCAGTCTCCTTAGATGCATCCTCATTAGTCTTATCTGATGTCTCCACAATTTCTTTAGATTTGTCCATGTGTTCTTCTTCGAGGGTAGGTTCGGCTTCTTCTATTGACTCAAGTCTACTCATCTGTCTTTTCTCGACAGCACAACCTGTCAGCATCTCCTTAAGACTGATGAACAGAGGATGGTCTAAACCATGGGTGATCAGCATTATATTCTCTGCCTACACAAAAAAACAAATTAAAAATCATCATTCTAACAATTATCCATTAATCAAGTAATAAACCACAAGGGTAGCTAACTGGGTAAATTTAAAAATAATTTTGGGTTGAACAAAGAAAATCAACTAGAGCAGGACTTGAACCTGAGACCTTTTGAATAACATGCCAGCGCTCTACCAACTGAGCTATCTAGCCCAACATCAAAGGAAGCCATGGTTTTGATTGTTACATAAAAGAATGGTCATGGTGCTTACTTTCTGTAGATTCTTTGTCGCTTCTGGGATCATGTTCAAGTATTGTTGTAGTTTCCCAACTCTCATCAGCTGGATGGCAGCATTTGGATTGTTACCAGGGCAATGAAAACTGAAAAGGCAACAAATATACAATTAAATTATCTTGTTTTTAATTAGTATAATTGATACTACACTCACATAAGGTTGACATTTGATATCATAATTACAAAATAGAATCAAAATTGTAAGAATAACAGCCGACCAGTTTAAAGATGTGCTTCCTCTCTTTATATTAAGGCAAAGACAATACTGTGCAATATCCTTGAAATGTAAGAGTTTGTGTCTCAATGAACTGTGTATAAATCATGCCTACCGGACATGCTCTGTGGCTCTTTTGTAAACATGTGATGTCACAGTTCACATGATCTATACAAAATAGATTCTAGATACTACTTATCGAAGATAACAAAGACAGTTATTATCACATTGTTATCCAATGTTGTATGCTTAACATTTTTTTTTTTTTTAATAGGAGACAACCGTGAAACTTACTCAATATGTTCAATGGATCGTAGCCCGTACTCAAGAGCTAGCTCCCATTTCTCTAGAAAAATACATGCATCCATTGCATAGTGGAGTGTTTCTAGTACCAGGTGATGGTATGGGTGGAGTATACCCTTCTGAAGGGTTAAGCACTGCTCACTCAGTTGAAGAATCTTCTGCCAATGTGAAATGTTAAGTTAAGGAAATCCCCTTGAAAAACAAAACCAATACCACTCAAAAGACACAATCCTAAATCCTTTAACTTTTCCATTTTGTGTCTTTGGCTAGAAACCTTTCTGAATACCCCTTTATCCTCCAGTCCCGTCCACGGTACCTCAACACCCAAATGTTTAGACTCTGATCAGATTGATATGCCTGGCTCAAGGCTGACAATAGATTGTTATGAGGTACTGGACCATATCCTACAAAATCATAAGAAGAACTTTTAAGGACTCTGGGCTCGATTTCACAAAAGAATAGTTGTTTATACTGCCATAGTGATTTGTATTGTGACATCACATGTTGCTAATAGCAATTACAATTGATTCGGAGTTAAGATCAATCTTAGCGCTTTGTAAAATCATTGTGAAATCTTTGTGGACTGCTTAATTTATAGCTACTAATGACAACAATGTATGGACTTTGATTCGATAAGTATGTGTTCTTTTACAGGGCCCCAGGGAGACCAGGCCACACTGATGGAACTACCCTGTATAAATAATACTTAATAATAATACATAATAATAACAATAATAAGTATGCCTTGTGCCATGCTAAGAATGGGTAGCTTGGGGTACAGTACCCATCAAACTCAAGCACTACCATGTGATAGATTTTAGACTTACTTGGTTAGGGTTTTAATAAAAAGTAAACACATCTATAGATAGGTTGCAGTATGACGTAAGTCGGCCATCTTTACGGGCAATTTGGAACACACAGTCATGCGTTACGCGTGAGAACGGCGTGCAGCACGCGCACATTTCACCAAACTCATTGCATGATTGGTTAGTGAATGACGCGGCTGCGTTAATAATTTGAGCGCTTGACGCGCCTGCAAGCCAAAATGCGATTTGCCCGTAAAGATGGCGTCTACTGGGAACTATCTATATAAGGTGAGGGAGAGTATCTAAGAATAAACAGAGTAAATTTATACAAAGAGGATATTTCCAAATGACATAATCTCTTCAGCTGCTGATAGTTTAGCCATGCATTGCTGTTCCACCAGTTTCAGCTGCTCAGAGAAATCAGGAGGGAAACTGTCAAAGGTACACTGACTGCACTTCTTGACGCTGCCATCTGTGGGAACAAAGGTTGGAACACATATACCAGATTTATTCTCAAATAAAGAAAAACACTCACCCACTTTAAGAAATAAATTCATAGTACAAAGTTTAACCTTCCTACTCTTGGTAACTGACTAACCATTTGAAACCACTCAACTATCAACTGCACATGTGTATGGTGGCACAATTGTGCACAGAACTGTGTACTGTTGATACTGTGTTTGATACATTCACCAAATAGTATCATATTACAGGCCATTGATAATTAATGGTCAGACAGTAAAAGGGTTAAACTAAAAGTTAACATTAAAAAAAAACCATCTGTGTGAGAACTTGCATACATATATCACAAAAACTAAAAAAGTACAACATTCCTTTCTGCTGTTTCTGTAAATTCACGGAGGCATTCAACTGTCAGGAACTCAAAATTGCTGTAAAACTTCTTTATTCAACAAATCCTCCAAAACAAGTTGTTTGCACCTTTATAAATATTTGTTTATGTCTGTGTTGTATCGGTGCAAATATCTAAACTGTATTAATTTGTTTACCTGGGTTTAGAAGGACAGCTTCTCTGCACTCTGGGTTACCACACCTAACACTATGACGAAGTTGTTCCTATAAGAATGACAAACAAATAAAATATAAAATCTGCCAATAAATATATAAATGGAAAGCAAACGCTACATGAAAAGGCTAATTTGTTGTTGGTTAATTGCATATTGTCAACCTTTTGCCACCTTTGTGACTCAAACAACCGAAATTCTGAAAACCTACGTAACTATAATAGTAACACAGTTTTTATAAAGCACTTTATCACACTGCAACAGGCGTCTTCAATCTTAAGCTTAAAAGTTTTGCAGAGCTAAATTATGTTTTTGTTATAAGAGCCACATTTTATAGAACCTTGCAGGTATGTAACTGCAGTTTGTCAAAAAGATGGAAAGTTCCAGGCACAGAAGACTTTGTAGGCCTACAGTGTTTTTCAATTTTCAATGATACAGCTAAGAGACCAAAAATGAGGAAATCAGCTAATCAGCTGAAAAGTTGACTGCCTGGCTTTGTAGGATTTACAAATGACTCCTAACCAAACTCGAAATATAAGAAGAGAAACAAACTGTTAATTCAAGCTTTAAAAAAAGGTTTAAAGAAATCATTACTAACCCTTTTTGTGTCTCTGCACGTGTGACACTTGCACATAAACTGAAAGACATTTCTCAAGATGGCGTTTCTTGTCGCGGTTGGTTTCAACACGTCAACATAGCACACAAAACACTGGAACAAAAAAGTGAGTCAAGAATCCACCGTTCAGTTAAGTAAAGAGAAAGTTTGATTTTTTTGGTTTTTGCAAATTTAAATTTAACTTTAAAAAAACAAATCTTAACTTCACCTCTTTGTTGGGCAGTATATCTCTTGTTGCCCTGACACTCAGTGAAGTCCCAGTGTGGATAGCGACACAGTTATAGTCACAGCTGTGGTTAAACATGGAAAATCTATGGCAATCCAAAAACAAAAAGCAAACAAACTATAAGTTGTATTTACAAAATGTATGCATCATATATTAATATCCAGAGTGTTGTGGCTGAGCAGTCTAGCTCACCGAACTTCAGTTCTGGTGTTGTTGGCAGCAGAGTGGACTTGAATCCTGGTAGTGGAACACGTGTCCTTGAGCAAGCCACTTAACCATAAATGATTTGTCCTTCAGATAGAACAATAAGTTGTAGGTCCCAAGTATTGTGAAATGCACATAAAGAGAAAGAGAAGTGGCTAGCCCGGTGTTTCTGGTATGGTTTGGTAGGTTCACATAACAATTCCTTCTTAAAAATCCCTAACAGTTTCTCTTTGTTCCAGCACCTTGAGTACATTATTGGTAGATATATGTGCTATAAGACTCCAGTATTGTTATTGCTGTTATAAATATATTTGATACACTATCCACAACATTCTTATCCTTTCTTGGTCATTTGCTAAGAACAGTGTTCAGTCATAAATTCTTACTTTAAAACTAAAAATAAACAACAACCGAAAGAATTAAATGTAGATCAAATACCTTATTAATTCACAACATCACTGTGCCATTATATAACTTCAAATAGAGTTTGGACTCACTTCAGATATAATCCAATTCCTAAGCTGTGTAGTTCACCATCTGAGACATCGCATGTATTGCATCGCATCCTTCCAAACAGCTCCAGGACCTCAGCCGGCAGCATGACATTGGCTTCATCTCCCATGAATCGTCTCAACGTATACAACCAACTAGAGAACTCTAGTTGTGTGTCTCCACGAAGGTCTGTTGGCACTGTCAAAGAGAAAAAACAACAATCAGTTGTTTCAATAAAATGATTTAAATAAACACCTTTACATTCAGTTACATATACTTTGGAAATATTTGTGTCTATTCAGTGGACTGCGTTGGCACAACATAATATTAATAATAATAACTAGTTCTTATATACACATACATTGTACACACTTTACATTAGTGCCCTCGTCACTGCACCAATTAATAACATTCCTTTAATCTTTCTCAGCTCCCTGGGACTATACAGCCCTGGCCTGCCGTGGCACTTCAAAGGCTTTCTCAAAAACAATATCAAACTTTACCCTTGCAGGTACCCATTTATACCCATTCAATGGGTAAAGGGAAGCAATTTTAGTGAAGCATCTTGCTCAAGGACACAAGTGTCATGACTGGGATTCGAACCAACACCCCGATCACTTAACCACCAGAACTTGAATTCGATGCTCTAAACCACTTGGCCACAACACCCTATAAACAGGCATCTGTACGTCATAAACAGGTATCTGTACAAGAATACTAAGTTCATTTTAAAAAAGCTTTTGGCTTCCGTTCATTTAAGTCAACATTTATTTCACACTACTTTTCTCAAAATATAACATTATACAAAATATTACATTAGTAAGCGAAATAAGCACAGAAAATGGAGATGAAAGGGTTAGGCCTAATCTAAGTAGACCAAAATAAAAGAGACTATGAGGCTGTCAGATTAAGCCAAGGCTTGTAGAAGATTGCCTAGACAGACAAACTACCATTGTGGAGACAAGGCAAACAGGTAAAGCAAAACAAATCAAAAACACAGACTTCGGATGCAAAGAGAGAAGTTCTGTGTAAACTAGCAAGGCTATTATAAATTAGCAGGTCTATTAAAAGGCAGGGTATACTTTTGGTAATTACTCCAAAGGAAATGACCATAAAAACTTACTTGGCACAGACCACTGGAGAGCTGATGATATTATAAAATATTGTCAGAAATGACCCCCTTCGAAGTAATGTTGTTTTAGAGAACGAGGTAATTTTTCACCCCAAAAATTGAATCTAAGAAAGGCTTCAGGCATGAAGATTTGAAAGCACACATTTCTGTGCAGGTTTGTTATTTTATGCGTATGTTGGGATACACCAAGTGAGGATACTGGTCTTTGACAATTATCAAAAGTATACCTTCCTTTTAAGCTTCATTACACATATAAACTGTTTCTATTACCAAATCTGTATAATTTCATATTTGTCTTGTATGAAAGCCCATAGAGTACTCCTCCAAGTTATGTCAGTAAACAAATAAGCAGAAGTAATCATACATTTTCAGAAGAAGCTAATAAAATTCAAATCATACCTGATTGTAGGTGGTCGATATGAGAAGGGAAACTCAACGATCCATTAACTGTTGCAGCAGGTTGTTTCTTCAGAGGAAATAAATAATACAAGTTGTCATACTCAAGATTGAAATAATTATCTTTCAAGAATTGTTTGATGTTAGTGTCCAGAAAAATCAAACAAGAACATTTTTCAGTAATTAAACTTTCTCTATGATTGAGCAAACATAGTTTATAATTTTAAAGATTTAAAAAAAAAAAAATTTGTTGTTAGAAATATCTATGTTGGGAGAGATCAGTCAATCTGCACCATCGATCGATTCTGTAGGATGTCTCAAGACTTTACTTGCATTTGAAAATCATATCCGCCAGACTTTTAATTATAAAGAAAACAAGTGGCAGCTAGGTCGACTGATAGCCCAAGGCGATCCACTGAAAGCGCAATCCAATCGAACTATAGCTCAATATGATCGACGGATAGCGCAATGCGTTCGACTGGTAACACACATCGAGAGAACGTGCCAAACTATTGTCAAATCTAAAAGGTTTAAGAAATGTTCAAGGAACTTGCTGCAAATATTTACCTTTCTTTTGCGACTCAGTCTAGACATCAGTCTGACATGGTCTGAAGGAAGGTTAGGAGCGACTCTACTGATACCCTCACATTCCTGTTTGTGTGAAGACCAAGCCGCTCTCTGTGGGTTATAAAATTGGCACAGAATTTTAATGAAGTGTCACACCAAAAACTTTTCCATCATCGAGGTAAAAAATTAACCGAAAATAGAAACCTCTTTCCCCAAAGAGGATATAATTAGTCACAAGTGAATTGGACAATATTCCAACAGTAAGACTAATTTTAATTCACAATATTGTAACCCTCTCTTATGAAGATTACATTCATTCATGAAAGAAATAAGTCATTCAGGCAAATGTGATATAAAGTATCAATTTCTTGTGTTTATGTCAACAGAGTTGGACAGAAGAAAGTTCGGATTGAGTGTGAAAATGAAGATAAAAAGGGGAATTTATTCTCTACCTGACAATCCTGGTTGCAATAGTATGCAAACCTGCAGGCTGAGCACTTGTGAAGAATATCATCCCTGCAGCATATTAAACAAATCAGTAATAAATGACTTGGTAGGAATCAATCGAGTCATTCTTCATGACATTAGACTCAAAAACATCTGTTCATTATTACAGTATATTAATTACTGTTGGGCTTTCATAAATAGTTTAAGTTTAATTCACCATAAACAATACAATTTTAATGTACACGTTAATACTACACTTTCTTCATATTTTTACGTCTTTAGGCCTAGGCCCCTGCATCCCTTTCCTGATTGATCATTTAGTCATGATTCCAGTTAATTATGTTTTAGTTAACTCTCATTCTTCAGAACACCTGTTTATTGATGAATCTAGGCATATATATGGATGCACAGAGTCAATTTGGAGGATAGGGTCAGTAAAGGTCGTCTTGTCATCATCAATCAACATGATCACTACCGTACACCCACTCCGTAAAACCATTTCGTTACCGTTACATTAGTGTTCAACTTGAACTTGTCAACCAATTTACATCACAAATGTTATTTACTACCTTTCCCTATCAATAATATAAATTATAATAATACTTATAATAGGCATACAACTATTTATTTTGAGAGTAGTTTTGTTCTGTGTACCCTCTGCATGCATGCTGGTGGAAGAAACAGGAACAGAACACCACTGCATAGTTTTGAGCATTAACTTAACTCACGGCCCCCCAAAAAGCAAAACTTTAAAGCAAACTACAGTCTCGATAATCCGTCACCTTTAACACTGTTTAACCCTATATTGAACTTGACATGAACAGTACTGTACCGTACCGTTTTGTGAGACACTGGTCGCAGTAGTAACCCCTCTCCGTATTCTTGACGACAAACTCAAACGGCTCCTCCGTCAGCAACAGACACCCTGCTTTGACTTCACGTGTAACTCGCACACCTCTCCCCCTGTTCTTTGTGGTGAAAACCTCGGTAAGTTCGTCAGGCGTTTCCTGCTTCTCTACATCAGATGCCATCTTTCCCTAGTCTCCACCATCCGCCCACTGCACACTGTTGGACGTGAAGTTCCTTTTTAACTACTGAGCAAGGAGCTCTTCGCGCTTCGATCGAAACAGGCACGACGACACATTGACCTCAAAACACGTGTGCGTAGACTACGTGTCTCCTTCGGCAAGTAAATGATTTCCGCTTATTCCCCAACACGTCATTTGTTGAAAGATGAGTCAGGGCCACAGACATGTCTACGGTCAGGGTAACAAATTTATTGTTTTGAAAGGGCGCCCTCTTTAGTCAATAATCATCCCGCATTTAGTGACTTCTTACTTTTGTTTTGTTCAACCCTTAAAATATTAGTTAAATAATTGAAGATTAAATCTTTAACCTATCACCAAAAATAAAAGTTTAACTGAGACAAATCAGACGAAAACTGTCATTGTCTAACCACATTCCTTCCGAAGGAACGTTACAAACCATTTATTTCCAACAATGCACCGCCGTCATTACCCATCCAATTTGTTTTAGGGGCCGTTCACAATTATCAACATTTTCACGAGCGTACAAACCGTACACTTTTTCAAGCCCCCCCCCTCCCCCTAAAAGTGTACGAAAAAAATGTTGATTTTTTTTCACACAAGTCTACATGGTTGAACAACACCGGTTGAAAATGAGCGCTGATATGCAATTGCGTGTGTATGCTACAAGTAACTATATAGCAGGCATGTGAGACCTCCGCGTAGAGGAATCCCGAAACGACGAGTTTAGCGTCGATCTGCGCACTTCCGGGTTTGAAAACGAGGCTCACTGTGTCACAACAACTCCACTGAACGTTACACTTATGGTGTCTGCTACCGCGCGATACAGACCGAAGTACAACTTTCGTGTGAGATTACACCCAAATACAAGAACGAAATACGATTTGAGCGTGTTGAGGTAGAAGCCAAGCACAGGTAAGTTTAATGGAGGAAAAACCAGGCTGCAAAATTGTTACAATTGCAGGCTATTTTGAGTGAAAATATGCTAACGATTTGCATGTTAAAACGTGGTGCTTCAACCCTGGCCCCGTCTACCCCAAGTTTTGCGGAGGCAGTTTTGCCAAAAGTCTTTGTTGAAATACTTGAACTTCATTTGTTTGAAACTGGTACTTCTACCAAATTAATAACCTCTGTGTGAGTTTCTTAGTGTCAGAATTGGGGCCGAAAAAAATAATAACATTGGCGTCCGAAAATTTGGCACAAAGTCGCAGGGTGTTCCTTTAGTATGTGGCACACTTGTGATAGAATAGCCCAAAATTCCACATTCGCATTTCGGAATGTCCTTTAAGTAAATAAATTATAACAAATCAAATTTGTATGTACTCACATATCCAGCTAGAAGTTTGACAAAATAATTTCCTTAATTTTTGGAAGCATTTTTTAAAAGGTTCACTTTGCTCTTTGTAACGTTAAACTAGCTACATGTATTAAAAACATCTTTAACCCATGTCATGAAATAGTGTTGTGAATCCCAAGCTAATAATACAGAACTGATTTGAGGGACGGCTCTGTTTATGAATTACTTGTTTTAATCATGTACATGTATACTTTTGTTTTGCAGGTGCTTTGTTTCACCATGCCATCCAGAGGAGTTGAATGTGCCGCATATGGGTGCAGCAATCGATTCTATAACAAGGACTTGTCAAGGTCGCAGTTTCATTTTTTCTGCTTTCCCACTGATCGCAAACTCCGAGACCGATGGTGCACAAAAATCAAAAGGGATCATGGTCGAGACGGATTCCTTGTCAGTAAGTCTACC
Source organism: Leptasterias polaris (assembly GCA_037783415.1). Lineage (NCBI taxonomy): Eukaryota > Metazoa > Echinodermata > Asteroidea > Forcipulatida > Asteriidae > Leptasterias > Leptasterias polaris. The sequence goes on from JAZGTN010000089.1 coordinate 2,160,432, forward strand.
CAGATTTGCAATGTGCACTTTAATGATACTGACATCAAGAGAACCCTCAATGGAGTATGGAGACTGAAGCCTGGTGCTGAGCCAAAAGATGTACTCTCTGACAGTTCGTCACCGAAAAAACGCAGAGTTCTTCATAGATCGACCTTTGAAGGTCCCTCAACTTCATGTGGGGTAGCTGATGAACAGACAACAAATGATGATGAACCGATGAATGAGGATGAGTCATTATCTGATACAATGGAGAATGATGTTCAGGTGAATCAAATCAAGGAGAATGAACAGTCAAATGAAGTGACAGAACTTAAGGAGTCAGTACAAAGACTGCAGAGGATGGTAAATTCTCTAACTGAACAGAATGAACGAAATAAGTTTGTTAATAGTTTGGAGGGAGATGATTCCTTAACAAAACACTACACTGGATTTCCCACTTACTCTTTGCTTTTAGCCATGTTGTCTTTTTTGAACCCAGGTGAGAATTGTGAGAATGTCATAACCTATACTGCAAATAGAGAGAGTGAGCCTTCCTGTTCTGTATACCAGCCTCCATCAGCCATGGACTTAGATCACAGCTATTCAGCTTCACACAAAACTCATCATAAACCTGGGAGAATAGCACAGCTTTCACCCAAGGAACAATTCATTTTGGTCCTTTGTAGACTCAGGCAGAATTTTTCTGTAAAGCATCTGGCATACCTTTTTAGCATTTCAGAGTCAAGTGTTAGCAGATACTTCATCACATGGATTAATTTCATGTACTTTAAGCTTGGCTCACTCCCTATTTGGCCAAGTAAAGGTATTATCTCGAAAACAATGCCACAAACTTTTAGAGACAAATACCCAGATACAAGGGTCATTGTTGATTGTTCTGAAATATTTGCACAGATCCCAGATTCTCTAACGCTCCAAAGTATGCTTTGGTCAAACTATAAGCACCATATAACTTACAAAGGACTCCTGGGTATCGCACCTAGTGGCGCAATTACATTCATAAGTCAACTGTATCCTGGATCAATGTCAGATAGAGAAATAGTTATCCGGAGTGGGTTTCTGGACCCCAAGCTGTTTCAAAAGGGTGATGTTGTGATGGCAGACCGTGGTTTCACAATTGATGATTTGCTAAAGCCAATGGGTGTCAAACTAAATATCCCTGCCTTCCTCAAAGAAAGGAAGCAGTTTGAAGATGAGACCATTGAGACACAGCAAATAGCTGCAGAGAGGATTCATGTCGAAAGGGCGATAAACAAGGTCAAGAAATTTCGTCTTTTTGACAGTGCGATTCCTCTGACCATGCACGGCTCCATTAATCAGATTTGGACAGTGTGCTGTCTTTTGACAAATAGTTTTAATCCAGTAATCTCAATGTCTGGTAATGTGTAAAACAAACCATTCCTTGTAAAAAAAAACCAGACAAACTCACTGATATTCATTTTATACATAGCACTCTCATGCCTTTTATTTAAATACTACTTAAAGGTTTGCTAAAATACTACATGTAAGTAATGGTGCTTTTATGTTACACCTGTATTACTTTTGTTAGAAAAATCATTTTGTACATTCCTGTGTACTTTTAAATGATTTATTTATTTATTTTTTAAATAACAGTCTTCAGGAGCGCTAACATAATTTGGTCACTTGCTGACATATGGCTGGATTCTCAACGTGAGGTCACATGCATTACATAATATATCATCATGAGTGGTTTTTTAAATATAAAGAACACATATTTTTCATTGTTTTGGAAGACCCTGTCCCAGAACAATTGTTCTCTGGAATAACTTATCAATATTATTATGTAATGATGACCTCACATTGAGAATCCAGCTACATGTGTATATGTACAGATACATCCTGTTTTGCTCCTGGGATGTCCTCTTCTGTGAGACCAGTGGACATTGCCTAATGAAAGATAAAATAAATATGTATACAATTTTCAAAATTTGTTCTTTAATTTATACAATAATGCCAAGGAATGTTTCTGATATAAATTTTCTAAAACAACAAACTCAACAACTGTCAAAAATATGTCGGTCATGTTTGTAACCAACCGGAAATATAATGAAAACCTGGATATAAAATGGCCTCCTTTGATATTTTGAAGTAGCTAGTCTATCAACAACATTGTTTACACTTAAGCATACACAAAAGTGTGAAGTCAGTCTAACCAACCAAAAAAATAAAAATGTTTGAAGTGTTCCCTAACGGCACTTGAATAGAGCATTAAAAATTCCAACGTAGTCCAAGTGAACATTTTAGAATTGATTTATGATAAACCCTTATTATCCCTATTTACAATCACAAAAGGCATGTCTGACTGTGTCTTATTTGTGGAAGAACATTCTCAATGGATCAAATTCACTTTGAAATAAAATTTACAAATCAAGCCAACTTTAGTCAGACCTAGCTATATTTCTCTTTGCGAAAGAGAAATATAGCTAGGTCTGACTAGGTCTGGACTTTGTCATTAATTGTTGAAATCATTGATTGTATGAGACTTTTATTTTTACTGTGAAATTGTGGTTAATACATAGAGGAATAAAATAGCTTTTATTTCATTCCTCCATTCCTCCATGGTTAATACTTATGCTCTTCCTTTGGGCTTCGATGGGGGTGGGGGCTCTTAAGTAGAGCAAGGCTACCCGACATGCCCAAGTTTTCGGTACTCCCATTTTGTGCCCAATTTCCGGACATCGCCGTTTTTTTATTTCGGGGAATGTTTCATGGCACGGAAATCGTTAGCAGAGATTAAAAAGCAAGAGTTTTGAAGGTAAAGGTACCAGTAATTCACTGAATAAAATTGGAATTTGTCAACGACGAAATGTGGCGACACTGACCTCGAAAAGTGGAGGAAAGTGTCAAAGACAAGGTGCTCCACATTAAGTGGTCGAGTTTCTGAACTTCAACAAGCAGTAACTCTACGTATTCGTCAGGTTCCACGTCACGTCAAGGATCGGACACACAAACACAAACGGTGCGTCAAAACCACGACAGAAAATGGTCAAATTATCCTTTCATTATAAGTGACATGATTACGAATTTATGACATATCAACATCTGATTTATTCCATGCAACTTCAGCTACAAAAAATAAGGTATAGAGGGAACGTACATCTTCCATGCAGGGACTGACTTACCTTCGTTGTTGACATACGAGTAGTTTGTGCAGCCATGTTGAGAATGTAGCACAGTGAGCCTCGGTTTCGACGCGGATGTGCGCAGAAGGCACTAATTCGAAATTCCTCTATTCCGCGTTTTTCTTGCGGGCTCCGCGTTTTGTTGCGGGCTCCGCGTTTTTCTCGTCTCCGCCGTGGAAATCACTCCGCCGTGGCAGCATCGGGAATCACTTTAATTGCGATTTGATTTCAACACGCGAGTCGGGGGCTAGACCCGGTAAAATGCTCCGCGTTAGTCTTTGATTAAAGCCGTTGTTCATTTTTCATTATTAAAGCGCGATGTCCCATTAAACTTACCCATGTCGTCATCCCGTTCCACCAAGAGAGGGCGCTGTACTAAAAACTGTATTAAAAAGCCAACACCCTGAGCCAAGACTAGGCGCACACGGTCTTTCACGTCGTGATGAACGCATCGCGCTTGTTTTAATTGTGGAACACATTTCTGAGGAATGTCACAAAAACATATTGAAAAGGAGGACGAACAACACATTGTTACCAAGTAAGAATTGTGGCCTATATATTTCTGTTAATGTCTAATAGACACCTCCACATTAGGCCAAGTAAAAAAGGTAATGAGTTTCTCGTCCGGACTTCTTCAAAAAAGGAGGAAGCAGGGCTTTACTATTGGCTATTTTTTCTAATATGGCTGGCCAAGGTATATTTATTCACAGATATTGTGCTATTTGAGTATAGACCATGTTACATTTGTTTACACTACAGAGTAGTGACCTTTCTAAAGCATTTCCTGCCGGGCAAGATACTACACAGGCTATATGGGAAAATTTACATTTTGTGTCATAATTTTCACATAAATTCAAAATTTACAAAAGCAACAGCTGTACAGCTTTTGAGATGTCCCCCCTTTCTTCATATCAAAAGTTGAGAAAAATCAGACAGTGCAATCTCCATAAAACATAAGATTTGTTGTTTTCTTCCATTGATCTGTGACAAATGTGCCTGCAGGAAGTCCAGGCTCTGTGGCTCTTTTGTAAACATGTGATGTCACAGGTCACATCGTCTATACTACTGATGCAATTTATGACAAAACAAATGACTTGTAACACCCTTCACTGCAGAATCGCAGCACCATCACCTTCTTCCCGCTCTGAAAAGAATGCCAAGCTCACACTTTTAGCCCCTCCCCTCAACTAGCTAGGGGCTGCACACCAATATTGAAATGAGAAAGATGGGAATTCTTGAGGCAAAGCTGCTATTTTTGGCCTATCTAATTGGAGTCAGAATATCAGAGACGTCAGATGCCACTCAGTTTTATCAAAAAATTTGATTTCAGCTTTAAAGCTTCACCCCAAAAATCTGATTAAAGATAATTTTTTTCCCCTGAATGGTAAGTAGAAAAAAATAGGAGGCGGGCGGGGACGAGAAACTCATTAGTCTTTTACCTGCAGCAGCTTGAAACCCTTCTATACAAAACATTTAGTTAACCACCTACCCCTCCAATAATTAACATACACGAAACAGTTCAGATACTTTATAGTTTTCAATTTTATTTCAGCAACAAATCAAAAAGAAAGTCGGTCTCTTGACAGAAAGTTTACAGTGTATAACCATGTGAAAAAATACATTATCATTACAAAAAATATTCAAATTTTGATAGTAAACAAAGACATGCTGAAGATTAGGCCTTAGGGTCATCAAAGATAAAATGTTCCATCTTGCACTTGTTCCTTTCGTCTTGAAACCTGCTGACAAAAAGAAAAGAAATTTATCACTAACATGATAAAGAAGAACTTGTGACTTATAAACCCTCTAGCATCGAGGCCTGGGGGGGGGGGGGGGGGGGGTTTACAGGTTCATGAAGTATCCCAAGTTTAAGTCTCGAGTAGGGCCCTATGTTCAAAGGTTAGTGTTGTATTAATACTCTTTAAATTGATATCTCTTTAAAAAAACAAAAACACAGCTCTCTTGTTCAAACCAAAATTACTTGATAAATTCAACACCACCCTCTTGTGTAAAGGCCTTGGGGTTGTCATGGTTCAGGTTTCTATTCTATGGTCAAAATTTTGAGCAGGCCCTAATACTCAAAGACAAGTCCTACAATAAACAGGGGAATCAGATCTTGAACACAACATAGAGATCGGCTGTGAACCAATCTCTTCAGTTAGAGAGTTCAATAGTACGTGTTAAAAATTTATCATCATTTTCCCCATACCACAAATTTCAATTTGGGATTGGGAAGTTTAAGCAACAATTTAAAACGAAATTACGGTAGTCATTTACCTGTTCCATGGATAATTCAATTTGCGATTGTCGACTGAAATTTCCTTCATTGAAATCAACCTAAAACAAAAATGAAAGCAGACATTAACAAAATAACTAATACATAAACATAGAAATATTTGTTACTCAAGTATTTTAATCATAAAATAAACAAATGTTGGTAAATCTGGATCAGTGAACATTGTAAAAATACTCTACATGGTTATTTCAGAGAGATTCCCACAAGTTCAAACTCATCATTTTCAGATTTCCCAATTGAACTGCTCCAACAGCCCTTGATGCTCACCTTAGAAGCTTTGATTTGCAAAGGTCACTTCCATTAGAAAATGTAAAGCCTACAGGATTATTATTTGTTTTAACAGAGCGCCAAGGTCAACAGGCCCTATCCCAAGTGGTTTGCTTGTTTAAATAAGTAAATACAATTTGGAACCAATTTACATTCACAGCATCTTTACAGAATTATACACGAATTACATTAAATTCTTAACAATTTGTGTTTGCCATTGTATTTTATAACTACAATGCTTGCAGTTTTACTTTTTGCACCCAAAGAATTGATGAGTGGATTATATGGGCTAAATTTGTTACTCTCATCGACTTACTCTGATTGGCAAAATCAAGCGATCATCAGTACAATGCAATATGGTATAATTGATACCAGTACCATATTTTCTCTTTGGCATTTAGTTTTTCTTATAATGAAATACACACCTGGAATTTGAACATTATCTTGTTCATCTGTGTTCAGCAAGCACAAGTCTTTACATAATCTGCATAAACAAAAGTACAGCAAAGTTAGTATTTAAACCACAATTGAGTTTTTTATCAATTGTCCTTTATCATGATATAGTGCATTTCTTGTACCTCAGAATTTGTTTTTTACGGGCTAAACAAGTTACTCTCATTGACTCACTCTGATTGGCAAAATCAAGCAATCATCATTGGTACAATGCAATATGGCAACATGGCTACCATATCACCAGCTATTTTTAAAAATCAGTGAATGTTTTTTTTCTTTTTTCTCAAAATGAAATACTCACCTGAATTGGAAGCATCATCCACTCATCTTTGTTCAGCAAGCCCAAGTATTGCAACACAATCTGCAATACAAAAGCACATCAAAATTAGCCTTGGAACAGGAAGTTGAAAATTTGTTTGACAGAACCTTAATCATGACAGAATGCATTTCTTGTACCTCAGAAAGTGTTTTTTACGGGCTAAACTAGTTACTCTCATTGACTCACTCTGATTGGCAAAATCAAGTAATCATCATTGGTACAATGCATACTAGGAACAAAAGTTGGTCAATATTAACAATTTGATCAGTTCTTGAAAATACTATATTTTATTTTCACTTACAATAAATGAAAGGCCCCAAAAGAGCACACATTGTCTGGTACTAAATGGGTTTAACACCTGTTAACATTTAATTTGCATTCAAGTCTTCTTACAATGAAATACACACCTGAAATTCCAAGCCCAATCTTGATCATCTGTGTTCAGCAAGCACAAGTCTTTTACACAATCTGCACAAACAAAAATACAGCAAAGTTAAGTGTTGAAAATGAAAACTTGGATCAATAGATCTTTGTCCTCTGTTATGACAGAATGCATTTCTTGTACCTCAGAAAGTGTTTTTTACGGGCTAAACTAGTTACTCTCATTGACTCACTCTGATTGGCAAAATCAAGTAATCATCATTGGTACAATGCATACTAGGAACAAAAGTTGGTCAATATTAACAATTTGATCAGTTCTTGAAAATACTATATTTTATTTTCACTTACAATAAATGAAAGGCCCCAAAAGAGCACACATTGTCTGGTACTAAATGGGTTTAACACCTGTTAACATTTAATTTGCATTCAAGTCTTCTTACAATGAAATACACACCTGAAATTCCAAGCCCAATCTTAATCATCTGTGTTCAGCAAGCACAAGTCTTTTACACAATCTGCACAAACAAAAATACAGCAAAGTTAAGTGTTGAAAATGAAAACTTGGATCAATAGATCTTTGTCCTCTCGTTATGACAGAATGCATTTCTTGTACCTCAGAAAGTGTTTTTTACGGGCTAAACAAGTTACTCTCATTGACTCACTCTGATTGGCAAAATCAAGCAATCATCATTGGTACAATGCATACTCTGAACAAAAGTTGGCACATAATAAATATAAAAAACCTATAACTGTTAACTTGCCTTTATTTCGGACAGTAGAGACTTCAAGAAATCGTCCTGCTCTTCACATCTGAAGCAAAGAAATTAATGCAATGATTAACTTTTAACAAAAACAAAGGGAAAACGCTTGTAGATCTAGAATCCCCCCCCCCAAAAAAAAACCCACACGAACAAAACCTCATCTTGAATGATGTACTCAGGGAAAAAAGGACTATTGAATAATCCATCATGATCTTCAGACTGGGGCATTCAATCTTGTCATCACTGTACATCATTTGTTAATAAATTGCTATACATTTTTTTCAAAATCTAGCAGAACTTTACATACCTGAAGTAAAATGATCATTAGCATTTTTGTTGACACCTATAAATAAAGAAAATATACCATTACATCAACTCTGAAATATATTTATAATGTTTGTCTTTTAAGAAACTTAAGAAATTACCTGAATTTTAATGTCTAAGATAAGTCATATTGTGAGAAATGCCATTCAGTGGAACAAGACCTAGTCTCATCAATAAGATCAGATAATACATGCTTCATCATTAAGGCATTTCCAAGTAGACATATCATGATGCAATACTCTCGTTCTTCTCCAATCAATTTATAATAAATACAATTTAATCAATGCTACTAATCAATGCTTTTGTTTAACAAATAATTCTCAAGACAAATGTAAACCACAAATCTCGTGAGCGAACTTTGACAAATACTTTCAAAGCATAACAAAGATGCAATTTCTACTCACCAAAAAATTGCAGTCCTCCATATTCCATAAGTACAGCCCTCCACAAAATAGCTTTATCTGCTTAAAAAACAGAAAACAAAAGAGTCAAGTCACTGTCTAACACGTAACGGCAATTAAAGAGCAAGTAGAACACAATATTTGTTGGAGATAATGGCCGTCTGTGTAATTATTTTGATATGTTGGTGGTTTTCGGCACGGCATAGGACATTAAAAGCATCTTGCCGCTTCATTGACCAGCATGTCAATCTAAGCCTCATTTTGGCATCGATAAACTTTCATGGAATGAAAGTTTGATGTGGCATAATTGGCTATATTTTGTTTTTATAGGTTATTTCTGAACAACAAACCAACCTTTTTAGAAATTGTCAACATATTTTGTGACAGTATCTTACCTTTCAGTAACATGATGTACTTGGATAAACCCAGCCTGGTCTCGTTCAGCATGAAATATTTTTCCTCTGTCTATAAAATAAAACAATCAAGAAACTAGTATGTCTTTGTCTTTAAGAGAAAGGAAATTATCCATGTTGCATGAAACATTGTACACTTAAAAAAAAAAAAAAATTGTTGTCAAGTTCGTCTTTAGTTGTCATGCTGTATCAAGGATTAGGCAGAACAGTCAGAGGGCACAACTCAGCACAGAGTTCAGAAGCAAGACTGGCTTTAATGTGTGATTTCATCATTCTGTTAATAGCCATTCCTTTGCAGCCCTAAAAAAAACACACAAACTTGCACAAAACAAATCTATGATTGATTGATTGAATTTATTCAGATAAAATACAGCAAGAACATGGCAAAAATACATACACAACAGGAGTAAAAAACAATGAAAAAGAAAAACCAAAATCGAACACAAGAAAGAAATACTGCATAATCTTGGAGAGAAAAAAAGTTGAAAAACAAAGATCAAAAACTCACCAGAAATCTGCTCTTGGTAGACCTTTCATGAAATCTGAAAATATAAAATAAAGCTCATTATTTGTTTAGTCAAAAATTATAAAACAAAATTGATAGCATTTTACATCAGAAGGTTGATACTAACGCAGTCAGAGGGCACAACTCAGCACAAAAGGTCAGCAGCAAGACTGGCTTTAATGTGTGGTCTCATCATAACAGTTAACAACCTTTCAGTTGAATATCGTTTCATAGTATTTCCACGTTCTTTTCTGGCGTTCAATGGGCTATTTGAACGACATTACAATTTTGAACAAGCTTAGTATTTCCGTTTTTGAACAAGTCAATCGTCACAAATGTCTTACCTTGCAATGTTTCTGAAGTGCTTTTGTGGTTTCTGATGTACATGTACAATAGGCTCGTCATCCCTGTTAACAATAAAGAGAAATACAAGTTTGATTTTTTTTTTTGAGTCAAAATATATTTTAATATTTCATCAGAAGGTTGATACTAAACGCAGTCAGAGGGCACAACTCAGCACAAAAGGTCAGCAGCAAGACTGGCTTTAATGTGTGGTCTCATCATAACAGTTAACAACCTTTCAGTTGAATATCGTTTCTTAGTATTTCCATGTTCTTTTTTCATCGTCACAAATTTCTTACCTTACAATGTTTCTGAAGCGCTTTCTAGTGTACACTCCACTCGTCATTCCTGGAAATATAAAATGAAATACTTTTAAAAAAGAGAAAAGTATTGCAGAAAATCTGATGCTACAACCAAAAATAAATGTTGATGGTTTTCGGCACGGCATAGCTGATAAATTAAACATCTTGCCGCTTCATTGACCATCATTTTAATATAAGCCATATTCTGGAATCAACTGTCTTTCATAGGCCGGAAGTTTGATGTGGCAATATTGGCTACACTAGTCTTAAAGGCACTGTACACGTTTGGTAATTACTCAAAATATATATTAGCATAAAAACTTACTTGGTAACGAGCAACGGAGAGCTGTTGATAGTATAAAACATTGTGAGAAACGACTCCCTCTGAAGTAACGTAGTTTTTGAGAAAGAGGAAATTTCTCACTAAAATAATAAAAGACTTCTGGCCAGAAGCCTTTTATTCCTATCTGAAAGCACACTAATTTGTACAACAAGGGTGTTTTTTCTTTCATCATTTTCTTGCAACTTCAATGACCAATTGAGCCCAAATTTTCACAGGCTTGTTATTTTATGCATATGTTGGGATACACCAAGTGAGAATACTGGTCTTTGACAATTACAAAACGTGCTCAGTGCCTTTAATAAACATCATTTAGAGGCACAAAATTGTAGAAAATGTTAAAGTTACTTACTTAATATCACTAGGCTGAAAGTCTCATTATGGAGCGAGTACCTGTCATGCTAAACAAAGAAATCACAAACAGTAACAGTTAATCTCTGTAAAATACTCTACTTGTCATTCCTGAAAACAATAAACAAATGTCCTAGTTTTAAAAGAGAAAAGTATTGCAGAAAATCTGTTTTAATACCCTTAATGCAAATATCAAAATATCAAATGTTGATGGTTTTCGGCACGGCATAGCTGATAAATTATGCATCTTGCCGCTTCATTGACCATCATTTTAATATAAGCCATATTCTGGAATCAACTGTCTTTCATAGGCTGAAAGTTTGATGTGGCAATATTGGCTACAATAGTGTAAAATTTGTTTTTCTTATAAAAATCTTGTAGAAGCATTCAATTGTAGAAAATGTTACTTACCTTATTTTACTAGGATGATCCGAGTTCACTGAAAGTTATTCAGGATCGAGCACCTGTCATGCAAAACAAAGAAATCACAGAGTAACATTTAACTCAAATAATCACTATGAAAAAAAGGTCTATCCAAGAACAAAGGGCAACACCCCATCCAAAAAGTATTTTAGCCAGGCCTGTGAGTGGACCCTAAAAAGAGCTGAAACACTACATGATGTAAGAATGATCGTGGAACGTCAAGTGAGCGCGCGTAACGCATTTACGCTGGTCTAATTGGGGCACCCCATTGATCCAGTAACTAGGCTTATTTCACATTATTGTAGTTGTACATTATTGTTGCCAAGCATATATACATGATATAAGGCCAAAAAGTTAAAAAGTAAAAAAATAAAAATTACGAACAAAAAGCGGAAATAAAAAATTGACAAAAAAGCAAAAAGCCTATTATCCGCTTTAAAGCAGAGATCTCACAGGCCTGTTTAGCAAAGAGACATATAGGAGATAGATTGAGGATGCTTGAAGTCTGAATCTAAGCTTTTCACAATGATCAGATAGGAGCGAAAGACTAATTTACTCTAGAGCTCATCACAGTTATCAGCTGAACTATGCAGTCATCCCTTCATGGCAAAAAGCTTGACCAAATAATGCATCACAATTTCATCTCCCTGTGTCTCTCTAATCCTCCCACAATGTCACAAATTTTAATAAATTGTCACTTACCTTTACCAGTTTTAGATGACAGCAACCAATTCGAAAAGTTCAACCAACAAACAAAGCTGAATGAAGTGAATAAAGAGAAACAGCTTTAAAATTTCATTATGTATGAACTATCAATAAAAGAGTTGTGTTCAAAAATGGCCGATTGTTTTCACTGGGGGTTCAGTCCGTCTAGTAGCTAATGATGATATAATCAACGTTCGGAAACTCAGCATCTTATAATCATCGTACTCATCATAACCCCCAAATTAGTTATCAAAACTAGATTCAATGTCAAAATTTGTTAACCTGACAAAGTATGCTTAGCAGATTCATTAGCCAAGTAAAACTAGCAGGGCAACAGTTAACACGATGTTCATTTCTATGAAAAGAAGGTTTTATTGAATATCTGTATCAGAGAGTCTGGAAACAACAAACTATCAGTAATGTCTTGACTGCGGACTTACCACTGGTAAAGATCTCATTTCAAGAAGGATGCTTCACAAGACCTGAAGGAACAAAATGATTGAAAAAATTAACTTCCTACAAAATAATGTCAATTTCTTTTAGAATTTAGAGGGGTGAGGGGGGGTTGCATCGTTGTTAACCGATCACCTTAACTGATGTTAAGCTAAATTGAAGTTAACTTTACCGGTTTATATTTATGGTTAAGATTTAAAGCACGTAAAGGATTACATCTGTGTGAGTGTCTCAGAGATCTTGATGGTAGTAATGCTTTGTCGTCAGCCAGACTGTCAAGAGTAGCAAATATTGTCATCACCGACACACACATGATGTAAACTTCACCATCCAAAATGAAAATTTGCCAGTGTGTGATTTGAAACAGAAATGAAGTACATATTTAAGCATACCTGAAAACATCACCATGGTGGAACGCCTTTCTCAGTCTGCACCTACCAAAAACATGCCAAACAATATTTTAACTCAACTACAAGCACAAGCAATTATGTAACTTAACAAATAACAGCTTTGATCAAGTGCTTCAGACCGCCCTAGTGTCGCTACATTTAAACTTGTCTTCATAGTCGTTAAACTAAGAGCGACTTGAATCATCATAAGCACATTATTAAAACAAAACAGAAACTTCATTTTCACTATAAAAATAACGAAAAACATACCTTGATTAATTACATCACAGACATACGTGTACATCAACCAGAAATTGCTGTTTAGCCCATCAGAGATTGCAACTGGATAAAGAAATGTGAAGAAAATTAGGAAACATGAATATTGTTGATTCAAATTCAAAAAAAGGGGGAAAAAATGACCCGAGAGTGCTTCAGACCGCCCTAGTGTCGCTACATTTAAACTTGTCGTCATAGTCGTTAAACTACGAGCGACTTGAATCATCACAAGCACATAAAAAAAAAAAATCATTTCCACTTATAACAATATGAAAACATACCTTGATTAATTACAGACGTACATCAACCAGAAACTGGTATTAAGCCCATCAGAGATTGCATCTGGATAAAGAAATGGTAAGAAAATTAGGCACATTTCTTCAACAAAAATGAACAGTATTGTTGATTCAAAATAAAAATAAACAAAAAGCAATGACAGAGAGTGCTTCAGACCGCCCTAGTGTCGCTACATTTAGACTTGTCTTCATAGTCGTTAAACTACGAGCGACTTGAATCATCACAAGCACATTATAAAAATAGGACAAATCTATCAATCACTACAAAAATGACATGAAAACATACCTCAGCCTGCATATCTTGATAAATTACATCAGAGGAACAACATCCACCAGAACTTGCAGAATCCACTTGTCAGAGATTGCAACTGGATAGAATAACCCCAAATAGATCAGTAATAAAGCAAACAAAAAATACTAATTGAATGTCATTAAAGATTCAAAATCAAACAAGTTTACATATATACATAAAGCAGTTGTAACCAAGTGCTTCAGACCGCCCTAGTGTCGCTACATTTAAACTTGTCTTCATAGTCGTTAAACTACGAGCGACTTGAATCATCACGAGCACATTATTCAATCAAAATCCCACATAATTACAAGGTTGGCTTTAAGCAATGTCCTCCAGGGCCACTATCATAAAGTCTATTTCTGGCACGTTGTCTATAGATTTAAAAAATACAAATCAAAGTACATGTTTTCTGTTATAGTCAGCACAACAGAAAGCTTACCAACCACATCCCTATCTTTTCTTAAACAAAATATATTGCTGCACACCCCCCAAAAGTTATTAGCGGAAACATGATAACACCCAAAATACCAGTTTGCGAAAAATACCAACCTATGCTTTTTTTAAAACAAAACTGTCCCCAAGGTCATCGAGTACATACCATTTTTTTTTACACACAGCCCATTAAAATCAAGGTTTGTCTTCTGAAATAAATAAGGGGTTCGTCTACACCTGTAGTTTGATTTCAATCATTTAATAATGAATCGCTTAATGAAATTCTTACATGTTTTACGGCTCTTTGTCGTTCTCCAAAAGCTCATTCTGTTGTGTTTAAGTACTTCTTTCATACTTGAAAGCTTAAAAAGAAAATCACAAATTTGTGTGAGCAATACCATTTTTTTTAATGTACAAGGTTAAGAAAAAGCAATGTGTTTATAAATCATCAACAACTTGAAATAAGCAGAAAAATTGGTACTGAAACAACCAATAGTTCCTTTATAATTTGAGGACAACAGCACATCAGTATTGATTCCACTGTATTAAGATGTTTATCATCATAATTAATCAAGTGTCCCTATCTAGTGATCATCATTTGTGCTGGGGTCCGCAAAACCATGGCAATAAGAAAACTAAAAACACTACAAAAATACAAAACAATGAAATAAACCGAGGTGCCAAATTTACTTTTTGTCTTACTTTTTTCAGACGATGAACAACCATCTTTAACATCATTACATCTAAGAATAAGATCAACTTGACATTGAGCTTGGTCAGCGACACCTGTACTTTTGGTGGTGGGGTAGGAAAAAAACAAAACAATCAACTTTATTTTATTAGACAGTTGGCATTTAGCTAATATTTGACTTCCGATACTTAGCAGGGTCAGAAAGGGAAAGCACATCAGACCTATCGATCCATTGTTAAGTGTTTCTAATCAAGGATTCTCATTTATCTTATCTAAGAGTCATCATTTGTGCAAGTTAAAAATGGGATAGCAAAAGACAGCCAGACACACACAGGGCTATGAAAAACAGGTCAGAAACTCAACAGACTTTTGTTGGGACAAAATAAATACTGTTATTAAATTAGTATTATAATTTTTAGGGAGTGGATGTATTATAAACCAGCACCAGGTATTTTTTAAAGCCAAAGTTAAGTTTCACCATGGTTTCACAGAGCGGCACTGAATATGCGCAGTTGTGACATGGCTGGATAATCCTTTGATTTTTGTACTTGTTTAATCTTTCCTGTTTAATTTTAAATAGCCTACCTCCCAAGTCATGGATACTTTTACATTCCAAATTCCCCTTTTACTTTCCAGATAGTGTTTCCCCCGAGGGGATGGCCTAAAATAACATGAAATAAAGCCAGCCCTTTATCAGTACCGATTGCCATAATTTAGGCCAAGTAAAAAAAAATACCAGTTGATCGTCCCCGCCCGCATCCTTTTTTGAGGCCGCATCCTTTTTTTTACTATTTATTATTTTCGATTTTTCCTAAAAAAGACAATATTTGTTTGTATTTTTAATCCACCCTTGACATAATTTAGGATTTTTAAAAATATTGTTGATGTAAACTTACCGATATTTTAGAATTTGCAACACAAAAAGGGGGTCGGAAAACACAAAACCGCATTTATTATGGGGCTATGGGTGGGGGCTATGGCGATCGGCCGTCGGTAGACTGCACGCTGCATGCAGGCTAGCTCAGGCAGTACGTGCGTGCAAGATATACGAGCATAGCTCTATGCAACCTCGCTACCATGCATGGGAGCGTGCCGTATCGAATAGTGCTACGAGATCGATCATCCATGGGAACGAAGTTTAGCTAGGGTTACGGTCGTCACTTCGACCATTGAGACAACTCGACCTGTTATCTTACGTTGTAAGTTTTGATCGAGTTGACTCGACTGTGGAGTTCTTTCAAACGTGTCGAGTTGGTCTTCATTGCCGCGTTGCTGACCCACGCATCTCGTGTGGCGTCTTCTGAATCTGAACACGTTTTTTTCAGAGTAAAATTTATCAGAGGTGAGCTGCAAGATGGTCTTTGTGTGTGTGTAATTCGCACCAAAAACAAAATTCTTAAGCCTTGGTGCACGGTCAGTAGGGGACGAAAAACGCATGCTTGTCGATATTTTCTCGGACTATGCGTCGGGCGGGAGACTTCGACAACGGTGTCTGACCAGTACCAGACTACTACTGAGTGTGCATTGTTTGTATAAGATGTAGTCAAGGAACTAGTGCAGGTGGAGCCAAAAATTTTTATTTACAAATACAACTCGAAGTTCAAAAGCTCTTTTTGTTTTATTTTTTTTAACTAGCCAAGCCTATGGAATCTTCAAAATGTTGTTTTTAAATATTAATTATAAAAAATAGTAAACTGCATGATGTGTCGGGTACATGACCCACATCATTTTTATTTTTTTAAATTTTTTACAAATATTTTTTTCTGGCGTGCCGGGTACATGATCCAACGTCATTTGAATTTTGTTTTCACAAGTATTTTTTCATGATCAAATCTGACTTGGTGTCTCTGATGTATTCTGCATTTTTTGTGTTTTTCTGATTGCTTGGGTGAGGTGTTACTATTTTGTTAATCCTTTGAAAAATACCTGCACACAAATAGATTTTGAGAAAGTGTATTTCTTTTCTAACTATACTTTTCCAGGTTCAGGTCAACATTGGTGAATCCAAGAACAAGTTGGATGTTTCGGCAAACCCCCCTGTTAACCTGGGTCCTCATGCAATAAATTGATATAAAGAAAGTTAGCGGTGATTTCAAACTGAAGAATTGGTGGCCTGTTTGAATTGAAATACTTGGCGGCCATCTTGGAAAAAAATAATAAATAATAAATATAAAGGCCCTCATCCTCCTCTTTTTGGAAAAATCAGGACGATCAACTGGTATTTTTTTTTATTTGGCCTTATCTGGAAACACTATCTGGAAAGTAAAAGGGGAATTTGGAATGTAAAAGTATCCATGACTTGGGAGGTAGGCTATTTAAAATTAAACAGGAAAGATTAAACAAGTACAAAAATCATGAGGATTATCCAGCCATGTCACACCTTCGGCTCTTATCAACTTGGCCCATGGCCAATGCACCGTCAAATGCCACACAACACAATCAGGATTGGAAGGTATTTTAAACCGTCAAAGAGGGCGCTATACTAGTTAAATATAATTTGTTAACTCCATGATGACTAGTGCTAGTCACTTCACAATTTTTACTTTCCTCACTAGTCAAGCACTTGCAGTTGCACCCCCATTTGTCTCAAGTGAAAACAAATAATGAACATAGAATGGAATGGAAGTGAAAAATAGTCATGCGAAACCGAGGCCATGGTCATGGATATGGATGGAGGAGATCGACTCATCGACCGAGAGACCAATCCACAAAAAAAAAAAACGACGAACAGCCACGGACGAAGTGTTTCAAGTTCAGCACTCATTTTGACACAAGTATTCGGAGTATGGGTCATTGAAGAAGGTGAACTTAACTTAAAAGGAGTTGGTTATCTTCAACACGATAAAAATAATTCATAAAACCATTTGTATTACCAGAAATAATGAATTGAAAGAAAGTAAACGACGAAAATGTTACACACATGCTTGCCAAAAACCCTTCCAAATATATGTTTAAACCAACCAAATTAATCTAAAATGGCATAAATTATTGGGCTTAATACTCTGTTGATGCATTGTGTAGTTTATATATAAATTTAACCTGAACAATTAACCGATGTCAATGGATTTTCGAAGACATTCTATTTCACAGATTCAGCTTACCTTTCTATACACCACCTCACATCAGGCACAGAGCAGCAGAAAACAAAATGGCATTGGCCACGTGTGCCGCTTTTATAGTGAGTCACTGGTGTTCCATTCAAGTACGAGTTTCCGTGCGTAATCACGAGCTGAGGATGCACAGGTACCAGTTTTTTGATTGGCGGTGGTGTGG
This sequence comes from Leptasterias polaris, assembly GCA_037783415.1. Lineage (NCBI taxonomy): Eukaryota > Metazoa > Echinodermata > Asteroidea > Forcipulatida > Asteriidae > Leptasterias > Leptasterias polaris. The sequence continues at coordinate 2,178,248 of JAZGTN010000089.1, forward strand.
TCTACACTACCCCCCCCGGCGCGGCCCTCCTCCTTGGTTTTGGCGGGGTTTTTCGGGTTGGAATTTGAGGGGGATGGGGGTATAGGGCGGGGCTGCAGAGGAAAAAGAGGGGTTGGAGCCAGTGGGCACCGGCAGGAAAGGTTGCGTCTGGACGGCCCTCCTCTCGGCGAAATTTCTCTCAACTTTACCATCCGGCAATCAACAACACCGGGATCTGGGAGGTTGATCGAGGCTCAGCTGGCCAGTGTACCCTTGTGGAGGCCGAGGGTGGAGGTTGTTTACTTAAGTTATCAACTAAGAAAACAAAGACCTAATTTTTTTTAAATGCACGCATTTTCTGTAATATTGAATTGTCCGTTTCTGCCAAAAGATTTTCAAGTGGTCCCAATGGGTGTCAATGCGGCGGGCTATCAGAAATGTCATTTTCACTCACATCTAGCGGCCTATTTTTGCGTAAATCGTATTTGCAATGTTGATATATCGGATTTAGTGATGTTTTCTCATGACTTTTGACATAAAGCTTCTCTGCATTGGTTGGGCCTACTGATCTTTACAATCAGTGAGCTTAATAGGCCTACACAGTTTTTTTATGTCACTCTATTATGCTTATAAATTCATTTTTTTAGTTGGACATGTCTAATGGTCAACTATGTCAGCCTAGGCCCACATGTACTTTATTTGCACCTTTAAAAGGGATATGGAGTCATGACAATTAAAATTAATTCTTGTCTTATATAGGCCTACTTATCACCTTTTGTGTTTTTCTTGTAAATTGTATATATCCCTAAAACCGATTTTAATGTTTTTAATATTTCAATGTTTTTACTGTATGCGAGCGAGCATTTGAATTACCCTTAGGCCTATTGACATCTAGGCCCTAGGCTATAGCCCCAACGGGTGTGGGGAAATTCAACCATCACCACTTTAGGCTGTGTCTTTTTCCTTCCTCCATGATGGTCTGCACTACTGTCGCTCGGGACTCGGAGTTTTTGTTCATTCATTGTTTCTGAAGCTCATCAACTACATTATGTAGTGATTAACTAGTATATTTGAAGTATATTTGATGTCGTGTTTATTAGTCACGGAATAATAAGTCAGTACTGTATGTGTAGTGTTGGAACTCACGGAGCAACGCAGGGTGGAGGAAGAAGGCGTGGTTGCTCATTTAGTTACAGCAATCCGTACACCCACGGGACAGAACTTTGGAATGTACGTCGAGATTAATTATTTTATTATCGCCTTCATTTAAAAACCCGAAACAGTTAGTATTTCTTGCATCACCCTGTTCAGTTTCGTACTAATAGCTTTTGTGAAATAGCTAATGAGAATAATGGGTTGTTTAATTAAAAAACATCCAGACTCTGATTTATATTAAATTCATTCTGTGAAAAAAAAGTAGGCGGAACTGAACTTTGACAAAGCTGAATAATGAATCACTACACGTGACGCAATACCTTTTACCGACGTGTTTTTACATGTGGACCAATCAGAAATAGCCACCATGCCGGTTTTCGGCCAATCACAAAAGGCCACGATCAGATTGTCACTTGTAAAATAGCAGCATGTGCACGGTGCAAAAATAACACGTATCACATCGTCGTCACACGCGCGCATGCAAGAGTCGTCAAACTTCAATTTTGTTGGAGGAGAAACTGCCATCGTACAACTACAACACGCTGTAAATTTATGATTTGTCAGATGATATTCGCGTAAAGTTCTTTTTTTTAACTGAAGATTTGAACTGTACAAGAATTGTGGTAAGTCGGTGTTTTCTAATTTTACGTTTTACACGTGATTAAGTGGGGATTCCCTTGTAAATTGAAGCATGATTGAAACACAGCTGGCGAATAAAAATTGCATTAAATTGTGTTAAAAAAAAATATGTTTATTCTACTACTATTTTACTATAACTATTGTCACTTAAGTGTCAGTGTCAGTGAATTTTTGACCCAGCAAAATGAGAAAACATGGATTTATATTATGATCATGTCGATTCACTTAAATTGTGAACATTTAACAGCGATTTGTTTTACTTAAAAAAGTTAAATTTGATTTATTTGTTCTTTGGAAAATTCTTATTATTTTTGTCTATATACTCTATCTCAACTGCATTACTTTCTCAAGTTTCTGGACATGCTGGACTGGTATTTCAAATTATAAATAATTCTCACCATCATACCATGTCATATGTTGTTTCTCTCCAACTGTTAAATTTAAAAGTGTTGTGTTCATGTTTGTCAAATCATACATAGAGAAAGATCTGTCCTTTCTCTATGGTCAAATTGAATGTGCATATTGACAGTACACACATGGAATTGGTAGCAAGCAAATCAGTCATGTCATGCAGTGAAATATGATCATTGAAATGAACTCATGGAGGGCCGTATTCTATAAGTATAAGGGGGGGCGGGGCAATGAACTATCATAAAGCATTTCAAAGAAGCCGTCCCCGGGTATCTTTATTTTAGTAAACACTCAAACTATTTTACAGCAGTATAGCCTCTTTGAGTTGACACGAGCATGAGTGGCCACGGTTTAACTTTAAAAATCAATTCCAAATTTCATAATAAATGGTCTGATATCTCAAGACCCGAAGACTATGTATTATTTTATTAAGTCACAAGGTCTTGACAAGGACAATGTTGTCGCAGAACCAGACTAAACACAATTTTTCATGTCCCAAAAACCAGTCACTGTATGCTCCTGTGCAGTGCAGTTCCGTGAAATAAATGTTTGCTAACTGAGCTAAAAGATATACTGGTGTTGGGTATTAGTATCCAGTGCCAATAGACCTTATGCATTGACGTCACCAAGCCGCCATCTTAGAGGTAAACTGATGACGAAACAATGGAAATGCGCTGATTTGTACGCGCGGCGCACAGGACTGGCCAATGAGTATCTTCCTTTTGACCTCTAGGTGAGGGCGCCCTACTCAAATGACGTCATATGCATAAGGTCTATTAAAAAAGGTTGATCCTGAAAACCTAGTCTTTTAATGCTAAATTTAAAAACATTACGTGCTGAACTGAACAGCCCCACAATCAAAACTGTAGGCAATGAAAAACAGAAATTGTAACATTTTTTTACTTTTAATTTCTTTTCTTCCTTTTGTATGGAATACTCATTTAATGAATTAGAAACAATAACTTTGCCAAGTGTTTGTTAGATGATAACAAAAAGTGCAAAGATGTATTAAATGAACACTTTCATTTTGTTGCAGATACAAGAATTTTCACCATGAAGAAAGCCTTTGTAATTTTGTGCTTTGTGGTGTTTTGCCTCAATGCCCTCATGATGGTGAGGGCAGAGGAGGATGAAGAAGAAGAGGAAAAGGAGAATGATATTGGAACAGTTGTTGGTATCGATCTCGGAACAACATACTCTTGGTAAGAAAAGAAGCTCAGAAAAGAATTGTTATAAATACTGCATGGATGTATTATGTTATCACATACTAAGTATTTTAACTTCCAAGTAGAATGTTCTAAGCTTACAATTTTCACCAAGGGAAAAAGATATTCAACTAAAGTCCAGGAAGGACTAACAACGGGAACCTTTTTCATGGTTAAACCAACCTCTCATCATAGTAAGTTTTTGTAATGGACCATAATGCCCTCGGCTACAGATCAAAACTAAGTAGCCCAGTGGCCGATCCTGTGCGTTGCGCATACAGAGCTGTGCGTTTCCATCCACTGTTTTACCTCTATGATAGCAGTGTGATGCATTAATGCATAAGGTCCATTGGCCATTTGAAAACTATTTAGTTCAACCTGAACTGGTTTTTGTATTTTCAGTGTTGGAATCTTCAAGAATGGCAGAGTGGAAATTATCGCCAATGACCAGGGTAACCGCATCACACCATCCTACGTGGCTTTTACTGCTGAAGGAGAGCGTCTCATCGGTGATGCTGCCAAGAACCAGCTGACTAGTAACCCTGAGAACACCGTATTCGATGCCAAGAGATTGATTGGCCGTACATGGGATGACAAAGCAGTACAGCATGACCTCAAGTACTTTCCCTTCAAGGTGCGTGAATGACACTAAAACAATTTCTAGAGATTAAAAATAGTCTTTGGTCCTTGAGCTTGAGTTGATTGAGTGTCATACATTCAGCAGAGTCAATCAACCCGCTCTTAGTATACCTTGGTGATTTGGATCTAGACAAGTGATAGCATAATTCATTGTGTCGTTTTATCATTGTAAGATAACGGGTATGCAAAGATATTATCAAAAGGATACTTGCACTCATAACTACCGGTATGTTTGAATCACTTTCATCTCAGGTCAAGAACAGGAACAACAAACCCCATGTTGAGGTCAGTGTTAAGGAGGGCAAGAAGCTCTTCGCTGCAGAGGAAATCAGCGCAATGGTCCTGACAAAGATGAAGGTATGGAACAAAAGAACTTCTTAATTTCTACTTGAGTGCCATGTTGTGTAAAATACTTCCGTTTGTTTACTTGTTGATATGATGCATTCATTATTGAATATTTCATTGACTCAATGTTTCAGGAAACTGCCGAGGCTTATCTTGGAAAGAAGGTGACCAATGCTGTGGTAACAGTTCCAGCCTACTTCAACGATGCCCAGCGCCAGGCCACTAAGGATGCTGGTGTAATCGCTGGTCTGAATGTAATGAGAATCATCAATGAGCCGTAAGTGTACCTTACAAAAAGATATCAAATAACAAACCACAAGGGAAACTGACTGGGTAAATTTTAAATGATTTTGGTTTGAACAAAGAAAAAAGAGCGGGATTTGAACCAACGAACTCCGGATTAACGTGCCAGCGCTCTACCAACTGAGCTATCTAGCCCTACAAAAAGAGTATAAAAAAAGGAGGGAATTCTTGATATTTGATACTTGTATCTGTTGGTACTTCAGCTGTTTGTAAATGGACTAGTGGGATTAACTTGTACCTTAATTGACTCTTTTCTCTCAATAAGAATATCAGTAGTGCTGAATCTAAGTCTGGAGTTTTCTCTGTGTAAGTGCAAGGCCATTTTCATTTTGTAAAGGGCACATCCACCAGAGAATGGTTAAGTTGTCAAACTTTTTGAAAGGGAACCAAGGCCAGGGCAACAGAGGCCATGGCCGGTGTGTAATTTCAGGTCTTTTAATCTGCATTTTTTTGAATGAGAAGGACACTTCTCACTTCAGATTTGAAGTCGGGCCAACAAAGTCGATCAAAGTTGCTGCCTAGCCAACAACACCTTTTGAAAATCACAGTGAATCATTAATGTTCTGTTTTGTGTACACAGAACTGCAGCTGCCATTGCGTACGGTCTTGACAAGCGTGAAGGAGAGAAGAACATCTTGGTGTTTGACCTCGGCGGTGGAACTTTTGATGTCTCTCTTCTGACAATTGATAACGGTGTCTTTGAAGTAGTATCAACCAATGGTGACACACATCTTGGTAAGTCTTTGACCTGTACTTTTCATGGCTACATTGAGCATATTTTACCACAGGAAACCAAACTCATGGCTTGTGGTCAGTGCACAGAATTCTTGGTTGATTTTTATAAAATCTTGATTTCATCAAGTGGAACTGCAACACCATTTGTATAGCAAAACAGATTTTCAATTTGTTAAAATATAATTGAAAGTGTTAGGGATGGAGAAAAAGTGGAAGCTAAGGCGAGTGGCTATGTTTGAAAATATTTCATGATTTTCGTTTTGTTTATTATTTCTACAGGTGGTGAGGACTTTGACCAACGTGTCATGGAGCATTTCATCAAACTGTACAAGAAGAAGAAGGGGAAGGATGTACGAAAGGACAACCGTGCCGTCCAGAAGCTCCGACGTGAAGTTGAAAAGGCCAAGAGAGCACTCAGTTCACAGCATCAGGCCCGTGTAGAGATTGAGTCTTTCTTTGATGGTGAGGACTTCTCCGAGACACTCACCAGAGCCAAGTTCGAAGAACTTAACGCAGTAAGTATAATATACTGACTTGGCTCACAAGAGAAAAAAAACCAATTTAAATTTTTATTGTTACAGAGATGTGATTTCTCAGTTTTTTCTACCCCCCTCAAAATAAAAATAAAAATATATAAACAAATACAATAAGATCAAATTCATAAAAACATAAAGATAAAACAAGAAGTTACGCCCAGATTGCAGAGTTAGGCTTTTAAACCAAAGATAAATGTATATAAGTAGGCTTCGCGCTCGCAAGCTTTTGCACTCACTGAGTTTTGCGCTTTGTGCTCACAGCTGTTTTCTTTTTCAATAGCCCATCGCATCCCTGTGTAGCTTTGGGCAAAATTTGTATTTGAAATTCTTTGCAGATTATAAAAAAAGACCAAGCAATGTTTCATGATTGAAACAAAACCTCCTTGAAAAAACGAAACTACTGTTAATGGCTGCTTTTTAGTTCAATTGTTGTCTGACAAAAAATTCAATCTTTTGCATTTCAGGACCTCTTCCGCTCAACCTTGAAACCAGTCAAAAGTGTGATGGATGACTCTGACATGAGCATAGATGAATTGCATGAAATTGTCCTCGTTGGTGGCTCAACACGTATCCCTAAAGTCCAGGCACTCGTCAAAGAATTCTTCAAAGGAAAGGAGCCTTCCCGTGGTATCAACCCTGATGAGGCTGTGGCTTATGGAGCTGCTGTACAAGCTGGTGTACTTAGCGGAGATGATGGCACAGGTACAGAGCTTTATCTATGAAGTCCGCATACTTGAAAAAAAAATTCATTTGCAAATACCGTTTTTTCTTTGCACAATAATGCAATAGGTTTTAATCACGTGGTATCATGCAATGCACTCTTGTTAAGTGCAACATTAACTAATCATGTTTTCATAATTGTCAAAGATGGGACTCTGTATATGTAGCTCTCTATTGCAAAAAGGTTGAAGTGCAAAATGCGTAAAAGCATTTGTCTTGGGCAAGAGTTTATCATATTGCCCCTTTGAAGTTTTTCTGTGCACTCCTCGGCATTTCAGATGTGACTGAATTGAATCTGCTTCTTCTTTAGTCTAACTAAGATATTTTGTTATTATTCAGGCGACCTTGTTCTTCTTGACGTAAACCCCTTGACTATGGGAATTGAGACTGTTGGTGGTGTAATGACCAAACTGATCCCAAGAAACACCGTTGTGCCCACAAAGAAATCACAGATCTTTTCTACAGCTGCAGATAACCAGCCCACTGTAACCATCCAAGTGTTTGAAGGTAAGAAAATATTGTGGAAGTAAATTGTGTCAGTTTCGGATCCTTGATGTAGATCATGAACGTGTGTGGTTTTGTATACCAACAAAACTCGAACTGTTACTGACTCGTTGAATCTCATGAAGATTACCGCATCAAGAGAACTGGTGTGTACTCTAGGTTTGCACTGATTTAGCTTAGATAACAAAATTAAATAATTTATTCTCTTTTCTACAGGTGAAAGACCAATGACAAAAGACAACCATCTCCTTGGAAAGTTTGACCTGAACGGCATCCCCCCAGCCCCACGTGGTGTCCCCCAAATTGAAGTCACCTTTGAGATTGACGTAAATGGCATCCTTAGAGTTTCTGCTGAAGACAAAGGCACAGGAAACAAAGAAAAGATCACCATTACCAATGACCAGAACCGCCTCACACCAGAAGACATTGAGCGCATGATCAATGATGCTGAAAAATTCGCTGATGATGATCTTAAAGTAAAGGAAAAAGTCGAGGCAAGGAACGAACTTGAGAGCTATGCCTACTCACTCAAAAACCAAATAAAAGATGAGGAAAAATTAGGAGGAAAATTATCGGATGAGGAGAAGGAAACCATTAATCAAGCTCTAGATGAGCATATCGAATGGTTAGACGCAAATCAAGATGCAGATAAAGAAGAATTTGAATCACATAAAAAGGAATTGGAAGATATTGTTACACCAATCGTCAGTAAATTGTACGAGGGAGCTGGCGGGGCCCCACCACCAGGCGGTGAGGAAGGTGAAGATGAATATGACAAGGATGAATTATAAACAAAACTAGACGAGCCAAGAGACTCATAAAAACTTTTACCGAAGGAGAGATACTCGTCAGCAAGGTCTTTAGACAACGTGAGCAAGTGTCAGAGCAATTTGTTGCCACATTTTTTTTTTCAAAACAAAGAAGACCAAATTACTAGCGTATTACCAACATATTTGTTGGCAATAATGGCCGAGTAAAGATCTTGTTTTGATGCATACTGCCAATTATTGGCTTCTGATCAGGTCTCTTTTCAAATGTGGATTTACAGTTTTGTTAATCAACATAAGAGATCTTAATAAGTTGCAAACTTGTTGGACCTTTAAACATTTTGTCCATGGATCCAATTATATTTTGGGAGTGATTTCACAAAGCTGCAGGGAATAAATCTGATAAATGTTATGGTACGTTTTATCATTCTTAGTCGGATTGAGCATTCATGATTCTCCTTGCTACATTCTTGAACTTATCCTATTTTTCTAGGAATATTGATGAACAAATCTGACAGTTTTATGATTTAAAAACATTTATGATTTAAAAACAGAGGTTAATTATTACACAACATGCTGTAAACATTTGTGTTTGCATTTTTTTCTTTCTTGCATTTCGCCTTAGACCTGGTTTGATTGATTTATTTCTAGATATTTTGGAAGCCTGTTTCAAATTCTACTGTAGTATATAATGATATCCGTGAATAAATATTTAATGTCTTTATGTAAAGTTGAGGTAACATAGGTTTTTTTCATTTTTGACAGTTAAGAATGATCCTTATGGCCCATAAAACCAGCTAACCACTTGTTAATACATGAAAAGTATTAACTTTCCCCTTCTGCCCCAATTTTTTTTAAGGGGTGGGGTTGCCTGGGGTTTGCATTTGGTATACCAACTCAATTTCTTTCATGTTCTCAAGGAGAAAATGTGTCCATAAGATGCCATCCAAAAACTATTATGGGTTTTGTTCTTCAAAATGTATCTTTATTGTGTTGTTGTTGACCAGTGCAACAGAGTAGAATTGAGAAAATACATTGCAGGTAACTTTGAAAATTTCAATATCACATAGGTTGATAATGATTTTGGAACTGATTATTATGATAGCCAAGTAGAGCCTAAACCATATTCTGTGGTTAATGAAAGATTTAGAACGTGCATTATCCAACATCAATATAAATGCATTAACATGCAGGAGGGAAATGTTTTTTCTTTTTAACGTTTTTGGTGTTTTGATTGACTTGGACCCCCTTGCACAATTTGTGTGAAAAGTTATATAATTTATTATTGTCTGTTCACTGCATTTTTTATAAGTGCATGTGAAATAAACTTTACCAAATACATGTACTGAAACAGTTTTGAAAACTTGGCTGTGCTGTCTTGAAATCATTTCTCTGTGTTAAGTAAATGGTGTTTGTTTCATGTTTTTTTTAATGGGTACTATTTTGTATTGTTGGGGGTGGGGTTGGGGGTATTGTGTGTGGGAGGGAGAATGGATTAACTAAAGAAACTGGCACTGGGTAGGCAATTTTTGATAATTCTACTTCCATGGGCTAAGCAAACTCCTCATAATTGAAAAGTAATTGAAACAATTTGGAGAGATTAGGCAAAAATAAAGATATGGGTGTCGGGGGGGGGGGAAATATGGGTATAAATACAAAAGAAATTCCATAAAAAAACGATACAAATTTGGCTTGTCCCCCCGTCTTTCCCCCGCCCCTTAATCAGAGAAGTCAGAAACCCAGACTACATGTATAAATTGCATGTATCATATCAGCTCCACATATTTCGAGAAGTGCACCAGTTCAAAAGCTTTCAACCAACAGGGGGCGCACTTTCACGCACGTGTTGTTCGTGTACACAGTACATCCATTCATCCTTGCGTTTAGTACATGAGCTGAGTAGAACTAGCAAACGTCGACAACATGGCCAGAAAAAGAAAGGTATTTAAATCAGAATGAATGCATTTCACAAATAAGGCGTTAAAACACAACTTTTGTTTTCTCTTGTAATCTCATTACCGGTGTCATGATGTTCGTGATCAATCGTATGAATTCGCGTTCATTTCAATTGATCTTATGTCAGGATTTCACCACCGAGTCGGTTACAGCCTTTCCAAGTTTCTGTCATCATGTCATTTTAATTTCACATTCAATCACTAGACTTGCCAGAACACAGCATATGTCATTTAAATTCCAATTCTACCTCCATTAACTGTTAATGATTGAGTTGAGATCTCGTGCATTTATCCATCCATGGTAATTTATTTTAACATAACAATATGAAATTGAAAATGTATTAAACTTTAAAGGCACTGTACACGTTTGGTAATTACTCAAAATATATATTAGCATAAAAACTTACTTGGTAACGAGCAACGGAGAGCTGTTAATTGTATAAAACATTGTGAGAAACGACTCCCTCTGAAGTAACGTAGTTTTTGAGAAAGAGGTAATTTCTCACTAAAATAATATTAATAAAAGACTTCTGGCCAGAAGCCTTTTATTCCTATCTGTTCACTGAGTGAAAGCACACTATTAATTTGTACAACAAGTCAAGGGTGTTTCTTCTTTCATCATTTTCTTGCAACTTCAATGACCAATTGATTGAGTCCAAATTTTCACAGGTTTGTTATTTTATGCATATGTTGGGATACACCAAGTGAGAATAGTAGTGGTCTTTGACAATTACCAAACGTGTTCAGTGCCTTTAAATAATTTAAATTTTATTTTAAGTTAACATTAAAAGCAAGAAAAAAAGTCCAATAGGTAAAAACACCACCCCAAAACCCGAGCCTCAAAAACCCTTTTGTTTTTGAATTGATCATTATGATTCACATCATCTTGATTATGAATATGATTATGTCACGTGTTGAATTTATTGGAGGGATGGTAGTTGTGATGTTGGGGGGGGGGGGGGAAGATACTTTTTGCCATTATTTATTAATATTAGATTAAAATACAATGAATTTTAAATATTGTTTTTGCCTACTGCTTATTAATATTCATCTTTTCAATTGCCTTTTTATACAGCAGGGGAAAAACACTAAGGCAGCCAAACAGAACCTGGTGTCCGCAGAGAGCGTTTATGGCAAAGCGCCTCACACGTTTGTGTTTCACCGAGGTGTAGTTGGCAAGAGCGTCTTTCAACTTCTGCTGGATACCAGACGGACAATGGAGCCATACACAGCATCCAATTTACGAGTACGTTGTTAATGTACAGGACATGTATTGTGTTGTAATCTGTGGCTTCTCATGTTTACAAAATCGCCGCAGAGCCGGGAATTCCTGCAGGCACAATTTCAATTTGTACACAGCCCCGAAAACAGGGAGACAGTTCATTTAAAACTGATTAAATAACACAAAATAAATAAACACATAAAAACCTTACGCCCAAGTAAAACCTTGTCAGTTGATTGGAGGAATGAAGGTCACACAGCATTTATTATTTACACCATTTTATGATCAACGTCATCAAGCATGCATTTTGGTAATATTCAGCATGTGTTTTTGTTTAATCCTTTTTAAAGTATTGCACACTAGACCACCACCACGTTCGTGCAGGTTTATTAAGTTTACAGACCGCTGGTCAGTCGATCAAACTGGCCTTTCACAGCTTTAGAAAACTGCCTCGTAGTGAATGCCAGAATGCAATCTTGTACATTTTGGTGATTGATTTTTCTCCAAATGACAGGAAGATCTACATGTTTTTTATACAAAATGAACAATACATTTTTTGCAATGGAGAAAATATTCATTGAAAGATGGAATCTTCCATTCAACTCGTATTCCCCTTATTGAAAGAAAAATTCCATCTAAAAACTTGTTCAAAACTGTTTATTACTTTAATAACTTAATGACTTTGGCGGTCAGGTTGGTGTAGTGGTATCTTGCCTCACCTTCCACCTATGGGACCCCGGTTCGAATCCCACCTGGGGCACTATGTGGATTGGGTTTTCAGTCCCTGCCTGATCGCGTGGGTTTTCCCTGGAATAATTCTCTGGGGTTTTCCTCCCACATCTAAAACTGAAACTTCCTTCATTGTCTTCTCTTCACTCTATACCATCCTGTTATTGGCGACTTGATCGCTGTTGGATTTGGTTAATAAATAAATAAAATAAAAAAATAACTCGTGAATTTATGTGGATACTCAAAGTGTAATATTTCCCAGTGTTGTATCTTGCTTACCAGAAAATGCTGTGGAATGTATAAGGTCACTCGTTTTGTAAACATAGGTTACATTTTCTATAAGTGCCTTTTAATAATTTGAATTCAACTAGTTTGAATTATTCAAAGTACTTTCAGAATTCATTGGTTCCCACGGTTTAAAAACTTTCGTTTTATCAAATGTTTTAATTTGTGCAAACTTTCTTTTCTTTTAGGCAAGGAAGAAAAACATACTAAAGGACTTTGTCAGTGTGGCAAGTTCTCTGGGTGTTACACATTTTATGGTGTTTACAAAATCAGACAAAAGCATAAACATGGTGAGTTTTACATACGTATAAGTGCATGGATCTTTATACAGTAAATATTTTGTAATTTTATATGTAAATACTATTAATGTCTATTTTTATATTTATATATTTTTGTTCCTTGTGCAATTGTAGCCAGTGGCATCGGAGTTGAAGGCTTTCGAGTCACAGTTGTTTAGTTAACTTTTTTAATTCCAGGCATGTGCCATTGGCTTTTTGTTTTGTCTTGTTCTTTCTGTTTTTGTTTGTACTTTTGATATGCCGAATAAATAATAATAATAATAATAATAATAATCCTACTTAAGAAAGTATACTAAAGTGCTCCACCTTGATCTCTGATGTGGTGTGTCAAGTTCTTCTGTGCAGTTTGAAAGCATGCATTACATCAGAATGTAAATTTTTTACAATTTTTCTGAAGCAATTAATGGTTATACTGTGATTGGTAGCTTGGTCTGAAAATAATTGTAAACATTTAGTTTTTTCAATTTAAGTATTTCTCATATAAATTCTTTTCCAAAACTTTTCTTTACAGAGAATCATGAGAATACCAAGAGGTCCAACTATCACATTCAAAGTCAAGGAGGTAAGTTTGTGAATTTCTCGAACAATTTTTTTTAGAAACGAGTTCTTATTATACATTATGCAAAACTCATCGAAATCTAGCTGCATCCCAACCTGCATTGTTAGAGCCAGGCATAACAATGGCGGTAGAGTCTGTTTGATTGTTGGCCGAGTTACTGCTCTGTTAGTTGTTTACACTAACTGATGAAGAGTTTTGATTTGTCATGGAAGCAAATTATAATAGTTGGAAGAAACATACACTCTACTGAGTAGTCAATGGAGCATTAGTTGCATTAGTGGTGTCCCTCCCCCTTCAACTATTGACTCACCAGTGAACCTTTATACTGGTGAGAAGCCTTGATCCATCAACCGTGGCAGTGGTAAGGGAGGGGTGTATCACCCTTCCTGAGAACAAAAATAATAATCTGACAATATTAGTTCTACTTGTTGGTTTGAATAATGTGTCCTGTGCAGGGCCATATACATAAAAATTCCACTGTAGGTTACAAAACTTTTAAAACAATTAAAATTTCTAATTTTATCTTAGTTTCTTGACAGATCTCTTGACTACAATATATATTTTAAGAAGTCTTAAGATCCAGAATCACCACTGCGACTTGGTGTTGGCTATTTTAGTTTAAAATTGTCATTATGTCTGAAATCTTGAATCTGCCAAGGCTGTATAGATCTGATAATAAAAAATAAAAATTCTCCATTTTCAGTACTCTCTAGTCAAAGACGTCCAGTCATCTATAAAGAAACCAAACATGTATGCAGCACAGTTCAGACACCATCCTCTCCTAGTACTCAACAACTTCAGTAAAGACGAACCACATCTTAAACTTGCTGCAACAGTCCTTCAGAACATGTTCCCTTCAATCAATGTACACAAGGTAAACTTGATCCTGATTCCTAGCGCAGTGATGGGAATGAAATGATTGTATTATTAGTTTTTTCTCAACAAAAGAAAGGAAAACAGAAGAGAGAGAAATTATTTAGAAGGTGCTTGCCGCAAATTTTATATTGTCTTTTCCTTGTGAAACAAACCAACATTTATTCTGTTGCTTTCTTGTTAGGATGCGTGAAGTTTTGTAAACAAATTTTTATCAGGTGTTTTATTGCCTACAAATGTATATGATATTAATTAATGACTGTTTTTGATACTTTCTCTTCAAGGTACATCTGGATAAGATCCGTCGTTGTGTGCTTTTCAACTACGACCCAGAAACAAAGCTCATTGAGTTCAGACACTAGTAAGTAAAGATTATAAAAAAAGGTCTTTATTTATTAATATTTTGATGTCTGGTTCCTGCCAGGTTAATAAACCCTCATTAAGTTTTGGTCAATATTTGTTTGTTTAGCTCCATCAAGCTTGTTCCAGTTGGAATAAGCCGCAGCGTCAAGAAGCTTCTGAAGACCAAGGTACCAGATCTCAGTAGATACAAAGACGTCAGTGACTTCTTCCTGAAGTAAGTGGAATCAAATCTTCAGGTGCGACACTTTGTAGAAATAATGGCGCACCCATTTTTGTCTTTCTGTTTGTACACATCACCAAACTAATCTGAAGCATGAAGGGAAAATAGCCAGGCCCCTATTGTCTGCAAGTGTTATAATCATTACTGTAATTAGGGCATCATACAATGAGTGCTGCATTGTGACTATTATTTAGGAAGCAACTACAACTAAGTTATACTATAGACCATTACGCACAGCGCTCAGTAAACATCGAAGGCCTAATGTGCATATTAATCAAGCGTCCATGTTACATGGCACACTGATAGAAAAAATGGAGTCTTGTAAAATAAGCTCAGTTTTCAAACTGGTAGAAGCCAGAATGCAAGTTTATTAGATCAAATTCAATTGGATTGAGTGACTTTAGCCATGAAGTTGGGTCCCATTCCTGCATCCAATAATCCGTGGAATTGTATTTTAAAATTTATTGGCTTTTGTAGCAAAAGCGTGGTTTAGTTAGTGAATGTGCAGTTGACATACAGGCACTGGCTTCATCTGCCTGTACATATGTTTTGTAGAATTTTGTAGTCAATCAAATAACTTGTTTAGGACCGCTTGCTTACGTTTGGGGCTATTCGGCCATAAAATGGTCTTTAGACTAAATAATATGTCCTCATGTTTAATCCCGTTAGTGCTGGTCAGTTGTCTGAAAGTGAGGCAGAGCAAGATGGCCCTCACAATGAAGTGACCGTTCCACAGGAAATGACCACCAGAGGCAATATGGCTGCCCAGAAGAGTGCCATTAGACTTGTAGAGGTAAGTGAAGAATAGAAATGCTCATATTCCTCAGTTCAAGTGCTATTGCTTAAATACTTTAAAGTTGCTAACACTCAAAGAGGTCGGGAAGGCTGGCTGGCTAGCCGAACCAGGAAGCACAAATGAAGATTTAAAAAAAACTTTGTTGCCAGTTCGACATGTTCATTGATGTATTTTGGTTTTTTTCTGTGACAGATTGGTCCAAGAATGAAGCTGCAGCTGGTCAAGATAGAAGAGGGTCTCTGTGAAGGCGAAGTCATGTATCATCACTTTGGTAAGTTTACCAAACTTTTCAATCACACTCAGGTAGAAATTCTGAACCACACCAAAAACCATTGCTTTCATTAGGGTTTATTGTAATTGTTATATAATCTCGTTGTAATTTTTAAAGTAGTGGATATTTTTCCAGCACCGGGTAAGTTTTACTAAACGCTATCTAAGCCGGCACATCTTATAGTGACTATTGTTGCATAGCTTAGTGGAATGCTTCCTGATTATCAACCGACATGCCCCAGGTTTCCAAAAAACAATAAGAATTTTCTTTTGTTATTACAAAAGTTTACTCCATCATTTAAATGGATGGTGTTACCTTTTCGTTTTCTGATTTGTGGCTCCTGAGGATTTGTTTTAAGGGAAATAAAGCCTGAAATTCATAAACAATAATAAAAGTATAATAATAGTGGCTTCTTATATAGCGCTCAAATCCGTCACTCAGTGACGCTCAAGGCGCTTCAACATGTTTTTGAAGTATGAGACCTATTCCTTTACATAGCACCAAGTAATGGTTAACAAGGTGCTGTGGTGCAATATGCAGCCAATCAAACCAGGTCCAAGTCACCCAAAACAGTTACTGCACAGTGTTCAGTGCCGCCAAAATATATGCTGCCAGTTTTCAAATCTTTCAGGAGTTGAATAAAATAGTGAGTGTTGTGTTACTCCTGAATGTTCCTTGTAGATATTGAGTCAGTTTTCCTTGTGGTTATATTACGTAATTTTTGAAATAAAATTGTTGCATCACCTTAAGGTGACCCCCCTGCTGCCGCTTCCCAGGTCGTACTTTGGTGTGATCCCGAGCTATACAGCAGTTTACAGGTGGAATAGCTTCTGACTGGCACCCCTGAACAAAAAGATTGACAAAATACGGAGACTGCAAATATAGGGCTAGATAGCTCAGTTGGTAGAGCGCCAGCATTTTAATCTGGAGGTTGCTGGTTCAAGTCCTGCTCCAGTAAATTTTTCCATGTTCAACCCAAATTATTTAATAAATATTTAATAACCCTGCATGTTTCTTTTGTCTGCAGTTACAAAGACCTTGCAAGAGATTGCTGCAGCCAGAAAGCTCAGGATACAGAAAAAGTAAGTATGATTAATCCATCATATCAAACAAACAACAAATAAAAATAAATTCAAATAGTTTCTGGTCAGGTGGAGTATTAGTGGCCCCTACTCTGGACCCAATCCTTGAAATTATGTTTTTATTTCATTGTATCACCTGTTATTCTTCCCTTTGCAGAAAAAAGACTGTTGTGGGTGCAAAAACACATCTTTAGAAATTATTTCATTCAAATATGTAACCATTCTCAAGGATTAGAGACCACACCAGTTCATCTCTGAACCAACACTCCTCTTAAAAGAGTTTTGTACGTGGTTGTGCCCGCAAGTTTGCTTGTATAGTTTTAGAATGATTATGTTAAGAATGAGATCAGAACTAGAAGATCAATTTGAACCAAAGGAACCTCTATGTCTTGCTTGTTTTCGTCAATTTGAATGAATCAAACTAATTAAACTCCTTTGTTTGTATTTTCAGGAAAGCTAAGGATGCTCGTAAGATGCAACAGAAAGCCAACTTGGACAAAAAAGTCAAACAAAAAGAGGATCACAAGTAAGTCTGAAGATGCTTTTGAAGATGCTTCTTTTCATGGGGTGTGCTTTCTTTGTAGTACTTGTTCAATGAAGAGCCTTAGTTGACAGTCAGATTTGTTGAAAGGCTGTGCTGTGAAATTAACACCCACATGTGAAAAGTTATGTGGTTTTAAAACTTAGGTTGTATAGACTGTGCAAGGTTCGTTATATTCAAACTTCAAGGAACCTTGTTTTAGATAGATAGACAAACAAAACATTTATTTCACACTGACAACAACCTGCCATATTCACATTGTAGTACAGCAATACTCATCATTATATACACAATAAAGCAATACACATGAAAATAGGTTTGTGTTTATTAAAATTAAAGGTCAGCACGTATAAAAATAGTGAAGCAGAAGCTTTTGTATTTTTCCTATTGTACACACAAAACAAAGAATATGAGTTAACATGTGAAGGAAACAACATCCTGTACCTATTCAGCTCGAAATTTTGGGCACAATCAATTGAGTATATCACCATGTGTCATTGCGTGTTGGACTATAATGAAGTGCTTGATTTGCTTTTAACCATCTAACAGGAACAAGTCTCTGGAAGGAATCAAGAAGAAAAAAAAGAAAGATGATACCACAAAAAATGGTTAGTTTGGAAGAAGTTACTTTTTCCCATGAACTTTTCCTTGGGTCTTTGTTTGTTAACCTAAATTTGACATGATAGGACTTATTAACGTTCATTCTTTGATTGTAAATTGCATTTATTGCAAAAAATAGTTGATGGCCTAACGTTTCGACCTTGGCAGAGTCTTTCTCGAAGGCTAAATGACAACGCAACACACATAAACAGGTGAACTGGTGTAGCAGAAGCAGTCAAGTGGAAAGAAATAAAAAGAGAGAGGCAGAAAGCAGGCAGAAAAAGCAAGGGATGAACAATGAGGAAGGAGACAACGGGGGAGGGGTAGAGGGAAGGGGCTGGTTTAACCACAAGAAATTTAGAAACACAAAAGGCAAAATCAAAGGTGGAAAGAGGAGAGAAAAGGTAATAATTTATAAATGAATGAGACAGACTAAAACTTAAAATGGGGGATATCTGTATACAAAAAGAAGAAGGCAAAGATAATTAGTTGTTACTCATTTCCTTCTTCTTTGATGTTCAGACCATGGGGTTGAATTGTCTGGAGGCGCCTTATCCACATTTTCTCCAAACTCAGACGAACAGTATCTCCCTGGTTTCCTAGTGCCTCAACGGCCTGTAAACTATTTTGTACTATGATTATTATCGTGTATTTAATTTCAGTTGTGGAAGAAGGGATGCAGCCAGAAGAGGATGATGACTTGGAGTATTACCGGCAAGAAGTAGGAGAGGACCCAGATCCAGGTACAGAAATTAATTCCTATATAAAATAAAACAAAACAAATTAATAGAAACAAGATTTACATTAAAATCACCATTTGACATGAATACTGTAGGTCTACGGACGTGTTAAAAGGATTCATGTCAAATAGATGTTTCTTTATGTTTTTCTTTTCAGCACTTTTTCCGAAGCGAAGTCGCCTACCAAGAATGGATAAACGGAAATCATCTGGAAACAGCAAAACTCATCCTGAAAAGAAATTCAAGTATGGCTCTAAGACAGGACGTCCAGACAACAAATTCCAGAACCAGAACAAAGGCAACAGGAGAGGAGATGATAAATCTCCTCGAGGAATAAAACGCTTTGGGAAAGATTCACCCATGAGAACTGGCAGGAAATCAGGCAACTTTGGAAAATATTCTGACAAAAAAGGTGGTCCAATGGACAGAAAGTTCAGAAATAGTGACCGAGGTGGAGCAAGGCCTTCTAAGGCAAACAACAGGAAGGTTCTTGGTGGAAAGATCACGAAAAAGTCAAAATTCAAAGGCCGTTAATTAGAAAGTGTTAGCGACTTTGGTCACAATGGAGTGCTTAGCTGTGGTATATCCTATGCATATTATACATGTGCATCTAGTTCATCATTTCAACTTCAGCCAACTGTCGGATCTGTAGCCAAGAACATTAATGCATGTATCTGCATTTTCTATTATGAATTGCATTTTAATTTCACTACAGATTCTTAAGTTAGAATTTAAATCCCTTGCTAATAGTCAAACAATCGATCTTTCTCATGAAATATGTTTACAGATTGAACATTGTATGCATGTACTAACACTACTGGTTGGCAAAATGAGGGAACACCACACTTTTTTGTATGGGGCTGATAATTGCATGCTCTGTTCTCCCTTAACAGTGGTCCTTCTGGCCAAATGTCAGTTAAAACACCAGTCAGGATTATCTCCACGCGGTCTGGCTGACTAGTTCAGTGTTGAAAAGCATCTCTATTTCATTTGAAAGATTTACCTGTGAAAAAGCTGACGGACTAGTGAAATGACAAGCTAACTGGTCCTGCTGGCCAGGCACTTAAAAAATTGAGGGCAAACCCTGGCATGATGCATATATGCATTTGTGCATCTCCAAAGGGCACAACTCTATGGCATTTCCAACCATTAGTGTCTGTATGCATTTATGATTGTAATTAGCATAATATTTCATGGGAAAGGCTTATTTTAACCCATGTGTGGTTTAGTTATAAATTTGCAAGGAACCTTAAACTATGAACTTTGAATCTTAAAAACTTACAATGAGTATTGAGCACCTTTGAAATGTTTTCAATTGAAAACAGCAATACTTGATCACTGTTCGTGAAGTGTTCTGTTTCAACTGAAGGTTGGTGAATTGAAACAAATACATGCACAGATAACTTTTATTGGCTAAAATGTAATCACTAAAAATAAATATATTGGATCAAACTAAGAAACACTTGACTATTGTTTTGATTTTTTTGTTTTATTGAGAAGGTTTATACAGTCATTTGACCAGTTCGGGATCATTGACCAGTTCGGGATCACTTCAACTTTGCAATAACCAAATAATTATATTACTTCTCACATTACCAATTTCTGTTGATACATGTGAAGAATAACATCCATTAAACCAACAAACCCAAAATAAGGTGCCAAACATCATCAGCAAATTAATTATGGCAATTTTCCTGAAGTTTGTCTGCGATATTGATCATTATTTTGTTTTAAAATGTTGGTTGAAAAACACTGTTAAAACTTCTCACCTTTAGAATTTGAACGCCTTGGCGAAAAACATTTGTGTAAAATGCTAAGAATGTGTAAACAATATTTCACGTAAATACTGAGCCGTCGTCTTGTTTTTTTGAGGGAACGAAATTACCAAAATTGGCTTTGGGGGGGCATTGTACCCTTGACCAGTTCGGGATCACTCAACATCTCCTTGCATCAAATGGTGCCGCACTAACTTACTAAGAGTGAGGTAAAATCATACTGCTGCAGTAGAAAGTTTATTTATTGCTTTGAGATACAAAGTGATCCAGAACTGGTCAAACGACTGTATTTCATTTGATTTAATTTTTTATTTATTTTGTTGATGTGAAAAGTTGAATATAAAAGTGGAAAAGTAAAAGGAAAAACAAAATGTTTTAACCATAAAAATCCCTTTTAAAGTTGCTGAAAAGTATATATACATTTGTAAGAGGTAACTATAAATAAATAAATAGTAAACTTGCTCGAAACGTCGAGACCAAACCGGCTCTTTTCAGAGCCAACACTCCCACAAAAGAGTTTTATTACATGGTTGTACCCGCAAGTTTACTATTTATTTATTTATTTATAGTTACCTCTTATCTCCACACCATGCAAAGCTTCAAACACCATTTAAAGTATATATAGTTTATGAAGTTCAGCGTAACACAATACTGCAAATTCTACTTACAATGGGTAGTCTCTAGATTCACTTGTGATTGCAAAAGTTATTTCCACTTTTCATTTGTTGGGCCAGAATAAAAATAATTGTAACTGGATTCAAGCAAAGCCTCTTTGGACGTTGGGGGCGCCAGATACGTGCGTCGGTTTTATTAAAAAGTAGTTTGCATCCAACGGAAGTCACGATCGATGAAGTCATTTTTCTGTCATTTTTGAGGCGTTAGTGAGGTTTCTTTAGACTCACAGGCATATAAGTTATATTTGGTAAGTATCTAGGACCTTAAATGGTTGACTTTCAAATGGTAAATTTATTTTAGAATTCCAAAACTTTTACAATGATCTCGATTTCGTGAATGATCTGAGCAAATAAAGTTACAGCATTACTAAGTAAACGATATGTCCGTATGTAAACGTACACGGGTTGCCCAATTTCCGGACATCAACGCCCAAGCAAATATTAAACGATTGATAATAACATATTTTTATTGTTTGTTTTGTAGATCGAAGTGAGTAATGATTGATGTGAAGCCAAAAGGGTTCAGGCTGTATAAATTGTGGGGTTTCTACAACCAGAAACACATGTTTTCAAATATAAAAAAATGCGGACCATTGATTGACCATTCTTTGATTTGAACTTGAAGTTTGACTTTGCAATGATTGAATGAATTGAATGATTTGATAATTTGTGTATTTTTAAATTTTACAAGACCAGTCATATTTTTTATGCAACAATATTATGATTGTGTTCAGTGAAAAGTAGAAACCTGTGCAAGTTAAATATTTCCTGAACAAGTTTCCTATAATAATAGTCTTATACTACAACAAGTACTCTAGGCTACTACTACTTATACTACTCTAGCCATTAATAGGGCTACTACTACTGCATTACTTCATTACTACATTACTGCATTACTACTGCGTTACTTCATTAGTCATGGCTACTACTACTAGCCATGACTTGTGCAGGATTTTACATGTACTTTTCAGTCAACAATTGTTGGCCCTGTCTATGTACGTATGTACTTTAAGTTTATGTATGAGCTTCACAAATCAAGATCTAGGCTAGTTTCTATTTGGGCTTTTTACATTCCAACCTACCAATACCATGCTTAGAGTTAAATTCCTACTATCAAACATTCATAGTTTAAATATTATTATGCAGAATACCCAGTGACTTTTCACAGTCACAGCATCAGGTGACTGGACACATCATGAAGTATATTGAGAACACAGCTCTACGTGAGTGGGTGAAGGAAGAACTTCGAGTCTCCATATTCCAAATGGTAATGAAGAAAGTTTTGGTTTATACACTAGGCCTGGAATTACACGGAAGCCATGGAGGCCACTGTGGCCTCTGTTGCCTTGTCTTGGCCTTGGCTTGGTGCCCCTTCAAAAGTTTCACATCATAGACTTTAAGATTTTGTATTGAAAGTGCCCTATTGCAAAGTGAAACAGGCCTTGCCCTTTCTAAGATGAAATTCCAGGCCTGAGATACTGTACGTGATGTAACTAATATTAAATAATTATTGGTGTAAGGGTGTAATCTTGGTTGGAGCTGTTAGAAGTACTTTCCATAAAGACAGGGTCATAGATTGTCACCTCACTAAGTGTGGATGGATTTAATATTCAATAGGAAAATACAGTCGTAGTTTTTTGGTTTTTTTCCTCAGCATGTAGGCACTGTACTGTATTCAGCTGAAACTTTCACATGTGACTTTTATGGTACTTTCTTTATAATGTTGCCTATAAATCGGCATTACATTGACAAAAAACAACCTATCACCCTACCTTTAAGCATAAAATTACATGGCCATAAATGTTCCCTACTCGGGCAATGTCACTCAACAAAATCAAGGGGGTGTACAGACGGATGTCAGACAACACGCTGCACGCTGGTGTCACATGAAGCTTCTGCCGTATGAGGATTGGAACGCCAACCGTCAAGTTGTCTGATAAAAATTCAACTTGTCTTAGACTTGAACGGATAAGCTGTCGAGTTGTCAGACCAAACAAGTTGTCTGACTTGTCGAGTTGTCCGACCCGTCGAGTTGTCCGACTGTCAAGTTGTCCGATGGACGAGTTGTCTGAACTCCATACAGACATCCAGTCCTCCGAATTCCTTGCGGTCTCAAAGAGAGAACATTCAGATTGAATATTCATATAATTTTCTCATGGATAGTAAGATACTGTTAGAGAAATTCCTGTTGTTCACCCAATGTGTTCATTTCAAATGCATCACTGAGCATAGTTAGTTGCCTGCCTCAAAGTTGCTTGACAAGAATTCCTATGAATTATTATGTCAATTGACTAATAGAGTAATAGTTTCAAGATTTTCTATGCTTTAGAATTGTCATCAAGGTTTGAATAAAATAATGAAAAATTCCATCTTGCCAACTTGGCTACTTTTGTGTTTAAAGTGTTCAATAGAAAAATAAGCCAATGATCTTCCTTTTCTTGATTGTGTTGTAGGCTCACAAGCTGTCAGTACAAACTGGCTGTGAAGTTCTTGTAAAGCTCCAAGACAGTGTTGACCACTCCGGGTGCCAGTACTATGCCACAAGAACCCTCAACCTACAATACATGGATAAAGGATTATCCAAGCAACCTTGGGAGGTAATGGTTTCTGGGGTGACTGGTCAACCAGTTTCTCACCTTGGTGTACAGAGTCGTAACCAGAATGGAAGTATGATTGAGGAAGATGCAGAGCTCAGCAATGATGGGACCATTGAGGATTCTTCAGATCAGACGTTCCCAAACCACTCCAGATCCAGATCCTTGGACGAGTCCATGAACCAATCTCGCCGAGTAACTCGTGCAATCAAGCATGAGTTAAATGAGTCACAAGATGCGTCAAATTCAGCAGAAAATTGGACTAAGTTGGACAATGACTCATTGCCTTTTCCTGTTGCGATTGAGTCTGCGCTTGTCAACCAGGAGACAGGGACTCTTGATGTGCTCAATGAAACTAACAACATGAATGATGACCAGCTTCAGCAGCATATTTATATTTATGCAAACACTAATACGCCAGTCAAAGAGCAGGGCCAAGAAGCAGATCAAGACGATATGGAGGATCCAGAAAACTCACAACGTCAACATTCACCACCCTCATTAAACTTCAAGTGTACCTTGTGCCAGAAGCGGTGTAGTTCAGTAGCGCAGCTTGTAAGTCATGCAAAGTCAAATCATCCTGGTGATGAGACTATGCGGTATCACTGTGTCCTCTGTAACAGGGAGTACAAACATGCCCGGCATTTAGATCAACACACAGACTTACACAATAAAGCAAGCTATCGATGTGCCACATGCTGTAAAGGATTTTACCGCAGCTCCACGCTGAGAGAACACGAGTTACGCGACCACCAGGGGCGGTATAGGTACTACTGCCCCAAATGCCACAAGGGTTTCATGCGTCCGAGCACGATGCAGGCTCATTTAAGTCGTAGTCACCCCTTGTGGTTTGCTAGTAAACGAGTCAACCCCATAGCGATTGCTAAATCTGCTGCAATTCAAGGCATATCAGTTCTGAATATTGTGCCCAATCATGACGGGGAAGGAACGAGTGTTCAGGATTCAGAGATGATAAATGAAGGAGAAATTATACAAGGAAGCTTGACCCAAGGAGACCAAAATGTGAGTAAAATTTTTAACTTGGACGTGACTCAAAGCCTTGATGATTTTATACAATAAAAAAGTTGTTTCCCATAAAAGGCAGTGCAAGTCTCGCGCATATGCAAACATTGGAACATGTTAAAGTGGGCGAGTCAGTTTCTTTCCTTCACGCGTTTAAGCAATGTACGTGAGTGGGACCAAAGTGGTCCCAAAAATGTTCGAATACGCGCGGGACTTGCCTGGTCTATTAAAACCATTGTACAGTTAAAACAAAAAGTAAAACAAAATAGATTTTTTCTGTTCTGTGTACCATCTAGGTTTTCCCAATTTAAAAGCTATTGGTACAGGTACCTGTAGTTGGCTGATTTGTGGTGTCTAAAAATTTGTGGAAAAGTAACGGCAGAAAGTTTTTGTTCAAAGTTAAACATTTGATCAAAAATTTACACAAATCTGTAGAAATGGAAAACAAACTTTGACCTCATCATTTTAAGGTTGAAATGTAAAAGAAGAACTTCCAAAGATCTCTCCAGTCTTTACAAATCCGTGGTAAAACTCTGAAAAACTACTGTTAACATTTGTACTTAATCCTCACTTGTTTTTTACAAATTTCATCCACAGAATGATGGAGCAGCTCACACATCTAATATCCAAGTTGTTATCACCAAGGATGCCCCCAAACAAACCCAGAAAAAGATGATGAAAGTTGTATACCAGTGTAAAGAGTGTGGGCAGATGTACGACATGGCCAACTCACTTGTACGCCACATCCAAGATCAACACAGTAAAATTAAACTCCGCTGCAACCTATGCACTTATCGAACCAGCCGGAAGTCCGATTTGGCTCGTCACAAAAGGGCCAGACATCCAGTGGCGATTGCACCAGCTGTAGCAACCACCCAGGCAATTATTGAAATGGCAGTGTTGCCACAAACTTTGGTTGTGTCCCAGCCAAGTGAACCTGACAAGGAGTTATCGTAGTATCAAAACCTTTGGCAGGACACACATCAAAGTTATCAATTCCGTACATACTCATAATCTAGTGGTTGTGACTATTTTTTGAATGCTGCAGGGAACAGTAAAAAGCTGTTCATTGACAGCATGTGGATAGCAACCTATATTAGTTTTTCTCTCATACTTTTTATGGATCTTCAACCATGATCAGTTAGAAACACGAAGGGTATGCAATGTCCTTGTCACAGCCCTTTGGTTAATTAGAGCTTCCATCATCCCACCTGGGCTCAATTTCATGGCGCTGCTTACCCACAGAGTATGCGCTTATAGCGCCCTGTAAAAGCATGTGATTTTATGAGCTGTAAGCCTAGAATACTAGAGTAAATAGAGCTATGAAATCAGCCCTGTTTATTTGTGGTGAGAAAATTTGTACAAACAGTTTCTTATCACAGTGGAGAGAGATTACTTTCCCAGCTTTGGAACCAGTGAGCCCAAAATAAAGCTTAAACAAAAATAATCTGGTACCCTTCTTTTTTCTTGGAACTAAGCACTGTAGTACATTGTGTAGGTGTATACAGTGTACCAGACGGTTTTTCAGTTGGGATGAAATTGTCCTGGTTTTGATAATTTACTCCGCACTTTTGATATCAGGGGCCCAATTTCATAGAGCTTCTTAATCACACAAAGTGGCTAAGCACAACAAAATTATGCTTACATGTGTAGCACAATACCTAACCAGCCAAACACCATTTCACATGCACCATTTGTGACTGGTATCCTGCTCATTTGTGCTCAGCAGGAAAATGTTAAGCAATATTCTCTGCTTAAGCAGCTCTAAGAAATTGGGCCCAGTTCTGAAATAAATAAAGTCCAGATAAAAAGTCAATGTTGTAGTTCTCCACTTCATTGACAATACAGATATTTTTAATTCGCTAGTCCTGCGGTCATTTAATTTAAGAACAATATAGACCATAAATGACAATGTGTTCTGCGTATAGAAATTTAATATTGGGTGATTTTTAAGGTGAAATTTGTATGAATAGGAATTTTGTATATGAACGTAGTACATAATTTGTTAAAATTAGTAATCAAGGTGATGTAGAATTTGTTCTAATTTAAAGTAGTTTATTTCAATAATATTTTATTTGGTTTCTCTTTCAGAGGCACTTTCTTTATTATTGGTTTCTAGAAAAGTAGATTTTTATTATTTTTTATTATTATGGTTTATTAAAATACTGCAATACAGCTGCTAAAAGCCGAAATGTACAGTTTACAAAAAACAGTCATTAGAATCTAAAAAGAGCACCAGCAATAAATTACATAAACAGATTATCAACCAGTTATTAAGAAATACATATCAACAAATTTGTGAGATCATTTCCATTCTCAAGTTTTTAAATAAGCATTTAACACACTATTCAACAAGCCTGTGAAAATGACAAAAATAGTGAAAATTCTAAAAAAAGAAAAGAAAAAGACAATATCAAAAGCTAGTTTGTTGTGTCATGGATCTTGTGCACATTTATATTAGGCTTATTATTGCAAGAGATAAGAAACTGGTTTTGACGGTCTGATAATTGCAATTTTTCTGACTTTGATAGCACACGCGTATTTCAGACGGAAAGATTTCTCTTGAGGATTGGTAAAGGTACAATCTCTGTATCCAGTGTTTCAGATTGTAACTGGTCAAGTTTGTTTTGAATACATCTTTAACCCTCCTACTGCTCGCAACATTTTCAAGTGAGTTGACCAACCATTTGAAACATTCAACTGCCAAAGTTGTGTATGGTGGCACAACTGTGCACAGAACTAACTGTGTACTGTGTACATGCATTCCCTCATGGTATCATATTGCAAGGCTGGCATAGCTTATCTATCATTTAAAACCACAGTGAATGGTATTGAATGGTCAGACAGTTGCACCACAGTCACATGTGGCCTTGATTGGGTCAGATGTCAATTATAAAATAATTGCAGTTGAATACAACAAAAAGAACATACAATTCATGTTAATGTAAGGAAGTATTTTCTTTCAATTAGCATTGTAAAGTTTATCATTTTAGTTTGTACAGTTATTATTTCTTATTTCAAAATGTATGATTTGTAAACGATGAAATTAGGTAACGATGATCAATCTTATATGTAGATTTGTGTGTTAAACAACAAGACGTAAAAAAACCCATCCTTTTTGAGGTTAAAAATATTTTTTGTTTCGATAAATAGATTAGCATTTTAAATAAGGTATACAGTCAAAACATTTGAATGGCTCAAATTTTTTAATTTCAACAGTTAATTTTCTGCACCTTACTGACATATACACCATTGAGGCAATTGTTTGAAAATTGCAATGATCCTCCATCAAATTTATTTTTTATGTGTTTGCTATAAAATTTATTAATTTCTGCCACTGTTCATCATAAGTCACAGGCTATAAAAGAAATTCCCACAGTATAGATAGTTCCCAGTAGACGCCATCTTTACGGGCAAATCGCATTTTGGCTTGCAGGCGCGTCAAGCGCTCAAATGATTAACGCAGCCGCGTCATTCACTAACCAATCATGCAATGAGTTTTGTGAAATGTGCGCGTGATGCACGCCGTTCTCACGCGTAACGCATGACTGTGTGTTCCAAATTGCCCGTAAAGATGGCCGACTTACGTCATACTGCAACCTATCTATAGGCAAGCAAATGCACTTGATGAAAGTGATGTTTGAAGTAAATGTAATCTGGCCCCCTTATTGTGTATTATAAAAGGAATTAATCTCACCATTGCATAGGTGGGAACCCTGACAAATATGGCTACAGCAAGTCAGCAGATACAACTTTGTGTGCGTTTGTTATAGACATTTTTTATGTAAGCACATTAAAATTTGCATGTGACGACAATTTGTTCTAAGTTTACCCATAATAATCGAGATTAACCCACATACATGTGTAATATGATGGTTGGTTTGGTGTTACATGATGTGATATCATCAACTTTGCTAATGTAAAACTGTTTTTGTGCAAACTTGTCCTGCTATTTATCTACTGCCGCAAAGTAGATTGCGAAAACTGGGAGTCTAATTACTAATTCAGATAAGAACTTGCCCCGTTGTTTATTTACTACATGTACCTCAGAATTGATAGGGAAACGGGGGTCTTTTACTTGTTATCGTCCTTCCGCGCAGTGGTGTTTTTTGTTTCTAGTCATCAACAAACTGAAGAGTGTCACAGCTAAGTATATATTATCACATGATGTTACCACAAACCAAACTTTACATAAGCCCATACATATCTAGATTATTAAAAAATACTCAACCATGCAATTTCTCAATCAGAAATCCAGTTCTTGATTTCTCCAAAACCTAAAATTCTATCATCTATGGAAACTCATTTGAAACTTACGGTACTTTATGGCGTTTTATGTGATGTGCTTTTCAAAGTGAATAATAAGAAATGAATTGCATCACTTTGTCATGTTTAAGGAATTCATTTCAGAAACTTGCGCTGATGCACGTTTTTGTACATACACTGTAAAACACAAATAGCACTGTATTTTCAAACTTGTAATGTAAAATATGTAGACGTATCTGTCATAAAATTTTATTTAAGAAATAACACCAGTCTGTAAAAGAGAAACACCTTGCATGATTATTTATGTAAGTTGTACATAATTAAGAACTACATACACTATGTTAATGAATTGTAGCTACATTATATTCATTCTCTAAATTAAAATCTCACTTTGAAGTGATCGCCTGATATTCCCTGGTACCTCTGTAAATATTTTAAAATGGTCAGAATAAAATTAAACAGAAAACGTCTTTGACATCCTGTACATAATATTGTATTTAAAAATTGTTTTGACAAGCTCAATTTGTGCATAAAAATAGTGTTAAAAATAATTGCACAAATAATTGGAACAAAAGACACAAAATTAAATGACTGTTCTATGTTGGGCAAAACATAACTTTAACCAACTTTAGTAATTAATTACAAGCAAAATACCAAAGTATACACTGAGTGAGAGTTGATGCCGAGAACGTAGGAGTGCACAAGTAATAATATTGGGATATTATAAAGCGCTTGAACAAAGAAAAGTACTTTCAAACGGGTTTGAAGTTTTGTTTGAGACCGATTTATGTAGCACCTGATAAGGATTTACAGTGTGCATCTATTTTGTCGAATAACATGAACAAAACTCCTTCAAAAAATGATGTTTGGCTGCTTGCTGTCAACGCTTGAACCCGAATGGTCGGACCAACCATTCAGTGAAAGAGGTGTTACAAGGCTTCCGGAGCACCGTCTTGTCTTTTTTGTGTGCTTTGCGTCGTAGCGGTGCCTGTGTGCCGCGATCAATGAGGCAAGGTGTTTTGAAACACCCCTTGCACAGAATGGTTGGCCTAACCATACAGGTTCAAACGTCGAGTGTGCTTTAGACTTGGTTCCAAGTCTGTGCTCGTGGTTTTTAGTCTACCTGATAGCCAATACATAATTGCCTGAAATAGCGCCCTCTTGTGGATTAACCTCCGTCTTTAGCCTACGATCACAGACTTGGGAACATTGTTTTTCGGTTTGTACACACCCTATGGCGAATTAGTCCAAAAGTGGACGGAACACTCTGATTGGTCAGAATCTCAGAAGCCGTCAATAAAATGCACATTCAAACTTGACCGTTTATACCACGGGATATAGTACAGAAATACAACATTGAATCACATGTAACTAATCTGCCTCTGCTCAGTGATTCAACTTACAGTTTGGAAACAAAAAACCCAAAGTGATTCTAGTTTTTAAATTCAAAATAAATAAAAACGTTGGGAAAATCATTAGACGATTCCATTCAAATAAAGGGAACACAGTTTTTCATCTAGTAGGGATCAGGTTATTTGTTATGTTTATTTTTCAATATTTTAAGAATACATCTAGTATTATTTTATGTATAAATTAGAAATAGCATACGTACAAAGCACTAAAAAAAAAAAAAACAATGACTCAATCGATTTTACAGAAAATGCTGAAGTGATTATAACCTATTGGGAATAGACGCAACCAACAGGAGTTTTGTGGCCTCCTGATTGGCCATCTCTCTGGCATAGTGTTGTTATGTAAATGTAAGTTGTGAATAAATGAATATCCCGTATACACAAGGGGGTCAAGTCTGAGATTGCGAGCTGAGACCGCGTGATAGCCATTCTGCGGGGGAAATTTTGTGTGGCTGATGCAGAGAAATAACCGCGATCTCAGACTTGAAATCAAGTCTAAGTGTGCTTTGACAGCAAAACAGCCGAGAATGTAGTAAGAAACTTCATTTTTTTTGAAGAGTTTTTCTTTTTCACGTAATTCGGTGAAAAAAATGCACATGTATTGTGAATGTATGTAAAGTATGTTGAGAAAGTTTTTTTTGAGAAGAGAGCAGTAGTAGTACAACAGAAACTCAAGTTATTGCTGGCTTAAGACCAGACAATTTTGAACTATCAACGCCCATTTGGAAAACTTAGCGTTACGGAGGGTCAAAATGGGGGAGCCTTATCTAGAAGTTAAGTCTGCATGGTCATGATGAGGACCACAGTTCTCATACTGTATCACAGCTCAGTTTTAGCACGTCGAGGAACATTGAGCTGAAAAACAGCTTAAGTCAAACTAATTTGAATGTACGGAAGCGTATTGCCGCCACATGAATAACAAAAAATCTGACTTATCGTGTACGTACACGATAACTGATCGTGTACGTACACGATCAATACAAACTTATCGTGTACGTACACGAGAACTTATCGTGTACGTACACGATAAATCCAAACTTATCGTGTACGTACACGATAAATCCAAACTTATCGTGTACGTACACGATAACTTATCTTGTACGTACACGATAAGTCAGATTTTTTTTTTTTCATGTGGCGGCAATACGCTTCCGTATGAATGAGATTGCAGCAATCAAAAATAAGCACTGTGGCGATGTGCGAGGTCAATCCTGTTGTGGATACGCCTTTCTAAGATGACATTTTGAAATGGGTGTGGCAGGATATGTTGTCCCCGGAGATTCTGGTCCCCACCAGCAGCCCCATCATACGGCGAATTGTGAAGAATTTTCGTCTGATAGTGCCCTCCTTTGAAGTAAAGTGTAAAGCAAATGGCATACTTAGGCCGTTTTCGAAACTACGGTTTGAACTTAACTTTGAAAGCCGTCAGTTATTATAGAAAGCGTAAGATTTCCTACGGAGCTTCAACAATTGGCGAACGCGGAGCCCAAGAGCCGTTTTCGAAAACGGCCATAATTTATGTACAATAACTTGTTTTTGCCACAATGTGGCGGGAAATTCTGCCCCCACAGATTTTGTCACCCCCCGAATACGGCAAACTGTGTACAAACCTAATCTGGTAGCGCCCTCTTTTGAATCAACTTCCTTCAGTTCAGCCTATGTATGTCCTCATGGGAGACATAATCTCAGGGGACAGATTGCCCTATGACAACGGCACTGCACTTCCGGTTTACAAAATAAATAATTGAATCGTGTGGATACGATTAAACACATTATTCAACTAAATTACATACAACGGACTACAAGGGAACTTCTGCAGCTGGTTGGTACCCGTCGTGGGATCGAGCCTCTCTTTCAGCTTCGCCTCATTCGTGATCTCGACCCTTGGCTGGCTTCGCCTCAAGATAGTTCTAAAAGTGTTTTAAACACTCTGACAGTTGTCTAGGTTGTATGAACATGCTGCAACGATCTAGACGTTATCTAATTGGCCCCCATTATGGCCATGGGCCCATATAAATATAGGCGCGGGAGCTGTAACTCTTGCGTTTGTGCTTTTGTGGGCAGGATCCCCTATGACAACGGCTCCAACTTCGTCACTAATGTCACTGACAAACGGATTTGTTCGGGAGGTTTGGTATACTATAGTGCAGCGGCGTAGTCAAGAGGGGCCGGGGGCACGTGCCTCCACAAAAAATAGTGCTCATCGCGGCCACAGAATGCCAAGAACATAAAATATATAAAAATAATTATAACAAAACTGTCCCCACCACTGACAATCCCTTTCCCTCTGGCTCCCACTCTCAAAAGCAATGCCCCATGTGCCGCCCCAACCAAAAAAGTACTGGCTACGCTGCTATAGGAACTTTATATAGTTTCCAGAATGAATTATCAGTATATCAATAATTGATCTCACTTATCAACCCCATTATTTGTGAGTGTTTGAGGGCGCGGAAGTGCTTCATAATAAACCCTACAACAATACATTATTATTACTTTTTAGAGGCCTAATAGATAAATTTTTAAATGTCTATCCAAGAACAAGTCATTTTGACTGATTCAACGGTGGCTTTTATGTTCACCTAATTTAACTTTCCTGGGCAGAAGTTAAACTGAAATAATACAAGAGTGGGTATTGGAAAACACCCAAATATGAAACTAAGTTACGGAAATGACTAAAGTTGCGTGGTTTAGTGTTTTAATTAAGGATTTTAGAAAGTCTGTTTCTGTGGTGTTCAAACATTTAGAGGCAAACAAAGTTCTCTATACAGTTTTCATTAAAAATGCTGTTTTCATTCTCTCCCTCCAAGTATGAAATCAGCTTTCGGCTTTAGTAAGCAACGGGCTGGTTTCATAACCAACTGTTTGTTCAATTTTGGAACTATTTGAGTCACTCGTTTTAGGCCATACGGGGTAAACTGTATCTTGTCGTCCCGTTCCGACCCCTGTGGGTCTAAGATAACTCTACAGTTGTTAACAGAGTAATTGCTGGAGATTACGATTCCGAAAGTTCTCCACAAAAACGCCAGTCAAATTTGAAAAATTATCGACCAAACATTGCACTAGATAATCGACAGCGATCGAACACTGTTTACGGTTGTGATACGTCGGCTCGTTACATTTTATTTGAAATACCTGCGCACAGACACCATGTGATCTAAATTCGCCAATCACATCCTAGGTCACACGTCATGTGACACCCCCAAACAAACATGGCGGCGCCCATGCCTCGCTCGGGTGAGAAAGACTCCGTGATAACTCCGAAGTGTTTTGTTCACCTAAAATCTGTCAAAACTGAGAAAGCACAATATATTTTCAGGGAAGAGTAAAATTATGCATTAGGCCGTGTTCAAGCGCGTCGTCATGAGATGAGATCATGTGTGTGAGATCACGAAAAACACAGCATCTTTTGATAGTAGGCCCCGTACTCGATATAGGCCTATACAGCATACAGTGCATAGGCCTAAGGACCTCATGCGCTAATTTTTTATTAGAGAACAAGGACATGCAAAGAAAATAGGACCGTATTTAAACGCAGTTAAAATGTTCAATGTAAATAAATGTTAAATAAATAATAAATGTTTGTAAATTATTAAAAATGTAGCTTCTCCCCGTGTCGAGAGTGAGAATCATGTATAAGGCAAGCTTGAAGAAATGAGGCGTCATCATAGGGCCTATATTATACAGTTCTAAAGAGGGTGGGGGATACAAAAACAATTGTTAGGGGCAGGCCTGTAAAAGGAATTATTCTTCTAACCCCCTTTTTGGGGGGGGGGGGCCTTTTTGGGGGGGGGGGCGATTTTTTATTTATTTTTATTTATCTATTTTATTTTATTGTTATCTTTATTTATTATTAATATTTTATTTATTTATTATTAATTTTTTTTTTTAGGGGGGGTCGAATATGAAAGAAAAGGACATCGGCACTGCACGTTATAAATTAGCGGCGCCCGTCGCTCAGTGACGAGGGAGTGCATGGGTGGGGGCGCTGGATTTTTACTTTTTTTTGATAATGAAGGCCCATGGAAGGCCCAATTCCAGCCAATTTTGTAAATTTGTTAGTTTTTGTTTGGGTTTTTTGAGGGCACCATTTTTTACATTTTGTGTGGACTTTTTCTTCCTTTTTTGATCTTGGTGGGTTTTTAATTATTTATTTATGCCTTTTTATTGATGCTTTTTTATTTATTTATTAATTTTTTTATCAAATGATAAACCATAAGGGAAACTGACTGGGTAAATTTTAAACGAGTTTGGGTTAAACAAAACAAATGTACTAGCTAGAGTGGAATTTGAACCAACGACCTCCGGATTAACGTACCGGCGCTCTACCAACTGAGCTATCTAGACCTATGTTGGCCGTCTCCCTATTTTTGTCAATAATTATCCTTGTTGGGGGGTTACCAGTCAGAAGCTATTCAAAAAGTGTAGCCAGGGATCACATCCAAGTACTATACAACCTGGGAAGCCGCAGCCAGATATTGAATTCACCACAAGGGAATTTGACTGGGTAAATTTTAAATGATTTTGGGATGAACAAAGAAAATTATACTATGAGCGGCTCACCCCCTATAGTTACGGGCCTGGTAAGGGAAAATCCACAAGAAAGGGGTGTGTGTGGTGGGAGGGGGCGGAAAGGAGGGAGGATCATGAGAAAAAAAGGAGACGGTGTGCCTATAGGCACTTTCCTGCCCATTAATCTTTAACGAATTAGCGAGTGTTCCGGCGAGAGACATCGACAGAAAAATGATCAGAAAATTAGCGTTGAAAACCATCCTATGGATGTTGTTTTCAGTGGGAGACAATGGTCTCCCTCGAAAAGTCAAAAGGCGATAGTTAAACATACTTTTTCTTTGATGTTTGCATGCACCCTCACAGAAAAGGGGGTTATAAGTGGTAAAGGGGAATGTTTTAACTTAATAAAACAAACATTTTCCCCTTTTTTTAATTTTGTTTTATTTTAATTTTTTATAGTTTACCTTAGGCCTTATGATATTTTTTTTGAAATAACAGTGATAGGTGTTTTAGGGGAAAAGTATCCTATTAATTAGAAATCAAAGGTCAAAAGAATGAGACAAAAAATTGTCAGTTCCTTAATTTTGTTGACAATAATTGGAGCGACTCATCATTCCCTCCTTGTTGTTCAATGACTAGCCTAGGGCCTATACATTTTTTTAAACTAAGCTCTTTATTCTTGGCACAAAACTTTGATGGCTAACCATTCAGTGATGTTAAAAAGACACGATAGTCTAGTTTTTGAGAAATAGGCCTACAGTTTTAAACATGGCCTAACCCACACAATTGAAGGTTGGACGCGACGCAATTTTTTTATTTTATTATTTTTTTTAAATAAAGGATATAGGCCTATAATGTTTTACGGCCCACACACCAACGGGGGGAATCGATACGGCGCGCTGCCCATGGTCAATACGTGTCTCAGCCGCGCAATTTGATTTGTGTGTGTCGGAAGACTTCAGTTCGCACATTGCGCGCGCGCATTTTCACAGATTGCGCCCAACAACGTTTTTAGCAAACTTTGCATGTTTTTGCAAATTTGACTGGATATTTTTTGGAGAACTTTTAGTATAGTGTTTAGTATGTCTACAACTCACAAAATATACCTTCAAAAAGTAGACCCACGGGGGTCGGAACGGAAATCATTTTCCAGGCATCTTTTCGTTTACACCGTACGGCCTAAGAGAAAGGACATGGTAGAACCAGAACCATGGAGGTCTATTCCTACCTCCATGGTAGAACCAAATAATCTGTGGATCCCGTTATGATTTTTAGGAACAAATGTTGTAAAATGTTGCCAGTTAGGCCTACTATTCACATCAAGATAATTTCTGAGAATGAGACTAGGCCTAATGTTATTATATGAAAAGATACAAAACTGCATGGTCAGGTCTATGATGCCAATCATTACTTCAGTCTTTCTGCATTTTCAGTTCTCTGAACTGGTTGCATAATTTCCAGTCTTTTTTGTACAGCCCTCATTAAGACGAAATGCTCCAATGGGCACTGCGTAGATGTATACAGTGCTTCCCAAGAACGTGTGTGCTGTTGCACAATAGACTGCGCTAAATTTGTCAAACACTTTGTTTGCTTAGAAAGACGTATACCAAAATGCCCAATGCAGTCTGCTTTTGTAATACCAGTAATTCCTTTATGAACCCCATAAGAAGCCTTCACAGCATCAGTTGACTGTTGGTCTACGTAGCCGTCGCTTGTAATAAGTTGTAACTCCACGCATCTCGGGACTATAGCCTAAAAGTATGAAGAGAAAGTTATAACATAATTGTATCAGTGTACATTTTGTGGACGGCGGATATAACCCCACTGCCCGAGACAAAACGTCTAAGTTCACCCAATGGGGATCTTGTATATAATATTTATTCTATTGACATCACTACAATTTCAACTAACAGCACAAGGTAAGTCTTCCGTTTTAACAGTAGATAACTCTGAATTTACTCTAACTTGTGCACCATCCCAATGAATAATGATAGTGTTTCAGATGTTTTAAGACGCAGTACGTTAAACCCAATTTTTGAACAACACAGAAGCTATTGTGCATCTCATTTTGCCTACATCACAAATAAGTGGAACAACACTTTAAGAAACTTTAAAGATGTTTTTGTGTGACAAGAAACCACCGAGTGGGCTGGTGAATAACACGCGCTGCATCCTCAAGGAACGTTCGAATTCCTCGGCCAATTATTCTTGTTCGGGAATGCTCCCTGGCTTTCAAGATTGTTATGAGGGCACAACCTTTCCGGAATAAATTCCGTATCCGACTGCCACTTTTTCACTCACTGTTCTCAAAAGCAATATCTCATTCACGTAATAAGATAATACTTTCTTTATATTGAATGGAAAAGTGGAAGTCGGATACGGAAAAAACACACTAAATAATGTAATTATAGGCCTAATAAAAAAAATAAAAAAATAAAAAAAAACTTTTGTCTGTATCCACGGAAAATATTCATTAAATTGTCAAAGATGCCCAAGTTAAATATTCCATGTTCCTAATGTTGATTGGTGAGTGTTGTTGTTTTTTGGAGGGGGGCGTTAGCGGGCAATACTCCATCATTCTCAAACTTGACCCAATTACATCATACCTAATTAACTTCAAAGTCTACCGTATTTAATATTCAAATGCACAAGTGAAACTGACTGGGTATATTGATATGATTTGGGATTGTTTAACACAAAAAGTATTTATTATTGATGTGAGCCGAATCAGACAATGTTGGTTTTAAATGTGTCAATGGGAATTATACTCGACTTGCAACTATTTCGTACTCCTTTCAATTAGACGCAACATAAACAAGTATACGTTTTTTTTCTAGAAAAGTGAACATCTTATAGGGTGTGTACAAAATTGAATATATAAATGCTCACAGATTTTCGCATAACTTGTACCTACATGGTATAAAGATGGTCATGGTGGAAAACTTCCCTTGAAATAGTTTTGCTTGAAATGCTATAGTTTTGGGGAAATAAGTGAAACAATTAGTCTTTATCACTGGTGATAAAATTCGATGTTTGACAACAGTCAAAACATATAATGGGGGTTTTCACCGTTTTCTCAAGACCGACTAAGATAGCTGAATTTTTCACAGGTTTGTTATTTTATGTTTATATTTGGTCCCATCAAGTGTGGAGACTGGTCTTTGACAATTACCAATGCTGTACACATCCTTTATTGAAATTTTCACTGCTTGGTTTTTACATGTATATTACCAAAGGATTAAAATGAGTCTGTTTTTCGTAATCAGTACAAAATCAAACTTTTTAAACTGAACTATTTATTTTTCCTGATGATCATTGCCGAACTAAAAAGGGACAAACTATAAACGTCTTGTACCAATCCGCAAGAGTGATCTAGGCCTATAATTTATAATAAAACAAAAATTGAACTTTCTTTGCAGCAAGAATAACTTTGAATTCAATCCTCTGATATGAGTACTTTAGGGTATACATTTTTAGGTAAACGTTGATTAGGAAGTATATTTCTTGCATGAAATATATAATTCCGTCTAACGAGTGGTGGTGCAGTGGCGTAACCAGACATTTTCAATGGAAGGAGGGGGGGCATGCAGGGGCAATTACATAATTCTTTATTTTAAATTCATGGGGTATATTTATTTTGTTGAGCCATTCATTTGCGTATTTATTTCGGGGTTGGTTGGGGCAAGAGTTTTGAGCCCGGGGAGGGGCTCCCACCCTTCTGCCCTCCCTAGGGGAGGGGCTCCCACCGGAGGGGCTCCCACCCTCTGCCATCCCTATACGCCACTAATGCTGAGGATAATGTAAAATATATCTAAAGATTATCACAATGCCTCTATTATGCTTACGCAAAACTCGTTACCCAACTTATGGAAAGCGTCTTGACATTCTTATCAAATTTGCAGTATGCTTTAGGTGTACACTGACTTGAAGATTAACAATCACAATATTTGCAGCGAGTAGGATTATCTGGTACTCCATTTGAAAACTCTTGCACTCTAGGCCTACGAATTGTTTGTCCACTATGCATGATTGTGTAAATCTTTTGGACAAACTGTAAGTTTACCTGTTGAATGTAGACACACCCAACAAGTGAAAGGTAACAGCAATTCAGCAATTATTTAAGACCCATAGCAAATATTAAACTTGCAGAGTAATTAATTTGTGTTGATCCATTGGTTTTAGTGCAAAACTGACGAGGTCAGCGAAAAATGACAAACAAGCGACAGCTTAACGGTACCGAAACAAGCAGTAATTATTCAAAACGACTTGCGTAAGGTCGATTAGATTTACGAAGTAGGTTAACCCGTATACAGAATATATTATCTTCAAAACAAACGCATATGACTTGCATAAACGAATATGTAACTTGGTGAATTTCGCTATGCCGTTTTTGAAGATCGTAGGGAAATTGAAGTTGTGTAACATGGCCCGTTCGGATTAACAGTAACTGGACAGTAAATCTTTACATTTACAAGTTGTCTAAGAAAATCACCACTATCAAAGGTTCTACTAATTTTATCTCGATAGGCCTAAGGTTGTTGTTTTTTAGTTCATGGAGGTGTAAAAGCCACAAAACTAGATTTTGATTAACTATAATTGGTTGTCCGGTTGTGCCAAATACCTTCAAAATTGAAGAGAGAGAATTATAAAAAAAAACAAATTGGTCCTTCCTTGCATAAGATATATGGACAAATAAGAATTGAGGAGTGACAGGGTATTTTTGGCATTATTATATTTAACACGTCATCATGTAGAATTTGTTAGGCCTATATACTTGTCTGCCATAAACTCTTTTCAGACTTGAGGCAGATCATGAGCAGACGTAATGTCGAGGCCGAACCATTAATTTTGTTTAATGATCAAAGCAAATTGTGTTTACTCAATTGTTTATTACGTAGACCAGTGTTTCAGTGTTTTGCTCTATTGACTAATGCTGCAAAGATGTAAAATCCTACTCAAAGTAAGTGTTGTAGACCTGTAGATTGTTGGTCTATAGTTTTACCTCCACTCTATCACACATTTCGCACACCCCCGCCATCAGCGGAACAATGAGTTCTATTTAGTTGGGAAGGTCAAGCTGCGGTGCTTATATGAAATAAAGTAAGACTATTTTTTGTTATCAGTCGTGACGGTTTTCCTCTCTTATCCTCATAACACCCAGACCTTGAAACCTTGGGAGAGGCTTCATAAATAAAGCCTATCTCAGACATAAGCTGTAAGTTTTAGTTTATTTGATTAAGGGAATAAAAGAGTGGTGACGAGTTCTGCACGGCCACGACCCTGCAAGGTTTTAAACGACCGTTTAAGAACGAGTCACTACTCTTTTATTCCCATTCATAAATGCCAATTTGTTAAAAAGTGAAAGAATAAGGAAAATCGGTGGTAAAAAGACAATCTGTTTGTTTAGCGAATTTTCGAAGTTTGTACAT
Organism: Leptasterias polaris; assembly: GCA_037783415.1. Taxonomy (NCBI): domain Eukaryota; kingdom Metazoa; phylum Echinodermata; class Asteroidea; order Forcipulatida; family Asteriidae; genus Leptasterias; species Leptasterias polaris. Next base: position 2,218,403 of record JAZGTN010000089.1, read on the forward strand.
TTTCAAAAACTTTTGTAAAATTCTGTTTTGAGCGCGTTGGGTTGTGTGCACGCGCGTGTCGACAAGATTACGCGCGGGTATACTAATAGCTGTATATTGCGTTCCGCGTAAGTCAATTGGCGTAAACAAGCTTGCGCGCCCAACACGCGAAGCCAGCCGTGTTTAAACCATAGAAATAGAACCCGGAGAACGCTGAGCTCGACCGTCCTCTGTGTCGTCTGTGGACGCGGCGTATCGATACCACGCGACACGCGTGTATGGCAAAATGATCATCACGTGACACGCGTGTATGGCAAAAATGGCAACGCACATAGACCGTAATATGCTAATTTTGCCATACACGCGTAAAAAAATGGCGTACGCGCGTCCATAAAAATGGTCTCACAACGAAACCGCACGCACAATGACGCACTCAGCGTTCTCCGGGTTCTATTTCTATGGTTTAAACACTTAGCCGTGTTTAGGCCAAGTAAAAAAAATACCAGTTGATCGTCCCCGCCCGCATCCTTTTTTGAGGCCGCATCCTTTTTTTTATTTTATTTTATTTTCGATTTTTCCTAAAAAAAAATATAAAAAAATTGTTTGTATTTTAATCCACCCTTGACATATATATTTTAATTTTTGATGTAAACTTACCTCATGCAACAAATAGATATAAAGAAAGTTAGCGGTGATTTCAAACTGGCCTGTTTGAATTGAAATACTTGGCGGCCATCTTGGAAAAAAAAATAATAATAAAAAATAAAAAGGCCCTCATCCTCCTCTTTTTGGAAAAATCAGGACGATCAACTGGTATTTTTTTTATTTGGCCTTATATCACACGTTTAAACACCCCCACGTGACGTGCTCTCCACCAATCAGAATTGATAAACTGTCCAAGGTATTTATGAATGTCCTTTAAAATGCCGCTTACCTCGGTAATACGGAAGCGTTAAAGCGACATTGAGAAAAAAAATTAAGAAAGTCATAATTATGACTTACACCTTATAATAATGAATTAGCACAAGCCACACTTAGGCCTATGACTTGTATACCATAATCATTACTTATAGCTACTTATATTTATGCTCGAGTACGTCACAATTCTAACCCAAAACGAGGCCATAGGCGCAGCCACTGCAAGTGGTGGCGGACGCGCGCCTATAGCCTCATTTTAAGTAAGAATTATGACGTCATGCATGAATATTAAGAGAGGCGTATAGCCCCAAGGCTAAGAGACGAATTTACGGCCCTTGTGGAAATTCTTAAAGGGGAGGTCATTGATGGATTTTTTTTAAAGTAAAAAGATCAAGCCAGAGCAATTTTCTTTATACGCTATTTGGCTAGGGTTTAGAGGGAACTGAAGTTTTTCAAATGTCATCAATTTCCACCCCCTCAAAACTTGTTTTAAAACAGTAGGGCCTGGCTTAACGGAGGGCTAGTTAACTCTTGGGAGAACTCTTTTATGAAAAAGAACGAGACAGTGTAGGTGCGTACATAGAAGGTACAAGCCGAAGGCAAGTACACATGTAAAAATATATACACGTCTATTTTCAGACTTCACCCATTGTTCTGATTTGTTATTTTTATGCCCTTTTCCTGTTTCTTTGCAAAATGACTTTCGCATAAATTCCTAATCTATCTTACAAAACATATTTGTGCGTGCCTATTAATCATTGCAATACTATAGTATTGCTTCAAATTTAGAAAATTGACAAGTGTTGGCTCTGAGAAAAGAGCCGGTGTGGTCTTGAATTTTCGAACAGTAGGCCTATACTCTGCTCGTCTTCAGGAGAAACCAGTCTTCATTTCCTAAATACGAGCAGAGTATACTGTTCGAAACGTCAAGATCACACCGGCTCTTTCGGAGCCAAAACTCCCACAAAAGAGCTTTAATACATGGTTGTACCCGCAAGTTTACTATTTATTTATAGTTACTTCGCGTATACCCTTCCCGTCCATCTCCAAAAGTAAACAATTCGCACTGGCTTAAATCCGCTTGAAATATGGATAGGGATTAACAGGGGGATTACATTTAAGTAAGAAGTTACGTGTCCCTTAAATGTGAGCGCGTAGCAAGCAGCAGAACCCGCTTGGAAAATTCAAGAAAATTTCTTTGACTCATTTTTAAGCCATTGAGGGTTATTTTGCTGGTGTTCATGTGGAAAGGAGTGATATAATTCCTCCACGGAGGAAGGAAAATACATATACCCTTCCGGCATTTACACCCTGGCAAATTTATGATTTCAACATGAGAACAAGACTGAACATCTCCACTTTTTTTCTGTCGTATGATGGTCTTCCTTTAACTGCGCATTGAATGACCACAGAGGAATGACCTTTTATGAGGTGCTCAAGCGGATGGACAATATCAACAAATACCTTTACGTAACGTCCATTCATTAAAACGCACCACACCCAAGAAGTTTCAATAGCCTTTGATTGTGTCACAAAGAGGTTAACCTGGTAATGTAAAGTTATGTACAGTCTTACATTTTGAGCTACGTTAACTCCCATAGGGTTAATATACGCGTGATATCAGACGAAAAATCTCCAACAGTAATATAATTATTTTAAATGGAGGCTGGGACATAAAGGAGACATAAAAGCTGGAGAATGTCTACGCAGAAATTCACCATATTCCTTGCCTTTTTGACGGGTCTATCTGTTCCACTATGCATCACTACAGGTGGGTTTCTTTTGAATTAAAGATGTATTAACGTAGGCATTTGTTTTCAGTGCTTTTCTTCAGTTTCGTTTTAAATCACAAACTAATAAGTGTCTTTCGGTAAACGGAGACCTGGCAGGCAAGTTGATTATTTTGATTGTTATGATACGTGGACTATATCTTATCTGCCGTAACTAGGGTAAAATGTTAGGGGCACAAGGGAGTGTTCAAGGGGGCACTTCTGGCCTTGTTTCCGTTTGTTTTTTCTGTAACTAGCCCCTTTTCAGCGTATTTTACTATTTTTTTATAAGATAATCTGGCGTGATTGTAAAAAAAAAAATACATTGTCTGCGTATAAATAGAAAAATATTTTGAAAAACATAGAAATTATCACAATAAATAAAGCGTTTAAAATGTAACATTTGTTCTGGAAATGTCCTATTACAAAAGTCCAGATTTCAAATAGGGGACACCGGGTGGTGGGGGGGGGGGGGGGGGGGGGGGGGGCACCAGCCCCCTTAGTCACACCACTGATGTATGCACAGACACATTTGTGATTTCTACTTAATGGAAATTTGAAAGCCAACCCACAATGGCAATACAGACTACAGTGCGAAGATTTTGATGTTAAAGGGTATATACAACATCGGTAAGAGTGAAAACATAAATGCTCACAGATTTGCACACAACTTACATGGTATGAGGATGGTCAAAGTGGAAACATCACATACAATTTATTTGTTTGGTAGGCTAATAGTTTTTGTAACAATTTAATGTCCAAAACCCGACTTGACAAGTTTTTTGCTTCACTATTTTCTTGTGACTCCAATAACTGATTGAGCTAAAACTGAAACAGATTTTCAATTTTATGTATAAACCTAGTGTTGATACATGGTCTTCACCAATTACCAATGTTGTCCATGTGCTTTAATAGGAACATGTGTTGTTGACTATCTCCAATCTCCTACAGATTTGTATTGTAAAATGAGTCATTAATATTGCTGTCCGTGCACAATGGTTGTCTAATCATTGACAGGGTGCAATGTCCGATTCAAATTGCCTATTTGAAAAACAATTGAACATTTCAAAACAAATTATTTATTAGAGTGACGAAAAACCCGATTTTAGATTTTTGTTTTGTGTAAGGTGGTTTTGCATTGTTTACAAGCTTGTACAAAAGAAATAAATCCAAATTTAAAACTTTCTATTGTTATTTACAAAGATCTCAAATCTAAAATTCACGAAACAAATGTAACGAACAAATATATTCGTAAGTAGGTCTACATGTTTCAGTATCACCCGTCTTCAATTATATAAACTATGAGCAGTTTGCGACATTTCTGTTGTTGGTTAATGGGGAATTTTTTTTTCATGATGAAAGACTTAATTTGTACTTTTGGTAATTAATTCACTAGTAAATGACCACAAAACAAACATAGTAAAGAGCAATGCAGAGCTGTTGGTATTATAAAACATTATTAGAAACGACCACCTTTGAAGTAATGTAGAATCCAGGCATGAAGCCTCTCTCATAAGACATCTGAAAGCACACAATTCTATGAATAAAGTGTGCTTTTTTCTTTCATTATTTTCCTGCCACTATCATGACAAATTATGCCAAATTTTTCACAGATTTTTTATTTTATTATGCAAATGTTGGCATACACCAAGTGAGGATCCTGGTCTTCGAAAATTACCAAAAGTGTACCCTGCCTATGTGCCAAACAGTTTTGTAGTATTATACTATCATAATTCTTAATGCCCTATATAAGTAACTAATTCTTAACTTTTTATACAAATGCCGTTTCCCTGAAGTTGGGAGTGAAGCTATTGGCCGATGTAGATTAAAATATACTAGTGCTCCCGGGTATAATAATATTTTTGGTAAAATGTTAAAACCAGTTGCATCTTTTATAAGTTATCCCTTAGCCTTTTAAAGGCCCTGTACACTATTGGTAAGATCGAAAAACACAAATGTTCACAGATTCACACATAACTTACATGATTTAAAGTAAGTAATGGTAGAAAGGGTTCCTAAAATATTTCTGCCTAAAATGCTATCGTTTCTGAGAAATGAGTAAAACAATAGTTTTTATCGCGCGCGATAATAAACTCCATGTTTGAAAAACAGAAAACACATAAGGTCTCTTTTCACTATTTTCTCGTGACCTCGATGACCAATTGAGCTCAAATTTTCACAGGTTTGTTATTTCATGTATGTGGTTGATTACACAAAACATGAACACTGTCTGTGATTATTTTGTCAGCTCTGCCAATCCTGTATAATACCTTTAAATTTCCCCATGGAAGTTTGATATAATCGTCCTGTATCATTAAACCCTAGTGGTATGCAAGCTGCTTGAGGGAATCATTCATGATCACATTTATTCATATTGTATTACCAATTACTTTCTGAACCCAAATCAGTTTGGGTTCTGTTTTGGGTTTTCTTCTGAAAGTATTCTGGCAAAGATTTTTTGTAATGATTGAGCTAGTACTCATTATATTCATTATATTGGACATGGGCTTTTGACAAAGTTCCGCACAACCTGTTGATCAAGAAAAATACATCATTTCGGTATCGGAAAACATCTTTGTGGATGGATACAAAACGTTTTAGATAACAGACTTCAAAGTGTTATTTAAGGAGGTACAATTTCAAACTCCGTGAACGAAACATCAGGGATCCCACAGAGATCAATCCTTGTTTACGAATGACCTCCAACATCGCGTTTGTCCAGGTACTTTAATATACCTGTATGCCGATTACAGTATCATCTTCAGGTCTGTTACCAACCAAGTTGATGCTTATGAATTGCAATTAGCACTTAACAATTTCATTTCACGGAGTAACAAGAATGTTGTAATACTCATCCATCTAAAATATGCTCTGTTTCCTATTTCTTTGCGACACCAAAGTGTATTTTTATATAATAATGATATCTTGGATAAAGATGTGTTAATTAGTAAAGATCACATATGTCTTGGATTGACAATTCAATATAATCTCAAGTGTCAAATTGATATCAATACAATTTGTTCTAAAGCTACACAAACTCTGGGTTTCAATAAGAGAACTTGTGGTCATTCTAAGTTCTTCGCCAGCTTTATCTAGCACCCTGTAGACCAATGATTAAATGTCAGTCACATTTTGAATCACCCCAAAAAGTGCAATATGAATAGTATTGAAAATCAACCATCATCAGGCTGGCTACCTGAATTACCCTCAAAGACTGACTCAAACAACCCTATTTATGTTATGTTGACATCTGGAATTATGACTTTGCCTAACTTATGCCTTTAACGCATTGCATAAGAGCAATCAAAAATGAATATGACCGCGAGAGCAACAATCACATAGGTTCATCGAAAACCGCAAAAACAATCAACCCTCCAAGAACCAAACAAACAAAAAAACAAAAAACAAACAAACACAAAAAGTGTCAAGAAATTGATTTATAAACATTTTATTACTTTAAAAATAATAATTGTTATTTCTTTTCTGTCCACAGATGCTTTTACGACAACTGCTTTTCCGTCAATACAAGACGCCACTTCCAAAATCCAATCCTCTCCTTCTGAAGCAACAACATTATTCACAACTGCTGATGTATCAACAGCAAAGGTGACAACGGCCTCTGTGACAACAGCCTCTGTCACAACAACGGTGACAGAGCAAACAACTAAAGCAAATACAACAGCTCAGGCTACCACTACAGCTGATGTAACTACTACAGCTGAACCTACAACAACTGCTGATGTAACCACAACAGGTGAAGCTACAGCAACAGCAGATGTAACCACAACAGCAGAGGCTACCACTACTGCTGAAGTAACCACAACAGCCCAAACTACAACAACTGCTGAAGGTACAACAACAGCAGATGTAACTACAACAGCCCAAGCTACCACAACTGCCGATGTAACTACAACAGCTGAGGCTACAACAACAGCAGATGTAACTACAACAGCACAAGCTACCACTACAGCTGATGTAACCACAACAGCTGTGGCTACCACTACCGCTGATGTAACCACAACAGCAACAACTGCTGATGTAACCACAACAGCTGAAGCTACAACAACGGTAGATGTAACCACAACAGCTGAGGCTACCACTACTGCTGATGTAACTACAACAGCCCAAGCTACCACAACTGCCGATGTTACTACAACAGCTGAAGCTACAACAACAGCAGATGTAACTACAACAGCACAAGCTACCACTACAGCTGATGTAACCACAACAGCTGAGGCTACCACTACCGCCGATGTAACCACAACAGCAACAACTGCTGATGTAACCACAACAGCGGAAGCTACAACAACAGTAGATGTAACCACAACAGCTGAGGCTACCACTACTGCTGATGTTACTACAACAGCTGAAGCTACAACAACAGCAGATGTAACCACAACAGCCCAAGCTACCACAACTGACGATGTAACTACAACAGCTGATGCTACCACTACAGCTGATGCTACCACTACAGCTGATGTAACCACAACAGCTGAAGCTACAACTGCTGATGTAACTACAACAGCTGAAGCTACAACAGCAGATGTAACTACAACAGCTCAAGCTACCACAACTGCTGATGTTACTACAACAGCTGAAGCTACCACAACAGCAGATGTAACTACAACAGCCCAAGCTACCACAACTGACGATGTAACTACAACAGCTGATGCTACAACAACTGCAGATGTAACCACAACAGCTCAAGCTACCACAACTGCTGATGTAACTACAACAGCTGAAGCTACAACAACAGCAGATGTAACTGAAACAGCTCAAGCTACCACTACTGCTGATGTTACTACAACAGCTGAAGCTACAACAGCAGATGTAACTACAACAGCTCAAGCTACCACAACTGCTGATGTAAGCACAACAGCTGAAGCTACAACAACTGCAGATGTAACTGAAACAGCTGAGGCTACCACTACTGCTGAAGTTACCACAACAGCTGAAGCTACAACAACAGCAGATGTAACTACAACAGCTCAAGCTACCACATCTGCTGATGTAACCACAACAGCTGAAGCTACCACTACTGCTGAAGTTACCACTACTGCTGAAGTTACCACAACAGCCCAAGCTACAACAACTGCTGAAGCTACAACAACAGCAGATGTAACTACAACAGCACAAGCTACCACAACTGCCGATGTAACTACAACAGCTGAGGCTACAACAACAGCAGATGTAACTACAACAGCTGAGGCTACAACAACAGCAGATGTAACTACAACAGCTGAGGCTACCACAACTGACGCTACCACAACTGACGATGTAACTACAACAGCTGAAGCTACAACAACAGCAGATGTAACTGAAACAGCTCAAGCTACCACTACTGCTGATGTTACTACAACAGCTGAAGCTACAACAACAGCAGATGTAACTACAACAGCTCAAGCTACCACAACTGCTGATGTAACAACAACAGGTGAAGCTACAGCAACAGCAGATGTAACCACAACAGCAGAGGCTACCACTACTGCTGAAGTAACCACAACAGCCCAAACTACAACAACTGCTGAAGGTACAACAACAGCAGATGTAACTACAACAGCCCAAGCTACCACAACAGCCGATGTAACTACAACAGCTGAGGCTACAACAACAGCAGATGTAACTACAACAGCACAAGCTACCACTACAGCTGATGTAACCACAACAGCTGAGGCTACCACTACCCCTGATGTAACCACAACAGCAACAACTGCTGATATAACCACAACAGCCCAAACTACAACAACTGCTGAAGGTACAACAACAGCAGATGTAACTACAACAGCCCAAGCTACCACAACTGCTGATGTAACAACAACAGGTGAAGCTACAGCAACAGCAGATGTAACCACAACAGCAGAGGCTACCACTACTGCTGAAGTAACCACAACAGCCCAAACTACAACAACTGCTGAAGGTACAACAACAGCAGATGTAACTACAACAGCCCAAGCTACCACAACTGTCGATGTAACTACAACAGCTGAGGCTACAACAACAGCAGATGTAACTACAACAGCACAAGCTACCACTACAGCTGATGTAACCACAACAGCTGAGGCTACCACTACCCCTGATGTAACCACAACAGCAACAACTGCTGATGTAACCACAACAGCTGAAGCTACAACAACAGTAGATGTAACCACAACAGCTGAGGCTACCACTACTGCTGATGTAACTACAACAGCCCAAGCTACCACAACTGCCGATGTTACTACAACAGCTGAAGCTACAACAACAGCAGATGTAACTGAAACAGCTCAAGCTACCACTACTGCTGATGTTACTACAACAGCTGAAGCTACCACTACTGCTGATGTTACTACAACAGCTGAAGCTACAACAACAGCAGATGTAACTACAACAGCTCAAGCTACCACAACTGCTGATGTAACTACAACAGCTGAAGCTACAACAACAGCAGATGTAACTACAACAGCTGAGGCTACCACTACTGCTGATGTAACCACAACAGCTGAGGCTACCACTACTGCTGATGTAACCACAACAGCTGAGGCTACCACTACTGCTGATGTAACCACAACAGCTGAGGCTACCACTACTGCTGATGTAACCACAACAGCTGAGGCTACCACTACTGCTGATGTAACCACAACAGCTGAGGCTACCACTACTGCTGATGTAACCACAACAGCTGAGGCTACCACTACTGCTGATGTAACCACAACAGCTGAGGCTACCACTACTGCTGATGTAACCACTACTGCTGATGTAACCACAACAGCTGAGGCTACCACTACTGCTGATGTAACCACAACAGCTGAGGCTACCACTACTGCTGATGTAACCACAACAGCTGAGGCTACCACTACTGCTGATGTAACCACAACAGCTGAGGCTACCACTACTGCTGATGTAACCACAACAGCTGAGGCTACCACTACTGCTGATGTAACCACAACAGCTGAGGCTACCACTACTGCTGATGTAACCACAACAGCTGACGCTACCGCTACTGCTGATGTAACCACAACAGCTCAAGCTACCACGACTGCTGATGTAACCACAACAGCTGAGGCTACCACGACTGCTGATGTAACCACAACAGCTGAGGCTACCACGACTGCTGATGTAACCACAACAGCTGAGGCTACCACTAGTGCTGATGTAACCACAACAGCTGAGGCTACCACTAGTGCTGATGTAACCACAACAGCTGAGGCTACCACTAGTGCTGATGTAACCACAACAGCTGAGGCTACCACTAGTGCTGATGTAACCACAACAGCTGAGGCTACCACTACTGCTGATGTGACCACAACAGCTCAAGCTACCACGACTGCTGATGTAACTACAACAGTTGTAGGTACAACAACTGCTGATGTAACTACTACTGCTGAGGCTACCACAACTGCTGATGTTACTACAACAGCTGAGGGTACAACTGCAGATGCAACTACACCTGCAGATGCAACTACAACTGCTGAGGCTACCACTACTGCTGATGTTACTACAACAGCTGATGCCACAAGAACTGCTGATGTTACTACAACAGCTGAAGCTACCACAACTGCAGATGTAACTACAACAGCTGAGGCTACCACTACTGCTGATGTAACCACAACAGCTGAGGATACAACAACTGCTGATGTAACCACAACAGCCCAAGCTACAACAACAGCAGATGTGACTACAACAGGTGAAGCTACAACTACTGCTGATGTTACTACAACAGCTGAAGACACAACTGCCGATGTAACTACAACAGCTGATGCTACAACAACAGCAGATGTAACTACAGCAGCTGAGGCTACCACTACTGCTGATGCAACCACAACAGCTCAGGCTACCACAACTGCTGATGTTACAACTGCTGAAGCTACAACAACTGCAGATGCAACTACAACAGCTCAGGCTACCACTACTGCAGATGCAACTACAACAGCTCAGGCTACCACTACTGCTGATGTAACCACTACAGCTGAAGCTACATCAACAGCAGATGTAACTACTACAGCTGAGGCTACCACTACTGCTGATGTAACTACAACAGCTGAAGCTACAACAACAGTAGATGTAACCACAACAGCTGAGGCTACCACTACTGCTGATGTAACTACAACAGCCCAAGCTACCACAACTGCCGATGTTACTACAACAGCTGAAGCTACAACAACAGCAGATGTAACTGAAACAGCTCAAGCTACCACTACTGCTGATGTTACTACAACAGCTGAAGCTACCACTACTGCTGATGTTACTACAACAGCTGAAGCTACCACAACAGCAGATGTAACTACAACAGCTCAAGCTACCACAACTGCTGATGTAACTACAACAGCTGAAGCTACAACAACAGCTGAAGCTACAACAACAGCAGATGTAACTACAACAGCTGAGGCTACCACTACTGCTGATGTAACCACAACAGCTGAGGCTACCACTACTGCTGATGTAACCACAACAGCTGAGGCTACCACTACTGCTGATGTAACCACAACAGCTGAGGCTACCACTACTGCTGATGTAACCACAACAGCTGAGGCTACCACTACTGCTGATGTAACCACAACAGCTGAGGCTACCACTACTGCTGATGCAACCACAACAGCTGAGGCTACCACTACTGCTGATGCAACCACAACAGCTCAGGCTACCACAACTGCTGATGTTACTACAACTGCTGAAGCTACAACAACTGCAGATGCAACTACAACAGCTCAGGCTACCACTACTGCTGATGTAACCACTACAGCTGAAGCTACATCAACAGCAGATGTAACTACTACAGCTGAGGCTACCACTACTGCTGATGTAACTACAACAGCTGAAGCTACAACAACAGTAGATGTAACCACAACAGCTGAGGCTACCACTACTGCTGATGTAACTACAACAGCCCAAGCTACCACAACTGCCGATGTTACTACAACAGCTGAAGCTACAACAACAGCAGATATAACTGAAACAGCTGAAGCTACCACTACTGCTGATGTTACTACAACAGCTGAAGCTACCACTACTGCTGATGTTACTACAACAGCTGAAGCTACAACAACAGCAGATGTAACTACAACAGCTCAAGCTACCACAACTGCTGATGTAACTACAACAGCTGAAGCTACAACAACAGCAGATGTAACTACAACAGCTGAGGCTACCACTACTGCTGATGTAACCACAACAGCTGAGGCTACCACTACTGCTGATGTAACCACAACAGCTGAGGCTACCACTACTGCTGATGTAACCACAACAGCTGAGGCTACCACTACTGCTGATGTAACCACAACAGCTGAGGCTACCACTACTGCTGATGTAACCACAAGAGCTGAGGCTACCACCACTGCTGATGTAACCACAACAGCTGAGGCTACCACTACTGCTGATGTAACCACAACAGCTGAGGCTACCACTACTGCTGATGCAACCACAACAGCTCAGGCTACCACAACTGCTGATGTTACTACAACTGCAGATGCAACTACAACAGCTCAGGTTACCACTACTGCTGATGTAACCACTACAGCTGAAGCTACATCAACAGCAGATGTAACTACTACAGCTGAGGCTACCACTACTGCTGATGTTACTACAACAGCTGAAGCTACAACAACAGTAGATGTAACCACAACAGCTGAGGCTACCACTACTGCTGATGTAACTACAACAGCCCAAGCTACCACAACTGCCGATGTTACTACAACAGCTGAAGCTACAACAACAGCAGATGTAACTACAACAGCTCAAGCTACAACAACAGCAGATGTAACTACAACAGCTGAGGCTACCACTACTGCTGATGTAACCACAACAGCTGAGGCTACCACTACTGCTGATGTAACCACAACAGCTGAGGCTACCACTACTGCTGATGTAACCACAACAGCTGAAGCTACAACAACTGCTGATGTTACTACAACAGCTGAAGCTACAACAACAGCTGATGTTACTACAACAGCTGAAGCTACAACAACTGCAGATGTAACTACAACAGCTGAGGCTACCACTACAGCAGATGTAACCACTACAGCTGAAGCCACAACAACAGCAGATGTTACTACAACAGCTGAAGCTACCACATTTGGTGATGTAACTACAACAGCTGAAGCTACCACCACTGCTGATGTAACTACAACAGCTGAAGCTACAACAACAGCAGATGTAACCACAACAGCTGAGGCTACCACTACTGCTGATGTTACTACAACAGCTGAAGCTACAACAGCAGATGTAACTACAACAGCTCAAGCTACCACATTTGGTGATATTACTACAACAGCTGAAGCTACAACAACTGCTGATGTTACTACAACAGCTGAAGCTACAACAACTGCAGATGTAACTACAACAGCTGAAGCTACAACAACTGCTGATGTTACTACAACAGCTGAAGCTACAACAACTGCAGATGTAACTACAACAGCTGAGGCTACAACAACTGCAGATGTAACTACAACAGCTGAGGCTACCACTACTGCAGATGTAACCACTACAGCTGAAGCCACAACAACAGCAGATGTAACTACAACAGCTCAAGCTACCACATTTGGTGATGTAACTACAACAGCTGAAGCTACAACAACTGCTGATGTTACTACAACAGCTGAAGCTACAACAACTGCAGATGTAACTACAACAGCTGAGGCTACCACTACTGCAGATGTAACCACTACAGCTGAAGCCACAACAACAGCAGATGTAACTACAACAGCTCAAGCTACCACAACGGCTGATGTTACTACAACAGCTGAAGCTACAACAACTGCAGATGTAACTACAACAGCTGAGGCTACCACTACTGCAGATGTAACCACTACAGCTGAAGCTACAACAACTGCTGATGTTACTACAACAGCTCAAGCTACCACCACTGCTGATGTTACTACAACAGCTGAAGCTACAACAACTGCAGATGTAACTACAACAGCTGAAGCTACAACAACTGCTGATGTTACTACAACAGCTGAAGCTACAACAACTGCAGATGTAACTACAACAGCTGAGGCTACCACTACTGCAGATGTAACCACTACAGCTGAAGCCACAACAACAGCAGATGTAACTACAACAGCTCAAGCTACCACAACGGCTGATGTTACTACAACAGCTGAAGCTACAACAACTGCAGATGTAACTACAACAGCTGAAGCTACCACAACTGCAGATGTTACCACAACAGCTCAAGCTACAACAACTGCTGATGTTACTACAACAGCTGAGGCTACAACAACTGCCGATATAACTACAACAGCCCAAGCTACAACAACAGCTGAGGCTACCACTACTGCAGATGTAACCACTACAGCTGAAGCTACAACTGCTGATGTTACTACAACAGCTCAAGCTACCACCACTGCTGATGTAACTACAACAGCTGAAGCTACAACAACTGCAGATGTAACTACAACAGCTGAGGCTACCACTACTGCAGATGTAACCACTACAGCTGAAGCCACAACAACTGCAGATGTAACTACAACAGCTGAGGCTACCACAACTGCAGATGTTACCACAACAGCTCAAGCTACCACCACTGCTGATATAACTACAACAGCCCAAGCTACAACAACAGCTGAGGCTACCACTACTGCAGATGTAACCACTACAGCTGAAGCTACAACAACTGCTGATGTTACTACAACAGCTCAAGCTACCACCACTGCTGATGTTACTACAACAGCTGAAGCTACCACTACTGCAGATGTAACCACTACAGCTGAAGCCACAACAACAGCAGATGTAACTACAACAGCTCAAGCTACCACAACGGCTGATGTAACTACAACAGCTGAGGCTACCACTACTGCAGATGTAACCACTACAGCTGAAGCCACAACAACAGCAGATGTAACTACAACAGCTCAAGCTACCACAACGGCTGATGTAACTACAACAGCTGAGGCTACCACTACTGCAGATGTAACCACTACAGCTGAAGCTACAACAACTGCTGATGTTACTACAACAGCTCAAGCTATCACCACTGCTGATGTAACTACAACAGCTGAAGCTACAACAACTGCTGATGTAACTACAACAGCTGAGGCTACCACAACTGCCGATATAACTACAACAGCCCAGGCTACAACAACAGCAGATGTAACCACAACAGCTGAGGCTACCACTACTGCTGATGTTACTACAACAGCTGAAGCTACAACAACTGCAGATGTAACTACAACAGCTGAAGCTACCACAACTGCAGATGTTACCACAACAGCTGAAGCTACCACCACAGCTGAAGCTACCACCACTGCTGATGTAACTACAACAGCTGAAGCTACAACAACTGCTGATGTTACTACAACAGCTGAAGCTACAACAACTGCCGATATAACTACAACAGCCCAAGCTACAACAACAGCTGAGGCTACCACTACTGCAGATGTAACCACTACAGCTGAAGCTACAACTGCTGATGTTACTACAACAGCTCAAGCTACCACCACTGCTGATGTTACTACAACAGCTGAAGCTACAACAACTGCAGATGTAACTACAACAGCTGAGGCTACCACTACTGCAGATGTAACCACTACAGCTGAAGCCACAACAACTGCAGATGTAACTACAACAGCTGAGGCTACCACAACTGCAAATGTTACCACAACAGCTCAAGCTACCACCACTGCTGATATAACTACAACAGCCCAAGCTACAACAACAGCTGAGGCTACCACTACTGCAGATGTAACCACTACAGCTGAAGCTACAACAACTGCTGATGTTACTACAACAGCTCAAGCTACCACCACTGCTGATGTTACTACAACAGCTGAAGCTACAACAACTGCAGATGTAACTACAACAGCTGAGGCTACCACTACTGCAGATGTAACCACTACAGCTGAAGCCACAACAACAGCAGATGTAACTACAACAGCTCAAGCTACCACAACGGCTGATGTAACTACAACAGCTGAGGCTACCACTACTGCAGATGTAACCACTACAGCTGAAGCCACAACAACAGCAGATGTAACTACAACAGCTCAAGCTACCACAACGGCTGATGTAACTACAACAGCTGAGGCTACCACTACTGCAGATGTAACCACTACAGCTGAAGCTACAACAACTGCTGATGTTACTACAACAGCTGAAGCTACAACAACTGCTGATGTAACTACAACAGCTGAGGCTACCACAACTGCCGATATAACTACAACAGCCCAGGCTACAACAACAGCAGATGTAACCACAACAGCTGAGGCTACCACTACTGCTGATGTTACTACAACAGCTGAAGCTACAACTGCTGATGTTACTACAACAGCTGAAGCTACAACAACTGCAGATGTAACTACAACAGCTGAAGCTACAACAACTGCTGATGTTACTACAACAGCTGAAGCTACAACAACTGCAGATGTAACTACAACAGCTGAGGCTACAACAACTGCAGATGTAACTACAACAGCTGAGGCTACCACTACTGCAGATGTAACCACTACAGCTGAAGCCACAACAACAGCAGATGTAACTACAACAGCTCAAGCTACCACATTTGGTGATGTAACTACAACAGCTGAAGCTACAACAACTGCTGATGTTACTACAACAGCTGAAGCTACAACAACTGCAGATGTAACTACAACAGCTGAGGCTACCACTACTGCAGATGTAACCACTACAGCTGAAGCCACAACAACAGCAGATGTAACTACAACAGCTCAAGCTACCACAACGGCTGATGTTACTACAACAGCTGAAGCTACAACAACTGCAGATGTAACTACAACAGCTGAGGCTACCACAACTGCAGATGTTACCACAACAGCTCAAGCTACCACCACTGCTGATGTAACTACAACAGCTGAAGCTACAACAACTGCTGATGTTACTACAACAGCTGAAGCAACAACAACTGCCGATATAACTACAACAGCCCAAGCTACAACAACAGCTGAGGCTACCACTACTGCAGATGTAACCACTACAGCTGAAGCTACAACAACTGCTGATGTTACTACAACAGCTCAAGTTACCACCACTGCTGATGTTACTACAACAGCTGAAGCTACAACAACTGCAGATGTAACTACAACAGCTGAGGCTACAACAACTGCTGATGTTACTACAACAGCTGAAGCTACAACAACTGCAGATGTAACTACAACAGCTGAGGCTACCACTACTGCAGATGTAACCACTACAGCTGAAGCCACAACAACAGCAGATGTAACTACAACAGCTCAAGCTACCACAACGGCTGATGTTACTACAACAGCTGAAGCTACCACAACTGCAGATGTTACCACAACAGCTCAAGCTACCACCACTGCTGATGTAACTACAACAGCTGAAGCTACAACAACTGCTGATGTTACTACAACAGCTGAAGCTACAACAACTGCCGATATAACTACAACAGCCCAAGCTACAACAACAGCTGAGGCTACCACTACTGCAGATGTAACCACTACAGCTGAAGCTACAACTGCTGATGTTACTACAACAGCTCAAGCTACCACCACTGCTGATGTTACTACAACAGCTGAAGCTACAACAACTGCAGATGTAACTACAACAGCTGAGGCTACCACTACTGCAGATGTAACCACTACAGCTGAAGCCACAACAACTGCAGATGTAACTACAACAGCTGAGGCTACCACAACTGCAGATGTAACTACAACAGCTGAGGCTACCACAACTGCAGATGTTACCACAACAGCTCAAGCTACCACCACTGCTGATATAACTACAACAGCCCAAGCTACAACAACAGCTGAGGCTACCACTACTGCAGATGTAACCACTACAGCTGAAGCTACAACAACTGCTGATGTTACTACAACAGCTCAAGCTACCACCACTGCTGATGTTACTACAACAGCTGAAGCTACAACAACTGCAGATGTAACTACAACAGCTGAGGCTACCACTACTGCAGATGTAACCACTACAGCTGAAGCCACAACAACAGCAGATGTAACTACAACAGCTCAAGCTACCACAACGGCTGATGTAACTACAACAGCTGAGGCTACCACTACTGCAGATGTAACCACTACAGCTGAAGCCACAACAACAGCAGATGTAACTACAACAGCTCAAGCTACCACAACGGCTGATGTAACTACAACAGCTGAGGCTACCACTACTGCAGATGTAACCACTACAGCTGAAGCTACAACAACTGCTGATGTTACTACAACAGCTCAAGCTATCACCACTGCTGATGTAACTACAACAGCTGAAGCTACAACAACTGCTGATGTAACTACAACAGCTGAGGCTACCACAACTGCCGATATAACTACAACAGCCCAGGCTACAACAACAGCAGATGTAACCACAACAGCTGAGGCTACCACTACTGCTGATGTTACTACAACAGCTGAAGCTACAACTGCAGATGTAACTACAACAGCTGAAGCTACCACAACTGCAGATGTTACCACAACAGCTGAAGCTACCACCACAGCTGAAGCTACCACCACTGCTGATGTAACTACAACAGCTGAAGCTACAACAACTGCTGATGTTACTACAACAGCTGAAGCTACAACAACTGCCGATATAACTACAACAGCCCAAGCTACAACAACAGCTGAGGCTACCACTACTGCAGATGTAACCACTACAGCTGAAGCTACAACTGCTGATGTTACTACAACAGCTCAAGCTACCACCACTGCTGATGTTACTACAACAGCTGAAGCTACAACAACTGCAGATGTAACTACAACAGCTGAGGCTACCACTACTGCAGATGTAACCACTACAGCTGAAGCCACAACAACTGCAGATGTAACTACAACAGCTGAGGCTACCACAACTGCAAATGTTACCACAACAGCTCAAGCTACCACCACTGCTGATGTAACTACAACAGCTGAAGCCACAACAACAGCAGATGTAACTACAACAGCTCAAGCTACCACAACGGCTGATGTAACTACAACAGCTGAGGCTACCACTACTGCAGATGTAACCACTACAGCCGAAGCTACAACAACTGCTGATGTTACTACAACAGCTGAAGCTACAACAACTGCTGATGTTACTACAACAGCTGAAGCTACAACAACTGCTGATGTTACTACAACAGCTGAAGCTACAACAACTGCTGATGTTACTACAACAGCTGAAGCTACAACAACTGCAGATGTAACTACAACAGCTGAAGCTACAACAACTGCTGATGTTACTACAACAGCTGAAGCTACAACAACTGCAGATGTAACTACAACAGCTGAGGCTACCACAACTGCCGATATAACTACAACAGCCCAGGCTACAACAACAGCAGATGTAACCACAACAGCTGAGGCTACCACTACTGCTGATGTTACTACAACAGCTGAAGCTACAACAACTGCAGATGTAACTACAACAGCTGAGGCTACCACAACTGCAGATGTTACCACAACAGCTCAAGCTACCACCACTGCTGATGTAACTACAACAGCTGAAGCTACAACAACTGCTGATGTTACTACAACAGCTGAAGCTACAACAACTGCCGATATAACTACAACAGCCCAAGCTACAACAACAGCTGAGGCTACCACTACTGCAGATGTAACCACTACAGCTGAAGCTACAACAACTGCTGATGTTACTACAACAGCTCAAGTTACCACCACTGCTGATGTTACTACAACAGCTGAAGCTACAACAACTGCAGATGTAACTACAACAGCTGAGGCTACAACAACTGCTGATGTTACTACAACAGCTGAAGCTACAACAACTGCAGATGTAACTACAACAGCTGAGGCTACCACTACTGCAGATGTAACCACTACAGCTGAAGCCACAACAACAGCAGATGTAACTACAACAGCTCAAGCTACCACAACGGCTGATGTTACTACAACAGCTGAAGCTACCACAACTGCAGATGTTACCACAACAGCTCAAGCTACCACCACTGCTGATGTAACTACAACAGCTGAAGCTACAACAACTGCCGATATAACTACAACAGCCCAAGCTACAACAACAGCTGAGGCTACCACTACTGCAGATGTAACCACTACAGCTGAAGCTACAACTGCTGATGTTACTACAACAGCTCAAGCTACCACCACTGCTGATGTTACTACAACAGCTGAAGCTACAACAACTGCAGATGTAACTACAACAGCTGAGGCTACCACTACTGCAGATGTAACCACTACAGCTGAAGCCACAACAACTGCAGATGTAACTACAACAGCTGAGGCTACCACAACTGCAAATGTTACCACAACAGCTCAAGCTACCACCACTGCTGATATAACTACAACAGCCCAAGCTACAACAACAGCTGAGGCTACCACTACTGCAGATGTAACCACTACAGCTGAAGCTACAACAACTGCTGATGTTACTACAACAGCTCAAGCTACCACCACTGCTGATGTTACTACAACAGCTGAAGCTACAACAACTGCAGATGTAACTACAACAGCTGAGGCTACCACTACTGCAGATGTAACCACTACAGCTGAAGCCACAACAACAGCAGATGTAACTACAACAGCTCAAGCTACCACAACGGCTGATGTAACTACAACAGCTGAGGCTACCACTACTGCAGATGTAACCACTACAGCTGAAGCCACAACAACAGCAGATGTAACTACAACAGCTCAAGCTACCACAACGGCTGATGTAACTACAACAGCTGAGGCTACCACTACTGCAGATGTAACCACTACAGCCGAAGCTACAACAACTGCTGATGTTACTACAACAGCTGAAGCTACAACAACTGCTGATGTTACTACAACAGCTGAAGCTACAACAACTGCTGATGTTACTACAACAGCTGAAGCTACAACAACTGCAGATGTAACTACAACAGCTGAAGCTACAACAACTGCTGATGTTACTACAACAGCTGAAGCTACAACAACTGCAGATGTAACTACAACAGCTGAGGCTACCACAACTGCCGATATAACTACAACAGCCCAGGCTACAACAACAGCAGATGTAACCACAACAGCTGAGGCTACCACTACTGCTGATGTTACTACAACAGCTGAAGCTACAACAACTGCTGATGTTACTACAACAGCTGAAGCTACAACAACTGCTGATGTTACTACAACAGCTGAAGCTACAACAACTGCAGATGTAACTACAACAGCTGAAGCTACAACAACTGCTGATGTTACTACAACAGCTGAAGCTACAACAACTGCAGATGTAACTACAACAGCTGAGGCTACAACAACTGCAGATGTAACTACAACAGCTGAGGCTACCACTACTGCAGATGTAACCACTACAGCTGAAGCCACAACAACAGCAGATGTAACTACAACAGCTCAAGCTAGCACATTTGGTGATGTAACTACAACAGCTGAAGCTACAACAACTGCTGATGTTACTACAACAGCTGAAGCTACAACAACTGCAGATGTAACTACTACAGCTGAGGCTACCACTACTGCAGATGTAACCACTACAGCTGAAGCCACAACAACAGCAGATGTAACTACAACAGCTCAAGCTACCACAACGGCTGATGTTACTACAACAGCTGAAGCTACAACAACTGCAGATGTAACTACAACAGCTGAGGCTACCACAACTGCAGATGTTACCACAACAGCTCAAGCTACCACCACTGCTGATGTAACTACAACAGCTGAAGCTACAACAACTGCTGATGTTACTACAACAGCTGAAGCTACAACAACTGCCGATATAACTACAACAGCCCAAGCTACAACAACAGCTGAGGCTACCACTACTGCAGATGTAACCACTACAGCTGAAGCTACAACAACTGCTGATGTTACTACAACAGCTCAAGCTACCACCACTGCTGATGTTACTACAACAGCTGAAGCTACAACAACTGCTGATGTTACTACAACAGCTGAAGCTACAACAACTGCAGATGTAACTACAACAGCTGAGGCTACCACTACTGCAGATGTAACCACTACAGCTGAAGCCACAACAACAGCAGATGTAACTACAACAGCTCAAGCTACCACAACGGCTGATGTTACTACAACAGCTGAAGCTACCACAACTGCAGATGTTACCACAACAGCTCAAGCTACCACCACTGCTGATGTAACTACAACAGCTGAAGCTACAACAACTGCTGATGTTACTACAACAGCTGAAGCTACAACAACTGCCGATATAACTACAACAGCCCAAGCTACAACAACAGCTGAGGCTACCACTACTGCAGATGTAACCACTACAGCTGAAGCTACAACTGCTGATGTTACTACAACAGCTCAAGCTACCACCACTGCTGATGTTACTACAACAGCTGAAGCTACAACAACTGCAGATGTAACTACAACAGCTGAGGCTACCACTACTGCAGATGTAACCACTACAGCTGAAGCCACAACAACTGCAGATGTAACTACAACAGCTGAGGCTACCACAACTGCAGATGTTACCACAACAGCTCAAGCTACCACCACTGCTGATATAACTACAACAGCCCAAGCTACAACAACAGCTGAGGCTACCACTACTGCAGATGTAACCACTACAGCTGAAGCTACAACAACTGCTGATGTTACTACAACAGCTCAAGCTACCACCACTGCTGATGTTACTACAACAGCTGAAGCTACAACAACTGCAGATGTAACTACAACAGCTGAGGCTACCACTACTGCAGATGTAACCACTACAGCTGAAGCGACAACAACAGCAGATGTAACTACAACAGCTCAAGCTACCACAACGGCTGATGTAACTACAACAGCTGAGGCTACCACTACTGCAGATGTAACCACTACAGCTGAAGCCACAACAACAGCAGATGTAACTACAACAGCTCAAGCTACCACAACGGCTGATGTAACTACAACAGCTGAGGCTACCACTACTGCAGATGTAACCACTACAGCTGAAGCCACAACAACAGCAGATGTAACTACAACAGCTCAAGCTACCACAACGGCTGATGTAACTACAACAGCTGAGGCTACCACTACTGCAGATGTAACCACTACAGCTGAAGCTACAACAACTGCTGATGTTACTACAACAGCTGAAGCTACAACAACTGCTGATGTTACTACAACAGCTGAAGCTACAACAACTGCTGATGTTACTACAACAGCTGAAGCTACAACAACTGCTGATGTTACTACAACAGCTGAAGCTACAACAACTGCAGATGTAACTACAACAGCTGAAGCTACAACAACTGCTGATGTTACTACAACAGCTGAAGCTACAACAACTGCAGATGTAACTACAACAGCTGAGGCTACCACAACTGCCGATATAACTACAACAGCCCAGGCTACAACAACAGCAGATGTAACCACAACAGCTGAGGCTACCACTACTGCTGATGTTACTACAACAGCTGAAGCTACAACAACTGCTGATGTTACTACAACAGCTGAAGCTACAACAACTGCTG
The DNA here is from genome assembly GCA_037783415.1 of Leptasterias polaris. NCBI lineage: Eukaryota > Metazoa > Echinodermata > Asteroidea > Forcipulatida > Asteriidae > Leptasterias > Leptasterias polaris. The sequence goes on from JAZGTN010000089.1 coordinate 2,241,392, forward strand.
ATGTTACTACAACAGCTGAAGCTACAACAACTGCAGATGTAACTACAACAGCTGAAGCTACAACAACTGCTGATGTTACTACAACAGCTGAAGCTACAACAACTGCAGATGTAACTACAACAGCTGAGGCTACAACAACTGCAGATGTAACTACAACAGCTGAGGCTACCACTACTGCAGATGTAACCACTACAGCTGAAGCCACAACAACAGCAGATGTAACTACAACAGCTCAAGCTAGCACATTTGGTGATGTAACTACAACAGCTGAAGCTACAACAACTGCTGATGTTACTACAACAGCTGAAGCTACAACAACTGCAGATGTAACTACAACAGCTGAGGCTACCACTACTGCAGATGTAACCACTACAGCTGAAGCCACAACAGCAGATGTAACTACAACAGCTCAAGCTACCACAACGGCTGATGTTACTACAACAGCTGAAGCTACAACAACTGCAGATGTAACTACAACAGCTGAGGCTACCACAACTGCAGATGTTACCACAACAGCTCAAGCTACCACCACTGCTGATGTAACTACAACAGCTGAAGCTACAACAACTGCTGATGTTACTACAACAGCTGAAGCTACAACAACTGCCGATATAACTACAACAGCCCAAGCTACAACAACAGCTGAGGCTACCACTACTGCAGATGTAACCACTACAGCTGAAGCTACAACAACTGCTGATGTTACTACAACAGCTCAAGCTACCACCACTGCTGATGTTACTACAACAGCTGAAGCTACAACAACTGCAGATGTAACTACAACAGCTGAAGCTACAACAACTGCTGATGTTACTACAACAGCTGAAGCTACAACAACTGCAGATGTAACTACAACAGCTGAGGCTACCACTACTGCAGATGTAACCACTACAGCTGAAGCCACAACAGCAGATGTAACTACAACAGCTCAAGCTACCACAACGGCTGATGTTACTACAACAGCTGAAGCTACCACAACTGCAGATGTTACCACAACAGCTCAAGCTACCACCACTGCTGATGTAACTACAACAGCTGAAGCTACAACAACTGCTGATGTTACTACAACAGCTGAAGCTACAACAACTGCCGATATAACTACAACAGCCCAAGCTACAACAACAGCTGAGGCTACCACTACTGCAGATGTAACCACTACAGCTGAAGCTACAACTGCTGATGTTACTACAACAGCTCAAGCTACCACCACTGCTGATGTTACTACAACAGCTGAAGCTACAACAACTGCAGATGTAACTACAACAGCTGAGGCTACCACTACTGCAGATGTAACCACTACAGCTGAAGCCACAACAACTGCAGATGTAACTACAACAGCTGAGGCTACCACAACTGCAGATGTTACCACAACAGCTCAAGCTACCACCACTGCTGATATAACTACAACAGCCCAAGCTACAACAACAGCTGAGGCTACCACTACTGCAGATGTAACCACTACAGCTGAAGCTACAACAACTGCTGATGTTACTACAACAGCTGAAGCTACAACAACTGCTGATGTTACTACAACAGCTGAAGCTACAACAACTGCTGATGTTACTACAACAGCTGAAGCTACAACAACTGCTGATGTTACTACAACAGCTGAAGCTACAACAACTGCAGATGTAACTACAACAGCTGAAGCTACAACAACTGCTGATGTTACTACAACAGCTGAAGCTACAACAACTGCAGATGTAACTACAACAGCTGAGGCTACCACAACTGCCGATATAACTACAACAGCCCAGGCTACAACAACAGCAGATGTAACCACAACAGCTGAGGCTACCACTACTGCTGATGTTACTACAACAGCTGAAGCTACAACAACTGCTGATGTTACTACAACAGCTGAAGCTACAACAACTGCTGATGTTACTACAACAGCTGAAGCTACAACAACTGCAGATGTAACTACAACAGCTGAAGCTACAACAACTGCTGATGTTACTACAACAGCTGAAGCTACAACAACTGCAGATGTAACTACAACAGCTGAGGCTACAACAACTGCAGATGTAACTACAACAGCTGAGGCTACCACTACTGCAGATGTAACCACTACAGCTGAAGCCACAACAACAGCAGATGTAACTACAACAGCTCAAGCTAGCACATTTGGTGATGTAACTACAACAGCTGAAGCTACAACAACTGCTGATGTTACTACAACAGCTGAAGCTACAACAACTGCAGAAGTAACTACAACAGCTGAGGCTACCACTACTGCAGATGTAACCACTACAGCTGAAGCCACAACAACAGCAGATGTAACTACAACAGCTCAAGCTACCACAACGGCTGATGTTACTACAACAGCTGAAGCTACAACAACTGCAGATGTAACTACAACAGCTGAGGCTACCACAACTGCAGATGTTACTACAACAGCTGAAGCTACAACAACTGCAGATGTAACTACAACAGCTGAGGCTACCACAACTGCAGATGTTACTACAACAGCTGAAGCTACAACAACTGCAGATGTTACCACAACAGCTCAAGCTACCACCACTGCTGATGTAACTACAACAGCTGAAGCTACCACCACTGCTGATGTTACTACAACAGCTGAAGCTACAACAACTGCAGATGTAACTACAACAGCTGAAGCTACAACAACTGCTGATGTTACTACAACAGCTGAAGCTACAACAACTGCAGATGTAACTACAACAGCTGAGGCTACCACTACTGCAGATGTAACCACTACAGCTGAAGCCACAACAACAGCAGATGTAACTACAACAGCTCAAGCTACCACAACGGCTGATGTAACTACAACAGCTGAGGCTACCACTACTGCAGATGTAACCACTACAGCTGAAGCTACAACAACTGCTGATGTTACTACAACAGCTCAAGCTATCACCACTGCTGATGTAACTACAACAGCTGAAGCTACCACCACTGCTGATGTAACTACAACAGCTGAGGCTACCACAACTGCCGATATAACTACAACAGCCCAGGCTACAACAACAGCAGATGTAACCACAACAGCTGAGGCTACCACTACTGCTGATGTTACTACAACAGCTGAAGCTACAACAGCAGATGTAACTACAACAGCTCAAGCTACAACAGCTGAGGCTACCACTACTGCAGATGTAACCACTACAGCTGAAGCTACAACTGCTGATGTTACTACAACAGCTCAAGCTACCACCACTGCTGATGTTACTAAAACAGCTGAAGCTACAACAACTGCAGATGTAACTACAACAGCTGAGGCTACCACTACTGCAGATGTAACCACTACAGCTGAAGCCACAACAACTGCAGATGTAACTACAACAGCTGAGGCTACCACAACTGCAGATGTTACCACAACAGCTCAAGCTACCACCACTGCTGATATAACTACAACAGCCCAAGCTACAACAACAGCTGAGGCTACCACTACTGCAGATGTAACCACTACAGCTGAAGCTACAACAACTGCTGATGTTACTACAACAGCTCAAGCTACCACCACTGCTGATGTTACTACAACAGCTGAAGCTACAACAACTGCAGATGTAACTACAACAGCTGAGGCTACCACTACTGCAGATGTAACCACTACAGCTGAAGCCACAACAACAGCAGATGTAACTACAACAGCTCAAGCTACCACAACGGCTGATGTAACTACAACAGCTGAGGCTACCACTACTGCAGATGTAACCACTACAGCTGAAGCCACAACAACAGCAGATGTAACTACAACAGCTCAAGCTACCACAACGGCTGATGTAACTACAACAGCTGAGGCTACCACTACTGCAGATGTAACCACTACAGCTGAAGCTACAACAACTGCTGATGTTACTACAACAGCTGAAGCTACAACAACTGCTGATGTAACTACAACAGCTGAGGCTACCACAACTGCCGATATAACTACAACAGCCCAGGCTACAACAACAGCAGATGTAATCACAACAGCTGAGGCTACCACTACTGCTGATGTTACTACAACAGCTGAAGCTACAACAACTGCTGATGTTACTACAACAGCTGAAGCTACAACAACTGCAGATGTAACTACAACAGCTGAAGCTACAACAACTGCTGATGTTACTACAACAGCTGAAGCTACAACAACTGCAGATGTAACTACAACAGCTGAGGCTACCACTACTGCAGATGTAACCACTACAGCTGAAGCCACAACAACAGCAGATGTAACTACAACAGCTCAAGCTACCACAACGGCTGATGTAACTACAACAGCTGAGGCTACCACTACTGCAGATGTAACCACTACAGCTGAAGCTACAACAACTGCTGATGTTACTACAACAGCTCAAGCTATCACCACTGCTGATGTAACTACAACAGCTGAAGCTACCACCACTGCTGATGTAACTACAACAGCTGAGGCTACCACAACTGCCGATATAACTACAACAGCCCAGGCTACAACAACAGCAGATGTAACCACAACAGCTGAGGCTACCACTACTGCTGATGTTACTACAACAGCTGAAGCTACAACAGCAGATGTAACTACAACAGCTGAAGCTACCACATTTGGTGATGTAACTACAACAGCTGAAGCTACAACAACTGCTGATGTTACTACAACAGCTGAAGCTACAACAGCTGAGGCTACCACTACTGCAGATGTAACCACTACAGCTGAAGCCACAACAACAGCAGATGTAACCACTACAGCTGAAGCCACAACAACAGCAGATGTAACTACAACAGCTCAAGCTACCACAACGGCTGATGTAACTACAACAGCTGAAGCTACAACAACTGCTGATGTTACTACAACAGCTGAAGCTACAACAACTGCCGATATAACTACAACAGCCCAAGCTACAACAACAGCTGAGGCTACCCCTACTGCAGATGTAACCACTACAGCTGAAGCTACAACAACTGCTGATGTTACTACAACAGCTCAAGCTACCACCGCTGCTGATGTTACTACAACAGCTGAAGCTACAACAACTGCAGATGTAACTACAACAGCTGAAGCTACAACAACTGCTGATGTTACTACAACAGCTGAAGCTACAACAACTGCAGATGTAACTACAACAGCTGAGGCTACCACTACTGCAGATGTAACCACTACAGCTGAAGCCACAACAACAGCAGATGTAACCACTACAGCTGAAGCCACAACAACAGCAGATGTAACTACAACAGCTCAAGCTACCACAACGGCTGATGTAACTACAACAGCTCAAGCTACAACAACAGCAGATGTAACCACAACAGCTGAGGCTACCACTACTGCTGATGTTACTACAACAGCTGAAGCTACAACAACTGCAGATGCAACTACAACAGCTGAGGCTACCACTACTGCTGAGGCTACCACTACTGCAGATGTAACCACTACAGCTGAAGCTACAACAACTGCTGATGTAACTACAACAGCTGAAGCTACAACAACTGCTGATGTAACTACAACAGCTGAGGCTACCACAACTGCCGATATAACTACAACAGCCCAGGCTACAACAACAGCAGATGTAACCACAACAGCTGAGGCTACCACTACTGCTGATGTTACTACAACAGCTGAAGCTACAACAACTGCAGATGTAACTACAACAGCTGAAGCTACCACAACTGCAGATGTTACCACAACAGCTGAAGCTACCACCACTGCTGATGTAACTACAACAGCTGAAGCTACAACAACTGCTGATGTTACTACAACAGCTGAAGCTACAACAACTGCCGATATAACTACAACAGCCCAAGCTACAACAGCTGAGGCTACCACTACTGCAGATGTAACCACTACAGCTGAAGCTACAACTGCTGATGTTACTACAACAGCTCAAGCTACCACCACTGCTGATGTTACTACAACAGCTGAAGCTACAACAACTGCAGATGTAACTACAACAGCTGAGGCTACCACTACTGCAGATGTAACCACTACAGCTGAAGCCACAACAACTGCAGATGTAACTACAACAGCTGAGGCTACCACAACTGCAGATGTTACCACAACAGCTCAAGCTACCACCACTGCTGATATAACTACAACAGCCCAAGCTACAACAACAGCTGAGGCTACCACTACTGCAGATGTAACCACTACAGCTGAAGCTACAACAACTGCTGATGTTACTACAACAGCTCAAGCTACCACCACTGCTGATGTTACTACAACAGCTGAAGCTACAACAACTGCAGATGTAACTACAACAGCTGAGGCTACCACTACTGCAGATGTAACCACTACAGCTGAAGCCACAACAACAGCAGATGTAACTACAACAGCTCAAGCTACCACAACGGCTGATGTAACTACAACAGCTGAGGCTACCACTACTGCAGATGTAACCACTACAGCTGAAGCCACAACAACAGCAGATGTAACTACAACAGCTCAAGCTACCACAACGGCTGATGTAACTACAACAGCTGAGGCTACCACTACTGCAGATGTAACCACTACAGCTGAAGCTACAACAACTGCTGATGTTACTACAACAGCTGAAGCTACAACAACTGCTGATGTAACTACAACAGCTGAGGCTACCACAACTGCCGATATAACTACAACAGCCCAGGCTACAACAACAGCAGATGTAACCACAACAGCTGAGGCTACCACTACTGCTGATGTTACTACAACAGCTGAAGCTACAACAACTGCTGATGTTACTACAACAGCTGAAGCTACAACAACTGCAGATGTAACTACAACAGCTGAAGCTACAACAACTGCTGATGTTACTACAACAGCTGAAGCTACAACAACTGCAGATGTAACTACAACAGCTGAGGCTACCACTACTGCAGATGTAACCACTACAGCTGAAGCCACAACAACAGCAGATGTAACTACAACAGCTCAAGCTACCACAACGGCTGATGTTACTACAACAGCTGAAGCTACAACAACTGCAGATGTAACTACAACAGCTGAGGCTACCACAACTGCAGATGTTACCACAACAGCTCAAGCTACCACCACTGCTGATGTAACTACAACAGCTGAAGCTACAACAACTGCTGATGTTACTACAACAGCTGAAGCTACAACAACTGCCGATATAACTACAACAGCCCAAGCTACAACAACAGCTGAGGCTACCACTACTGCAGATGTAACCACTACAGCTGAAGCTACAACAACTGCTGATGTTACTACAACAGCTCAAGCTACCACCACTGCTGATGTTACTACAACAGCTGAAGCTACAACAACTGCAGATGTAACTACAACAGCTGAAGCTACAACAACTGCTGATGTTACTACAACAGCTGAAGCTACAACAACTGCAGATGTAACTACAACAGCTGAGGCTACCACTACTGCAGATGTAACCACTACAGCTGAAGCCACAACAACAGCAGATGTAACTACAACAGCTCAAGCTACCACAACGGCTGATGTTACTACAACAGCTGAAGCTACCACAACTGCAGATGTTACCACAACAGCTCAAGCTACCACCACTGCTGATGTAACTACAACAGCTGAAGCTACAACAACTGCTGATGTTACTACAACAGCTGAAGCTACAACAACTGCCGATATAACTACAACAGCCCAAGCTACAACAACAGCTGAGGCTACCACTACTGCAGATGTAACCACTACAGCTGAAGCTACAACTGCTGATGTTACTACAACAGCTCAAGCTACCACCACTGCTGATGTTACTACAACAGCTGAAGCTACAACAACTGCAGATGTAACTACAACAGCTGAGGCTACCACTACTGCAGATGTAACCACTACAGCTGAAGCCACAACAACTGCAGATGTAACTACAACAGCTGAGGCTACCACAACTGCAGATGTTACCACAACAGCTCAAGCTACCACCACTGCTGATATAACTACAACAGCCCAAGCTACAACAACAGCTGAGGCTACCACTACTGCAGATGTAACCACTACAGCTGAAGCTACAACAACTGCTGATGTTACTACAACAGCTCAAGCTACCACCACTGCTGATGTTACTACAACAGCTGAAGCTACAACAACTGCAGATGTAACTACAACAGCTGAGGCTACCACTACTGCAGATGTAACCACTACAGTTGAAGCGACAACAACAGCAGATGTAACTACAACAGCTCAAGCTACCACAACGGCTGATGTAACTACAACAGCTGAGGCTACCACTACTGCAGATGTAACCACTACAGCTGAAGCCACAACAACAGCAGATGTAACTACAACAGCTCAAGCTACCACAACGGCTGATGTAACTACAACAGCTGAGGCTACCACTACTGCAGATGTAACCACTACAGCTGAAGCTACAACAACTGCTGATGTTACTACAACAGCTCAAGCTATCACCACTGCTGATGTAACTACAACAGCTGAAGCTACAACAACTGCTGATGTAACTACAACAGCTGAGGCTACCACAACTGCCGATATAACTACAACAGCCCAGGCTACAACAACCACAACAGCTGAGGCTACCACTACTGCTGATGTTACTACAACAGCTGAAGCTACAACAGCAGATGTAACTACAACAGCTCAAGCTACCACATTTGGTGATGTAACTACAACAGCTGAAGCTACAACAACTGCTGATGTTACTACAACAGCTGAAGCTACAACAGCTGAGGCTACCACTACTGCAGATGTAACCACTACAGCTGAAGCCACAACAACAGCAGATGTAACCACTACAGCTGAAGCCACAACAACAGCAGATGTAACTACAACAGCTCAAGCTACCACAACGGCTGATGTAACTACAACAGCTGAAGCTACAACAACTGCTGATGTTACTACAACAGCTGAAGCTACAACAACTACCGATATAACTACAACAGCCCAAGCTACAACAACAGCTGAGGCTACCCCTACTGCAGATGTAACCACTACAGCTGAAGCTACAACAACTGCTGATGTTACTACAACAGCTCAAGCTACCACCGCTGCTGATGTTACTACAACAGCTGAAGCTACAACAACTGCAGATGTAACTACAACAGCTGAAGCTACAACAACTGCTGATGTTACTACAACAGCTGAAGCTACAACAACTGCAGATGTAACTACAACAGCTGAGGCTACCACTACTGCAGATGTAACCACTACAGCTGAAGCCACAACAACATCAGATGTAACCACTACAGCTGAAGCCACAACAACAGCAGATGTAACTACAACAGCTCAAGCTACCACAACGGCTGATGTAACTACAACAGCTCAAGCTACAACAACAGCAGATGTAACCACAACAGCTGAGGCTACCACTACTGCTGATGTTACTACAACAGCTGAAGCTACAACAACTGCAGATGCAACTACAACAGCTGAGGCTACCACTACTGCTGAGGCTACCACTACTGCAGATGTAACCACTACAGCTGAAGCTACAACAACTGCTGATGTTACTACAACAGCTCAAGCTACCACCACTGCTGATGTTACTACAACAGCTGAAGCTACAACAACTGCAGATGTAACTACAACAGCTCAAGCTACCACCACTGCTGATGTTACTACAACAGCTGAAGCTACAACAACTGCAGATGTAACTACAACAGCTGAAGCTACAACAACTGCTGATGTTAGTACTACAGCTGAAGCTACAACTGCAGATGTAACTACAACAGCTGAGGCTACCACTACTGCAGATGTAACTACAACAGCTGAAGCTACAACAACAGCAGATGTTACTACAACAGCTCAAGCTACCACATTTGGTGATGTAACTACAACAGCTGAAGCTACAACAACTGCTGATGTTACTACAACAGCTGAAGCTACAACAACTGCAGATGTAACTACAACAGCTGAGGCTACCACAACTGCAGATGTTACCACAACAGCTCAAGCTACCACCACTGCTGATGTAACTACAACAGCTGAAGCTACAACAACTGCAGATGTAACTACAACAGCTGAAGCTACAACAACTGCAGATGTAACTACAACAGCTGAGGCTACCACTACTGCAGATGTAACCACTACAGCTGAAGCCACAACAGCAGATGTAACCACTACAGCTGAAGCCACAACAACAGCAGATGTAACTACAACAGCTCAAGCTACCACAACGGCTGATGTAACTACAACAGCTGAAGCTACAACAACTGCTGATGTTACTACAACAGCTGAAGCTACAACAACTGCCGATATAACTACAACAGCCCAAGCTACAACAACAGCTGAGGCTACCCCTACTGCAGATGTAACCACTACAGCTGAAGCTACAACAACTGCTGATGTTACTACAACAGCTCAAGCTACCACCGCTGCTGATGTTACTACAACAGCTGAAGCTACAACAACTGCAGATGTAACTACAACAGCTGAAGCTACAACAACTGCTGATGTTACTACAACAGCTGAAGCTACAACAACTGCAGATGTAACTACAACAGCTGAGGCTACCACTACTGCAGATGTAACCACTACAGCTGAAGCCACAACAACATCAGATGTAACCACTACAGCTGAAGCCACAACAACAGCAGATGTAACTACAACAGCTCAAGCTACCACAACGGCTGATGTAACTACAACAGCTCAAGCTACAACAACAGCAGATGTAACCACAACAGCTGAGGCTACCACTACTGCTGATGTTACTACAACAGCTGAAGCTACAACAACTGCAGATGCAACTACAACAGCTGAGGCTACCACTACTGCTGAGGCTACCACTACTGCAGATGTAACCACTACAGCTGAAGCTACAACAACTGCTGATGTTACTACAACAGCTCAAGCTACCACCACTGCTGATGTTACTACAACAGCTGAAGCTACAACAACTGCAGATGTAACTACAACAGCTCAAGCTACCACCACTGCTGATGTTACTACAACAGCTGAAGCTACAACAACTGCAGATGTAACTACAACAGCTGAAGCTACAACAACTGCTGATGTTAGTACTACAGCTGAAGCTACAACTGCAGATGTAACTACAACAGCTGAGGCTACCACTACTGCAGATGTAACTACAACAGCTGAAGCTACAACAACAGCAGATGTTACTACAACAGCTCAAGCTACCACATTTGGTGATGTAACTACAACAGCTGAAGCTACAACAACTGCTGATGTTACTACAACAGCTGAAGCTACAACAACTGCAGATGTAACTACAACAGCTGAGGCTACCACAACTGCAGATGTTACCACAACAGCTCAAGCTACCACCACTGCTGATGTAACTACAACAGCTGAAGCTACAACAACTGCAGATGTAACTACAACAGCTGAAGCTACAACAACTGCAGATGTAACTACAACAGCTGAGGCTACCACTACTGCAGATGTAACCACTACAGCTGAAGCCACAACAACAGCAGATGTAACCACTACAGCTGAAGCCACAACAACAGCAGATGTAACTACAACAGCTCAAGCTACCACAACGGCTGATGTAACTACAACAGCTGAAGCTACAACAACTGCTGATGTTACTACAACAGCTGAAGCTACAACTGCCGATATAACTACAACAGCCCAAGCTACAACAACAGCTGAGGCTACCCCTACTGCAGATGTAACCACTACAGCTGAAGCTACAACAACTGCTGATGTTACTACAACAGCTCAAGCTACCACCGCTGCTGATGTTACTACAACAGCTGAAGCTACAACAACTGCAGATGTAACTACAACAGCTGAAGCTACAACAACTGCTGATGTTACTACAACAGCTGAAGCTACAACAACTGCAGATGTAACTACAACAGCGGAGGCTACCACTACTGCAGATGTAACCACTACAGCTGAAGCCACAACAACAGCAGATGTAACCACTACAGCTGAAGCCACAACAACAGCAGATGTAACTACAACAGCTCAAGCTACCACAACGGCTGATGTAACTACAACAGCTCAAGCTACAACAACAGCAGATGTAACCACAACAGCTGAGGCTACCACTACTGCTGATGTTACTACAACAGCTGAAGCTACAACAACTGCAGATGCAACTACAACAGCTGAGGCTACCACTACTGCTGAGGCTACCACTACTGCAGATGTAACCACTACAGCTGAAGCTACAACAACTGCTGATGTTACTACAACAGCTCAAGCTACCACCACTGCTGATGTTACTACAACAGCTGAAGCTACAACAACTGCAGATGTAACTACAACAGCTCAAGCTACCACCACTGCTGATGTTACTACAACAGCTGAAGCTACAACAACTGCAGATGTAACTACAACAGCTGAAGCTACAACAACTGCTGATGTTAGTACTACAGCTGAAGCTACAACTGCAGATGTAACTACAACAGCTGAGGCTACCACTACTGCAGATGTAACTACAACAGCTGAAGCTACAACAACAGCAGATGTTACTACAACAGCTCAAGCTACCACATTTGGTGATGTAACTACAACAGCTGAAGCTACAACAACTGCTGATGTTACTACAACAGCTGAAGCTACAACAACTGCAGATGTAACTACAACAGCTGAGGCTACCACAACTGCAGATGTTACCACAACAGCTCAAGCTACCACCACTGCTGATGTAACTACAACAGCTGAAGCTACAACAACTGCAGATGTAACTACAACAGCTGAGGCTACCACTACTGCAGATGTAACCACTACAGCTGAAGCCACAACAACAGCAGATGTAACTACAACAGCTCAAGCTACCACAACGGCTGATGTTACTACAACAGCTGAAGCTACAACTGCAGATGTAACTACAACAGCTGAGGCTACCACAACTGCAGATGTTACCACAACAGCTCAAGCTACCACCACTGCTGATGTAACTACAACAGCTGAAGCTACAACAACTGCTGATGTTACTACAACAGCTGAAGCTACAACAACTGCCGATATAACTACAACAGCCCAAGCTACAACAACAGCTGAGGCTACCACTACTGCAGATGTAACCACTACAGCTGAAGCTACAACAACTGCTGATGTTACTACAACAGCTCAAGCTACCACCACTGCTGATGTTACTACAACAGCTGAAGCTACAACAACTGCCGATATAACTACAACAGCCCAAGCTACAACAACAGCTGAGGCTACCACTACTGCAGATGTAACCACTACAGCTGAAGCTACAACAACTGCTGATGTTACTACAACAGCTCAAGCTACCACCACTGCTGATGTTACTACAACAGCTGAAGCTACAACAACTGCAGATGTAACTACAGCAGCTGAAGCTACAACTGCAGATGTAACTACAACAGCTGAAGCTACAACAACTGCTGATGTTACTACAACAGCTGAAGCTACAACAACTGCAGATGTAACCACTACAGCTGAAGCCACAACAACAGCAGATGTAACTACAACAGCTCAAGCTACCACCACTGCTGATGTAACTACAACAGCTGAAGCTACAACAACTGCTGATGTAACCACGACAGCTGAAGCTACAACAAGTGCCGATATAACTACAACAGCTGAGGCTACCACTACTGCAGATGTAACCACTACAGCTGAAGCCACAACAACAGCAGATGTAACTACAACAGCTCAAGCTACCACCACTGCTGATGTAACTACAACAGCTGAAGCTACAACAACTGCTGATGTTACTACAACAGCTCAAGGTACCACATTTGGAGATGTAACTACAACAGCTGAGGCTACCACTACTGCTGATGTTACTACAACAGCTGAAGCTACAACAGCAGATGTAACTACAACAGCTCAAGCTACCACCTTTGGTGATGTAACTACAACAGCTGAAGCTACAACAACTGCAGATGTAACTACAACAGCTGAGGCTACCACAACTGCAGATGTTACCACAACAGCTCAAGCTACCACCACTGCTGATGTAACTACAACAGCTGAAGCTACAACAACTGCTGATGTTACTACAACAGCAGATGTAACTACAACAGCTGAGGCTACCACAACTGCAGATGTTACCACAACAGCTCAAGCTACCACCACTGCTGATGTAACTACAACAGCTGAAGCTACAACAACTGCTGATGTTACTACAACAGCTGAAGCTACAACAACTGCTGATGTTACTACAACAGCTGAAGCTACAACAAGTGCCGATATAACTACAACAGCTGAGGCTACCACTACTGCAGATGTAACCACTACAGCTGAAGCTACCACCAATGCTGATGTAACTACAACAGCTCAAGCTACCACCAATGCTGATGTAACTACAACAGCTGAAGCTACAACAACTGCTGATGTTACTACAACAGCTCAAGCTACCACATTTGGTGATGTTACTACAACAGCTGAAGCTACAACAACTGCTGATGTTACTACAACAGCTGAAGCTACAACAACTGCAGATGTAACTACAACAGCTGAGGCTACCACAACTGCAGATGTTACCACAACAGCTCAAGCTACCACCACTGCTGATGTAACTACAACAGCTGAAGCTACAACAACTGCTGATGTTACTACAACAGCTGAAGCTACAACTGCAGATGTAACTACAACAGCTGAGGCTACCACAACTGCAGATGTTACCACAACAGCTCAAGCTACCACCACTGCTGATGTAACTACAACAGCTGAAGCTACAACAACTGCTGATGTTACTACAACAGCTGAAGCTACAACAACTGCCGATATAACTACAACAGCCCAAGCTACAACAACAGCTGAGGCTACCACTACTGCAGATGTAACCACTACAGCTGAAGCTACAACTGCTGATGTTACTACAACAGCTCAAGCTACCACCACTGCAGATGTAACCACTACAGCTGAAGCTACAACAACTGCTGATGTTACTACAACAGCTCAAGCTACCACCACTGCTGATGTTACTACAACAGCTGAAGCTACAACAACTGCAGATGTAACCACTACAGCTGAAGCCACAACAACAGCAGATGTAACTACAACAGCTCAAGCTACCACCACTGCTGATGTAACTACAACAGCTGAAGCTACAACAACTGCTGATGTAACCACGACAGCTGAAGCTACAACAGCAGATGTAACTACAACAGCTCAAGCTACCACATTTGGTGATGTAACTACAACAGCTGAAGCTACCACCACTGCTGATGTAACTACAACAGCCCAAGCTACAACAACAGCTGAGGCTACCACTACTGCAGATGTAACCACTACAGCTGAAGCTACAACAACTGCTGATGTTACTACAACAGCTCAAGCTACCACCACTGCTGATGTTACTACAACAGCTGAAGCTACAACAACTGCAGATGTAACTACAACAGCTAAGGCTACCACTACTGCAGATGTAACCACTACAGCTGAAGCCACAACAACAGCAGATGTAACTACAACAGCTCAAGCTACCACAACGGCTGATGTAACTACAACAGCTGAGGCTACCACTACTGCAGATGTAACCACTACAGCTGAAGCCACAACAACAGCAGATGTAACTACAACAGCTCAAGCTACCACAACGGCTGATGTAACTACAACAGCTGAGGCTACCACTACTGCAGATGTAACCACTACAGCTGAAGCCACAACAACAGCAGATGTAACTACAACAGCTCAAGCTACCACCACTGCTGATGTAACTACAACAGCTGAAGCTACAACAACTGCTGATGTAACTACAACAGCTGAGGCTACCACAACTGCCGATATAACTACAACAGCCCAGGCTACAACAACAGCAGATGTAACCACAACAGCTGAGGCTACCACTACTGCTGATGTTACTACAACAGCTGAAGCTACAACAGCAGATGTAACTACAACAGCTCAAGCTACCACATTTGGTGATGTAACTACAACAGCTGAAGCTACAACAACTGCTGATGTTACTACAACAGCTGAAGCTACAACAACTGCTGATGTAACTACAACAGCTGAGGCTACCACAACTGCAGATGTTACCACAACAGCTCAAGCTACCACCACTGCTGATGTAACTACAACAGCTGAAGCTACAACAACTGCTGATGTTACTACAACAGCTGAAGCTACAACAACTGCCGATATAACTACAACAGCCCAAGCTACAACAGCTGAGGCTACCACTACTGCAGATGTAACCACTACAGCTGAAGCTACAACAACTGCTGATGTTACTACAACAGCTCAAGCTACCACCGCTGCTGATGTTACTACAACAGCTGAAGCTACAACAACTGCAGATGTAACTACAACAGCTGAAGCTACAACAACTGCTGATGTTACTACAACAGCTGAAGCTACAACAACTGCAGATGTAACTACAACAGCTGAGGCTACCACTACTGCAGATGTAACCACTACAGCTGAAGCCACAACAACAGCAGATGTAACCACTACAGCTGAAGCCACAACAACAGCAGATGTAACTACAACAGCTCAAGCTACCACAACGGCTGATGTAACTACAACAGCTCAAGCTACAACAACTGCTGATGTAACTACAACAGCTGAGGCTACCACAACTGCCGATATAACTACAACAGCCCAGGCTACAACAACAGCAGATGTAACCACAACAGCTGAGGCTACCACTACTGCTGATGTTACTACAACAGCTGAAGCTACAACAACTGCAGATGCAACTACAACAGCTGAGGCTACCACTACTGCTGAGGCTACCACTACTGCAGATGTAACCACTACAGCTGAAGCTACAACAACTGCTGATGTTACTACAACAGCTCAAGCTACCACCACTGCTGATGTTACTACAACAGCTGAAGCTACAACAACTGCAGATGTAACTACAACAGCTCAAGCTACAACAACTGCTGATGTTACTACTACAGCTGAAGCTACAACTGCAGATGTAACTACAACAGCTGAGGCTACCACTACTGCAGATGTAACTACAACAGCTGAAGCTACAACAACAGCAGATGTTACTACAACAGCTCAAGCTACCACATTTGGTGATGTAACTACAACAGCTGAAGCTACAACAACTGCTGATGTTACTACAACAGCTGAAGCTACAACAACTGCAGATGTAACTACAACAGCTGAGGCTACCACAACTGCAGATGTTACCACAACAGCTCAAGCTACCACCACTGCTGATGTAACTACAACAGCTGAAGCTACAACAACTGCAGATGTAACTACAACAGCTGAGGCTACCACTACTGCAGATGTAACCACTACAGCTGAGGCTACCACAACTGCAGATGTTACCACAACAGCTCAAGCTACCACCACTGCTGATGTAACTACAACAGCTGAAGCTACAACAACAGCAGATGTAACTACAACAGCTCAAGCTACCACAACGGCTGATGTTACTACAACAGCTGAAGCTACAACAACTGCAGATGTAACTACAACAGCTGAGGCTACCACAACTGCAGATGTTACCACAACAGCTCAAGCTACCACCACTGCTGATGTAACTACAACAGCTGAAGCTACAACAACTGCTGATGTTACTACAACAGCTGAAGCTACAACAACTGCCGATATAACAACAACAGCCCAAGCTACAACAACAGCTGAGGCTACCACTACTGCAGATGTAACCACTACAGCTGAAGCTACAACAACTGCTGATGTTACTACAACAGCTCAAGCTACCACCACTGCTGATGTTACTACAACAGCTGAAGCTACAACAACTGCAGATGTAACTACAACAGCTGAAGCTACAACAACTGCAGATGTAACTACAACAGCTGAAGCTACAACAACTGCAGATGTAACTACAACAGCTGAAGCTACAACAACTGCTGATGTTACTACAACAGCTGAAGCTACAACAACTGCAGATGTAACCACTACAGCTGAAGCCACAACAACAGCAGATGTAACTACAACAGCTCAAGCTACCACCACTGCTGATGTAACTACAACAGCTGAAGCTACAACAACTGCTGATGTAACCACGACAGCTGAAGCTACAACAGCAGATGTAACTACAACAGCTCAAGCTACCACATTTGGTGATGTAACTACAACAGCTCAAGCTACCACCACTGCTGATGTAACTACAACAGCTGAAGCTACCACCACTGCTGATGTTACTACAACAGCTGAAGCTACAACAACTGCTGATGTTACTACAACAGCTGAAGCTACAACAACTGCAGATGTAACTACAACAGCTGAAGCTACAACAACTGCTGATGTTACTACTACAGCTGAAGCTACAACAGCAGATGTAACTACAACAGCTCAAGCTACCACATTTGGTGATGTAACTACAACAGCTGAAGCTACAACAACTGCTGAAGCTACAACAACAGCTGAAGCTACAAAAACTGCAGATGTAACTACAACAGATGAGGCTACCACTACTGCAGATGTAACCACTACAGCTGAAGCCACAACAACAGCAGATGTAACTACAACAGCTCAAGCTACCACCACTGCTGATGTAACTACAACAGCTGAAGCTACAACAACTGCCGATATAACTACAACAGCCCAAGCTACAACAACAGCTGAGGCTACCACTACTGCAGATGTAACCACTACAGCTGAAGCTACAACAACTGCTGATGTTACTACAACAGCTGAAGCTACAACAACTGCCGATATAACTACAACAGCCCAAGCTACAACAACAGCTGAGGCTACCACTACTGCAGATGTAACCACTACAGCTGAAGCTACAACAACTGCTGATGTTACTACAACAGCTCAAGCTACCACCGCTGCTGATGTTACTACAACAGCTGAAGCTACAACAACTGCAGATGTAACTACAACAGCTGAAGCTACAACAACTGCTGATGTTACTACAACAGCTGAAGCTACAACAACTGCAGATGTAACTACAACAGCTGAAGCTACAACAACAGCAGATGTTACTACAACAGCTCAAGCTACCACATTTGGTGATGTAACTACAACAGCTGAAGCTACAACAACTGCTGATGTTACTACAACAGCTGAAGCTACAACAACTGCAGATGTAACTACAACAACTGCAGATGTAACTACAACAGCTGAGGCTACCACAACTGCAGATGTTACCACAACAGCTCAAGCTACCACCACTGCTGATGTAACTACAACAGCTGAAGCTACAACAACTGCAGATGTAACTACAACAGCTGAGGCTACCACTACTGCAGATGTAACCACTACAGCTGAAGCCACAACAACAGCAGATGTAACTACAACAGCTCAAGCTACCACAACGGCTGATGTTACTACAACAGCTGAAGCTACAACAACTGCAGATGTAACTACAACAGCTGAGGCTACCACAACTGCAGATGTTACCACAACAGCTCAAGCTACCACCACTGCTGATGTAACTACAACAGCTGAAGCTACAACAACTGCTGATGTTACTACAACAGCTGAAGCTACAACAACTGCCGATATAACTACAACAGCCCAAGCTACAACAACAGCTGAGGCTACCACTACTGCAGATGTAACCACTACAGCTGAAGCTACAACAACTGCTGATGTTACTACAACAGCTCAAGCTACCACCACTGCTGATGTTACTACAACAGCTGAAGCTACAACAACTGCAGATGTAACTACAACAGCTGAAGCTACAACAACTGCAGATGTAACTACAACAGCTGAAGCTACAACAACTGCTGATGTTACTACAACAGCTGAAGCTACAACAACTGCAGATGTAACCACTACAGCTGAAGCCACAACAACAGCAGATGTAACTACAACAGCTCAAGCTACCACCACTGCTGATGTAACTACAACAGCTGAAGCTACAACAACTGCTGATGTAACTACAACAGCTGAAGCTACCACCACTGCTGATGTTACTACAACAGCTGAAGCAACAACAACTGCTGATGTAACTACAACAGCTGAGGCTACCACTACTGCAGATGTAACCACTACAGCTGAAGCCACAACAACAGCAGATGTAACTACAACAGCTCAAGCTACCACAACGGCTGATGTTACTACAACAGCTCAAGCTACAACAACTGCAGATGTAACTACAACAGCTGAGGCTACCACAACTGCTGATGTTACTACAACAGCTGAAGCTACAACAACTGCAGATGTAACTACAACAGCTCAAGCTACAACAACTGCTGATGTTACTACTACAGCTGAAGCTACAACTGCAGATGTAACTACAACAGCTGAGGCTACCACTACTGCAGATGTAACTACAACAGCTGAAGCTACAACAACAGCAGATGTTACTACAACAGCTCAAGCTACCACATTTGGTGATGTAACTACAACAGCTGAAGCTACAACAACTGCTGATGTTACTACAACAGCTGAAGCTACAACAACTGCAGATGTAACTACAACAGCTGAGGCTACCACAACTGCAGATGTTACCACAACAGCTCAAGCTACCACCACTGCTGATGTAACTACAACAGCTGAAGCTACAACAACTGCAGATGTAACTACAACAGCTGAGGCTACCACTACTGCAGATGTAACCACTACAGCTGAAGCCACAACAACAGCAGATGTAACTACAACAGCTCAAGCTACCACAACGGCTGATGTTACTACAACAGCTGAAGCTACAACAACTGCAGATGTAACTACAACAGCTGAGGCTACCACAACTGCAGATGTTACCACAACAGCTCAAGCTACCACCACTGCTGATGTAACTACAACAGCTGAAGCTACAACAACTGCTGATGTTACTACAACAGCTGAAGCTACAACAACTGCCGATATAACAACAGCCCAAGCTACAACAACAGCTGAGGCTACCACTACTGCAGATGTAACCACTACAGCTGAAGCTACAACAACTGCTGATGTTACTACAACAGCTCAAGCTACCACCACTGCTGATGTTACTACAACAGCTGAAGCTACAACAACTGCAGATGTAACTACAACAGCTGAAGCTACAACAACTGCAGATGTAACTACAACAGCTGAAGCTACAACAACTGCAGATGTAACTACAACAGCTGAAGCTACAACAACTGCTGATGTTACTACAACAGCTGAAGCTACAACAACTGCAGATGTAACCACTACAGCTGAAGCCACAACAACAGCAGATGTAACTACAACAGCTCAAGCTACCACCACTGCTGATGTAACTACAACAGCTGAAGCTACAACAACTGCTGATGTAACCACGACAGCTGAAGCTACAACAGCAGATGTAACTACAACAGCTCAAGCTACCACATTTGGTGATGTAACTACAACAGCTCAAGCTACCACCACTGCTGATGTAACTACAACAGCTGAAGCTACCACCACTGCTGATGTTACTACAACAGCTGAAGCTACAACAACTGCTGATGTTACTACAACAGCTGAAGCTACAACAACTGCAGATGTAACTACAACAGCTGAAGCTACAACAACTGCTGATGTTACTACTACAGCTGAAGCTACAACAGCAGATGTAACTACAACAGCTCAAGCTACCACATTTGGTGATGTAACTACAACAGCTGAAGCTACAACAACTGCTGAAGCTACAACAACAGCTGAAGCTACAAAAACTGCAGATGTAACTACAACAGATGAGGCTACCACTACTGCAGATGTAACCACTACAGCTGAAGCCACAACAACAGCAGATGTAACTACAACAGCTCAAGCTACCACCACTGCTGATGTAACTACAACAGCTGCCGATATAACTACAACAGCCCAAGCTACAACAACAGCTGAGGCTACCACTACTGCAGATGTAACCACTACAGCTGAAGCTACAACAACTGCTGATGTTACTACAACAGCTGAAGCTACAACAACTGCCGATATAACTACAACAGCCCAAGCTACAACAACAGCTGAGGCTACCACTACTGCAGATGTAACCACTACAGCTGAAGCTACAACAACTGCTGATGTTACTACAACAGCTCAAGCTACCACCGCTGCTGATGTTACTACAACAGCTGAAGCTACAACAACTGCAGATGTAACTACAACAGCTGAAGCTACAACAACTGCTGATGTTACTACAACAGCTGAAGCTACAACAACTGCAGATGTAACTACAACAGCTGAGGCTACCGCTACTGCAGATGTAACCACTACAGCTGAAGCCACAACAACAGCAGATGTAACCACTACAGCTGAAGCCACAACAACAGCAGATGTAACTACAACAGCTCAAGCTACCACAACGGCTGATGTAACTACAACAGCTCAAGCTACAACAACTGCAGATGTAACTACAACAGCTGAAGCTACAACAACAGCAGATGTTACTACAACAGCTCAAGCTACCACATTTGGTGATGTAACTACAACAGCTGAAGCTACAACAACTGCTGATGTTACTACAACAGCTGAAGCTACAACAACTGCAGATGTAACTACAACAACTGCAGATGTAACTACAACAGCTGAGGCTACCACAACTGCAGATGTTACCACAACAGCTCAAGCTACCACCACTGCTGATGTAACTACAACAGCTGAAGCTACAACAACTGCAGATGTAACTACAACAGCTGAGGCTACCACTACTGCAGATGTAACCACTACAGCTGAAGCCACAACAACAGCAGATGTAACTACAACAGCTCAAGCTACCACAACGGCTGATGTTACTACAACAGCTGAAGCTACAACAACTGCAGATGTAACTACAACAGCTGAGGCTACCACAACTGCAGATGTTACCACAACAGCTCAAGCTACCACCACTGCTGATGTAACTACAACAGCTGAAGCTACAACAACTGCTAATGTTACTACAACAGCTGAAGCTACAACAACTGCCGATATAACTACAACAGCCCAAGCTACAACAACAGCTGAGGCTACCACTACTGCAGATGTAACCACTACAGCTGAAGCTACAACAACTGCTGATGTTACTACAACAGCTCAAGCTACCACCACTGCTGATGTTACTACAACAGCTGAAGCTACAACAACTGCAGATGTAACTACAACAGCTGAAGCTACAACAACTGCAGATGTAACTACAACAGCTGAAGCTACAACAACTGCTGATGTTACTACAACAGCTGAAGCTACAACAACTGCAGATGTAACCACTACAGCTGAAGCCACAACAACAGCAGATGTAACTACAACAGCTCAAGCTACCACCACTGCTGATGTAACTACAACAGCTGAAGCTACAACAACTGCTGATGTAACCACGACAGCTGAAGCTACAACAGCAGATGTAACTACAAAAGCTCAAGCTACCACATTTGGTGATGTAACTACAACAGCTCAAGCTACCACCACTGCTGATGTAACTACAACAGCTGAAGCTACCACCACTGCTGATGTTACTACAACAGCTGAAGCAACAACAACTGCTGATGTAACTACAACAGCTGAGGCTACCACTACTGCAGATGTAACCACTACAGCTGAAGCCACAACAACAGCAGATGTAACTACAACAGCTCAAGCTACCACAACGGCTGATGTTACTACAACAGCTCAAGCTACAACAACTGCAGATGTAACTACAACAGCTGAGGCTACCACAACTGCAGATGTTACCACAACAGCTCAAGCTACCACCACTGCTGATGTAACTACAACAGCTGAAGCTACAACAACTGCTGATGTTACTACAACAGCTGAAGCTACAACAACTGCCGATATAACTACAACAGCCCAAGCTACAACAACAGCAGATGTAACCACTACAGCTGAAGCTACAACTGCTGATGTTACTACAACAGCTCAAGCTACCACCACTGCAGATGTAACCACTACAGCTGAAGCTACAACAACTGCTGATGTTACTACAACAGCTCAAGCTACCACCACTGCTGATGTTACTACAACAGCTGAAGCTACAACAACTGCTGATGTTACTACAACAGCTCAAGCTACCACCACTGCTGATGTTACTACAACAGCTGAAGCTACAACAACTGCAGATGTAACTACAACAGCTGAAGCTACAACAACTGCTGATGTTACTACAACAGCAGAAGCTACAACAACTGCTGATGTTACTACAACAGCTGAAGCTACAACAACTGCAGATGTAACCACTACAGCTGAAGCCACAACAACAGCAGATGTAACTACAACAGCTCAAGCTACCACCACTGCTGATGTAACTACAACAGCTGAAGCTACAACAACTGCTGATGTAACCACGACAGCTGAAGCTACAACAGCAGATGTAACTACAACAGCTCAAGCTACCACATTTGGTGATGTAACTACAACAGCTGAAGCTACCACCACTGCTGATGTAACTACAACAGCCCAAGCTACAACAACAGCTGAGGCTACCACTACTGCAGATGTAACCACTACAGCTGAAGCTACAACAACTGCTGATGTTACTACAACAGCTCAAGCTACCACCACTGCTGATGTTACTACAACAGCTGAAGCTACAACAACTGCAGATGTAACTACAACAGCTAAGGCTACCACTACTGCAGATGTAACCACTACAGCTGAAGCCACAACAACAGCAGATGTAACTACAACAGCTCAAGCTACCACATCGGCTGATGTAACTACAACAGCTGAGGCTACCACTACTGCAGATGTAACCACTACAGCTGAAGCCACAACAACAGCAGATGTAACTACAACAGCTCAAGCTACCACAACGGCTGATGTAACTACAACAGCTGAGGCTACCACTACTGCAGATGTAACCACTACAGCTGAAGCCACAACAACAGCAGATGTAACTACAACAGCTCAAGCTACCACCACTGCTGATGTAACTACAACAGCTGAAGCTACAACAACTGCTGATGTAACTACAACAGCTGAGGCTACCACAACTGCCGATATAACTACAACAGCCCAGGCTACAACAACAGCAGATGTAACCACAACAGCTGAGGCTACCACTACTGCTGATGTTACTACAACAGCTGAAGCTACAACAGCAGATGTAACTACAACAGCTCAAGCTACCACATTTGGTGATGTAACTACAACAGCTGAAGCTACAACAACTGCTGATGTTACTACAACAGCTGAAGCTACAACAACTGCTGATGTAACTACAACAGCTGAGGCTACCACAACTGCAGATGTTACCACAACAGCTCAAGCTACCACCACTGCTGATGTAACTACAACAGCTGAAGCTACAACAACTGCTGATGTTACTACAACAGCTGAAGCTACAACAACTGCCGATATAACTACAACAGCCCAAGCTACAACAGCTGAGGCTACCACTACTGCAGATGTAACCACTACAGCTGAAGCTACAACAACTGCTGATGTTACTACAACAGCTCAAGCTACCACCGCTGCTGATGTTACTACAACAGCTGAAGCTACAACAACTGCAGATGTAACTACAACAGCTGAAGCTACAACAACTGCTGATGTTACTACAACAGCTGAAGCTACAACAACTGCAGATGTAACTACAACAGCTGAGGCTACCACTACTGCAGATGTAACCACTACAGCTGAAGCCACAACAACAGCAGATGTAACCACTACAGCTGAAGCCACAACAACAGCAGATGTAACTACAACAGCTCAAGCTACCACAACGGCTGATGTAACTACAACAGCTCAAGCTACAACAACTGCTGATGTAACTACAACAGCTGAGGCTACCACAACTGCCGATATAACTACAACAGCCCAGGCTACAACAACAGCAGATGTAACCACAACAGCTGAGGCTACCACTACTGCTGATGTTACTACAACAGCTGAAGCTACAACAACTGCAGATGCAACTACAACAGCTGAGGCTACCACTACTGCTGAGGCTACCACTACTGCAGATGTAACCACTACAGCTGAAGCTACAACAACTGCTGATGTTACTACAACAGCTCAAGCTACCACCACTGCTGATGTTACTACAACAGCTGAAGCTACAACAACTGCAGATGTAACTACAACAGCTCAAGCTACAACAACTGCTGATGTTACTACTACAGCTGAAGCTACAACTGCAGATGTAACTACAACAGCTGAGGCTACCACTACTGCAGATGTAACTACAACAGCTGAAGCTACAACAACAGCAGATGTTACTACAACAGCTCAAGCTACCACATTTGGTGATGTAACTACAACAGCTGAAGCTACAACAACTGCTGATGTTACTACAACAGCTGAAGCTACAACAACTGCAGATGTAACTACAACAGCTGAGGCTACCACAACTGCAGATGTTACCACAACAGCTCAAGCTACCACCACTGCTGATGTAACTACAACAGCTGAAGCTACAACAACTGCAGATGTAACTACAACAGCTGAGGCTACCACTACTGCAGATGTAACCACTACAGCTGAAGCCACAACAACAGCAGATGTAACTACAACAGCTCAAGCTACCACAACGGCTGATGTTACTACAACAGCTGAAGCTACAACAACTGCAGATGTAACTACAACAGCTGAGGCTACCACAACTGCAGATGTTACCACAACAGCTCAAGCTACCACCACTGCTGATGTAACTACAACAGCTGAAGCTACAACAACTGCTGATGTTACTACAACAGCTGAAGCTACAACAACTGCCGATATAACTACAACAGCCCAAGCTACAACAACAGCTGAGGCTACCACTACTGCAGATGTAACCACTACAGCTGAAGCTACAACAACTGCTGATGTTACTACAACAGCTCAAGCTACCACCACTGCTGATGTTACTACAACAGCTGAAGCTACAACAACTGCAGATGTAACTACAACAGCTGAAGCTACAACAACTGCAGATGTAACTACAACAGCTGAAGCTACAACAACTGCAGATGTAACTACAACAGCTGAAGCTACAACAACTGCTGATGTTACTACAACAGCTGAAGCTACAACAACTGCAGATGTAACCACTACAGCTGAAGCCACAACAACAGCAGATGTAACTACAACAGCTCAAGCTACCACCACTGCTGATGTAACTACAACAGCTGAAGCTACAACAACTGCTGATGTAACCACGACAGCTGAAGCTACAACAGCAGATGTAACTACAACAGCTCAAGCTACCACATTTGGTGATGTAACTACAACAGCTCAAGCTACCACCACTGCTGATGTAACTACAACAGCTGAAGCTACCACCACTGCTGATGTTACTACAACAGCTGAAGATGTTACTACAACAGCTGAAGCTACAACAACTGCAGATGTAACTACAACAGCTGAAGCTACAACAACTGCTGATGTTACTATTACAGCTGAAGCTACAACAGCAGATGTAACTACAACAGCTCAAGCTACCACATTTGGTGATGTAACTACAACAGCTGAAGCTACAACAACTGCTGAAGCTACAACAACAGCTGAAGCTACAAAAACTGCAGATGTAACTACAACAGATGAGGCTACCACTACTGCAGATGTAACCACTACAGCTGAAGCCACAACAACAGCAGATGTAACTACAACAGCTCAAGCTACCACCACTGCTGATGTAACTACAACAGCTGAAGCTACAACAACTGCCGATATAACTACAACAGCCCAAGCTACAACAACAGCTGAGGCTACCACTACTGCAGATGTAACCACTACAGCTGAAGCTACAACAACTGCTGATGTTACTACAACAGCTGAAGCTACAACAACTGCCGATATAACTACAACAGCCCAAGCTACAACAACAGCTGAGGCTACCACTACTGCAGATGTAACCACTACAGCTGAAGCTACAACAACTGCTGATGTTACTACAACAGCTCAAGCTACCACCGCTGCTGATGTTACTACAACAGCTGAAGCTACAACAACTGCAGATGTAACTACAACAGCTGAAGCTACAACAACTGCTGATGTTACTACAACAGCTGAAGCTACAACAACTGCAGATGTAACTACAACAGCTGAGGCTACCGCTACTGCAGATGTAACCACTACAGCTGAAGCCACAACAACAGCAGATGTAACCACTACAGCTGAAGCCACAACAACAGCAGATGTAACTACAACAGCTCAAGCTACCACAACGGCTGATGTAACTACAACAGCTCAAGCTACAACAACTGCTGATGTAACTACAACAGCTGAGGCTACCACAACTGCCGATATAACTACAACAGCCCAGGCTACAACAACAGCAGATGTAACCACAACAGCTGAGGCTACCACTACTGCTGATGTTACTACAACAGCTGAAGCTACAACAACTGCAGATGCAACTACAACAGCTGAGGCTACCACTACTGCTGAGGCTACCACTACTGCAGATGTAACCACTACAGCTGAAGCTACAACAACTGCTGATGTTACTACAACAGCTCAAGCTACCACCACTGCTGATGTTACTACAACAGCTGAAGCTACAACAACTGCAGATGTAACTACAACAGCTCAAGCTACCACCACTGCTGATGTTACTACAACAGCTGAAGCTACAACAACTGCAGATGTAACTACAACAGCTGAAGCTACAACAACTGCTGATGTTACTACTACAGCTGAAGCTACAACTGCAGATGTAACTACAACAGCTGAGGCTACCACTACTGCAGATGTAACTACAACAGCTGAAGCTACAACAACAGCAGATGTTACTACAACAGCTCAAGCTACCACATTTGGTGATGTAACTACAACAGCTGAAGCTACAACAACTGCTGATGTTACTACAACAGCTGAAGCTACAACAACTGCAGATGTAACTACAACAACTGCAGATGTAACTACAACAGCTGAGGCTACCACAACTGCAGATGTTACCACAACAGCTCAAGCTATCACCACTGCTGATGTAACTACAACAGCTGAAGCTACAACAACTGCAGATGTAACTACAACAGCTGAGGCTACCACTACTGCAGATGTAACCACTACAGCTGAAGCCACAACAACAGCAGATGTAACTACAACAGCTCAAGCTACCACAACGGCTGATGTTACTACAACAGCTGAAGCTACAACAACTGCAGATGTAACTACAACAGCTGAGGCTACCACAACTGCAGATGTTACCACAACAGCTCAAGCTACCACCACTGCTGATGTAACTACAACAGCTGAAGCTACAACAACTGCTGATGTTACTACAACAGCTGAAGCTACAACAACTGCCGATATAACTACAACAGCCCAAGCTACAACAACAGCTGAGGCTACCACTACTGCAGATGTAACCACTA
This sequence comes from Leptasterias polaris, assembly GCA_037783415.1. Lineage (NCBI taxonomy): Eukaryota > Metazoa > Echinodermata > Asteroidea > Forcipulatida > Asteriidae > Leptasterias > Leptasterias polaris. The sequence goes on from JAZGTN010000089.1 coordinate 2,270,225, forward strand.
CAGCTGAAGCTACAACAACTGCTGATGTTACTACAACAGCTCAAGCTACCACCACTGCTGATGTTACTACAACAGCTGAAGCTACAACAACTGCAGATGTAACTACAACAGCTGCAGATGTAACTACAACAGCTGAAGCTACCACCACTGCTGATGTAACTACAACAGCTGAAGCTACAACAACTGCTGATGTAACCACGACAGCTGAAGCTACAACAGCAGATGTAACTACAACAGCTCAAGCTACCACATTTGGTGATGTAACTACAACAGCTCAAGCTACCACCACTGCTGATGTAACTACAACAGCTGAAGCTACCACCACTGCTGATGTTACTACAACAGCTGAAGCAACAACAACTGCTGATGTAACTACAACAGCTGAGGCTACCACTACTGCAGATGTAACCACTACAGCTGAAGCCACAACAACAGCAGATGTAACTACAACAGCTCAAGCTACCACAACGGCTGATGTTACTACAACAGCTGAAGCTACAACAACTGCAGATGTAACTACAACAGCTGAGGCTACCACAACTGCAGATGTTACCACAACAGCTCAAGCTACCACCACTGCTGATGTAACTACAACAGCTGAAGCTACAACAACTGCTGATGTTACTACAACAGCTGAAGCTACAACAACTGCCGATATAACTACAACAGCCCAAGCTACAACAACAGCTGAGGCTACCACTACTGCAGATGTAACCACTACAGCTGAAGCTACAACAACTGCTGATGTTACTACAACAGCTCAAGCTACCACCACTGCTGATGTTACTACAACAGCTGAAGCTACAACAACTGCAGATGTAACTACAACAGCTGAAGCTACAACAACTGCAGATGTAACTACAACAGCTGAAGCTACAACAACTGCTGATGTTACTACAACAGCTGAAGCTACAACAACTGCAGATGTAACCACTACAGCTGAAGCCACAACAACAGCAGATGTAACTACAACAGCTCAAGCTACCACCACTGCTGATGTAACTACAACAGCTGAAGCTACAACAACTGCTGATGTAACCACGACAGCTGAAGCTACAACAGCAGATGTAACTACAACAGCTCAAGCTACCACATTTGGTGATGTAACTACAACAGCTCAAGCTACCACCACTGCTGATGTAACCACTACAGCTGAAGCCACAACAACAGCAGATGTAACTACAACAGCTGAAGCTACAACAACTGCAGATGTAACTACAACAGCTGAAGCTACAACAACTGCTGATGTTACTACTACAGCTGAAGCTACAACAGCAGATGTAACTACAACAGCTCAAGCTACCACATTTGGTGATGTAACTACAACAGCTGAAGCTACAACTGCTGAAGCTACAACAACAGCTGAAGCTACAACAACTGCAGATGTAACTACAACAGATGAGGCTACCACTACTGCAGATTTAACCACTACAGCTGAAGCCACAACAACAGCAGATGTAACTACAACAGCTCAAGCTACCACCACTGCTGATGTAACTACAACAGCTGAGGCTACCACAACTGCCGATATAACTACAAAAGCCCAGGCTACAACAACAGCAGATGTAACCACAACAGCTGAGGCTACCACTACTGCGGCTACCACTACTGCTGATGTTACTACAACAGCTGAAGCTACAACAGCAGATGTAACTACAACAGCTCAAGCTACCACCTTTGGTGATGTAACTACAAGAGCTGAAGCTACAACAACTGCTGATGTTACTACAACAGCTGAAGCTACAACAACTGCAGATGTAACTACAACAGCTGAGGCTACCACAACTGCAGATGTTACCACAACAGCTCAAGCTACCACCACTGCTGATGTAACTACAACAGCTGAAGCTACAACAACTGCTGATGTTACTACAACAGCTGAAGCTACAACAACTGCTGATGTAACCACAACAGCTCATCAGGCTACCACAACTGCTGATGTTACTACAACAGCTGAAGCTACCACTGCAGATGCAACTACAACAGCTGAGGCTACCACTACTGCTGAAGTTACCACAACAGCCCAAGCTACAACAGCTGAGGCTACCACTACTGCAGATGTAACCACTACAGCTGAAGCTACAACAACTGCTGATGTTACTACTACAGCTGAAGCCACAACAACAGCAGATGTGACTACAACAGCTCAAGCTACCACCACTGCTGATGTAACTACAACAGCTGAAGCTACAACAACTGCTGATGTTACTACTACAGCTGAAGCTACAACAGCAGTTGTAACTACAACAGCTCAAGCTACCACATTTGGTGATGTAACTACAACAGCTGAAGCTACAACAACTGCTGATGTTACTACAACAGCTGAAGCTACAACAACTGCAGATGTAACTACAACAGCTGAGGCTACCACTACTGCAGATGTAACCACTACAGCTCAAGCTACCACCACTGCTGATGTAACTACAACAGCTCAAGCTACCACATTTGGTGATGTAACTACAACAGCTGAAGCTACAACAACTGCTGATGTTACTACAACAGCTGAAGCTACAACAACTGCAGATGTAACTACAACAGCTGAAGCTACAAGAACTGCTGATGTTACTACAACAGCTGAAGCTACAAGAACTGCTGATGTTACTACAACAGCTGAAGCTACAACAACTGCAGATATAACTACAACAGCTGAGGCTACCACCACTGCAGATGTAACCACTACAGCTGAAGCTACAACAGCAGCAGATGTAACTACAACAGCTGAGGCTACCACTACTGCTGATGTAACCACGACAGCTGAAGCTACAACAGCAGATGTAACTACAACAGCTCAAGCTACCACATTTGGTGATGTAACTACAACAGCTGAGGCTACCACAACTGCAGATGTTACCACAACAGCCCAAGCTACAACAACGGCTGATGTAACTACAACAGCTGAAGCTACAACAGCAGCAGATGTAACTACAACAGCTCAAGCTACCACAACGGCTGATGTAACTACAACAGCTGAAGCTACAACAACATCAGATGTACCTACTACAGGTGATGCTACCACTGCTGATGGTGTAACCACAACAGCTGAAGCTACAACAACAGCAGATGTAACTACAACAGCTGAGGCAACCACTACTGCTGATGCAACCACTACAGCTGAAGCTACTACAACAGTAGATGTAACTACTATAGCTGAGGCTACCACTACTGCTGATGTAACTACAACAGCTGATGCTACAACAACGGCAAATGAAACTACAACAGCTGAGGCTACCACTACTGCTGATGTAACCACAACAGCTCAGGCTACCACAACTGCTGATGTTACTACAACAGCTGAAGCTACAACTGCAGATGCAACTACAACAGCTCAAGCTACCACCACTGCTGATGTTACTACAACAGCTCAAGCTACCACCACTGCTGATGTTACTACAACAGCTGAAGCTACAACAACTGCTGATGTTACTACAACAGCTGAAGCTACAACAACTGCAGATATAACTACAACAGCTGAGGCTACCACCACTGCAGATGTAACCACTACAGCTGAAGCTACAACAGCAGCAGATGTAACTACAACAGCTGAGGCTACCACTACTGCTGATGTAACCACGACAGCTGAAGCTACAACAGCAGATGTAACTACAACAGCTCAAGCTACCACATTTGGTGATGTAACTACAACAGCTGAGGCTACCACAACTGCAGATGTTACCACAACAGCCCAAGCTACAACAACGGCTGATGTAACTACAACAGCTGAAGCTACAACAGCAGCAGATGTAACTACAACAGCTCAAGCTACCACAACGGCTGATGTAACTACAACAGCTGAAGCTACAACAACATCAGATGTACCTACTACAGGTGATGCTACCACTGCTGATGGTGTAACCACAACAGCTGAAGCTACAACAACAGCAGATGTAACTACAACAGCTCAAGCTACCACTACTGCTGATGTAACTACAACAGCTGAGGCTACCACAACTGCAGATGTTACCACAACAGCTGAAGCTACAACAACTGCAGATGTAACTACAGCAGCTGAGGCTACCACTACTGCTGATGTAACCACTACAGCTGAAGCTACAACAACTGCTGATGTAACTACAACAGCTGAGGCTACCACAACTGCCGATATAACTACAACAGCCCAGGCTACAACAACATCAGATGTAACCACAACAGTTGAGGCTAGCACTACTGCTGATGTAACCACAACAGCTGAAGCTACAACAACTGCTGATGTTACTAGAACAGCTGAAGCTACAACAACTGCAGATGTAACTACAACAGCCCAAGCTACAACAACTGCTGATGTTACTACAACAGCTGAAGCTATAACAACTGCCGATGTAACTACAACAGCTGAGGCTACAACTGCCGATGTAACTACAACAGCTGAGGCTACAACAGCAGATGTGTCTACAACAGCTCAAGCTACCACCACTGCTGATATAACCACAACAGCTGAAGCTACAACAACTGCTGATGTTACTACAACAGCTGAAGCTACAACAACTGCAGATGTAACTACAACAGCTGAGGCTACCACTACTGCAGATGTAACCACTACAGCTGAAGCCACAACAACAGCAGATGTGACTACAACAGCTCAAGCTACCACAACTGCTGATGTAACCACTACAGCTGAAGCTACAACAACGGCTGATGTAACTACAACAGCTGAAACTACAACAGCAGCAGATGTAACTACAACAGCCCAGGCTACAACAACAGCAGATGTAACCACAACAGTTGAGGCTAGCACTACTGCTGATGTAACCACAACAGCTGAAGCTGCAACAACTGCAGATGTAACCACAACAGCTGAGGCTACCACTACTGCTGAAGTAACCACAACAGCCCAAGCTACAACAACAAATGATGTAACCACAACAGCTGAAGCTACCACAACAGCAGATGTAACTACTACAGCTGAGGCTACCACTACTGCTGATGTAACCACAACAGCTCAAGCTACCACAACTGCAGATGTTACCACAACAGCCCAAGCTACAACAACTGCTGATGTTACTACAACAGCTGAAGCTAAAACAACTTCAGGTGTAACTACAACAGCTGAGGCAACCACTACTGCTGATGCAACCACTACAGCTGAAGCTACTACAACAGTAGATGTAACTACTATAGCTGAGGCTACCACTACTGCTGATGTAACTACAACAGCTGATGCTACAACAACGGCTGATGTAACTACAACAGCTGATGCTACAACAACGGCAAATGAAACTACAACAGCTGAGGCTACCAGTACTGCTGATGTAACCACAACAGCTCAGGCTACCACAACTGCTGATGTTACTACAACAGCTGAAGCTACAACTGCAGATGCAACTACAACAGCTGAGGCTACCACTACTGCTGAAGTTACCACAACAGCCCAAGCTACCACAACTGCCGATGTAACTACAACAGCTGAGGCTACAACAACAGCAGATGTGTCTACAACAGCTCAAGCTACCACAACTGCAGATGTTACCACAACTGCAGATGTTACCACAACAGCCCAAGCTACAACAACTGCTGATGTTACTACAACAGCTGAAGCTAAAACAACTTCAGGTGTAACTACAACAGCTGAGGCAACCACTACTGCTGATGCAACCACTACAGCTGAAGCTACTACAACAGTAGATGTAACTACTATAGCTGAGGCTACCACTACTGCTGATGTAACTACAACAGCTGATGCTACAACAACGGCAAATGAAACTACAACAGCTGAGGCTACCACTACTGCTGATGTAACCACAACAGCTGAGGCTACCACTACTGCTGATGTAACCACAACAGCTCAGGCTACCACAACGGCTGATGTTACTACAACAGCTGAAGCTACAACTGCAGATGCAACTACAACAGCTGAGGCTACCACTACTGCTGAAGTTACCACAACAGCCCAAGCTACCACAACTGCCGATGTAACTACAACAGCTGAGGCTACAACAACAGCAGATGTGTCTACAACAGCTCAAGCTACCACCACTGCTGATATAACCACAACTGCAGATGTAACCACAACAGCCCAAGCTACAACAACTGCAGATGTAACTGCAACAGCTGAGGCCACAACAACAGCAGATGTGACTACAACAGCAGATGTGACTACAACAGCTCAAGCTACCACTACTGCTGATGTAACTACAACAGCTGAGGCTACCACTACTGCTGATGTAACCACTACAGATGAAGCTACAACAACTGCTGATGTAACTACAATAGCTGAAGCTACAACAGCAGATGTAACTACTACAGCTGAGGCTGCCACTACTGCTGATATTACTACAACAGCTGAGGCCACAACAACAGCAGATGTGACTACAACAGCTCAAGCTACCACAACTGCAGATGTTACAACAACAGCCCAAGCTACAACAACTGCAGATGTAACTACAACAGCTGAGGCTACCACTACTGCTGATGTAACCACAACAGCTGAGGCTACCACTACTGCTGATGTAACCACAACAGCTGAAGCTACAACAACAGCAGATGTAACTACAACAGCTCAAGCTACCACTACTGCTGATGTAACTACAACAGCTGAGGCTACCACTACTGCAGATGTAACTAGAACAGCTGAAGCTACAACAACTGCAGATGTAACCACAACAGCTGAGGCTACCACTACTGTTGATGTAACCACAACAGCTGAAGCTACAACAACTGCTGATGTTACTGGAACAGCTGAAGCTACAACAACTGCAGATGTAACCACAACAGCCCAAGCTACAAAAACTGCAGATGTTACTACAACAGCTGAAGCTACAACAACTGCAGATGTAACTACAGCAGCTGAGGCTACCACTACTGCTGATGTAACCACAACAGCTCAAGCTACCACAACAGCAGATGTAACTACAACAGCTCAAGCTACCACAACGGCTGATGTAACTACAGCAGCTGAGGCTACCACTACTGCTGATGTAACCACAACAGCAGATGTAACTACAACAGCTCAAGCTACCACAACGGCTGATGTAACTACAACAGCTGAAGCTACAACAGCTGAAGCTACAACAGCAGCAGATGTAACTACTACAGCTCAAGCTACCACTACTGCTGATGTTACTACAACAGCTGAAGCTACAATAACTGCAGATGTAACTACAACAGCTGAGGCTACCACTACTGCTGATGTAACCACAACAGCTGAAGCTACTACAACAACAGCAGATGTAACTACAACAGCTCAAGCTACAACAACTGCTGATGTTACTACAACAGCTGAAGCTACAACAACTGCAGATGTAACTACAACAGCTGAGGCTACCACTACTGCTGATGTAACCACAACAGCTGAGGCTACAACAACAGCAGATGTAACTACAACAGCTCAAGCTACCACTACTGCTGATGTAACTACAACAGCTCAAGCTACCACTACTGCTGATGTAACTACAACAGCTGAGGCTACCACTACTGCAGATGTAACTAGAACAGCTGAAGCTACAACAACTGCAGATGTAACCACAACAGCTGAGGCTACCACTACTGCTGATGTAACCACAACAGCTGAAGCTACAACAACTGCTGATGTTACTAGAACAGCTGAAGCTACCTCAACTGCTGATGTAACTACAACAACTGAGGCTACCACTACTGCTGATGTAACCACAACAGCTGAAGCAACTACAACAGCTCAAGCTACCACAACGGCTGATGTAACTACAACAGCTGAAGCTACAACAGCAGCAGATGTAACTACTACAGCTCAAGCTACCACTACTGCTGATGTTACTACAACAGCTGAAGCTACAATAACTGCAGATGTAACTACAACAGCTGAGGCTACCACTACTGCTGATGTAACCACAACAGCTGAAGCTACTACAACAACAGCAGATGTAACTACAACAGCTCAAGCTACAACAACTGCTGATGTTACTACAACAGCTGAAGCTACAACAACTGCAGATGTAACTACAACAGCTGAGGCTACCACTACTGCTGATGTAACCACAACAGCTGAGGCTACAACAACAGCAGATGTAACTACAACAGCTCAAGCTACCACTACTGCTGATGTAACTACAACAGCTGAGGCTACCACTACTGCAGATGTAACTAGAACAGCTGAAGCTACAACAACTGCAGATGTAACCACAACAGCTGAGGCTACCACTACTGCTGATGTAACCACAACAGCTGAAGCTACAACAACTGCAGATGTAACCACAACAGCCCAAGCTACAACAACTGCAGATGTTACTACAACAGCTGAAGCTACAACAACTGCAGATGTAACTACAGCAGCTGAGGCTACCACTACTGCTGATGTAACCACAACAGCAGATGTAACTACAACAGCTCAAGCTACCACAACGGCTGATGTAACTACAACAGCTGAAGCTACAACAAAAGCAGATGTAACTACTACAGCTGAGGCTACCACTACTGCTGATGTAACCACAACAGCTGAAGCTACAGCAACAGCAGATGTAACTACAACAGCTCAAGCTACAACAACTGCAGATGTAACTACAACAGCCCAAGCTACAACAACAGCAGATGTGACTACAACAGCTAAAGCTACCTCAACTGCTGATGTAACTACAACAACTGAGGCTACCACTACTGCTGATGTAACCACAACAGCTGAAGCAACTACAACGGCTGATGTAACTACAACAGCTGAAGCTACAACAGCTGAAGCTACAACAGCAGCAGATGTAACTACTACAGCTCAAGCTACCACTACTGCTGATGTTACTACAACAGCTGAAGCTACAATAACTGCAGATGTAACTACAACAGCTGAGGCTACCACTACTGCTGATGTAACCACAACAGCTGAAGCTACAGCAACAGCAGATGTAACTACTACAGCTGAGGCTACCACTACTGCTGATGTTACTACCACTGCTGAAGCTACAATAACTGCAGATGTAACTACAACAGCTGAGGCTACCACTACTGCTGATGAAACCACAACAGCTGAAGCTACAGCAACAGCAGATGTAACTACAACAGCTGAAGCTACAACAACAGCTGAAGCTACAACAACAGCTGAAGCTACAACAACAGCAGACGTAAATACTACAGCTGAGGCTACCACTACTGCTGATGTTACTACAACAGCTGAGGCCAGAACAACAGCAGATGTGACTACAACAGCTCAAGCTACCACAACTGCTGATGTGACTACAACCGCTGAGGCTACCACTAGTGCAGATGTAACTAGAACAGCTGAAGCTACAACAACTGCAGATGTAACCACAACAGCTGAGGCTACCACTACTGCTGATGTAACCACAACAGCTGAGGCTACCACTACTGCTGATGTAACCACAACAGCTGAAGCTACAACAACTGCTGATGTTACTAGAACAGCTGAAACTACAACAACTGCAGATGTAACCACAACAGCTGAGGCTACCACTACTGCTGATGTAACCACTACAGCTGAAGCTACAACTGCTGATGTAACTACAACAGCTGAAGCTACAACAAAAGCAGATGTAACTACTACAGCTGAGGCTACCACTACTGCTGAAGTAACCACAACAGCCCAATCTACAACAACAAATGATGTAACCACAACAGCTGAAGCTACAACAACTGCTGATGTTACTAGAACAGCTGAAGCTACTACAACAACTGCAGATGTAACCACAACAGCCCAAGCTACAACAACTGCAGATGTTACTACAACAGCTGAAGCTATAACAACTGCAGATGTAACTACAGCAGCTGAGGCTACCACTACTGCTGATGTAACCACAACAGCAGATGTAACTACAACAGCTCAAGCTACCACAACGGCTGATGTAACTACAACAGCTGAAGCTACAACAAAAGCAGATGTAACTACTACAGCTGAGGCTACCACTACTGCTGATGTAACCACAACAGCTGAAGCTACAGCAACAGCAGATGTAACTACAACAGCTCAAGCTACAACAACTGCAGATGTAACTACAACAGCCCAAGCTACAACAACAGCAGATGTGACTACAACAGCTAAAGCTACCTCAACTGCTGATGTAACTACAACAACTGAGGCTACCACTACTGCTGATGTAACCACAACAGCTGAAGCAACTACAACAGCTCAAGCTACCACAACGGCTGATGTAACTACAACAGCTGAAGCTACAACAGCTGAAGCTACAACAGCAGCAGATGTAACTACTACAGCTCAAGCTACCACTACTGCTGATGTTACTACAACAGCTGAAGCTACAATAACTGCAGATGTAACTACAACAGCTGAGGCTACCACTACTGCTGATGTAACCACAACAGCTGAAGCTACAGCAACAGCAGATGTAACTACTACAGCTGAGGCTACCACTACTGCTGATGTTACTACCACTGCTGAAGCTACAATAACTGCAGATGTAACTACAACAGCTGAGGCTACCACTACTGCTGATGAAACCACAACAGCTGAAGCTACAGCAACAGCAGATGTAACTACAACAGCTGAAGCTACAACAACAGCTGAAGCTACAACAACAGCTGAAGCTACAACAACAGCAGACGTAAATACTACAGCTGAGGCTACCACTACTGCTGATGTTACTACAACAGCTGAGGCCAGAACAACAGCAGATGTGACTACAACAGCTGAGGCTACCACTAGTGCAGATGTTAGAACAGCTGAAGCTACAACAACTGCAGATGTAACCACAACAGCTGAGGCTACCACTACTGCTGATGTAACCACAACAGCTGAGGCTACCACTACTGCTGATGTAACCACAACAGCTGAAGCTACAACAACTGCTGATGTTACTAGAACAGCTGAAACTACAACAACTGCAGATGTAACCACAACAGCTGAAGCTACAACAACTGCTGATGTAACTACAACAGCTGAAGCTACAACAAAAGCAGATGTAACTACTACAGCTGAGGCTACCACTACTGCTGAAGTAACCACAACAGCCCAATCTACAACAACAAATGATGTAACCACAACAGCTGAAGCTACAACAACAGCAGATGTAACTACAACAGCTCAAGCTACAACAACTGCTGATGTTACTGCAACAGCTCAAGCTACAACTACTGCTGATGTAACTACAACAGCTGAGGCTACCACTACTGCAGATGTAACTAGAACAGCTGAAGCTACAACAACTGCAGATGTAACCACAACAGCTGAGGCTACCACTACTGTTGATGTAACCACAACAGCTGAAGCTACAACAACTGCTGATGTTACTGGAACAGCTGAAGCTACAACAACTGCAGATGTAACCACAACAGCCCAAGCTACAACAACAGCAGATGTAACTACAACAGCTCAAGCTACAACAACTGCTGATGTTACTACAATAGCTGAAGCTACAACAACTGCAGATGTAACTACAACAGCTGAGGCTACCACTACTGCTGATGTAACCACAACAGCCCAAGCTACAGCAACAAATGATGTAACCACAACAGCTGAAGCTACCACAACAGCAGATGTAACTACTACAGCTGAGGCTACCACTACTGCTGATGTTACTACAACAGCTGAAGCTACAACAACTGCAGATGTAACTACAGCAGCTGAGGCTACCACTACTGCTGATGTAACCACAACAGCAGATGTAACTACAACAGCTGAAGCTACAACAACAGCAGATGTAACTACTACAGCTCAAGCTACCACAACTGCTGATGTAACTACAACAGCTGAAGCTACAACAAAAGCAGATGTAACTACTACAGCTGAGGCTACCACTACTGCTGAAGTAACCACAACAGCCCAAGCTACAACAACAAATGATGTAACCACAACAGCTGAAGCTACCTCAACAGCAGATGTAACTACTACAGCTGAGGCTACCACTACTGCTGATGTTACTACAACTGCTGAAGCTACAATAACTACAGATGTAACTACAACAGCTGAGGCTACCACTACTGCTGATGTAACCACAACAGCTGAAGCTACAACAACAGCAGATGTAACTAGAACAGCTGAAGCTACAACAACTGCAGATGTAACCACAACAGCTGAGGCTACCACTATTGCTGATGTAACCACAACAGCTGAAGCTACAACAACTGCTGATGTTACTAGAACAGCTGAAACTACAACTGCAGATGTAACCACAACAGCTGAGGCTACCACTACTGCTGATGTAACTACAACAGCTGAAGCTACAACAAAAGCAGATGTAACTACTACAGCTGAGGCTACCACCACTGCTGAAGTAACCACAACAGCCCAAGCTACAACAACAAATGATGTAACCACAACAGCCCAAGCTACAACAACAGCAGATGTAACTACTACATCTGAGGCTACCACTACTGCTGATGTTACTACAACAGCTGAGGCTACCACTACTGCTGATGTAACCACAACAGCTGAAGCTACAACAACAGCAGATGTAACTACAACAGCTCAAGCTACAACAACTGCTGATGTTACTACAACAGCTGAAGCTACAACAACTGCAGATGTAACTACAGCAGCTGAGGCTACCACTACTGCTGATGTAACCACAACAGCAGATGTAACTACAACAGCTGAAGCTACCACAACTGCTGATGTAACTACAACAGCTGAAGCTACAACAAAAGCAGATGTAACTACAACAGCTAAAGCTACCTCAACTGCTGATGTAACTACTACTGCTGAGGCTACCACTACTGCTGATGTTACTACAACAATTGAGGCCAGAACAACAGCAGATGTGACTACAACAGCTCAAGCTACCACAAGTGCTGATTTAACCACAACAGCTGAAGCTACAACAACAGCAGATGTGACTACAACAGCTAAAGCTACCTCAACTGCAGATGTAACTACAACAGCTGAGGCTACAACAACTGCTGATGTAACCACAACAGCCCAAGTTGTTAGTGCTGGTGAGTTTTTTAAATACTATGATGAATTGTATGATGAATTGTCTGAGCGATTGCTGGAACACATACCACATCTAATATCTGACGCTCCAAAATTAACCATTGGTCATTTGCATATGTCGTTCTCAAAATATTTGTTTCCTGCCCTTTTGTCAAAATGAAACAATTTTTGTTGTCCTGGCAGACAAAGTAAGTGTCGACATGGAGTGTTCAAAGTTGTTTAGAGTTTTATTTTTCCCCAGTGTGTGAGATATGTGAATTTTCTTGTCTTTTTGTGTTTATACTGTACAAATTTCAATTGACAAGGTTTCATGTGTGAGCTATACAAACAACTTATTGAATGCATTTCGTTTATGTATTGTCGCAGACTTTAATCACTCGGCGTTATTAGGCTGAGCAATTTCCCCAGGCCTCTACCTTAAAACATGGAATATTTCCAATTTCGAGTTTTCACGCCCTAAATATATCCTGCGACAATGCACTCTTATGCATCCAATATTTAAATAATATATGTCGTTCATTGAATGTTATCCTAATGCAATGCTTTTTTCACACAAAAAATAAAACTGAAAGTGCACTGGTCAAGTGTAAATTTGAATTTTAGAGATGTTTACTTAACAACATTAGAAGGAGGATAGAAGTTTAGAAATTCAAACGTCCACTGACCAGAAACTCACTATATGTGACACATTGTTTTAGACAAATTGATAATATAAAATGGTGTCATTTTTGTCTGCATTAACCAGGACTGGGTTGTTTATTGACTTGCATTGGGTCTGGAGAAGTTCAGCAAAATGATCAGACCAAATAATTGTAGATCTTTGATACATTTTCTGGAGTCAATAATATTCAAAGTTATTATTTGAAATTTGTCAGGTGTTATGTACTTTTCATTTTGAAATGCCTTTTTAAGATGAAAATTGTGCTTGTCTAAAATCAATCTGTGTTTTTAAGAACACCTCATCCTGTGTAAAAAAAAACCCAAACCAAACAAACAAACAAAAATGTTCTAAGCAACATAATAATATCTTATCGAATTTCTTTGGAGTGGTTGACCATGAAATTGCAATGTAACCAATAATAAGCACAAATATTTTGACTAACACCTCTAACATTGCCTAACCGAAAAACGTAACTGGCTCTGGTTTGATATTTAACCGATATTTACATCGTCAATCTTTTCGATTGTATAGCACGTTGTAAACGTTATTTATATATTTATGTTTTCTGTGCTTGCCTTTTATACTCTTAATTGAAATGTTAAACATCACTGTTACTGATCCTTTGTCAGCTACTAATTCCAGTTTTATGGTCGCAGTTTGATTTGTGTTGGGTGAAAATTGAACGTTGATAAAAGGCACATCTGAAAATTGTTTCAGCAATTGTCTGAAATACAGGTATTGGCAGATGAAGTTGATCAATTAATGAAAATGTCAACCTCATCAAACTTTTAATTGAAAAAATTCAACCAAAACTGCCTCTTTGCAAAGTTACCTAACCCATTTTGCACAGTTTCATTATTTTACAAACACTTAATCTCCAGTTCTCTTAAACTATCTTAAAAAACACTCTGGTTACTTACACACGGTGATCTTTTTATCAACATGAAACGTTTTTGCAAAAATTCATGCACCCCACGTTTTGAGTAAATTTGTAGATTTTTTTCGCACTGGGTTTTCATTCTGCAGAAATTCACAAATATTGGTGGCATGCTAACAACTTGATGCTTTTAGCACTTGGATCCGCCCACTTTAAACATTCATTAAATGAAACCTACGTGCAAATTAGTGAGCGGACTGTGACCTAAACTGTTTGCTTGTCTCATCTGCGTACGATAATCGCCAATCGTCTTGTAAAAGCCGTTTATCGTTCAAAAACTGTGTGTGTTGTTGTAAACAATAATGCAATTCAACACAATGCGATGATGACTATCGATTTTACTATTTGCCATCGGTAGTTAAAAACCTGCTATCGATACATGTCCATAGATTTTGCTTGCAAATTCTAACTCTGGTTGTCGAAGGAGATCCAGTCAGTTTTCATTTCCGGCCGACCGGAAAGGACAGCACCGCATTGCAAAATACCAGGTGATACGGTCCGACCGAACGCGATCGTCGTGCCTTACACCTGTTACTCGGACCCGATCACATAAAGGAGATCTGTCCGGACGGACACGATACCACTCGGTATCTACTGTCAAAGAGTCATTTTCAACAGGCAATATGATGTTTACAAGTTACTACTACAGTATTTGTAAACATTACACACGTCTTGGTACAAAACATACTTTTAGTTTTCCCTTTTTTTGTTTTGTCCTTGGTCTCCATAAGGTACCGAAATTAAGAGCACAGCTCTGTGTTGCAGTCACTGTGTCGCAGTCCTTTGTTCTATACACTTAAGGAAAATCCTATTTTTCAACACAATAAATAACACTGTTTAGACGTGTGTAAGTCCACATAGTGTTTCAAGTCCCTACATTATGTGAACCTCTTTTGTTCTCAGGTCCACACTTGGTATGTAGCGTTAAAACACACACACTCATGTTTGTGTTGCAGTCACTGTGTGGAAATTCCTTTGTTCTATACACTTAAGGAAAATCCAATTTGTCAACACTGTAAATAACTCTGTGTGGACGTGTTAAAGTCCACATAGTGTTTCAAAACCCTGCCTTGTGTTTAGCTCTTTATTTCTCAGGTCCACACTTCGTATGTAATGCTTACGCACGCACCCAAGTGTGTAACAGCCTGCAATCGTGGACCCTCCTTTGTTCAACTCTTTGTGATAGCAACCGTGGACCACAAAGCTTTCCTTTGTGATAGCAACCGTGGACCTATTGTCCTCTTTTGTTATAGGTCCCCGGTTTGAATGTGGTTACCTACTCACCCAAACACACATCAACACACACATTAAGGGGGCAGTTGATTTAGATTTAACAATAGTGTGGCGGAATTTACAACTTGATCCCGGGCCTACTTTAGCCTCGGGTTATAGATCATGGAGTAATCTGAACGCTAAAGAGCTTCGTCCGTTTTGGAGGAAATACACCGCCGATTGCAATCGATTGTCTCTTTCTATTGACTGGAACACACATCGGTCCACCCAAACGCGCACTAGAGCATGGGTTTACTTACAGCAAAAGCTTCATGCAAGATCGTGAACAACGATTCTTCCGTCCATCCGTTCAACCTCGCACGCAGCGATGGTCAACCCGATGAAAACCGTTCAACCTCAAAGATCGAGTAGCCCGTAGCTCTCGTAAATCCTCAACATCGAAAAACCTTCACGGTTAACTGGTACACACATCAGTCAACTCTCTGAAGCATATAGAGTTGGATTTTATAAGAATTGTAACCTGCTACCTACTTTTGGGGTTGCAGACAAAGGTTTACAGTAGGTTTGGTATGGAATGAGCTTGTTTCACGCTAAGGGGCACTTAGGAGTTGTGAAGTCAGTCCCGTCTGTTTTGGTTCATTTGTTTGTCTGTCTGATAATTCAATCAACTGCCATTTTCAGAGCTGATTGCAGCTCATTTTTATGGTTGTCAGGACGACGCTTGTAATCTCTATTTTTGCTTCCTCTCGCTCCCCTTCCATTTACAGAAGTCGAGGCAATCGCCGTTGGTGATCCTCACTACACGACTTTCGATGGGCGCCACTTCACTGCTCAGGGTTACTGCGAGTACTTGCTGTCGTCAGACTGCATGGCAGCAAACTCGCAGTTCGAAGTGGTACTCATCAATAGTCATAGTTCCAGTACTTATCGGACGGCGAGAACCGAAGCAGTTAGAGTTACTTTGGGCAGTACGGTAAGCGAAACTTTATTTTATGAGCCAGACTCGAAAATAGTGACCGAAAAGTTCAGTTTTACATTTAATACAATAAAACCGATACACGATAAATTTTGTTGACTAAGTCTTAATGCATCGACAAGAAATATAGGCCTAAAATTTGTTTCAAGGCCCGATTTCGCTGATTTTATTACACTTATTTGATGGTGTTGTTTCTCGTATAAATAATTTAAAAATCCATTATAAATTTTTTTCTCTTCGAAGTTTTACAGATGATAATGTTTCTATCAATCCAAGCCCGGCCCTTTCGCATAAATTATTATTATGCTTTGAACAATGCAAAATACAAGTAACATGCAAAGGTGTTCGTATGGCGTGGCTACTGCTTAGTCTGGTGTGATGTTTGGATACAGACAATAATTCATTATAAGTTTTCGAACAAAAACTTGCCACATATCACAAGCGGCTTTTTCGCGCAATACTAAAATGAAAACTTATAACTTACTCGAAAAAACTTAAACGGCTATATCAAATTTACAGTCTAGTAAATTTTCTTATCGGCAAAAATTGACTTGTCATGCATCTAGCTAAGAAGAGGAGTCTTAAAGACGTGATGCGGAAGTCCTTCCTTGCGGGCAAGAAACCTGTGTTTCGCAATGGGAACTTGTACATCAGTGGTCATAAATACATCCCACCACTCGACTCAGAACCATCATCTGGAGTCCGATCCAACTGAGTTTCTGCAGTAGTTTACATTTTGATGTGTTCATACGTGCTGCTCACACTCATAGTCATAGCCTTAATAATATGTATCCGTAATAATATAATATAGTGTTGATATGTATGTACATTAACACTTATCTATGAAGTGTATCTCTCTGGTGTAGCCTAATATTTATGTATAATTACGGAAGCAGTGTTTTTTTTTTTTTAGTTCTTGGTTTTTTTGCAACTTAGCGTCCGAACCTACCTATATATTTGTGTGTGTATGTGTATGTGTGTGTATACACCTAGATATATATATATATATAAATAAATTTCTGTTAAGTTTGTCTGTTAGTTGATGTACTATGCCTGTTAAATGTCCTTGTAGTGTCTGCTGTAACCCCGTGAAAAATAACCAGAATAGTATTTTTTGTGATTGTTGTACACTTTGGACACATCTAAAATGTACTGGTCTGGATCTTATCGATCATTTAAATTTAGCTCGTGATGATGGAAATTGGTTTTGTCCTCAGTGTCTCAGCACTGCCCTTCCTTTCAATTGGCTTGATTTTCATGAATTTGATTCAGTGATTACTGACTTGAATTCAAGTACAAATCAATCCATGAGCTTTGAGACCCTGATTGACCTCGATCTTGACTCGCTTGATTTACCAACCGATGAAGATCTGGACAACCCTATTATTAGAAACTCGTGTTACTATTCACTAGGCAATTTTATTAGTCATTTTAATCAAGACCCTATAGAACATTTTTCACTTTTGCATCTAAACATTAGAAGCTTAACTAAACATATTGACCAACTCAAGACTTTTCTCCATCCATTAAATCATAATTTTAATGTTATTGGATTGACCGAAACCTGGTTAAATGATAAATCATGTATGAATCAATTTAATATACCGGGCTACTCATTAATGTGCAGGAATAGAGATGTTAGGATTGGTGGTGGGGTCGCAATGTATCTATCCACTGATTTACAATATATTCCTCGATCCGATTTGAATGATATAGGTGGTGAGTCTTTTGAATGTATATTTGCAGAGATTATTACTTCACGCACTACTAAGAACATAATTATTGGAGTTGTTTATAAAGCCCCAAATGCCAATGTTGACAATTTTTTAACATGTTCTCAAACACTATTCAACCAACTTACTAATGCAAATAAACATTGTTGTATTACCGGCGATTTTAATTTAAATTTACTAAGTTCTGATAATAGTAGAAAGCCACAAGAATTTTTGGATATAATTTACTCGTCGTCTTGTTTACCATTAATTCACAAACCCACCAGGGTAACGAACACTTCTGCCACTCTCATTGATAACATTTTTTCAAATATTTTACCTCCTCCGAAATCTGGAATTATCATTACTGATTTGTCTGATCACTTTCCAATATTTACTTCTTTCCCATTTAAACAAAATCGCTTTAATCCCCAGCATACCCTGACTCGTGATTACTCAAGTGATAATATAGCTAACCTTAAACATGAACTTTCCTCCTGTGATTGGAGTTTGGTTTTGAATGCCAGAGATGCTAATTCATCATTTGACTATTTTATAGATATTTTTAAAGCTAGTTTAGATAAACATATTCCTATTAAACCGTATAAACCAAAATCATCTAAATTAACTCCCAAATGCCCTTGGATCACTGTTAGTTTATGTAAATCAATTTGCCACAAGAATAAGCTTTATCGTAGATACATTGCAAGTCCTACAAACTTTAATCATTCTAGGTATGTACGTTATAAGAATATACTTACCAATGTCCTTCGTAATTCCAAGCGTAATTATTATATTAAACAGTTTGAAAAAGTGAAAGGTAATATTAAAAACACATGGAAAATAATCAATAGTGTAATTCATAATAAGCAGCAATCCAAAATAAATACAATTCATATTGATGGTGCAAATGTCAATAATCCTCAGTTTATTGCCGACCACTTTAATAACTATTTTACAAATATCGGTAAAAACCTGTCTAATGTAATTAATTTGAGTGGCTTGAACTTTGCTGATTATTTATCAAATCCAAACTCTAATTCTATGTTTTTATCTCCTGTTACAGAAGAAGAAATAATTGATATTGTATGTAAATTGCCTAACAAAAAAAGTGTCGGGTTTGATCTAATTAGCTGTACCTTGATTAAACAAGTGATTCGGGCAGTCTCCAGGCCTCTGACCTTCATGATCAACTATTCAATGTCAACTGGTGTTGTGCCTGAGAAGCTGAAGATTGCCAGAATCACTCCAATTTTTAAAAGTGGCAATCCAACCATTGCTAGTAATTATCGACCAATTTCAGTTCTTACCTCATTTTCTAAGATTATTGAGCGTGTTATTTACAAACGTACCATTGAATTCTTTGATAAACACTGTATAATATCGGATAACCAATATGGATTTCGGGCACATCATTCTACTACACATGCCATTATTAAATTAATTGACAAGATAACAACTGGCTTAGATGCATCTTTTGCTACAATTGGTATATTCCTGGACCTCTCCAAGGCTTTCGACACAGTTGATCATGATATTCTTTTATCTAAACTGGAATATTATGGAATCAGAGGAATTGCCTTGGAGTGGTTCAGAAGTTATCTTTCTAATCGTCAGCAATTTGTATCTATTCATGGAACCCAGTCTACTCATTCTGAAATATCTTGTGGAGTTCCACAGGGTTCTATTTTAGGTCCCCTTTTATTCTCTGTTTACATTAATGATTTTGATAAATCCTCGGATGTACTTTCTTTTATTCTTTTTGCTGATGACAGTAATTTATTTTATAGCCACAGTAATATGAATGTTCTTTTTGATACAATTAATCATGAGATGAAAAACGTATCTGCCTGGATTAAAGCAAATAAGTTATCTCTTAACATTAAAAAAACTAATTATATGTTGTTCAGCAATAGGAAATACTGTCAGCATTCTTCAATACGTATTGATAATACAAACATTATAAAAACTGATTATTTTAAATTTTTGGGGTTGTATATTGATGACGGTCTTTCTTGGAGCAAACATATTAACCACATTTCTACTGTTATTTCCAGAAACATAGGAATTATATCCAAGCTAAAATGTACTTTCACCCAGGATGTTTTAATGATGTTGTATAATACCCTTGTTCTACCTTATATAACATATGGTATACTTGCTTGGGGCAATAGTGGTACTGGTCATATTAATAGAATTACCAAATTACAGAAAAAAGCTGTCCGTATTATTAACAATGCTAACTTCTATGAACATAGTAATCCACTTTTTTATAATGGTAATGTTTTAAAGGTTAACGATATTTACTCTCTCCAACTGGGCTCCTTTATGCATCAACTTAACACTAATAGTTTACCCAAATCCGTTTGTTCTATGTTTTCAAAAAATTATGACAGCCACCCTTATTTTACAAGACAGTGTCATGAATTTCATCGGTCTTATGCTCGCACTACAATTTCTAAAGCAACTGTGAAGCATGAGGGTCCCAAGCTGTGGAGCTCGATCGACTTTTCCTTGAAAAATATATCTAGTCTCTCGCTTTTTAAGCGTAAATACAAAAATATGCTATTGAATAATTATTTGTAAAGTAAGTGTTTATTATTTCACGGGGTTGCAGCTACAGGATAGGCTATTGTTTTCTTAATTATGTCATTCCCATATTTATGTCTGGTGTTACATGTTTTTGTCGTTTCGTGTGTCTGTCTTTCTTGTTTTATTGTAAATGGGGATCTCTACTCGACAAGCTTTGCTTTTTAGGGATCCCCATCCACATATTATGTATACAAACCCTTTGTTGGTTGTTTCAATTGTTTATGTGGAAAATAAAGTGAAGTGAAGTGAAGTGAAGCTCAATTATCGTTGATCTCCTGCTTGGTGGCGCTAGATACAAATAACGGTATACTGCAAGCGCGCATATTGAATGTGGAGAACATGTCATTTACTGAGGTATAAATTGACTTTACAGTGTATCTTATCTTACCTTGTCACATTTGTAGGTAATCCTTCTCCAGAGAGATCACCAGCAGGTCATCAATAACATCAGAGTTGAAACTCCCGTATTTTTGGCCAACGATGTCAGTGTACGAAGAAGCGGTCGACAGACGGTAAGCTCACTTTCGATGATTTGCAAAAAAATAACAAACGTAGTCGGTGTCGATTAATTGTGATGCGCATGCGGGTATGGTTATTGCATTTGCAACGTAGTGTCGATTACTTCAACCACAAAAAAGCACTCAATTCTTGTTATTTAATGCGATAGCTCCATGATTCGATACTTTAGTTATTTGTGAATTATTAATAATAATTACGCAGATCATCCTACATGTATCCTCCCCTGTCCGGTTTTCGATGTAGATCCTCCCCTGTCCAGTTTTCGATGTAGTATGCCTTTTTCTTTGAATTGAAAAAAAATAAAAATATTCCATAATCAACTGATGCCCTATAATTACCTTCCTTTGTTTATAAAAAATAAGCAAACATATATTAAAACGTGATGGACATTGAAACTTTCACACCACGCACCGATCTTCGATGACTTCAATAGCGTCCCATTTGTTTTGAGTTTGACCTGTTTTCGATGCAAACAAGAAAGTATGGTGTCCGGGTGAAGCCATACGTGGAAGAAACATCTGCAGTGACTACAAGTGTTCTGTGAGACTTTGTGTATGACTCTATAGCCAGCAGTTGTCTTCATTTTATTCAACATATTTTTTATTAAATTTTAAAAATTACCATGGTAATTTGCAAAAAAATATATATATATATATAAATAAAAAAATGTTAATAATTCTTGGCTTTCAAATCTTATTTTTATTTAGTTTTGTGTCTTTTTATGTTTCTTAACATTTATACTAAAGCATATAAATAAACAGTGATAATCGAATCACAAAGCCGATGTTTAAAAAAAATTCTCCAGACTATTAGAAAATGATATAAGGCACATGGCTTCTTTAAACCTCTGTATTTTTTTCCCCAGAATGCTCAGCAGAATTTTCAGTCACATGATTTGATCATCGTGAATTGTGAATTGAAAAAGTGTTTGATGAAACTTTTTCGGTGGGGAAAATTTTTTTTATGGCCCCGACAGTATGACATATTTTTGTACCTTGTAGAAATGCCTAAAATACCACAACTTTTTGCATTTACAAGTGCAACTAACCAGTGGAGCCTTTCATGTTTCTAAGTTTTGGTCAAATGAGAGGAGACTCTTTGCTTGGCAAGTCAAACCACAAAAATTGTATCTAGGGACTGTTTACATCGCGCGCAGAGAGGTCAAAGGTTTGCCTCGATTTCAGGGACGCCCTGAATACAGGGCGTCCTACGATAATCCTATGGGCAGATCACACCAATCTTTGTAAAGACTTAAACTTAAAGTCAAGAAGACAATTCAGAAATTTCAGTTTAGTCCGTGGAAACTGAAAGGAAAACTCCATTGATTGTGGAAAATACAGCCCAGCAGTCACTTGTTAGGTGGGGACTGAAAACCCAAATGCAAGGCTCCAGCATTAAAACATCAACATGTTGAAGAATGAAGTTGAGTCGAACCGGCACAGGGACGGGGTCAAGATCCACAGTAGAAACTGGAAAGGAAGGGAAAGAAACCGCTGCACTGAACAAACCTGAAATGCCTTCACTCACTCTCAGTATTAATTTGTATGATTGTGTCTTTTTTAATAAATTAAGTTTTAACTTTTATTTGTTTTATGTTTGTGGGGTTGAAAAGGGATGGGGGGGGGGGGCTACAATCGTTGATTGAGCTGATTTGCAATTATTATTATTTATTCGGCATATCAAAAGTACAATGATAGTTGCAATGATCAACTTTTATTCAACTATCTGCAATGATATTTGTGTCAATGATTCATGGGAGACTTTATTATTGTCCAATGGCATATAAAGTATGGAGCGTTACAATTATCGCAAGTATCTTTGTCGGTTTATTTGTTTTTGATGGGTTTTACTGATTCGACTTGGTTGGCGTCCATGGGCTGTGGAATAAAAATAAAACATGCATTTCAGGTTGTAGTTTGTTTGGGGGAGATTATAACATGCGCATCATAATTTTTATGCATTATAATCATTATCTATATTAATTATCAGTCTGTGCTGACGAACATTGGACTGCGTGTGAAGTGGGATGGATCGTCCGGAGTGAAGGTACTTCTCAACGGAACTCTCTTCAACTCGATGGTCTGTGGACTCGGCGGAGACAACGACGGAGATGCAGATGACGACTTCACTTCCAGGGCTGGATCACTTGTATGCACATTTGATTTTTTTAATAGTAGTTTGTTTATGTTTTTGTTTAACAATTAATATTTCAATGGACCTTTCTAAATGCGACATCACGACCCAAGTTTTTGCCAACCAATGTTGGGAAAAACTTTGGCAGACCTTAAATGCAAAGCAAAAACAGATAGCTACAGTTTGGAACAATGTTACACAAATATTAAAAAATAGTGTTAAATTTGTTAGAAACAATTAAAGTAACCAATCATAGGATGCATTTTCGTTAATTGAAAGGTTGTAGAAATGTTGCATTATGGTCACATCTGTTAACACGATTGCATGTTTTGTTAACACTCGGACGTCCATGCTGACCAGCGCAGTTTACAATAGATTAGTTTTGTGAAATTGTTTTTTCACATTTATGGACGAGTACCATGTTGATTTGTTTAATAAAATCTGTTCAATTTCATGTTTCTTTTTCAGTCTTCAATGTTGGCTTTTGCTGACAGCTACATCGTTAATCCAACTGAATGTCTTGATACAACTATAAATGTGGCAAGCCCCTGCAATTCCTCAACAAGTGTAGTTGCAGCAAGTATCTGCGATGACATCATTAGATCTGATGGTAAATAAGTTAAAAAAAATCAATTTAAATTTAAAGTGGAAAATAATCCTTAATTTGTCGTTAATCAATTAATATTATTTTTCAGGTCCATTCGCTGCTTGTGTTGCTGCATTGCCAAATGATGCCAGCAACTTTTACAGTGATTGCCAATACGATGTTTGCGTCTTGTTCCCTGATACATCAGGGGCTTGTGATATCTTTGCTGCATTTGTGGACACTTGTAATGCAAGGGGTTATCCACCATCTGACTGGCGTTCAGCCAGCTTGTGTCGTAAGTGTTTTGTTCATTTTTTAAATTGTTTTTATTTCAAAGGCAGAGATGCATTCTTCTTTTTGAAGTTAGTTTTTTCCTCCTTGTTTGAGCAGCAAATAGCACTAGGTCATTTGGCCAAGGTCTTGGAATGACCCTGAAACAAGTTGTGTCATTTGAAAGCTTACTTATTATAAAGATGGTAATAGTAGAAGCATCTTGGAAAGTTATTTGGTCTGAAATGTCCTAGTAATGTGTAAATTTTACAAATTTATGTAAACTGACGTGTTCTCAGATTTTTTGCCCTTGGGAAAAATCAGAAAAACTTATTAGCCTGAAAAGTCTATTAAAGCCTCTTTCACAAAATTATGCAACAGATTTCCAAAGACCATTACTGTGCCTGTTTAAAATCACTCTCCCATGTCTCACTTGAAGTTACACTTATTTGTTAAGGTGTTTTTGTTGAAGCAGAATAATTGGCTTTACAAGCTACATGCACTGGGAGCAGGACACTGGAATGCAAACTGGTTTCAATATCAATCACTTAGCTTGTTAAGCTCTGGACAGGTTAATCTGTTAATTCCATTATTGAATAAGTCCTTGAGCTTTTTATTATTCAGTAACAGCACACCTAAAAGTTGGCCTCCTAGAAACGACCCCTGTTGAAGTAATGTAGTTTTAAAGAAAGAGATAGATTTTCACACACAAGTTTGAATCTGAGAAAGGCTTCAGGCTTGAAACTTTTCTCAGGCTTCTCAAGCACACAATTCTATGCAACAAGGCCAATTAAGTCCAAATTTTTCACAGGTTTGTTATCTATGTAAGCCTATATCTTGGGATGTATAAAGTGAGTATACTGGTCTTTGACAATTGTCAAAAGTACACCCTGCCTTTATTGTGTCCTTAAATTGTAACCAAGGGGAAAAGTTTGCAAACAGATAATACCAAAAAAAAAATGTATGGCCTTACGTTTGGACCCAAGCAAAGTCATCCTCAAAGACTAAAAAAATATTATATGATAACGTAATTGATAGTTTCAAATATTTGCCCAACTCATTTAAAGAGCCTCATACAACCTGAAGAATTGTATTTTCAAAACTGTTGAATCTTCTGAAACTCATGTTTGTTTCTTGTAGTTAAAATAATTTCTTTTTACTTTCACTACAGCCTTGACATGCCCAACGAACTCGACGTACGGAACATGCATTAGTGATTGCGAAGTGACATGTTCAGACGTAAGACGTGGCGGGCAACTAGAGTTGGCTTGTGATGGCCTACCCTGTGTTGAGGGATGCATCTGTGATGTTGGCTTCTACCAGGATGGCAATGGCTGTGTACCAGAAGCAGAATGCGGATGTGACTACAATGGAATCTATTACACGGTAAGACATATAGTTTCACTTTACTTTCCTTTTAGTTGAGTCATTGTTGAACGGCTGTATTTGTCAGTTTGCTGCACAAGTTGAGAGTACAAGCTACAAACATATTTTTCAGGTATTACCTAAATTTCAGGGAATTTAGTTTCCTGGTGAAGTAAAGTAGCTTATTATGTATTAAATCGTCCAAGGTATGAGGAAGTTAGATTACTGCATTTAAACTTCGAGATGTTAAGCCATTGTTATAGATTCTCCAAATGTCTTCAAACTGTTTTGCTTGCAAGTTTGTTTGTTGAGGAGGGGGGAAAGTTGTTTTAATGTTTTTACTTCCTTATAACTAAAACGAAAAGAGAATAATGTTAGCTGCAGGGATTGGAAACTCGTGACAGGTAGATCTGTTGTAAAATATAATGTGCTGGTTTTCAGATTTCAGTATCAACACCACTTCAGAGTTTAACTTTGTTTATAGATGCTCTCTCTCTCTCTCTCTCTCTTTCCTGTAACCAGTATAACGAAACATTCATCACGGAGGGATGCATCAATATGTGTACCTGTGGTTTGGATGGAGTTGTAACCTGTGACCTACTGAACTGCAGTGTTAACTCAGTCTGTTCAATCACTAATTATGCATATGGATGTGCCTGTGCTGAGAGTTATGAGGGAGATGGTATTACATGTGACCGTAAGTACAGCTTGATGGGAATCAATTCTGTTTAAAAGATTGCCACAATGGTCCAAGGTCATTGATCAAGGTTACCTTCACCAGAAAATTATGGCTTTTGACCCCATTTTACTAAGCAGGGCCCTATTTCATAGACTTGATTCAAGTCCCTTTCTCGTGCGAGGTCCCTAACACACATGTAACGCGCCAGCATGCAGCCACAGTACAGTTCCCAATATACGGCTCTGAGACATATAATACCAGTGCGCCCTCACCGACAAAATGTAGCTATTGTGGTGGCCATCAAGGGACTTGATGGGGTCGTTTCCTACTCCACGCATTGAATAGAAAAATCTCCCCGAATGGGGAGATGTACAAAACCAACGGGAGCGTGGAAGTGCTGCCCCTTTCATTTAGTATTCATCTTACTCTGTGACCTTACTCTGTGACGTTTGTATCATGTATCTACGGACGTAAGCATCTCCAATGGCTGCCGGGCGGAAGAGGGGGTGGGTGTTTTAAGTCGCTGAATTACATTTGTCAACAATTCAAAGTATGCATTTGCAAACAATACCAATCCCAATGTATACGTAATATTAACTTGAATTCAAATAAATTTGTAGTTTTTATATATATTAATGCATTTCGATCCTTGACAAAGTACTTTACCCCCCTGCAAATAAAAAAATCAACGAGTCTTCTTTTTGAACGCGTTTGATTGGACAACAAGTAATGCGCCGTAACTTTGGATATTCGTAAGTGAATAAATTTACATATCAGGCAACTGCGGGATCGTCAAGTCCCTGTCCCGCGTGCGGAACAGGTTGGGGAATGCTGAGCGCAAAACAATAGTTTTCTGACGATGAGGCAAGGAAGGGCCTTGCACGGGATTGGGACTTGAGTCAAGTCTACCTATTTCATGGCTCTACTTACCGTAAGCAAAGGATCAACGTTTGCAGAAGCAGTGAGTTTCACAGGCTAGCAGGGCATTTTTAATGCATTCTTTGCTTATAAAGCTAGTTCTTGCTCTGTAAGTGAAGAATGGTGATTGCAAGCGCAAAATTTGGCGTTAAGCAGAGTCATTACATTGGGCCCTGATCTCCCTGCTGAGCAATATATTTCCTAAACAGCTTTTTATCATCATGCAAAATGTCTATAATTTGATAGTGCTGTGAAATCAAGGGCACAGCCAGTTAACTTTTGTCCAATTTATCTTCCAATCAAGTTTGCTATCGACATATTTAAAAATAAAAAATTGCATCAAATTGAGGGAGTTGATTAAAACTACTGAATTTATGATAACTTACTTTTTATATATTTTTCCTCCAAGGTGTTTGTCCATCAAACCAGTTTAGGTGTCCAGAAGGAACTTGCATTCGAAGCGATTGGGTTTGTGATGGATTCCCTGGTGATTGTCTAAACTTCTATGATGAAGATGAGACACTTTGCTGCGGTAAGCCAACTTTTCTTGTATTCAACTCAACTTTGACAAACTGAAACTAGATAAACAGATTGTTTGGCCTTGTTCAGTCAAAAAGAAAATTCAAACTCCATTACTATTGTGGCACACAGGCTATGTGAAAAATGTCCTGCAAAATCAATTTCCGCATTGAAATAGTTTAATGTTTATTTTTTGTTTTGCAGACATAATGAATGTGACGGACCATTGCCCAAAGCCCGACCACTTCCGATGTATCGATGGAATATACATTCCAAATTCATATCTGTGTGACGCTGTTGATTACGACTGCTCTGACAACCAAGATGAATCAGAGGAACTCTGCTTTGGTAAGTAATTTTGAAAATCATCTCTTCTAACCCCTTCCCCCCCCCCCCCCCCCCGACAAAGAACACTCCTACCTTATTCAGTTTTTGTATAAATACTATTTTTTGAGTGGGAAAGTTCAACAAAACGTGTCTGTTTATTATGTACGCAAAATCAAATGACAAGTAATCTCAATGTATCAAACCGTGTAAGTCCCTTTTTGTTTGAGCCCTGGGTGTCAAGTGGTAGACATGCTTATGTCTAAACACCAAGAACAGCTGTATGTTTTGTGTATGCTTGGCTTAAAATAGCGCAATACACGGAGTTAGCACAGAGAAATACATAGGATGTGATAAAGGCCGTGCGATATAGGTTTATATCACACCTCTTGTTGCTATGGGTCAACTAATCAGAATTAAGTATTTCAGTTTGCTTGAAGATAATGTAGTGTATAGTATATGACAAAATGACCCTAAAATCCTGCTCAAAATCTTCAAAAGAGCAGAGTTAGTTAGTGAGGCACAACCTTCACGTGTCCTAAGCACCCCTCCTTAAAATTGCATCTTTGTTTTTGTGTTACAGGAACATGTCCGAATCCAGGAGACATTGTGAATGGTAGGATTGGACCTCAGAAGTCTCTTTACCGTGATGGGGAGAGTGTATTCTTCCAGTGTTTCAGTGGATACACAAGAATTGGTCCCTCATATATCACCTGCAATCTGAGCATATGGTCAGATCAATTGCCTGTCTGCCGGGGTAAGTCAACAATATGTTTATGATCACGGACAATGATCTTGGGCTGAAACTTTAAAACAAGGAATGTATTTTTTATAATTACAGTTACAAAAAGTAACTAGCAGCTACAGGTACAGCTAAAGCTAGATTTCTGCCACATCATGCATTGAAGTATAGGGCGTCCTTATATAGCAACAGTCAATCGCTCTTTGCATGGATCCGCCATGTGACTGAAGAGCCTTGACTTCAAGCTTCATTTGTATTGTATTTATGTATCTGTTTGGATGAAAGAGTCGCGACAATACAGAGTTATATCATGCTTCTATTCACTGCTGTCCTCATTTCGAGGCTCTACATGCAAATGACTGACCGTGCTATAGCTTTAGCTATAGCTGTCAATTCAGGTGCAGGGTTGGTTTCAATACACTGATTAACATGGGGAAAATTAAGGTGACAGTCTAGCAGTAGAACTTAATTCTTTAAAATCCCCATTTTGATCCTACATTAGATTCTTTTGTTTTCTTAAATTACTGTTTTTACCATTTTGTTCACAAGATAATAGAAGTGGTTTCTCCTTTCTTAACAGAAAACTGTATCATTCCAATCCCGCCTTCCAATGGTTTCATTGATGCAATGGCATTCAACCACAGCGACGTAATTGGATTCTCATGTGAACCAGGCTATGAACTGGTACCAGCAGGCGCCCTCCTGGCGTGTGATAATGGAGTGGTCAATGGAACAGTCCCTGATTGTTTAGGTAATAGCAGTTCTAATTAACACAAAAACAACTTTTGTTAAGAAGCGTATTTTTTAATTCTCGGTTAACTGCAAGGAAAATGTTTGATAGAGACAGCTGGGCACAACTCACCAAGTCATCATGGTAGAAATGTACAAATATGGGAATCTCACAAGTTCTTAGCAACATGCGTAGTTACTCAGATTCGGTAATAATCAACCAGCCACACATTGTACTTACTTTAGTGTCTAACTTCAAAAGGTTTTCA
Source organism: Leptasterias polaris (assembly GCA_037783415.1). Taxonomy (NCBI): domain Eukaryota; kingdom Metazoa; phylum Echinodermata; class Asteroidea; order Forcipulatida; family Asteriidae; genus Leptasterias; species Leptasterias polaris. Next base: position 2,300,188 of record JAZGTN010000089.1, read on the forward strand.
TTTAAAGAACGCAAACACCGGGTAGTAGTTTTATCTTGATTAAAAGCCTTCCAGCTGTATGATAATATGAGGTACTCTTTTAGTACTTAACCAATTCTTTCAAGATCATTTGCTTAACCCTCACCCTTCTTTAACCAGAAAAAAACCCACACATGATTTGACTTGGATAGTGTGATTGTACACATGATTGTACCTACAAGTATGACCAGATTAGATCAACTGAAACAAAATAACAGTGGAACAATTATTAGCCAGTACTAGCATCAAAATTTTTGTTTGTGATATTTTTTTTTTTAATAGTTAAACTTCTGTGTTTTGTTTTATTTTACCTAGATATCAACGAATGTGCATCTACACCATGTATGAATGGTGGTAACTGTTTGAATCAAGTTAATCGCTACGCATGTGTTTGCACTGCTTCTTGGACTGGAGACAACTGTGAAATAGGTGAGTTACAGTACAATACAATGAATACATTTACAGAGCACTCCTACTTGTCAGTGACGGTTACCGTACACAGCGCTTAGGGCTATTTTGGGCTTGAGGGATGTTATCCTCCAGGGCAAAATTTTAAAGAGCTGCCTAAGCAGAAAAAGTAGCTTAGCTAAGCTAAGAAATTGTGCTTACCAGATTATGTAACCAGCCAAAACAGCATTTCACATGTACAACTTGTTACTGGTATCCGGCCCCCTACTAGTTTTTTCTTAGCAGAAATTTGTTAGGCAATATTTTTTGCTTGGGCTTTTCTATGAAGTTTTGTTTTTATTGACCTGTTTGTGCTGTCTCCTTGATGTTTAAATAAAATGTAACCTGAATTTACAAGGAAAACTTACATGCATTCAGCATTAGCGGCTTGAATACATTACAACTTTCTAATCTATAGTCTTTTAATTTTTTCGTAATGTGTATGATTATTTTCTCAGATGTTGATGAGTGTACAGTTGGTCTGGATACTTGTTCTGCCGATGCAACATGCAGCAACACTGTTGGTAGTTATACTTGTATGTGTATAAATGGATTCAGAGGTGATGGCTTCGACTGTAAAGGTAAAAATTTTTATATATTTTTATTGCCCTGCGTTCATCGTTTTAATGCAGGTTTTGAGAAACTTCCAGACACTGTGTGTCCCTCACTCATGCATCTACTCATACTTCATGCCAATGCACAGCGAAATTTCACAAATTTGCAGCAAACAATTCGCTTTCAATCCAGACAAGCATGTTTTACTGTTTTCAAAATGTTTACTGATTTTGTATTCTTTGTCCAATCTCATACCTATTTAAAGAGGTCAGGCTTCTTACCCTTTCCTTGGGAGTAAATGTTAAACAATAAGTGAGATGGCTACACAATGGTAAAGGGTCTAGGGCCATTTCAAAACCACAGCTCTTTGGGAGACTATTGAGACTCACTTGTCCTTTTCCATTGTTCTCAATGACAAGAAAAGTCTCCAATTGCCTATCGTGTTGGAATCAGCGATTTCTGCATCATGCATTGAAGTATATGACATCCATAGCAACAGTCGTAGCCATAACTGTAGCTATCATTTCGGTAACAGTCTCACTTTATTCTTGTGTTGTCACCTTGTTTTAATGAATCAAGAGTATTTTTTTTTACATTTGAAAAAAAATTATATCTTGTTTTTCTTCCAGAAATTATTCTTCTACCGTTCGGTGTGGACAACTCTGATGAGCTTCTACGAGATACATTTGACCAGTCTTCGGTGGATTCAAACCGTAGACTAGTTGATCAAGAATTGCTTTCCAGGACCATTCGACCAGAAACAGGCTTTCCGTTCGGAGGCACCTTCTACCCTGCCCTTTATGTAAGTTGTTTTCATGTGCTCTACTCGACACTTACCTAAACTCTCTTATGAACAGCACACTGGCCATTAGGCCCTGGATTCAGATGCAATATGCACTTTAGTTACTAAGTTTTTAATCAATATTTTTCTTGACAGTTCATGGACAACGGCTTGATAATTTTCCTGAATGAGAATGACCTGAAGTTGGGCTACCCCAATCCTTTCAGTGATGGTTTCTCAGATATACATACGGTTCCCATGGTGGCACCATTCTGGGCAGACACTGATTTGACCTCCAACCAAGGAGAAGTGTACTTTAAGGTATGTTGTTGATTTTTGGACAGTTTGTAATGTCCCAATTAAGTCGCTTTCTATTTGTAATGTTTTTACAGTTTTTACTGTTTTATCGTAGACATTAAAAAGAAATTACAGTTAATTTGGTCTGTGGGCCCTGAAATGCAGTAAATAAATTGAAATGGAAATGATCAGAGAACTCCATGGTGCAATTTCCTAAAGGGTTTTATTGCACTTTGCAAGAGTCCCTGTTTTAGAAAGCGCAATGTGCACTCTAGTTTTCCTAGCAATCGCATAGTTGCTAGGGAGCTCAACAAAATGCTGTATCGTAGTTTTTGTCTTTTGCTATCTTTATATCAGTTTATTATTTTTTTTAAAGCATACCTTTAAAGTGTGTCTTATTATTCTCAACAAAATTAAAGCTAAATTAAAGGGATGGTACATCCTTCTGTTATGTGAATTGAATCTCAATAATGTCAACCCTGTTTTTTTAATTCTTGTAACTGTAGTTGAAATAAGTGGATACAGATACAAAATAATTCATGTTTTTTTTATTTGTCTCTAGATTTACCAACCCTCTACTTCAACTGCGGATGACGCTATTTTGGCAGAAGCTAGCGGGAGAGTTCGGGTTCAGTACTCGGAGTTCTCCAACTTCAATGCTTCATGGATGATTGTCATTACATGGGAAAATATGCCCTCTTTCATCCAACAAAATGTAAGTTTACAGACTGCTGAAAATATATATATATATATATATTTTTTTTTTTAAGACCTTTCTTTTTACAATGTCACAGCCGCAAGTTGGCAAAAGCACAGGCAGCCTGCCCTGACAAAATATAAAAGTTAATTCTTTAACTAGTTTTGCTTTCAAATAAATATCCATTATTACTGAAGTTTAAAGTTTACTATCAAAGACAAAAAATTAACTTATTCATCATAAAATACTTGTGAAGTTTTACTGAAAAGAGCAAATATTTGCCAAACCAGTTAAAACATTTTGTGACAATTTAAGCCAATCATACAGAATGGTGGTCACTGTTTTGTAAACAAAATAATAACCTGTGAAGCATGCTACAAGGACACTTTTTTAATTTGATTTAAAATGTCAGAAGACAAAACATCCTTTTGCATTTTTGGAAACTTGTTTGTCAATGGTAACATGTTGAAGTGGTATTTGAATGTCTTAACCACATTGTTGTTCAAAACATAGAAGTAGGGAAAATTGAAAGGTTTTTATGTTGACTGAAACATTCATCATTATCTTTTGTTATTTTCAGGAAACAAATACATTCCAAGCTGTTCTCCTTACTGATGGCATCTTCAGTTTTGCAATATTTAATTACCGTGAAGATGAAATGCTATGGGACTACGATTCTCTTGCTAGCCAAGATGTCATCATTGGTTATAATGATGGTGCTGGCTCTTATGCCAACTCACAGTTCCTGAACCCTCCGTTTGCAACGGGGGCCAACTCCTACCGCCCTGACCTGTTCAATGGAAACACCGGTTTGATGGGCAGATGGATTTATAGACTTGAGAATAATACCATAGACACCATCAATCCCAAACGCTTTTGTCTGGATTGGTACAACACTCAACCAAACCCAACAGACTGGGATCGTTTTCTTGGTGCTTGCCCATGCTCGTTCAATCAAGGAGGTAACGATAGATCCTACTCTCGGAGAGCTCGCTCTAGAGGACGTGTATCAAGTGCAGCCTCCCGCCGATTTTCTAGGGAACTTCTAGATCAAATTGAAAGTTTTGATGGTAAGCATCCAGTTTGTCTTAATTTAAATTTTAAAGACCGTTTTCAAATTTGTATAACAAAACTTTTCATTCCTAACCATGCTGAGTGCAACAGAATGTGTTTGGAACATCAACCACAAAAAACAACTCCACAGTCTCATTTTAGTTTTCAATTTGTATCAGTTTTGCCTATTCATGAAGAGCAATCTTTTCCATTCCCTTTTTATGAACAGGACCTTTCTGTCTACAAACTGCCGTACCTCCATTTGATACTGCTGGAATGCGCTGCTGTTATCGTGAAGATCAATCCTTGATCGTCGGATACGAGTCTGACTACTTAATCACTGTTGAAGAGAGATATCAGTATAACTACCAAGGAGATTCATATGAAGTTGTACTATTAAAGTGGCTGAGTAAGGATCTTTATTTTTTCACTTGTTAAAATTATGTTATTTAAAGGCAGGGTGTATATTTGGCAATTACTCCACAAGTTAACGACCATAAAAACTTTGGGTTAAGAGCACTGGGGAGCTGTTGATATTATAAACCATTGTTAGAAAGACAGCTTTTAATTTTTATAGTTTTAGAGAAAGGCGTATTTTTCATACAAAATTTGAATCTGAGGAAGGCTTCTCCAGCATCTGAAAGCACACAATCCTATGCAACGAGGGTGTTTTTCTTTCATTATTTTCTCACAACTGCGATTACCAATTGAGCCAAAAATTGTTCCGATTTGTCATTTATGCATTTGTTGGAATACACCAAGTGAGTATACTGGTCTTTGACATTTACCAAAAGTACACCCTGCCTTTAAACTAATCATTCATTAAAGCGTCAAGCTCTGGCCTGAAGAAAAAATTCTTCAGCTTAGAGGAAAAATCTACTTAAAGTGAAGCCAATATTTATTTCAAGAAAAAATGACTCTTCTAAAAAAAGAGATATCCAGATGGTCAAGGTTATGGTAAGTTAAAAGATGACTTGAGGTAAAAGATGGCACACCTGAAATGTCTTTTACAAGCCCCAACAAGCCATTTAACAAGTTTATGGTCTGTAAGTCAAATTTCAAAGATTAATGTGTTGATTTCTTATATGTTCACAGTGGAAGATTTCTCACCCAGACATTACTGTTGCACTGAATCCAATGATGAAGCCTTCTGCAATATGTATTTTGAGAAGCGACCAGCTGGTAGCTGCAATGGCTATCTACCTCCACGCACAGGTACTCCTAACATTTAAATCATTCATTATTATGGGATTTTGAGAATTTTGAAGTTTGTGGTCCTATTTTTAAGCATGGATGAACATATGAAGTCTCTGTTTTTTTCTTCAGATTTTGTTTCCAAATGTATTCTTTTTAAGGCTGACAGTGTGAAAACTTTGGAATCCTGCTTTGTTTGGATCATTGATATTTAAATACTTGTAAATTTGTTTTCCAGGCTGGATGGTTGGTGATCCTCACATAGAGACTTTGGATGAGATTCTCTACACCTTTAACGGTCTTGGAGAGTACATTCAGGTTAAGTTCCCAGACGGTTCTGGCGGAACTTTGTTTGAACTACAGGGTCGTACAGCCCGAGCCATGGATACTGTCACGCAACAACTTACAGATGCTACTGTCTTCGTGGCATTTGTGGCGAAAGTGAAGGATGCACAAACGGTAGTTAAACATAATTTTGTTTACATTTGTTGTAATTCTCAGTTCCCCTTAAAAGCCGGGTATACTTTTGGTAATTGTCAAAGACCAGAATCCTCACTTGGTGTATCCCAACATATGCATGAAATAACAAACCTGTAAAAGTTTGGGCTCAATTGGTCATCGAAGTTGCAAGAAAATAATGGAAGAAAAAATGTTGTCTTTCTCTAAAACTACATGACTTCAAAGAGGTTCATTTCTAACACTATTTTATAACAACAGCAGCTCTCCAGTGCGCTTTACCACATAAGTTTTTATGATCATTGATTTGTGGAGTGATTATTAAAAGTATACCCTGCCTTTTACTACTATTATGCCACAGTCAGTTATTTTTGTGAAATCAATAAAACCTTAAACATAAAATTAGTTTTCTTTTAAAAGGACTCTGTTTTGAATTGCAATCCTTAACAGTAAAGACTTACGCTTTTGTTAATGTATTTTTTCCACAGGTCCAGATGACAATGAGCGCTGATGGTACAGATGTTGACATTGTTGTGGATAATGTTGCCTTTGATAAAAATCTATTTGTTGACGGTAAGGATTGTTAACTCTCACTTCTAGATTATTTATTGTCACCTGATCCAGTTTCTGTAGTGTTAACAGTCATGTCAAAGTCTGCACATGAAATGAGTTTCTCACAATAATAATAGTAATATATAAATCAACTAAATCTTGCAAACAAGATCATGAAATACACAGATTGGGCTCAATTGGTCATCATTGGTGTGATTTTTTTGACACAATCATCACCTTAAATTCCATTTCTTAACATTTTAGTTCTGTAGTCCAGGTAAAAGAACCCAGAACACTTATCATGGAAAAGTAGGGGTTAACCTCAGTGTTTCTGGTTCACAAAGCAATTAAAGCACCTCTGCTTACAGGTTTCCTCAAGCTTGCGAGCTACATTGATCAGGTTCACTTATGAGGCATCCTTGGTTTCATTACCAGAAATACATTTAGTTGATAACAATATCAATATTAAAGAGAAAACTATTGTTAACATTTTAGTTCTGTAGTCCAGGTAAAAGAACCCAGAACACTTATCATGGAAAAGTAGGGGTTAACCTCAGTGTTTCTGGTTCACAAAGCAAGCACCCCTGCTTACAGGTTTCCTCAAGCTTGCGAGCTACATTGATCAGGTTCACTTATGAGGCATCCTTGGTTTCATTACCAGAAATACATTTAGTTGATAACAATATCAATATTAAAGAGAAAACTATTGGTTGTTTTCACAGGTGTATATCTCTTCAACAACAACCTGCTACAACTTTCGGTTGAGAGTGTCACAAACAGCACACAGAGATATGTTGCATACTGGACAATGGGAATGTCAATTGCTGTTAGGAGTGTTGATGGAGTATTGGACGTGGTGTTCTCTGCTCCTGAACAGTACAAGGATGGCTCCAGCCGTGGGTTGCTTGGTAAGGAACTCTTTCTCCTGAAGATGATCAGGACCCAATTTCATAGAGCTGCTTAACGGCCGATTCTGTGCTTACGTACGAGTTTCTATTTCATAGCGCTGCTAACCGTAAGCACACGAAAAGGCATGCTAACCTTCCGGTGCTTACTGTATGAAAATGAATGACGTAACAATGCAAATCCATGGTGAACGCACAAGATGGTCGCCTTATTTTCTTGCTAACCTGTGAAATATGCTTATTCTTAAGCACATTTTTCTGCTACATTTAGCACGAAAATTTACTTACCGTTAAGCAGCTCTATGAAACTGGGCCCAGAGCCTACTGATTGAAATGTCGATTTGTTGTACCATTGGTTCTTTGCAGAACCTCTATAGCTCATTAGAAATTTTATGACAAGGTATTTTCACAAACATTAGTTTGTAGCTTATTGGGAAATTGTTTTTAAACCTCAAGAAAATAATGTATTCATATTATATTTTGAGACAACGTTGTGGTAGGTATTACTTATTAACTGCTTTTGATTTAATATGTATAGGAATGTCCGTTTGTAGTTATACGCTTTTCTATTATCACTAGATTTACAGCAACCATTGCATGCAATCACTAAAATTAGTTTTTCTTTTTGTACAGGTGTTTGGAACGGTGATCCAAGCGACGATTTCCGAATGCAAAATGAGATGTTACTGACACCAACAGGTGCTGGTGGCACCTACACTGATCCTGACTACTTTGGGTTCGGAGAGACATGTAAGTTACTTTGATAATCAGTTTTTTTAGCATGAACACTTGTTGTTACAAAATTTGGATTGTCTAATTTTTTTAAAGTTCATGATCCATCTCACCAATGTAATTTGTTTTTTATTTGCAATTGTATATGACGGGTGACTTCTAACTTTTTTGATGGACAGTAGATTTAGTAAGCTCAATTTAATTCGCCTAAGGAACCAGTTTGTACTTTTCCAATACCCCAGGAAGATAATATCGACTGTCCACCCTCAAACCGTGTTATATTTGTATATAATAGTTAGGGTTAAGGCAAAGCATACCCTTTTTTTGAATTGTTCGATTGTTTTAATCCTATATAAATGTAGATATGTACAACAACTAAACATTCACTTTGAAAGGTGGCCTTGTTTTAGAGATATCGCCGAAAAATCAAAACAAATAATGTCCACGCAAGAAGAATAATTCCTATATGAATACACAAACTGAGAAACGTTTCTCAAATTCAAATTTTGGGGCCTAAAACCTGAAATCTTTTTCCTTAACCACCTTACTTCAAAGTGAATCGATTCTCAAAATGCTTTATACTATCGAAAGCTGCTGTACTTCTAACCAAGTAAGTTTTTATTGCCATTAGTTTCAATGGTTACCAAACGTATACCTTCCCTTTAAGGGTAGGGTTCCAGCCCTGAACAATTCTGCTAAAAGAACTGATTTTGAACAAGCATGCTCTTTTGTTTTGTTTTGTTTTCCAGGGCGAACAACAGTAACTGACTCTTTGTTCTTCTACACTGGTGGCTTATCCTGGAGTGATTACAATGATCTTAGCTTCACGCCGTTGTTCCTAGATCAACTCATAACCTCGGCAGAGACCAATGATCCAGCATTCCTTCAAGAATCAAGAAATATGTGTGGCTCTGACAATCAGTGTTTGTTTGATGCTCTGGCTACCAAAAGCTTGACCCGTGGTGTGGATACAAAAACTCAGAGTGAAGAATTTATAGCTGACGCTAGAAACCTTGGTATGTTTCTGTTTTAACTTATCAACTTGTTTACAAATCTGCTAGGCTAGAAAAGATAGTTGAACAAATATATTAATAATAAAAAGCAATTTTACAAGTAAAAATACTGAAGTCCTTTATATGCCTTTTTGGCTGTCACCGCCTTACTTCTAGAACTTTGTCAATAACATTGTTTTAAACAAAACATTTATCGTTAAACCAATTTGTTCTGCTTAACCTACAGCAAACTTTCCACCAAACATCACTGGCTCCAACTTAATTGAAGCGAGGGTCGGAGTACCAGTCACCTTGGAGACGACGTCATTTGACCCGGAAGGTCAATCTATCACCTTCTCACTTACCCAGAATGTTCCAAATGGAACTATCAATCAGGGTAAGTTCAAGGTGGTTTTTTAAAAGAATTTAAAAAAAATTGCTGTTTTCATTTGAAAAAAAAAGAAGTTGATTAGCATTTGAGTTTGATGAGTTACACTGATTGTACCATCTCATTAATTTCAGCCGGAGTCTTTGCCTGGAATCCAAGTGACTTGAGTAAAGTGAGGGTTGGAATCCGTGCATTTGACGGAGAGACGAACTCTGTGTTGGAACCGACTGTCAAAATCTGTGATTGTCAGAATGGAGGAACCTGTGTATACGATCAATACACTGACACATCCAACATTGTGGTGGATAAGTTTGCAGTAAGTTTAAACCTACAAGCACTTTATACAACTGCCTAACAGTTACTAACTTCAGTACAATCTCAAACAGAGACAAAGTTTTCACCACAAATCTTATTAAAATTTGAGATGTTTGGTGCATGCACTTCTGCCTCTTGCTGAAAACCAAACTTTAACCAAATGGATACTCATAAACAGTGGTAACTGTTCATTTATCATCAATTTTAATTAGGGAATAACAGTGTGGGTAGCCGGTCTTCACTGCGTGGTAATGACCGGGGTGGTGGCTGGCCGCTGTTAATGGACCGAGCCGAAGGCGAGGTCCATTAACAGCGGCCAGCCACCAACCAAGGTCATTACCACGCAGTGAAGACCGGCTCCCCACACTGTTATTGCCATTAATAAATACCTTTAAAAATAGAAGAAAAAGAGTAGTAATCATCAGAATTTGTGATTTTTCTTTCGCCGTAAATTTTGGAAATAATCCACTCATGTTCAGGGGCCATTCTTTTGGCTGTTCAACTTTTGCGTGGCTCCTAGTCCCCTGCACTTAATTAACTATATCAGAAATGGAGAGAAATGACTATTATGTGCATATTTTGAAGAACCAGACTTTTAAAGTAACACCACTATAAATAGAAACACTTTGGTTGGTGTACGGCTTTATGCTTTGCATTACCTTGGCTTCATGCACGTACCAGCTACCAAAATGATACATTGTCTGCGCGTTTATACATACGCGTGGTATGCGCGTACACGCGGCACCATCCTGTCCTCGTAAAAATAACCAAAAACAATACGCGCAAAGGAACAGATTTGATAGTTTCCGCACAGCAAGCACGGTGCAAAAAACTTTTACACAACATTGTGCTTGTTTAGGGGCCATTTATTTGCTAGTTTACAGAGCCGGTCTTTATATCACAATACACCCCCACGTGACCAGTCCTCGACCAATCAGAATGCACAAACTCTCCGAGGTATTTATTAATTCTAGATAACCCTGCCTCTTCCTTTTATAGGTTGTAGTCTGTGCATGCAGTGCAGCATGGACAGGTGATTTCTGTGAGGTGGATCGCAATGGTTGTGAGGATGATCCCTGTTTCCCTGGTATTACTTGTGTTGATAACATCGCACCATTAGACGGCAACATCTGTGGGCCTTGTCCCATTGATCTTGAGGGGAATGGTTTCAAGTGCTTCGGTAAGCAAAAAACAAGACCCACTCCCACAAGACCATTTTTCATGGCCTTATGATGATTTCCTACCCTGTGTTTCACAACAATAGTTAAAATAATTGGGTTTTTTGTTTTTGTTTTTTTTTCTTTATGGAATTTTAACAGTATTTGGATAGGAATGTATTCTAGTAGAGGTTTAATTAAATTAAGAATGCAATATCTGGCACAATGACCAACATTGTTAAACCATGGAAGGCAATTTCTGGTACTGTAGGTTCAAACACTGCTACCCTACCATTCTACTACAAAGAACTGTGGATACAGTTGCAAACGGCCAGAGATCATTCACATACACACAGCTTCTGGACTCTGGAACCAGCTTCCAACACTATTTATAATGCACACTCACTAGATCTGTTCAATAGCTCACTTAAAACCCACCTGCTTCGCATGTGACTTTCAGACATTTCTCCTGCCAGTTTTTTCACATCATCTTGTGAAACTTTTGCATGCATTGTTCATGTTCATTGTTCATGTTTCATGCCTGTACGGTGCATCCGGTTCTTGCCATTGACGAAAAACGCTTCAAGAATGATTTAAGTGGAGATGGAGAAGTATATAATGATGGCGTCCTTGTCCTTGGTGTAACTGCTTCATAACTTGACACTAATTTTACACTTTGTTTAACTGCAGATTTTGATGAGTGTGCTGACCCCAACGGTTCACCTTGTGAGCAGTTATGTAACAACATGCTGGGAGGATTCACCTGTTCCTGTAATCTGGGATATGAACTTCACCCAGATCAACGCACCTGTTTAGGTATGTTTAATTATTGCTCTTAGCTTGAGAACATTGTCCAAAAAGATTGTCATCCCAGGAAAAATATTCTAGGGTAAATGAGACAAGTGGTTCAAACATAACAAGTTAACAAGGGACAAGTTGAGCAAGAAGCTTTTTTTATGAAAAAGTAAAGCTGTTTTATTTCTGAAGAAAGCACTTTTTTGCATGCCTGAAATTGTATCCTTGAGAGGGCAAGGCCGTTTTCATTTTGCATAGGGCACGTCAGTTGGAAAATCTTAAAGTCTATGGGAAACATTTGAAGGGGCACCTATGTAATTCCCGGACTGGACTTTATTTAAACTCAATTATTTAAAATTTTGTAACAAAATTCGAAAGTGAGCTAAATATCTCTTCTTTTATTTTCTAGATATTGACGAGTGTGACCTGCAAACAGACAACTGCCATGCATTTGCAACATGCAGTAACACCCCTGGCAGCTTCACATGTACCTGCATGGAGGGTTACACGGATGTCAATGGTGATGGAACAGTCTGTGAAGGTACGTTTGTATTTGCTCTGTATAAATGGTTGTGATCAGTAACATTTGTCTGCAAAACAGATTTTTTCAGTGGTGAGGATTTGTGAAAATTTTATACAGCTTTGAGACATTGGGCATAGAGTAATATCATTTCTGATCTCAATAAAGTCTACACAATGAAATGACTGAGTGGATATTCACGCTGGCTGTTCAGCTGCCAGCAAAAAGATTGAGTGCGCTCCGAAGTTGTTCTGGGTGTAATAATAGACACAATCAGCGACTGGAGTCAGGTGACCCAAAGTGGGTAGGCAATGTAAACAAAGCAAGCAAGGCACAGTACATGGAAATGCATGGCTGCTTCCGAGTGCTTGTGCTGTAAGGTGGGAAGCAGCCATGCTTTTCCATACACACTGTGCATTGCTTGCTTGGTTTGTTTACATTGTTTATACCCACTATGGGTCACGTGACTCCAGTCGCTGATTGTGTCAATTGATCTGCCATTGACCAGTCCAGAAAAGTTTGGTTGATACTCACCTTTCAACATGAAGTCGGGTTGGGCTTTGGCTGCCTGATACCAAGTAAGCAGAGGCAGTTATCTAGCGACAGCCATTTGAATAGAACATGTGATATTCACTTTGTCAACTTTTTCAATGACATTATTTCCTCTTCTGTTTTCAGATATCAATGAGTGTTTCAATGCGGTGACTGTGTGTGAACTCAACTCAAATTGTGTGAACACTATCGGCAGTTACTCTTGTGTCTGTAATCTTGGATTTGAGAAGATCAATGGAATCTGTTCAGGTAAGTTTCTATGTCCAGTCATGATTACATTTATGACACCAGGGACCAGAATAACTTTAGTGCCTTCCTTTGTTGGATCTTAGTGATTTATGCAAAGGAAAAACAACATGATAGCACTTATTGTGGTTTGAAGAGTGTTTTAAGTAGTGCTGTTAATCCAGAAATAGGGATATTACGAGCATGAATGCCAGTCGCTTTTTGTATGTGTGAAACAAAGGGTAGCAGGGTAGGTGCATGCCTGTGCATGCTACACAATGAAAAGTCCAATTGGATATTCATGTTAGCTGCCAGCAAAAAATTTAGTGAGCTCCAAAGTTGTTCCTGGTGTAACAAACTGTCCAATGGGCCAGTCCTGAAAAAATTGGCAAATATTCACATCATCTGAAGTGGTTAAACCTGTTTGTCTTGATGTTGTTTCCAACAAACATTTTTCATACATACATTGGTGTTTAAGATTTTATCAATTATTTTAAAACAACATTAACTTGATAATGGTGATAGAAATATTAGCTACAGAAATATCTGTTTGGGTGATGTAACTCAATCATTCCTTTCTGTTGACAGACATAAACGAATGTCAGCTTGGAATGGCTAGCTGTAGCCCACAAGCCGACTGCACCAATACAGAGGGTTCGTTCATCTGCAAATGTAGAAGCGGTTTTGATGGAGACGGTCTGACCTGCGAGAACATCGACGAGTGTAATCTTGCAGTGAAGCCTTGCCATCCCAGAGCAGCCTGTGAAGACACCTTTGGGAGTTATATTTGCTCCTGTAACCTTGGCCAGATTGGAGATGGAATTGCCTGCATGGGTATGACAACTCAATTCTTATTACTTGAGGCTCTTTTAAAAACTTTGAATAGACGCCTTGCATAATGCGAAATGCTACAGGGACTCTGAGGTCAGGCGCATGTTTTTACGCATAAAGAACACCTATCGCCCAATAATCTGCCTTCTTTGGCCTAAGTGAGGGCGCTTTTTAAAAGTATAATGTCATATGCAATGGGTCTATTGGCTTTGCTATAGGCTCCATTTGTCAATTTCAACTGTCGCACCACAAATTCACTGAAAGAACTACAGCCAAAGCCATGATTTTGAAAAAGGCCCATAAAGGCATCATTGTATCCTCTCCTGTATGAAGACAGGCTGTATTTCTTTCCTTCTCAGTTCAGGTAAATAGGTAAGAATTTAGGTGGATTACACTTATCACAGGCACTGAAAATACCATTTTACTTGCCTTTTCTGTATCATTGACATGACTAGAACACATTCTTGACATATTTTCATGGTTATCTTTAATTTCAGATGTTGATGAGTGCGTAGCAAACACAGACGAATGTTCACCTGGTAAAGCCACATGTACCAATGCTCTTGGTTCTTATGAGTGCCGCTGCTACGAGGGCTACTCTGGAAACGGTTTCCAGTGTTTTGGTAAGTCAAGAAACTTGTTTTGTAATTATTCAAATGTAACAAATGTTTTCCCATATCAAACACAGTTCTTGTTTATCCCAGGAAGAGCCTTCGTGTGTGTGGTAATTCTGATCTTTTTATGCAATATTGGGAGGCCTACTTTAAGACATGCTTGCTCAATTTTTTCAATCTATTTTCTTGTTCACAATCAATTCATTTTTTTCATTTTCTAGATATCAACGAATGTGAACTCAACTCTACAATTTGCTCTGTCAATGCCGTCTGTATCAACTTAGTAGGATCCTACTCATGCGCTTGCAAGGAGGGCTATTTCGGAGATGGCTCACAGTGTTTCGGTAAGAAACTATTCAAATTGATTATTTACTTTTGTCATTCTAAAACCTAAAATGAACTGTTTGGTTTACAGTTGTATACATGTTGTCAAAATTAATTCTGCAAAATATAGTAAATGACCTGACGTTTTAACCCTCGCAGAGTCTTTCTTGGGCTAAAAGCATTTGAAAAAATAATAATAATAACAATTAAATTCTACACCAAATGAGATCTTTAACCTTCCAATTGTTGGCGTGTCGTGGCCGAGCGGTTAAGAGCACCGAACTCAAGCTCTGGTGTTTCTGTTCAGCAGAGTGTGGGTTCGAGTCCCGGTCGTGACACTTGTGTCCCTGAGCAAGACACTTAACTATAATTGCTTCTCTCCACCCAGGGGTAAAATGGGTACCTGTGAGGGCAGAGATGGTTCTTGTGATTGATTTAGCCTAGTAGTGCATATATTGCAGCACATATATTGCAGCACAGGCTGTATACTCCCCAGGGAGCTGAGATGGTTTAAGGAATGAAATAAATGGCCCAGTGACCAGGGGTAATAATGTTAAGAAGCGCTTTGAGACGCCCTTGGGTGTGATAAAGCGCGATATAAATCCATATTATTATTATTATTATTATTTTAGTATGCATGTACTGACCATTTTTTGATTGCCTTGTCATATCTTCAAAACTTTTTCTGTGGTTTTATTGAAATTTAGGAATGTGTAGACATTTGTATTTTCACACCTACAATCTGAAAATGAATTCCACTCTTGCTTAGTGAAAATTATAAATTTGACTTTATGCTACAATATTGTTTCATTTTTTTCACCAGACATTGATGAATGTGCAGAAGGGTTAGACACCTGTAATGATACCACTGGAATTTGTGTCAACAACGCTGGGTCCTACAGCTGCATGTGTACAGTGGGTTATACAGGTGATGGGCGCACCTGCAATGGTAAGACTTGGTTCAAATCTTCGACTGACAGCAGATATTTCAGCTCCTTTATGTGGTTCAGATTTTGCGGTGGTTACCTTGAATGCACTCCACTCTAATAAATCTCGAACTGAGAGAAATATTTTAGTGGATTTAGAAGATTAATTTTATTTTGACAAAAATTAAGCAGTAATATTGATTTCTCTATATATGCGTGATGATGTACTGTTTTTCTGTCTTTTATTTGGCTCGTTATCTGAACATCGACCAATTTCTGAAATGACTAAACCTATTAATATTTGAAAATGTAATCACAATCTTTCATTTAAACACCAAATTCCATTTGATATAGGAAAGTAAAACGATTTTGTTTGTTTGATTAGAAAGAGGGTCTGAAATTCTAACCTCACGGAAGCTTTTGTAACCTTCATATTTTCGTTTTAATCCTTTTTCTTCTAGATGTGGATGAGTGCACTCTGGACACAGATGACTGTCGGCAGTTGTGTACAAACAGCTACGGTAGTTTTGTGTGCTCTTGTAGGCAAGGCTTCACCATTGACATGACTGAAACAAACATATGTTTTGGTAAGGAAATCTTAAGATTTGTCAAGCAACTTATTAACTGATCACTGGATTTTCTCTTTAGTGTGCCATAGGAAACTGAAAAGTATTGAATAAAATTATGTATGCTTGGCTCTTCAGGTTTGTTTTTTCTGCAATTATAAAGTTGCGTGTCTGAAATTTGATTTATTTTAAATAATGCTCAAGGAATTCACTGCACAAGTATAGCATTATTCTGATATGGAATAGATCTTAAGGTGCTTCATTTGGTACAGAGTAAAGAATTTCACATTTGTGTTTCAGTTGTGACTTTTGTTACAATCACGGCTGCAGGTCCTCTTTCAAATCATCCTTCAAAAGAATTCCTTCTTAATCAATATGTGCAATTTTTTTCTTCTCTATCAAATAATATCAATATTTTTGTTATTCTAGACCATTTAACTGATGTAATGAATGAAAACTAAATATTGTAGTAGATTATGTTGGGATAGGTTTGTAATTGTTTTATTTATCTGTTTCTATAGACATGGATGAGTGTGCACTTGGCATTGATAACTGCACCCAGATATGTAACAACACTGCTGGGAGCTTTGAATGCTTGTGCTTTGATGGCTTTAAGTTTGACAACCAGGGCAACTGTGTCCGTAAGTATCAATTCAAAATATGACATTTTGTCTGATATCTATTCTCTACTTTCTAAGGATTATTGGAGAAAGGTAGATAATGTTATGCTTGTGGTTTGATATACCGACATGTAGAATAGTTGTTGCTTGTGCATTTCACAAGAACTGTGTTATTTTCAGGGTTCACCGTTTACACTTGCGTACATCGCCTAGTGAAAACTTCTGTGGGCATGTAATCACCACTTTTCAACTTGCCCTGTGGGCTACTGAAAACTGTGCAAACTTGTTGTGTATAAGCGCATATTTCTTAATGATCTTGAAAAGTAAACTTGGAAAATTTGTCAGTATATTTGTGATTGTGTGAATGTAACTTCATTTGACCATTAAACTGGTTGTGATTGCCACCATTGATACATCAGAAAGATACATTTATGACAACAAATGTATAAAAACCGTGCAACTAAAACTTCCCAGGGCAAGTAAAATGCATTATTTACTAGCCCTGTGGGCTACTTTTACAAAAAGCTAAATCGCAAGGCTCTATATTAAAGATATTTGAAGGCAGATAACTCATGGGGAGTTTTGGTATCCTTGTTTGAATGTTCTTTTTCTACAACTGAATTCCGTTGACTTTATTTAATTGGACATATAATTTCTTTCATTACAGCTGATTCGGTGTGTATCAACAAGGTGTGCACCAATGGAGACTGTTATGTCATGAATGGCAATAAACTATGTTCCTGCTATAACGGCTACAAACTTGACGCCAACGACGACTCACTTTGCATAAGTAAGTACCATTCAAATACATTTTCCAATTGAGCCGTTTTAATACTCTTTCTAAAAAAATGTAAAACAACAAATGTATAAATGTGATTCCTAATCAGTACATTTTGGTGACCTGAATTGGTTTGATAAATTTCCATGAATCACTTGAGATCTGTCAGGAAAGTAAAATAATTGATCTCAAATAAATAGACAGAAAGATTAAAGCAAGAAATATGAGACCTATGTTTACTTGCACACCTCCGTCAAGATCTTATGTTCGGTTAAATTTAAGACATAAATAAACCTTAAAACTATTATCTGACCTCCATTTTATTTCCAGATATTGACGAGTGCACGGATGCACTTTACCCAGACGCTTGTTCAGATATTTGTATCGATGCAGATCCCGGCTACACTTGCGATTGCAATTCAGGGTTCAGACAGACTGCTAGTGGTAGAATCTGTCAAGGTAAGGTTTGGGTTTTCTTTTATTTTAGGCTGGTGTAAACAAGTTTATAACAAGTCTGTTTTTCAATTCAATTTACATCAAATAATTGTATTACCAAAGTAATGTTTGAAGCTTTGTATGTTGTGGAAAAGAAGAATTATAACTAGTAAACTTGCGGGTTCAACCATGTTTAGCTCTCTTTTGGGAGGAGGGTTTGCTCTGAAAGGAGCCTGCATGGTCTTTACGTTTCAAACAGTATATTCTGCTCATCTTGCATGGTTTTTATCAGCGAGGATATGACTGCCTCTGCTACTAAGATAAACCCATAGAGTAAGGGGGGACATATTCTAGGACTCTAAAAGTAGCAAATAATTAGGTGGTTATGTAACCTATCTCATCCCCTGGGGCTTTTGGGGGAGTTTAAGAATTCATGCAGCCACCTGCAAAGGGATTACAGAACCTAGCTAATAACAAAGGGTCATTCAAAGGTAGGCTTTTACCTCAAGAGCAGCTTAAATGGGTGTGGTAGCCTACTCCATTGTTGCAAGGTATGAGATAGGAACTCTGGAATGCCAGATTACTGTCCTGTCTTGGGGATTAGTAAAGGATTAAAGCTGATCAAATATAAATTTAAGTAGGATTTGAAACCCCTTCATGAAGGATTTGCATTTAATGAGTTTGTTTAACCAGAATTTTATTCAAAACATTTGGCAAAGTTGGCAAAGTGCAGGAGATGCCCAGAGGGTTACTTTGTGGTTTAATGATGCTGTAGAAGGTTGAATCAAAAAAGGCAACACTGAAAGTCCTATGTTGGTTTCAGTTTGTGTAGTAAATGCTCAGTTTTTTGAGATTCAATTTAGCAGAGAATGTATAATGGCAAGCAGCTCTCCAAAATTAACATTTCAAGGTATTATACAGGATTGCGAGAATGAAAAACATTGTAGTTTAATTAAAGTATGAATACTTAGTAATTTTTAAGTTCATACTAGAACCATTATTGTGTGAAATATATCCTTCTCATAAATGAAGTCATATTCGAGAAAAGTGTATTTGAAACCTTTTTTAAAAAGCAGCAGCTGATTTCGGTTGTTGTTACCCAAATTAAGAACAATGTGTTTACATGCTTAAAATTGTGCATGGTTTTACACTATTTTCTCCTGACTCCCACAACAGATTAAACCCAGATTTTCTCAACTTTGCTATTTCATGTAAATGCATGATCACACAAAACATGAACACTATCTGTATCTCTACCAATCCTTTATAATAGATAGGTTGCAGTATGACGTAAGTCGGCCATCTTTACGGGCAATTTGGAACACACAGTCATGCGTTACGCGTGAGAACGGCGTGCAGGACGCGCACATTTCACAAAACTCATTGCGTGATTGGTTAGTAAACGACGCGGCTGCGTTAATAATTTGAGCGCTTGACGCGCCTGCAAGCCAAAATGCGATTTGCCCGTAAAGATGGCGTCTACTGGGAACTATCTATACCTTTAATGATGTGAATGAACTCACAATGAAAGACTGTAAACTTTCCAGCTTTTAGGGAAAAGAAGTTGGGGTAATATTGTTGCTGTTTGAATTAAACGTGAGTTGAACTTGACAGTGACAAGGTAAGGGAAATTTAACAAACATTGAGTTGTATCAAGTAAACCACAATGGAAAATGAATGGGTAAATTTTTATAATTTGGGACTAGAATTCATTTTATCACTTGCGGATAAAATACAATTATTCAATGGACACTCACAGCCGTTGTGGCGCCACAGTGGCTAGTTTTGCCATGTTGGGTGGGCTTTTCAAATCCTGTCTAGTTGGTCTTTTTGTAACCTTGCACATTTCCCAGGTCTTTTCTGGGGATCCTTTTTGCAAATTGCCAGGGCACTTTAACCAACAACCTCCAGATTAACGTACAGGTGCTCTACCAACTAAACAGACACTTTTACCCTAAGGTTGTTGGTTCAAGTCCAACTCTTTTTGAAACCCCAAACATTGAGTCAATTAGAACATGATCAATTGTAGTGAGTTTGATGAAAATCTTTAAATATTCAATTTTCTTTTGCTTTGCCCTCAGATATCAATGAGTGCACAGAAGGCACAAGTACTTGTGATGCTGTATCCGAGAACTGCTTTAATACTGCTGGAGGGTTTGTCTGCAACTGCAAGACTGGATTTGTTGTGAATGGAAACATTTGCTCAGGTAAAGTGAAACAAAAAGAGGAAAACAACGTGGTTGGTTTGTTTGTAACAGAAAGTGTGATTTCAAGCTGTCCTTTTTTGCTCTGTAGGCATACACATTTTGGCAAGTTTAATAGTTTAAAATTTGTGATTTTCCTTTTTTTTGTTTAACATTGATAAAAGGCATGCTTGTGAAATAATGCTAAAAAATAGAAGCTCATTGCTGGATTTCAGACATGTCAAATTTCACTAATATCCATGCGCATACATGCCTAAGCGTGATGATCGCGTGCCCATTGGAAAGTTTGTCTGACATACAGGTATTTTGTGCAAAAACCTACGTCATTATAGTACAGAATGCTATTGGCTGCAGCTAGTATCGAACACTGTTAATATAATTACACTGTTAATATAATTTGTGAAATGTGCTATATAAGAACTGGTTATTATTATTATTATTATTAATTACAACTACAGATACTTTTGTATGCTTACCAGAATAAGGTTACAAGCCAAAAAACGATGTCACATGTTATCATTTGTGACTGGTATCCTGCTCAATTCTGCTAAGCAGTTAATTTTCCAGTAGTAGCTCTATGAAATTGGGCCCAGATATGCACCTTCATTAAAAACGATGGCTAATGGTTTTCAGTTCTTTGAATAATTAAATTAATTTATAAATTCATAAATTTACTTCAACCCCTTGTACAGATATTAACGAGTGTGACGGAACCAACCTGTGCAGTGCCAATGCCTTGTGTACAAACACACCAGGTAGCTACTCATGCGCATGTAATGCTGGCTACGCTGGAAACGGTGAAAACTGTGTCGGTAAGTTTTACTTAAATATTTCAGGAACTGTCTGAAGCAAAATTTTGCTTTGCAAATAGACTGAACCCTTGAACACCATTCCTATAGACCATGTCATAATTGTTGGCTGTGTGTATGCATCACATTTTTCTTAATTTTGGTTAAGGAATTACGTCTAAGGTCACATATTTCAAAGGTGGTTTGACACATGACAAATTCAAATCTTTATAAAACATGAAGGATGTGCACACTGGCAGGCGGAAACTTAATGTTTTGGTTTTGACGTGACATCACAGGTCACATGGTCAGTAGCTAAGGTCAGATAAGGAAAGATATGGAAATGTGGTTGCATGTATGTGTTTAGTAAGGGTGCTAGTATTAAAACCCTAAACCCCTAAGCATTTCTACCAGAAAGCTTCCACAACCCATCATACTCCCAACGGTTTACTTATTGGAACAGTACACAACCCATCATACTCCAACAGTTTACTTATTGGAACAGTACACAACCCATCATACTCCAACAGTTTACTTATTGGAACAGTACACAACCCATCATACTCCAACAGTTTACTTATTGGAACAGTACACAACCCATCATACTCCAACAGTTTACTTATTGGAACAGTACACAACCCATCATACTCCAACAGTTTACTTATTGGAACAGTACACAACCCATCATACTCCAACAGTTTACTTATTGGAACAGTACACAACCCATCATACTCCAACAGTTTACTTATTGGAACAGTACACAACCCATCATACTCCAACAGTTTACTTATTGGAACAGTACACAACCCATCATACTCCAACAGTTTACTTATTGGAACAGTACACAACCCATCATACTCCAACGGTTTACTTATTGGAACAGTACACAACCCATCATACTCCAACAGGTCCTGTGCTGTTGGACTATGATTGAGTGGGTACTTTAGGTCATGTGTGTAGTTTGACTGTTTTAGCCCTCCAGTACCAAACCTATCAATACCCAACAATTACTTAGTGCGCAAACTTTTTTTTTTTTTTTTTTGGTGGGCTCAGCACAGTCGCAAATTACTTTTGCTCTACCCTAGAAAACAGGGAGTTGGTACCACACATGGTGGTTCACAATATAACCCTACATGCAAAAGCTAACCCTATTACATGCACTGTGAACATACACTTTTTCCACACTTGGCCAAAGTCCAACACTGTTGAAAACTACAGTACCACCTTCCACACTCAGCCAAAGTCCAACACTAGTACCTTGACCCATTAGTACTCAACCATCCATAGTCCAACAGCAAAGCCAACTTTCACCGTACTAAACCATCCAAATTACAACAAAACCATCTGTTTGATTTTGGCAGGCCTGGGGTGGTTAGTTTTTACTGTGCATAGTTGTTCTTTCTTAATGCTGATTACTTCTTGTTTAACTGATGTGAATTTAACTTTGACATAATAATTACTTACTTTTAGAAATCAACGAGTGTGATGTTACGTCTTTGAACGACTGTAGTGAGAATGCATTATGCACCAACCTGCCCGGGTCCTACCGGTGTGAATGTCTGACAGGATTTGATGGCAACGGAACCTTCTGCATGGGTAAGAACATTTCTGAAGTGTGTTAATTTGTTATGTTTTACCTTGTAGTAATAATAATGCACATTTTTAATTGCCATGTTTGTAATACATGACACTTGACCATAATACAACAATTGGAAAGGGATACAATGTGAGGTGGCACATATTGTTGCCAGAATCATCAGGGCAAGCCCTTTCTCTTGATGATAAATGCGCTGGGTTATTTCACGGGACCTACATCTCTACGTCCCAGGCGAAGCAATAATGGTGAGGTGTCTTGCTTAAGGACACAGGTGTCAAGACTGGGACTTGATCTCATACTCTGCCGATCAGAGCTTGACCACAACATGCCTTGTAAATACTGTTTTTTGTGTTTTTGTTCTCTGATTTTGCCTTTGGAACACAAAATATAGTTTTGATACATTCAAAAAACTGCATGATTCAAAATATCACAAGTATTGAGAGAAATTGCTCAAAAGGTGGCTGAATAAAGCATTGTTGTGAGGCTCCATGTACAACAACACACACTCAGTGCACATTTATTGCAAGATAGTTTCTGTGGATTTATGACCACAAGTGATTAAGAACAAATCCCTCTGTATTAATAAGTTTGGCAGTATTTTATTTTCAATAACTTATCAACCAATTATTACTATTTCTTATGTTAGTGAAATGTATTCATTCAAGATAATTTTGTTTTTTTTCTTGCTAGATATTGATGAATGTGTCATGGGGCATAATTGTTCAAGCCTAGCAACTTGTATCAACACAGCAGGTTCATATCACTGTCCCTGCTTTGATGGCTATGAAGGAGATGGTACAGTTTGCATTGGTAAGTAACAACTTAATTGTAATATCAATAATTGACATTCTAACTGGGTTCTTATATAGCGCTTTTTCACACGCCTAGGGGCGTACCAAAGCACTCGTTGTGTGTTTTTCATTAGGATCAAGCTCAGTTGGAATTATAAAACCCATTCTAATGAAAGCACCTTCTAATGGTTTACAAGGTGCTGTGAGGTTTACAAGGTGCTGCAGGCACATTCAGCAGCTACTGCCAGAAACTCTGTGACAAGCCCCTTTTCTTAGTGATAAGTTGAACTGGGTTCTCTGCATCACATTACTCATGGGTCCTTTGGCTTTGTCTGATGGACGAAGCACTATTGGTAAAGTATGTTGCTCAAAGACACAAGTGCTACGACAGGTACTAGAACCACACTCTGCTGATAAGAAATAAAAGTGCTCTTAACCTCTCAGCCAAGACACGGCACAATCATCCGCAAGTCACAATTTATTTGTGTTTAGCCGTTACAATGAAAGATGTTACCAACTCCTCTGTTGGCCAAATAGTCAAGAATAGTGTAATCACTGCTTAACAAACCAGTTTTGTTAGGGGGTGGGTGAAGAGACCACAGGAGAGTTACGCTGAAACCAGACCAATAATCAGTGATGAAGAGCGGATGTTTCAACCGCTGTGAATTACTGCTTACGATTAATTGGCGCATCATTTGTTTGAAATCTTGCAGATGTGAACGAGTGCTTCATATCATCAACTGATCCAAGAGCAGCCGGCTGCCATTCTGATGCCGAATGCACAAATGAGGCAGGAAGCTATCGATGTGATTGTAACAGTGGCTTCTCTGGAAATGGAACAGCCTGTGAAGGTAAAACAAATTAAGTGTCTGTATGTTTGTCAGTATTTCAATTTTCTTCTCCCTCTCATTTGTTCTGAAATGAGGTAAAAAGTTCTTCATGAGATAAATGGACATTAAGGTTTGAGCAAAATACGTTACCATAAACCGTGTCAAAGTTGATAAAAACCTGCGGTCAATTTTTCTTTGTTCAACCCAAAGTTATTTCAAGTTTACCTACTCAGTTTTTCTTGTGGTTTAAAAGTTAATACTTAAAATAAAAATTCCATCCCCAACAAGGGTGTCCCTCTGCTGCCACTTCCCAGGTTTTGTCATAAATGTTGGTGTGATCCCTGGCTATACTACTGAGCAAATATATTGACAAAAGAGGGAGCCTGCCAACATTAGGGCTAGATACATGTAGCTCAGTTGGTAGAGCGCCAATACAGTAATCCAGGGGTCACAAAATCAAATCCCTTCTAGTCAATTTTTCTTTGTTTTTCAGTTAGTTTCCCTTGTGGTTTATTACTTGATAATTGAAACTTCAAATGTTGAATCACAATTTTGTTTGTTTGTGCAGACGTTGATGAATGTACCATCGCAAGCAGCTGTGCAGTAAACAGTACTTGCACCAACGTTCCAGGAGATTACATATGCAACTGCTTTGAGGGTTATTCTGGTGATCCTCGAGTGGAGTGCTTTGATATCAACGAATGTCTAGACATCCCTTGTGACAACAACGCTGAGTGTCAGAATTCAGTTGGTAGCTTCACCTGTACATGTAATAGTGGATACTCTGGCAATGGAACTTCCTGCACAGGTAATTATACTGAATACAACTTCTGTTGTGTGGGATTATGTTTGTTCTTGTACATTTGTTTTATTTCAAGGGAAATTTGGGGATGAAACATTAACTTACTTCAGTTCCCTGCTGCTTACAGGCAAATTAATCTTTGATTATTTTTCTTGGAGCAGTTACTTAGTTGGTAAGAAGCACTGCAGCTGTTGATAATTATTTTTATGAAACCAGGAATGTGGTTTAAGACAGAGGGATTCAGAAATATTTCAATCTTAGAAACGTTTCTGCATGAAACGTTTCTAAGATTGTGTGTTCCAATTACGGATTGTTTTCTAGCGCGGACATAACCACTCCAGATTTTCAGAGATATCTATATTTAAGAAAACGCTACCCCCTTTTGGAATGGAATTTTCAAACACTTCCAAAAACCAAAGGTATATTTTGCCTTTAAATAATGTGCATTTTGTTCTTTGCACATTTCATTTTATGTATTTGATTATTTTATGCTATTTTTTCACACTTTTCATTTGTAGATGTGAATGAGTGTTCAGCAGATAGCACCAATGACTGTCATCCCTTAGCTACATGCCTTAACGTCGAAGGAAGCTTTACGTGTAGATGCAGAGATGGCTACGTAACATCTACTGGATTTTCACCAGGAAGACAGTGTGAAGGTAGAGTCACTGTCATGAGTTTCTTACTCTTAAAAGTTTTTTTTCTTTCTGATTTGTTGCAAAGATTTATGAAAGTTTTCAGAAGTATTAAGATTTCTGAATAAAGTCAAAAATGATTTCTCACACAATCTTTTTATTTGGTTGAATAAAAAAACAAATATTCTATCAGATTCATTACAAAAGTTTATGAAAGTTTTTCAGAAGTATATAGATTTCTGAATAAAATAAAAAAATGATTTCTCAAACTATCTTTTCATTTGTTTAAATTAAAGAGAAGAAAATGAAATGGTAATTTATAAAATGTTTTTCTTTTGTAGATGTTAATGAGTGTGCTTTTGAGACAGACACGTGTGACGCGTTCAAAGAGATCTGCATAAACAACTTTGGTAGCTACACTTGCATGTGTGGAAATGGATATCAGGGAACTGTCGGTGCTTGCACTGGTAAGTATTTTATATTCTAGAAAGTAATGCACAGAAACCAAGCTAACAAATTGTACACAAAAGCCAGGGTAAACACCTTGTGCTCTACTTTCTCTCTTCACTTTTTGATCATCTTACAACTCTTAATATCAAATAATAAACCACAAGGGAAACTGACTGGGTAAATGTTTAAATGATTTTGGGTTGAACAAAGAAAAATTGACTAGAGCGGGATTTGAACCAACGACCTCCGGTTTAAAGAACCCGAACAAAGATATTGACAAAATAGGGAGACCGCCAACATAGGGCTAGATAGCTCAGTTGGTAGAGCGCCGGCACGTTAAACCGGAGGTCGTTGGTTCAAATCCCGCTCTAGTCAATTTTTCTTGGTTCAACCCAAAATCAACTCTTAATATCAACCAGCAAATGGTCCAAGGACCTATACTCGCTCACTGTGGTCAATGAGCTTCCACCTCTCAATATTCGTCAAGCTACCTCTACTGACTCATTCAAATCTCTACTGGAAGCACCAGTATTTAGCGCTATATAAATGTTATTATTTTATTGTTATTATTTGTATTATAGATGTCATCACGCCACCATTTTGGAGGTAAAACAATGACACAATGAAAGCGCATATGACCAATGAGCTCTAACTGGGGGTGCTCTACTCAAATGTCATAATGTTCATAAGGTCTATTGGGCATCGATCATTGAATCTACTCACTTTGTTTTTGTTGTATGTGGAGCAGAAGGGGTCAATTGTCCTGAAATGTTTTGCTGTTGTTTCTTACAATTTGTACAATTTGTTTCTGTCTAGATATCGACGAGTGTGATTCCAATCCTTGTGAGACTATAGTGAATTCCCGCTGTCAGAATGTAGCTGGATCATACAACTGTGTCTGTAAAACAGACTTCTACGACTTCATGGGAGTGTGTACAGGTAAGTGTGAACACCCGTAACATTAACACTATAGGGTGATGTAAGAAATGCCTTATTTATTTAAATATTCAGTTAGAAACTACACTTGCCCCACAAACATCACATGTGTGTTCTAACCAAAGCTGGAGAAATAAATAAAGATGAGGACCGTTCAGTGTACCATCTTTATTATTTCATGCGGTCAGAAACTTGCTGTCTCAATTTGATGTTTTAAGTTGTTAGTGTTTCCAATCGTGATGCTTGTGTGGGGGGGGGGGGGGGGGTAGGAAGTGTGAGGCTGTATTTTACTCTTGCCAATGTTCTCTATGTTGAACTGCGCATTTTAAAAGTTTTTATATTCATTTTTCAAGGTTTTCTTAACTCATTTATTTATTTATTAATTATTATTTTTTCAAATTTTATTGTCCTGTTCTGGAGCTTATATCAATTTTTGACACAGTTTTCATTTTTTTTTTTTCTTTTTAAAGAGTGGACATTAAATAAGTATACATATACTGTTTAGTCCAATTGAAATACTTAAATTCCATTATGTTTTTCTCAATACAGAATAGAACAGGTTATGATATTTCATTCATTCATTTATTTTTTACTTTTGCAGCTGGTGTTTCCAAGACTGTATACGCCTTGTTTACTGACATTATTGGTTTTGAGGTTAACGACGTCCAATTCCAAATAAATGACACTTCCATCTACAAAATTCCTCTGGCCATTGATGTAAGTATATCTCTGCCTAAATGGTTTTGAACTGAAAAGAGTTCTAAGGAAAATTCTGTGAAGACAGTGCAAGAACCCAAGATTCCCCAAAATGTTTCAATTTGCACGAGACTTGCGTGATCTTTAGACAGTGATTTTTTAATGTATTTAACACCTGGTTCAGACAGGCGCTCCAGAGTCGCGCAGAACCAAATAGATTAGGAGCGACTCTAGGTCGACCCAAATAAATTTTGGTTTCAGACAGGCGAACCTATCATAACATTTACATTAGGTTCGGCTCATGACATGATAAACGTCTGAAATCAAGACGCTCCAGAGTTGCACCGAACGACTGCAACGTTCGATCTTTTGACTTCCAGCGCACCCAGTTGCTCCTAATTGTTTCAGACGTCGAACTGTTCCTGTACTTAATTCAATAATTTGGTTTGGTGCAACTCTAGAGTGCCTGTCTGAACCAGGTGTTAGCTGCTTCTCTTCTCGGTGAGTTAAAGAGCTGCCAACCCTCCCCATTATCTTTCTGTACCCTGACCCTGTTTCTGATTGGTCTATTATTGGACTTCATTTAATCAATTCATTTGTCATTTTATTACAACAGTTGGATGCCGCCTTCAATGCAAGCATGCTCCGAGACTACCAAGCAGTCTTTGTTAACTCAATAACAATGGCTGGGAAAGTGGCCAGGGTGTTAATGACACTGGCTTTCCTTCCCAACTCACCAGTTACCGACCAAGAAATCACGGATGCTTTTGTCAGCCAGTTAACAGGAAGACTTGGCAATGTGATCTTGCCTGACAACAAGGTGTACAACCAGACCTTTGCTGTGGGAGATCCTAGTAAGTCTACTTGTTTCTTAATATTATATCAAAGTTATCCCTCCTTTTATATCATTATTGAAACATTATAATGTTGTTTATTTGTCTTTCCTTTCAACAAAGAAAACTGCAATAAACGAAATGAAATCTTCACAGTGATAAATACTCTGTTTAGGTCAATCAAAAAAGAGCAAGGACTAAATACAAATATCTTTGAATATCACGTAATAAACCACAAAGGAAACTGACTGGGTAAAACTAAGAAAAAATTACTGGAGCGAGATTTGAACCTGTGACTTCCAAATTATTGTGCCTGTGCTCTACCAACTGAGCTATCTATCTAGCCCTATGTTGTCAATAACTTTGTTTGGGGATGCCAGTCAGTAGCCATTCAACCTGTAACTGCCGTGTAGTTAAGGATCACACCCAAGTTTACGTTACAACCTGGGAAGGGGCAGCAGAGGGATCACCTTAAAGTGATGTAACTTTTTTGTCTCTTTTCTTTGTTCAACCTGACATTATTTTTGTGTGACTACAGCAGGTACTTGTCCTTATTTTAATATCATTGATTTTTCTAAATACGTCAATAACAACAAACTGACCCATTTGTGTTCTTTTTAAAACCTTTTTTCTACAGTTATCGATCCATGTGTGGAAGGCACATTCCAATGTGGCGAGAACGCTGACTGTGTATTTTCTGGCATCAGTAAAAACCACACATGCATGTGCTCTGCTGGGTGGACTGGAGATGGGTACGACGCTTGTACAGGTTAGCTTTTAAATTAATATAATAATAATAATAATAATAATAATAACAGACATTTGTATAGCGCATACTGCAAAAAGCTTCTAAGCGCTTAAACATTAAACATATATTAACAATAATCAGTAATAGGGTATATAAACAAACATATGAACAAAGAATTAAAGATCACAAAAGGCTAACTTTTTAAACAAATGAGTCTTCAACCTGGACTTAAATGTACCAACATTGTGAGAAGTGCGAATAATGAGTGGAAGATTGTTCCATAGGGAAGAAGCAGCATAAGAGAAGGTTCTTTCACCACAGTATTTTGAGCTGATTCATTGAGTAAATTCCAAAAGTGACTGAGTAGGTATGCAGATTCTTCTAAGACAACTTGTACCTTTAAAAATGGTGTTGGATATTCAATACATCAAATCAGCTAATTAGCATTTGATATTGATTGTTTTTATTCGTCTACTTTCCAGATGTTGACGAATGCCTAGCCCTGCCTTGCACAGGCAGAGGGGAGACGTGTGTCAACTCTCTTGGTAGTTACCAATGTGTTTGCCGTAACAATGGTGGATTCCATTCGTTCAATGGAGCTTGCGTCAGTAAGTAGCTATTTTCCTTGTTCAATTTTACAACAACAAACAAATATCAAAACAAACAAGTATATTATTTTGTTTATAAATGTTTGCAAAGTATGGTGTTGCAAAAGGGATAGACATTGGTGGCTTGTGATAGTTGAAAATTCCCATGTTGGCAACTGTTCATTTTAACTGCCATATACCAGTGAGTGTTCAAATTCTAGTTACAATGTTTGTTACATAAGTTACTGTTACCAGCAGATCTAACTTTACTTTATAATTTATGTTCATAATAAAAATAATAACTAGTTCTTATATACAGATTTCACAATAACATATCAGTGCGCTTTACATTAGTTCCCTTGCAGGTACCCATTTATACCCCTGGGTGAAGAGAAGCAATTATAGTAAAGCATCTTGCTCAAGGACACAAGTGTTATGACCGGGGTTCATATGTCTTGTTTGTTACACATGTTTCTGTTACTAGCAGATCTAACTTTATAATTTACGTTCATGAGTCCTGTTTGCTTTTAGCTTAACCTCTATGCTTCTCCTTTGGTTATTCCACAGTGTTGATTACATACCAAGGAGAGTTCACTATCTATGAGGTTAACAGGATCGGTCAAGCAGCTCAGTTTACTGCCGCGCTGGAGGATCCCACAACCCCTGAATTCCTGGATTTGAGTCTTAAAGTTTGCGGCGTGGTAAGTTAATATTTAGGAGCAATTAAACTCAACTGACACTTGCGTTTTGAAATGCCCAGCTTTGTGAAGTTTTTCAAAAAATCTGCACAAATAATTTATCTTTCTCACCAAACAAAGAAAACATATAATAACAAAGAGTGTACTGTGGAAGCAGCACATAATTCTCTAAAATAAAGTATAATTTGCCAGTTAACCACAATCTTGCTGATCAATTGAGTTGGAGTGGATGTATTCAGTTAGAACAAAACATTTTGAATCCAGAGAAAATTGATCGATCAGAAATTTTCAGAGATGGAATCTCATAGTTTTAGGCAGATATAGGTTAACCACAATCTTTTTGATCAATTGAGTGGGAGTTAGATGGATTCAGTTACAACAATAAATTTTCAGTCTAGAGAAAACTGCAAAGATGGAATCTCGTAGTTTTACGCAGATATGGGTTAACCACAATCTTGTTGATCAATTGAGTTGGAGTTGGATTTATTCAATGTGACCAACAAATTTGAGTCTAGAGAAATTTGTGTAAAGGTGACATGAGACAAACGTGTTGTGTATTAACACCACAGTATTTCAAACCCTTTACCAGACTGAGATTTAAAATATTGTTCTCCCACAGATCAGTTACGCCATGTTACTAGAACGCTCTCTGCAAGATTTCTACTACGATTGCGAGGTGATGGACTTCACTATGGCTGACCCATCAGGCACTCATGCATCGTTCTTAGTCATCTTTAGAGACAATGTGACCACAAGTAGTGCTGAGATTCAGCAGCTTGTTAAAGCTCAGCTGGATACTGATGCAGTTATTATATCAGGGACAAAAACACTTGGGAATCTTACCCTTGAACCATCCTCAATTGTTATTGGAGGTAAGATAGTCATAACCACTTTCAACTTTTAATTTAGGTTCTACTTACATGAAGGGGCAAATTTAATGTGATGTTAAAGTCAAGACATATCCAAAACTAACAATGCAAATTAAAGGCTTTTCTCCTCAAACCCTGCTCAACATGATGAAGTTTTATTGTATTTTTGTGCCCTGCGGTTGGTGAAGTCACCAAAGGCGGATATTTTTGACAAGCCTGCTTACATGTGTGTGTGTGAGTAGGTATACACCTTCAAACCGGGGACCTATAACAAAAGAGGACAATAGGTCCAAGGTTCGGGAAAGGTCCACGATTGCAGGCGTATACACACTTGTGTGTGTGGGTTGGTATACCATTTCAAACTGGGAACCTATAACACAGGAGGACAATAGGGGCCCCAGTCGGGTGAAGGTCCTTAATAGTTGGAAAGTGTGTACAAAACCATTGGGAGCTGTTGCCAAAAAGAAAAAAAAAAAAAGGGACAATAGGACAGGTGTTTACACAATTGTGTGTGTGTTTGTGTCCATTGTTTGAGCATTGGCCTGAGAAACTTGGCCTATAAACTTGGTCTGTGGATTGGTTTGGGATACCCCAGAAGCCTATTGCTTTTGGAACACGACTTTTCTTGTTCAAATTTAAGAAGAAATTTATTAAAAAGGTTTTCTTTGAATAGTAAATAACTACTAGTTTAACACAAAATTCCTTTCTTATAAAGATTTTCTTGTTGAAAAGATCTTGTAGGTTTGTTTTAATAAGGCCCCTCAACTTTTCTAAATTTCACCTGGCTGTTTTGGGTAAAAGAAGCAAATTAACATCTTCTGCTAAAAGTTCTGACAAATAAAAAATCTTAGTTTTTAAATTATTAATAATTTTGCTGTATTTATTATTTGTTTCTTCAGATATCAATCCGCTGTGTACCGACGGGTATTGTCTATACGGTGGCATATGCGAGAATGCAGGATCCTATCCTGACTTCACACAAAACTGCACGTAAGTATTGTTAAACCTTTCAGAGCCGCTCAGTTATTAAAAGATTATTTCTGATGAAGCTATGAAATCCTTTTAGGCTTTAGTGGTGTTCATATTCGGTACCTTATGGATATCGAGGACAAAATAAAAGGTTTCCATATGGATATTCTAAAGAGCTCCACAAGAAATTTTATGAACAAAGTCTTTGGGAAGATGTTAACTCTTTCAGTGCCCGCTTTTCTTTTGCGTTTTCAACCTAAAGTGCCCAGCTGTTTGAGGTTTTTTCGAAATTCTGTAGGCCTATACAAAAAATAATAAATAAGTTTTTCTCACCAAACAAAACGTATCTTGCTGATTTGTGTTGCCTTGGTACATCCCAAAGCCAATGGTATTTCCTGAGTGATAATGCCTTTTCGTGATAACATGTATAAAATGGGTCGTACACGTAGGATTGATGACACTTTTTGAGTACATAAAAAAGATCGGACATATACGATAATGCCACTTTCAGAATACATGAATAGATCGTACAAGTACAAACTTGGCACTGAAAGAGTTAAGTGCAGGAACAAAGGAAAAGGAGTCTCCACAGGGATGCATTTTTGAGAATGTGTTATCACAAATGTGTATCTGGCATTTTGGTCAAAATCTAACATTGTATAATGAAGCATAATGAATCATTGGATAATGAATTTGGGGGGGATTTTCCATTCTGAATCACAGGTGTCCAATGGGATACAGCGGGTCTAGATGTGAGGTGGTTCCAACAACACCTGCTCTGCCCACAACAACCATTGCTACTGAACCACCAACAGAGCCTGTGACAATATCATTAGAACCAACAACAGACCAGCAGACAACAATGGCACCTGATGGTGAGTTTGAAATGCATTTTTAACTACAGCTCATTCACTCTTTGCACGGTTTCGCCATGTGTGTGTGTAGAGCCTCAACTTCATGCTTCATTTGTTTTGTATTTATGTATCTGTTTGGATGAAAGTGTCATTACATTACCGTGACAATACAGAGTTATATAATGCTTCTATTCACTGCTATCCCCAATTTGAGGCTCTCAACTCAAATGGCTGATCGTGCAAAGTGCGAATTCACCGTGCAATTTTGTCCCATCCTTTTTTACTATTGCACGCTAGACCACACCTCATGCTTCTATTCACATGCAATACACCGATCCATTAAGCCACGCCCATTTCTCATTGACCAATCACAACCGCGAAATCTGATCACCATTTGAGCCGTTTGGTGATCTTTGCACTAATGGTGATCGGGTTTCGTGGCTGTGATTGGTCAACTCGTAAGGAGGCGGGGCTTAATGGATCGATCTATTGGCTAACCCTGCAAGGAGGTCAGAGTTCAACGCAAAGTGTCAGGAAGCATGTTGAAAACTGGCATTTCAACCTTCTGGTGACTAATGGTGGTGTAGATTTCTAGGAAAATCAGTGAACATGTAGTCTTCAGAAAGAAGGCAGAAACTTAAAACAAAAAGTATAATTTTTCACTATGCAAATATTTTAAAAAGTCAAATTTTGAATAAAAAACTGAGATTTCACATGCCTTGTAGTTACTCTTTTTAACACATTCATAAAAGTTGGAATACAAGGAGACCCACCAGCTAGAGGCTGATCAAAGGTTAAACGTCCCATGCTGCAGTTATGTCACTAGTAATTAACAAAACAAAACAATGGTCATCAGGAGTTATGTAATATGCTAAAACCAGCAAAACCCAGATATAAAAATAAGCTTCCTCGTCGAAGTTTCTGTGTATATTATAACATTGTTATTAAATATTGTAATTGTTATTAGTACAAAATGCTTTGGGTGTAAATATTTTCAAGAATTTTGTATAAATAAAATTTTTAAAGATTTGATATAGTCTTTGTTTCAGTTTTCTCTTTTTCAATACACTCGAGACTTGCCCAGCCTGTACATATATTGGATATTCATTTAAAGAAATTTGTGTTGAATTATTGTTTTTTCAGGAGGTTTGACAGCTCTTCAGCTTCTTGGCATTGGACTTGGAGTTGCGGCTTTTGTCCTTCTAATGATCCTATTGTGTCTGTGCATGTTGGTCATACTCCGCCGCCGACAGGCCGAAGCTCGTCGTCGCGAGTACTTCCGACCGGCAACCGACAGTATGAAGATCTTCTACAATCCTCCGCTTGGGGCAAGCCGTATTTCCGAATACCGCAGATCCTACCAACCGGAAGATTACCTCGGCATTGACAACGAGTCTGTCGGTGATAACAGTAGCTTCATAGCTTCTCTGGGCTACCGCAGCGAAGAAGAAAGCCGAATGAGACATCTTGCCAATGTGATCACACAATCTCCGTATCTTAATGTAAGTTTTTCAACTCTCTTAGAGATTTGTTCATCGGAAACCATGTTGCTGTCTTTCATTTTAACTCTTTCAGTGTCCGGTTTTTTGTGTATGTTTTGAGCCTAAAATACAAAACCTTTTTTGTTTTGTTTTTTAATTCTGTTTAATCAAATAAGTCTTTCTGACCCAACAAAAAGTATCTTGATGTCTTGGTACATCCCAAAGTAAGTAGTATTTCTTGAGTGATATTGCCCTTCTGTTGTTTGGCCGTACATGTATGATTGACGACACTTTTTGAATACATAAAAAAGATCAGGCATATACGATAATGGCACTTTCGGAATACATAAATAGATCGTACATGTCCATACCTTGGCACTGAAAGAGTTAAATGCTAAGGAAATTAGATCCTGTGAACATTTTCAAACCTACACCCATCATATCCACTGATACCGAGCCCCATAAATGGTTGGTTTATTGTAATAAAAACATTCCAATTACAGTTGCCGACAGGCCGAAACAAATGATATCCAAACTTTAAATAGGCTGTATTATACAAATAGTGATATCAAATAATAAACCACAAGGGAAACTGACTGGGTAAATTTTTAATGATTTTGGGTTGAACAAGGAAAAATTGACTAGAGCGGGATTTGAACCAACGACCTCCGGATTGACGTGCCGGCGCTCTACCAACTGAGCTATCTAGCCCTATGATGGCGGTCTCCCTATTTTGTCAATATCCTTGTTCGGTGGGTGATACATAGAAACTGTGTGCCTACTTTGTTTGTGCTGGTTGTTAATTTAAGTCCGCAGCAGCCACAAGCAGCATGTAACCTATACCTTGCAGCAGATGATGTCTGCAGTATTTCTAGCAGCCCAAACAATGTCAAAGTATTGATGAATTACCTTATTTCTATTACCTAAACATAACCATTTGTCTTTTTTCCTCTTGATAGGAGCGTATGAGGGCCAGAATATCAAGTATGGTTCCACAAGCGGCACCATCGCTCTCAAATGCCGAGTTTGTTCGTCCTTATATTGCCACTGGTAGAGAAGCAGCTGAAGTCCACAGAAATCCAGTAAGATTTTAATTCAAATTAATGTTTATTTTAGATTCGCTTAAAAAGTTGTTTGATAGCGCTTCTGTTTATTTTCCTTTGCAATTGGGCAAAAGTATGGGCATCTGGGCCCATTTCATGACTCTGCTCACTGCTGAATTCTGCACTCACAATCGCCAACATTTGCACAAGCCGTTTGAGCAAAGAATGCCTAGTAATGTTGAGTATGCATGAGCTGTTAGCTTCTGTAAGCACCAATTCTTTGCTTACGGTAAGCAGAGCCATGAAATTGGAAGGATTCTCTTGGAAGAACTGTTTTAGTATGTCTTAAGCCCTGTTCGCATTGGACTTATTTTGGGTAAACTAACCGAGCAAATGGGTAACTTAACCATTTTAAGTCCAATGCGAACAGCCCAGGAAGTTTCCCTCCCAGGTAACTTACCCACGTCTGCCCGGTTAAATTGACCAGGTCAGTTTAACCGAGCCGAAAAGTCCAGTGCGAACGCAATAATGGTAAAAGCCGTATCTGGTCCCCCGATCTACCCGCCGCGCCATGTGATCGTGAGGTGACACGTCGTACACACACACACAAGTGTTTACACGGACGGAAGCTCGGTTGCACTCACTGTATTGTCGCTGTCATGCACCCCGGTCATAGGTCACTGCGATAGCGCCCTCTTGTGTTTGCCTTAAGTTAGTCGGTATAGTTTTACCGATCGTGTCGGTTAGTTTACCCACGTCATTAATCTAAGTGCGGACGCTGGTAGGTTTCCCCTTTTGGAATGTTAACCACTGTCTCGGTAAAACATTAATCCAATGCGAACACGGCTATAAACATTCCAAGATTAAATCAAATGAATTGTCATTGAAATCAAAACTAGTGAATAATTGGGACTTTCAAAATAACAGGGTTTATTATTTGACAGTCCAACCATTTCAACTGATCAAATCAAAGCCATTTTGACAAACTTTTAGTGATCAGGCCTGTGAGTGGACCCTAAAAAAAAAGAGCTGAAACACTACATGATGTAAGAATGATCGTGGAACGTCAAGTGAGCGCGCGTAACGCATTTACGCTGGTCTAATTGGGGCACCCCATTGATCCAGTAACTAGGTAGTTGTGCATTATTGTTGCCAAGCATATATACATGATATAAGGCCAAAAAGTTATTTAAAAAAAATAAAAATTTACGGGGAAAAAAGCGGAAATAAAAAATCGGCAAAAAAACACAAAAAGCGGATATCCGCTTTAAAGCGGAGATCTCACAGGCCTGAGTGATCATGTCAAGTTAACTGTATTTGTATTTTAAACCTGCATTTCTTTCCTTTTTTCCCCCAAGGATGAAGACACCTACAGGCCATCGTCAATCACTCTGCCTGACAGACAATCTTCATTTACGATTCCTCGAGTTCAGTTCTACTGGGATGACAACACTGAGAGCTATACATAAATGTGACTTAAGCCACCTCAACTGTTTATCAGCAATTATACAAAACAACCTCATCTGAATCCATTTAAATCACGTAAAGATTTTGTAATACAATGCTGAAGCAAGGTTAAATTAAATCTGTTTCAGACAGATTGTTTTTCCCATATCCCAGTGATATCTATTCGAGTTGTATGGTGGCTAACCAATTGTGGACACAGTACTTCTATATGCCATTAAGTTATAAAAGAGGACCAACCAAGAATAGAACCTTGACGTACTCTTTTTATACATGGCATATAAAAGTATTCCCCTACTTTGTTGAAATAAATGCAATTAAAATTTAATAAGGGTCTTGATAGAGACTGTATTCTCCAATTAATGACAGGGACAATAATCAGTGTCACCAAGTTGACCATGTGGATGGTCACCGTGGTGACACATGGCCAATTGTGATTTTACAGAGACCACTATGAAAATAGTTTGAGTACTACTAATTAATTCCAGTCTCACATATGATGCTGAAATGAGTTACTGACAAACGAAAAAAAAATCCTTAGAATGTCGACTGATATATTTTTTAACGATGGTTGTATTTTTGTACTTTTAATATGTTTTTAATTATTAACTTAAAAGTTAAGGCTGAAAGTTTTTGTTAAATTGCTGTCCATTTTGAGGCAAAGTAATGTAATTTGTGAGAGAGAGCATTGTTGCTCTTATCACATTGATAGTGAAAAAAAAGTCAAAACTTTGAATGAAAATTGAAGTGGTATAAAATATGGAAACTTAGTATAATTAATTAATGGGAGTCAGTTATTATAGGCCAAGTGTATTTTAGATGTTTATGGTAATATAGGGAAAAAACAACTCTAAATATGATCCTCCAAGTGTATGATAACGTTTCCTCTTTTAATTCAGAGCCATTGAGAAAATGCCATAAAATTATTTATAAACCACATTCTGAAGCGAGTGATATGTTTTACTCAAATTACAGCCGAGTCACTTACTTATTGCTAATATAAATGTTAAACCAAGTATTTTAGTGTCTTTTTACAAAATTTAGTTACAGTAATATCACACACTCTTTAGTAATCCCTTTCTAAATGTGTATCATACCAAATTTACCCCTTTTTCACTGGTGCAGTCTGTCCAATAGTAAAACTGCAAGATGAATGTAATTTTAAGTTGTAAAGTCTTGTATGTTTATGTAGATAAAATATTTTGTAAATTTTATATTAAATTTTTCAGAAAATAATTGGGGTACTGGTGTTCACTTTTCATTTATCATGGTCTCCATAAATGTGTACAAAATCAACACTTTCAAAGATTAAATAAGGAATTATCACCCCCCCCCCAACTTCCTTTTGTACTATTCTAGAACACAGCATTGGCCACTTCTTTCTTGTACGTTACAAAAAGTTGGTGCAACTTTGAAGAACACAAACATTTGCACATAATTTTTTTAAATAAAAACGTAACAAAATAGCTGCAAAATCATTAAATCAGACCCGTACGCATGTTAATCTTGAAATAGCTGGTATCATGAGGAATTACTCTCGGTATTGCAATCTGAAATGAGACAGAAAAGTAAACAAACAAAGAGCTGAATTAAATCACCTTAGGTGATGCAACCCAAATGAAGCTAAAGTAGTCTGACCCCACTTGGTCAAATGAGAATAGGTATTCAATATTGCTACTGCAAATAGGGAACGTGACATTTTTTTGTTAATTTGTCAATCGAACAATTTATTATAAAGAAGCCTATACATTGTCTCTTTAAAAGTAGGGTCATAGATTGGTACCAAACAAATTTAGTGAGAAGCACTGCAGCTACTGATAATACACTACTTGGAGAAATGAATCCCTTCGAACTAGCAAGGTTTGGATAATTTTTCACACCCAAACATTTGAATCTGAGTTTTCGTTTATCAGATTTCTGAAGGTTGGTATCTGTTCATGAATGCTGCGGCCAGAAAAGCTGTTGGTACTTGCTGTCAACTCGCTAGA
Source organism: Leptasterias polaris (assembly GCA_037783415.1). Taxonomy (NCBI): domain Eukaryota; kingdom Metazoa; phylum Echinodermata; class Asteroidea; order Forcipulatida; family Asteriidae; genus Leptasterias; species Leptasterias polaris. The sequence continues at coordinate 2,339,176 of JAZGTN010000089.1, forward strand.
CATGAGTGGATTTCATGTGACACTATTTTATATTTCTTTAAAACGCCTACAAATCATCACTACATTGACAAAAAACAATCTATGACACCACCTTTAATGTTGTTATTCCAAACAGTCTACAGAGGTACTTTTTACACACCTTTTTCAACGACTGCGTTTTGTATCCTATGAGCTGAAACATCAGCACATTTTAAGAAACTTTGAAGTTTCTCTACACATTGAGATACATCTGTCTGGTTCTTCTTCAGGCAGGAATTGTACTCGTGAAATTCAGAAGCACATTCCCTGTTTATTTGATGAACAACTGGGCTACAAATAAAGACCAAAAAAACCGATTGTTCGTAAACCTTTTAAAATATATTTAGCAAGGTCTTTTTCACCCTTGGTTTTCCCTCCCATTTGACTCGATAAGTAGTGTTGGTAGGAGGGGTGTCTGTGTGTCTTTTGAAAGCCTAATTTTGATTTGGACAGCCTGTTTTATCCGTTTCAGAAAGGCCTTTTTGACACCATGTTGTTTTCAATTCCAGCAACTTCGGACACCTTTTTTCTAGGTCCAAGCTATACCAGCTTGACCCAATATCAAGGCATGAGAGGGCAAATAGTCCAACTCTTTTATTGCACATGTCCAGGGTGTAGCATAATATACATTTATAATGTTGCCACCATCTTGGTCATGTTTCCTGCATCCAATAACAGTAATGAATGCTAATACTCATTGCAAAAAAACGAACCAGACTTTTGCCTTCCAGCCTCAGTTTGGTACTACAATGATTTGGATTTGAGACAAATAAAGATGGCCTCACTGTGATAAAAGTCTAAAGAGTTCGACACAGTAGGTCTTTGATGGATTGAACATAGGTTCTCCTGCCTCTAATGTTCTCTCTTTCCAATGACTACAAGTATGTCTTCCATGTCATTCAACTTACTGGTGATCTGAGCAGTTTGAGGCTTTCACTTTAAGTTCATCACACGCCGTCTGCCAGTCGTCAGGATGATCTTTAACACAGTTTCCATAGGTCTCCAACTCCTTCCCACAATACTTCATGACTAAGGTAATAACAGCATCCCTAAAAATGAAAAAGATGACTTTCAAGATGTGAATAATGTCAGAATTTAGAGCAACTAACCCCACCATCACCTTCATACCTCCAAAATAAAGTTCTTAATGGGTGTACATAATTAGAGTAGTCAATAAGTTGTTAAGCAAGCATGCAATAAGCCTTTTTGAGTTATGGCGGACACAATGCTTCAACACTATTTGGTTTGGGTAAATTTGTCTGTATACACCCAAACTAAACAGTGTACTCCTATACTAGTGTCCACCATATCTCAAAAAGGCTAATTGCCACCATCCCGAACTTTTTAATATTAAAGTTAAAAAAAAAATGGTACTGAAATATGTATGACCAGTCTCAATGAGAGAGTTTGTTGACCATGGTTGCCTACATTTTCAGCTGCTTTCAATCTTGCATCAACTTTGGCCGACTCCTCGATCATTGATTCTGTTGAGTACCCTGTGGCTGTGGGTGAGTAAAGTAAAGCAAAACATTAAATTGTAACAGGAGAAAACTTACATACATGTATGGGTCTATTGTTTCAGTTCTTTTGGCAAAAGTACTGAACATTGTGTCCAACCATAGGGAAATGACCCGGTCCAGTGTATATCCACCCCCCCCCCCAACCACCCCCACCCCCCAACCACCCCCAGCAAACCTCAGAGACACCCTCCTCCAATCCAACACAAAGATCAGCACCCAACCCGCACTCAACCACTCCACACAGTAGACCAAGTGCCTGGGGCGCTGTTCTTGTTTTTTCGAAATTTAAGTTACATCTGCGGTCGTCCAACGCCAAAATTTCCACACAAAAAACGAGTATCACTCAGTTACTGCATGGAGGTAGGAATCCATGGTTACTGGGTCTACCCACACCGTTGTCATCTGTGTTCAAGTTTTCCACACATATTTCTTTACGTTATTATTTATTTGGTTTAATAATATTTCTACCGCCATAGTTTAATTTAATAGATGTTTTCAAGATCCAATGATTGTTGCTATGGTTACATAGGTTAAATTTAGTAATGATCTTCCACCCCCGCCCAAACTTGGCAAAGTTCAAAAACTTACCTACCATACCACACCGGCAATACAGTTACACAATTCATAAACTTTTAGTTTTACTACATAAAACACTAACAGTCCTACACTTTGTTACCTTGCAAAAAAAACACTTTGTGCTAAAAATAGATACTTCAAATTATTACCACTTCGGTGGCCTTCTGATCTGCTAAAGTGCTATGAACAATACAGATTGAAGACGGGGAACGGGGTATCCCATCGCATCAAGCATACAAAGTCTTCAAATGCCGGCCGGCTGGCTCTGGCTGCAGTTGAATAACCTAGCTGCCAATAATTTGTCCAAAGTTTGTAGCAATAACACTTTTGAAGTTGGTATGTTTAACAAAGAAATGTTTTATACCATTCGTTTTTTTAATAATAAAAAAATTACTAGAAAAAGCATTTTTTTTTATACATTTTACATTGCTCTTTGTATAATTTCACGAATGATAAAAAAACAATTAAAATATAAAAACGGATCATTTGCAAGTTGAAGACTAAATTTTTCACAGCTACAGGGTCACTTTTAAAGATGGCGACTTCCATGAGCGACGAAATCAAGAGCGTCTCTCTTCACAATCTTCGCCCTTTGGTGCTTCATGGCTACGTTTTCCCTTTTATTTTTCTGTACGGGATTTGGTTGTATTTTTGGGTCGGTGTTTATGGGGTAGATGAGTACTTTGAGGCCGGATTAATTGCTTTGGCGATTGTCGGATGTCTTCAAATCCTTGTTTGCCTTTTCTGCCATTGGTCTGTGCACATCCGCTGTTCGCTCACGTGTAACAAGGTACAGTATGTTTTTTTTAATGTTAACGTTTATTTAGCCCTAACTGCTCGTCCGTCCTACGTACTACTGCCAGCCAGGGCTACAGTACAGTACAGTATTTCAGGAGTGTGCGGGGCAGTTGGTTCATTATTTTTAGATTCTGAGATATTACAGCTAATTTAAATTGTGATAATTTATGTGATTACTGATTGCATTGTTATTGTAAGTTTTACTAAGCACATTAGCACTGCAGTCACTAGCACTGTCTGCATGTAGCACTAGCACGTAGCAGTTGCACTACAGATTCGCTACCTTGGCAAAAATGCTATTATGATATCCAACTGCCGCTTTATGTCCCTTATTTAAGCAGTGGATATTTACCACTGACAAGGCAGTAAAATAATCCAAAACACTGTTTCCTTTGGGTTAACATATGGCGCCCTGTTTGAAGTTTGACGCATACAACTTACAAGTAGCGAACATTGTATATATTATATATTAGAATTACTAATAAAATAAAAATATTCTTCTTTTATTTACCAGTTACTCTTACATTTGAATGGAATGGATAGTAAAATACTCATAGTATTACTACCTTTTCTCTTCCAACCAAGTGTTATGGAAGAATTTGCGTTTCTGAACTACCTAAATTATATCCTTACTAACATGTCCAGATTGGTTGAAAGAATGTACAAATATAATTGGGTCTACGGTGGTCTTGACGGTGGTATTTGCTAAACATATGAAATTTTAGTTTCTTCAAGTAGGCCTATGTCTTTAAATTTGTGTTAAAATTGTTATTGGTCTAACATTTAGACCCAAGCAGAAGGGCCGATACATTAAGCCGTTCACAATTTGTGAAAGTTATACCACCACATGTTATTTTGATTGGTAAGCATCTTGCAATCAGTTTATTTTATTGTTTTATTATTGTTTTCTTTAAATTGATTTTAATACTCTTAGGAAAAAGATCCTTTCAAGGCCAATTGGATAAAAGTTGTACCAACAGAAAACAATGGCTATCCTGACATCATCCAACTTCATCATGAGAAGGTAAATGCTTTTATTTTTTTTATTGTTGTTCCTTTGTTTATTTGTTATACATAAATCTTGACTCCGAGTTTTCTACTCTCGAATAATATCGCTCAAGTGAGACACTCTCCCTTTGGCTATTGTAGGTAGCTCACTTGATCATTGTGTTAGACTGTGTTTAAAAAAACTCTTTTCGTTGTTTTCTTTTACCGAGTCATGAAAGGTAGGCCCTTTAAAGGATTGGTACAGCTGACAAAATAGTCGCAGACAGAGCTCATTGGCCGAGGGGATAAGAACACTGGACTCAAGCTCTGGTATTTGCGATCTGCAGAGTATGGGTTCGAGTCCCGCTAGTCATGACACTTTTGTCCTTAAGCAAGACACTTAATCATTGCTTTGTCCTTCGGATGGGACGTAAAACCGAAGGTCCTGTGTGATGTGTAGGCCTAATGCATGTAAAAGGACCCATTGCACTTATCGTAAAGAGAAGGGGTTCACCCCAGTGTTCCTGGTTTGTTTGGCTGCATATTGCGCCACAGCACCTTGTAAACCATAACGGTGCTATGTAAAGGAAAATGTCTCATACCTCAAAACTTAGCTCCACATACTTTGCAGGATAAGAACTGTAGAGCTTAGAAACGTAGTATTAAGCGAGGTATAAATGTAAAGTATTATTATTGTTATTTATTATTCATGTTTTTTGTGATCAGCCACATACATGAAATAATGAAAAACCACGCACAGGGTTAAGGCTACTGATATAGTTTTTCACAGAAAAAGCGGTTTTAGTTCAAATTTTATAATCGGTAAGCTTTCAGCCTAAAGTTGCAGTTATGTTTTGTATCCTTACCAGTCCTGTATATTTAACATAAATAAGTGCTTGAAGTCTTGGCATCAAAAAAACCAAAGAAGAATAGTTACTCAGGAAAACATTGAAGGTTGACAAACAGTTCCGAGATCATGCCACTTAGTAGTAGTCTCCATCAGTTGGCCTTAATCTTGTTAACAATAAATATTTCTCTTAAATCACAGACAAAAGAGACCAATAAGACAGAGATTTGGTTCAGCTTTCAGAAGACAAAGTACATCTATGATGCCGAGGAGAAAAAGCAGTTTCAGTCAGTTCAGTTTCCTGTTGACTTGCCCCTTAAAGAGTACCAGAGTTGGAAAGGTTACATGGAGGAGACAGATGTGGCTGATGTGAAGAACAAATATGGAGACAATGAGTAGGTGCTTCTTTTGGTTTGGTAGCCTGTATCCTATGTGTTGTGGCCGAGCGGTTATTCGCACTGGACTCAAGTGGTGTTTCTGATCAGCAGAGTGTGGGTTCGAGGCCTGGTCTTGACACCTGCGACCTTAAGCAAGGCACTTAACCATTATTGCTTCGTCCTTTAAACCATTGGAAAAACTGCTAAAATGACAGATGCAAAGGGGTTCACTTTGTTGTGTTTCTTATTTTAAGCACAAGGTCAAGATCAGGGCAACTGAAGCTATTGCCTTCCAAACCTCATCTTGAAATATTTAAAAGTGTTTTAATAATGCCTGTTATCCTATTTATTTTGATGCAGTCTCAACATGGAGCCCCCAATGTTTAAGGATCTGTTCAAGGAGAGAGCCACAGCTCCATTCTTTGTCTTCCAAGTCTTCTGTGTGGGCCTCTGGTGTCTGGATGAATACTGGTATTACAGGTAAGCCACTTCAATTGAAAAAAGGTTAAAAGCTGGGGGTGTAAGTGAGTGTGTTTTAATGCTACATAGGAAGTGTGGACCTCAGAACAAAAGAGGTCCACATAATCTAAGGACTTGAAACACACGTCCATACAGTGTTTTTTTATAGTGTTGAAGAATATGATTTTCCTTATAAAAAGTGTACAGAACAAAGGATGCCACAGAGTGACTGCAACACAGAGCTGTGAAACCAAGGACTTTAACAAAAGGGATTCAAGTGTTTTGACAGAGCAAGGATGTCCTTAATTCGATTTCATGTACAAAAAAAATGTTGATGTCATATATTTTTTTTAAGTCAAAATAATGGGAGAAAAAGTGAATTCCTTGATTTACAGGATTCACAAACGTGTTTGTGGGTGTTTTTGGTGTTTCGTTTTTTTCTTGTTGGGGTTGGGGGGGGCGGGGTTGTGGGTTGAATGCAGCCATATTTATTTTGTTGTATTGTGATTGTTTTGCAGTATCTTCACACTGTTCATGCTGATTACATTTGAAGCCACTTTGGTACAGCAGCAACTTAGGAACCTCGCTGAGATCAGGAAGATGGGAAATAAGCCATTTCATATTCAGGTAAATTCTAGTGAAATGTTCAATCGTTTAACTGCAAATTCTGGTATGTTTTAACACAGAACTCAATGTGCTGTGTAGGTGCACTCACCACATGATATATTTTTCATCTATCATTCAATTAAAAATATGTTGATGATACTAAATGATTATAAAGTAATTTACTGTACTCGTTGATTAATTGTAAAAGTGTTTTTCTCAACAGGTGTATCGAAACCGAAAGTGGCGTCCAATCATGAGTAATGAGCTTGTTCCAGGTGACATCTGTTCCGTTGGTCGATCTCAAAATGAGAACCCGGTACCCTGTGATATGCTTCTTTTAAGAGGACAATGTATTGTTGATGAGTCCATGCTTACCGGGGAATCCGTCCCTCAGATGAAGGTAATGGATGTTCATAAAAGCAAATCGCCATTTTGTTTTGTAGGAAGTCTTTGATTAGCAATGTATGGCTATTTCAGAGCTGCCAACTCTCCCTGATTCTGCAGAAAGTTCCTTGAATATAAACCAATGTTTCCATGTTCTCATAAACAAAATTTGAAAATCTCCCTGATTATGAAAACTTTTTCCTTGTTATGTTGAATGCAATTCTAAATATCTCCCTGATTGTTGTATACAAACTCTCTGATTGTAAGATGCAAATGTTGACAGCTCTGCCATGTCCATTGACTAGTTTGGTAGTGGTTATGGCCGGATTGCAGAATTCCTGTTCTTCAACATCTGTCGGCCATAGCCAAAGCTACTTGGTTTGGATGCAGGCTAAAGCAATTGCTGGGTCCAAAAAGCTGTCTGTATTTGAGCATAGCCTCTTTAGCCAACAGTCACAGACAAAGATTTAACTGCACTAGTCAGGATCATAGTTATCCAGGGAACCTGCTGCAATAGACCTTTCCATTGTTGATAAACAAACTGCCCTTGTTTGCAAAGACGGCCGAATGTTAGCAAAACATTCAATGTGTTAACAGATAATATGACCGGGTTTGAAACTTCTGCAGTCTTTCATTTCAAAAAAGTACATCCCATAATTGGTTGCTTTGTTTCCAACAAATTCAACACTATTTGTGAATATTTTGTGTAACATTGTTACAAACTGTGGCTATCTGTTTTTGCTTTGCATTTATGGCTTCCCATAGTTTTCCAACGTTGGTTGACAAAAACTTGGGGTGTGACATTGCAATAGAAAGGTATATTCAAACACAAGCCTGTAGCATGTGTACTGTACATGTGAAGTTACCTTTACTGAACCTCTATATATTTTTTTTTCTTCCTCGTTTTAAAGGAATCAATTGAGACAACTGAGGGGAGTGACATTCTTGATATGCAAACAGATAGCAAATTGCATGTCATATTTGGTGGGACCAAGGTTGTACAGCACTCGCCTCCAAGCAAGACAGCCAGTGGACTTAAAGGCAAGTTTAGTATTTTCATACAAGTGGCATTTTTTTACTGTTGACTTAATTCTTTGTTTTGATGGCAAAAACTCTGCAGATATTGAATTTTTAGTGCACCAGTTATTCCAACCTTTTTGTTGAATCTATTTTGAATGTTTTTCCCCTGGATTTGAAAGTAAAGTATATTCTTATTTTTATTCAAATTTTTTGTCATTTTATTTATTTTATTTTGTTATTTTTTTTCTTTCCACAGCACATGACAATGGATGCATTGCTTATGTTCTCCGCACTGGGTTCAACACATCTCAAGTAAGAACTTATCTCTGCTGTAATTTAAATGACATTTAATTGTTGAGGTTTTTTTCTGGGAAAAAAGAAAATAAATCTTGTTTTCATTTGTCTCGTTTGACTTTACAGGGTCGTCTTTTAAGAACCATCTTGTATGGTGTCAAGAGAGTAACGGCCAACACCTTGGAGACCTTTCTCTTTATTCTATTCCTGTTGATATTTGCAATTGCTGCAGCTTCCTATGTCTGGATCGAAGGTAAGAAACAAAAAGTATAAGGTTATTAATTAATTTACAGGGGTTTGTGGGAGCACCCTGTTAGTATCTGTTGCCAAGGGCACTTTTGTTGGAATATCTTAAAGTCTGGGAAACTTTTGAAGGGGCACCAAGGCCAAGACTAAGGCAACAGGGCCATTGCCTCTGTGTAATTCCAGGCCTGCAAATTGGGGTGTCCGTATTTGCTTTAGGGGGATAGATGGAATGTTCGAAGCGTAATTTCTTCAATAAGCGCATGAAAGATGAAAATGGTCCAAAAGACACCAAACCAGTCCTCTGGCTGTAACAAGGGGTCTGAATAAAAATGATGGTATAACACTGACTGAGATTTCTAAAATCCATTCTTTTCTAAAATAATCATCTTGACAATGTCGTGGCCTAGCAGTCTAGTTCACTGGACCTAAGCTCTGGTGTTGTCAGCAGCAGAGTGTGGGTTCAACTCCCGGTCATGAAACTTGACAGCCCTAATTAGGTAGCCCTCACCTTGAAGTGGCCATCCGGCCTTGTGATGTAATGCAATAGTTCACACACACAAAATAAAATAAAAAATTGTCTTCAAAATGGACACGCATCATGAGGCTTTTTGTAATCCTGTGGAATTTGTTTTCTTAGGCACAAAGGACCCGGACAGGAATAAGTACAAGTTATTCTTGGAGTGTACCCTCATCCTAACATCTGTTGTTCCTCCAGAGCTTCCCATTGAGCTCTCTCTGGCTGTCAACTCCTCCCTTCTAGCACTCAGTAAACTTGGTAAGACACAGACACATCAATATTTCCACTATTTGGAAGTTTTTTGTTAAAATTTATTTAAAGTTTGGATTGAACAAAGACAATTTTACTAGAGTGGGGCTTGAACCTGCGAAATCCAGATTAATGTACCAGGGCTCTACCATCTGAGCTATTTGCCCTAGGTTTGGGGTCTCTCTATTTTGTCAATATTTTGTAAATCTGGGGGTCACAGGTTCAAGTTCCAGTCTTTGTTCAACCAAAAGTTATTTAATAATTTACCCAGTCGGTTTCCCTCGTGATTTATTACGGAATATTGAATTTAATGAACATTTTGTCTGGAGACTTATTTAATAAGGAAGGTTCATAATTTGGTTTTTGTCAACATAATGCTGATGTATAGACAAAATCATCAAGGAAAGTCACGTGTAGAAGTTTCAGTTGAATAGTGTCTACTTGTTGAGAAAACAGTATTTTCATCAAGAACATCAAATCCATCCACGTTTAGCAAAGTGACAGCAAATACCAACTGCATCAAATGGACACACACAAATTTAATTTTCCAGAAGTCGCCTTTAGACAATCTTTAAAGATTCAAATTGTTCAACATACTTTTATTGATTTTTGCAGGATGCTTACTACCATTACCATCTGTAAAACAACCAGGTTTTAAAATAAAAATTATACACCCTTCTTTAGGGTCATTACCAAGTATGATCCTACCTGTTGCATTTTTTGTATTTGTACAAATTCCTATTGATAAGGCCGTTTATTTTGTATATTTCTATATTTTTAGGTGCATTTTTTTCTTTACAGCTTATATTACTTTTTCTGGAAGGCTGGTTCAAAGAAGTAGTCCTAGATGTCATTATAAAATTATTTTAACAGTTAGACACAATTTTATAATGGAACTTGGTACACCTGGCATCGCAATTGATGATGGAAATGTTTGCTTCTTCTTCCCAAAGGTGTTTATTGTACAGAGCCATTTCGAATCCCTTTTGCCGGTAAAGTGGATATGTGCTGTTTTGATAAAACTGGAACTCTAACCAGTGACAATCTGGTTGTACAAGGAATTGCTGGACTCAAGTAAGTTGATAGTGTTTGATTTGATTTGAATTTGATTTGAATTTATTCGGATAAAACCTGGTAAGAACATGGCGAAAATACATACACAGTTACAGGAGGATAACAATGGAATAGTAGAAAACCAAGAATGAAAAACTGCACAAAATTATCCAAGGATAGCTCAAAAAGTTAACTTAAACTTATTTCTGTCGTTTTCCTTACAGACAAACAGTCAAAACACCAAAAACTAAAAGAAATAGAAATAAAAAACAAACAATAAATGAAGATTCCATGTCTCCTGGTGATGATTAGAGCAGGCTAGTTGTTTAGACCAATACAGATCGGCAATGACGACAATAACGAGGAGCCTCCTCCCTTCCGTCACTAAGCGTGAGCAGTAGTCCCGACCAATTTCCTACCTCCCCTGGTAGTAGTTGATAAGCTGGACAGTTCTTATCAGAACTAAGTGGTCTCCCGAATTCCGAAATCTACTCCGTGGTAGTAGAATAAATAGCAAGACAATTACTCTAAAGAACAAATCCTCACAGAAAAGTCGATACATGCATGTGGTGTTACAGCAAACTGTGTATATCTACTGAGTGTGTGTGATTTAATCCAACATCTACATTGCTTTGTTGCAAAAATGTCTATTAGCAGCTGGTCTTGGTATAGCACTGATTAATATTAGCCAGATGTGAGAAAATAAGTCAAAAGTTTTGACAAATATTGACTCAATTTTGAGACTGCTATGGTTTAATTTCCAGGGGTGGTTCTAAACTGTGCCTGATAGCTGACTGTCCTCTTGAGACACATCAGGTGTTAGCCACATGTCATTCTCTTGTACAACTTGATGATACTCTTGTTGGTGACCCATTAGAGAAGGCAACTCTCACTGCTGTTGACTGGACACTGACAAAAGGTAAAAAAGGACAGTCAATAGACCTTTATCATGCTGCCTCCATCTTGGTCATGCTCCCTGTATCCAATAACAGTAATGAATTCTAACATTTATTGCATTAAAAGGAACCAGACTATTTCTCCTTCCTGCCTCGGTTTGGATGCATTGATTTGAAAGGGGGAATATCGAAACCTCTGCACAATGCTTGAGGTCTGTTTGGCTGTATGCAGTTATAATTTTCAATGGATTTCTCTGCCTTGTTCTTATTTTTAATCTCTGCTATTAAAGAAGTCCTTTTCAAAAATCATCAACAACGCTGTTAATGACCTTGTAAAAATGAGTCTTCAAATTTCAAAGATTTTTGTTAAATCCCTAGAAGAACCCTGCATTCTCTTTTCTGTTTTGATTGATAAAATAATAAGCTCTGCATATCCCTCCAGGAGACGTTGTTATTCCTAGGCGCATTCGAAGCCAACCTCTGAAGATAGTTCAACGATACCATTTTGCTAGTGCATTGAAGAGGATGGCTGTTTTAGTGTCCATGCAGGAGGCAGGTTCTACTGAGTGTAGCTTCATGGCTATGGTAAAGGGAGCACCAGAAACCCTCAGATCAATGGTAAGCCCCAAAACTATCACAGATTCCTCATAATGACATGTTATCAGTGTATTTTGATGTTATCTGCAGAGTAATGTGGTATGTTGTGGCCGAGCGATCTAGTCCACCGGACCCAAGCTCTGGTGTTGTCAGCAGCAGAGTTTGGGTTCGAATCCTGGTCATGACACTTGTGCCCTTGAGCAAGGCACTTGACCATAATTGCTTCGTAAAAAGTTGGGAAGGTAGTGCATTCTGCTCTACCAGCCAGCCTCCTAGTGGATGATACCCCTGCCTACATCATTACTGGCTCTCAAGGGGGTATCCCCTTGAAGTGGCCATCCGGCCTTGTGATGTTAGGCGATCTCTCATAAAAAATTGTTCAAAGAGTAAATGGTGTATTCCCCAGGAAGTGAAAAACTCTCCAGCAGAATTGCTTAAAACAAATTAGGTTCTATTCTGTGTGTTTTATTAGCCAAGTTTGGACTGCAAAGCGCACACATGCTGTCTTTTGCATTTACATTTTTTTATTTCTTGTTTTCTTTTAGTTGTCTACGGTACCTGAAGACTACGATGAAGTGCACTCTCAGATGTCCAGGCTGGGAGCTAGAGTCTTAGCCCTTGGGTACAGGAAACTTGGACGTCTCTCTCCACAGCAGGTTAGGGAGATTTATATATTCCATCTCATACAGTGTTCAATAGATAGGTTGCAGTATGACGTAAGTCCGCCATCTTTACGGGCAATTTGGAACACACAGTCATGCGTTACGCGTGAGAACGGCGTGCAGCACGCGCACATTTCACAAAACTCATTGCATGATTGGTTAGTGAACGACGCGGCTGCGTTAATAATTTGAGCGCTTGACGCGCCTGCAAGCCAAAATGCGATTTGCCCGTAAAGATGGCGTCTACTGGGAACTATCTATTGGTGTTCTATTTTTTCTTTTGTGTGTTCTATTTCTAGTTGCATATTTAAAGTGTGCATATTGTTGGCTTAGGTCAATTTACAGTAACTTGGCTCTGTCCGTAAATTAAACTTTTCCAGGATTAAACTGGATTTTGTTTTTGCTGACATTAGTTTAATTTTAAAGTCAATTATATAGTCTTATCTCTTTTCAGACACACATTTATTACACTTTTAATTTACTAGTGAATGTAGAGATAACTTTGTTAGAATATGACAGACATTGTTATTGATTTTTGTGCACAGATACGTGACATGCATCGTGATGGTGTCGAGTGTAACCTCTCATTTGCTGGATTTGTCATCATCTCCTGCCCCCTCAAGTCCGACTCCAAGGCTGTTATTAAGGAGATACAACAAGCATCCCACCATGTAAGTCACAATAGTTGTCACTGTAATATTATTTGGGGTTGAACAATGGAGCGACTTAAACCTGGAACCTCCGGATTACCGTGCCAGTGCTTTACCAACTGAGCTATCTAGCCCTATGTTTGCGGTCTCCCTGTTTTCTCAACATCTTTGTTCGAGGTGCCAGTCAGAAGCCATTGCACCTGAACTGCGCCAGGAATCACACCCAAGTTGCTGATACATCCTGGGAAGCGGTAGTAGTCAGTGCATGTTAATGTCGAACACTTTCGATCGCAGGCTGTGCTCTGTAGTCATATAGGGTTCGGTGTGGCTGGCTGCCAAAGAGACCTTGCATGCCATAGCTCGCACACATTGTAGCGATGTCCTTCGCTGTTCAGCTTCTCAGCTGCAAGTAAGGATGGGCCATAAGTGCAATCAATTTGCACCCAGGTCTTGGTTACATTTTTGATACATTTTCAGTGGAATTATTTTCAATCTGTCTTTGCTGACCGAAGTATAAATCAGCTGCAGAGTGTCTATTCTTTACTAGGGTATGCCATGTGTCTTATTCTCTACCTGCACTTATTCTTTACAGATACAGAAGTTGAATGACCTCACCATATTTAACTCTTTTTGTTTAGATTGTGATGATCACTGGTGACAACCCACTGACAGCCTGCCATGTTGCCAAGGAACTACGAGTTACTCGCAAACAGCACACACTCATCCTCACAGCTCCTAAGAAACAGGAAAATCAGAAAAACTCAGTTGAAAATCATGTACAGGAAGCAAACTCTAAGGATCCTCATCAAGGTATAGACTTTAAGTTTCTCATCAGTGTGATAAATAGTTGACGTGACTTAAACTTATGCCGTCCACGCAGGCAGGGGACCTCGTGATGGCTTCTGTGTGTCCAGGTTGGTCTATCTGTGGCCAGTCTTCATGAATCAGTGTGGTTATAGATCTAGTTTTGCAGTCTTGCAAGATGCAATCCATCCATTTTTGGGGTGGGCTACTTCTGGGTCTCTCTCCTCTGACCTTGCCTTCAACAGCCATTTTGGGGTATCTTGGGGTTTGCATTCTTTTCATAAGTCCAAAATGAGCCTATTTATGGTTACTCTATTTATATATATTTTGTGCTTTTAAAAGCACCATGTAATCCATCTCATCTTGATAGAAGAAATGAGTCTTGAAGTTTGTTTATCATTATTATGCTGTAGTAGTAGTCCTCAGTAGATTAGGACACTTAAAAGAGAATCCTTGGGTATAATTTGACATCTCACAATAAGCCACCACTCTGCTTCTTATTACTAATTACCATATTACTGTAAAACAGTTTCCTGTGTAAACAATTCATTTAAAACATTTATATTAGCTTGTAATTTCTTTGAAATAAAGGACCCTGACAAATTTGTTTTCCTAGTAATAAGCCACAAGGGAAACTGACTGGGTATATTTTTAATTTATTTTGGGTTAAACAATGAAATAATTATTAGAGGATGATTTGAACCTGCAACCTCCGGATTAACTTGCCAGTGTGGCTGGAGGTTCTGTCCCCCAGAGATTGTGTCCCCCATACAGCGAATTGTGCAGAAATTTTGTCTGATAGAACCCTCTCTTGTATCTACTTCCTTCAGCCCATCTTAATTTATCGTATGGGGGACACACAAACCGAATTCCCTATGACACCAGGGCTCGATTTCACAAAGAGTTAAGATTGATCTTAAGTGCAAATCCATCGTAGTTGCTTAGCAAAGAGTGATGTCACAATACAAATCACTATGGCAATACTGATAACTCGTCTTAAGATGAATCTTAGTGCTTTGTGAAATCGACCCCAGCACTCTACCAACTGAGCCATAGAGCCCTAATGTTGGCAGTCCCCGTATTTTGCCATATCTTTGTTTTTCATACAAATTGACACTGAAATCTTTCAGATTGGCACTGGCAGTCCATAGATGATACAGTGACTTTACCCATGTTACCTGGTAGTAAACAACAACAACAAGAACTGCTTCATGGTCATGACTTGTGTATGACTGGAGAGGTAAGTACTGATTGCAGCGGCGGATACAGGGGGGGGGCGTGGGGGGCGCACGCCCCCCCCTTTTGCTTGAGAAAAAAAAAAAAAAAAAACCATCAAGGAGAAAAGTGAGGGAGAGACAAAATTAATGACCTACCTAGTATTTTATTTCAAAAAGCTACTAAAAATCCGTACCTCGTACACTTTGTTTCATTTGTGGACCACTATATTATTTCACTGACAGACATTGTCTCACGTGAATCTTGTGTACTGTGTGGAAAGCGTGTTTTTCTCACACACTGAACATGCATCCTGGCGCGGGGATCCGGGGGCGTGAAGATCATTCACCCACATCGTGAGTCGACCATGCATGCCACCTGTGTGTGTGTACATTGTGCAAAGAAGTTTCTGGATGGAAAATCAGCACTCGCGAGCGCTAAATACAATGTGACTTTTACAATACGAACTTCGGAAACTAGTGAAGACATAGCCCCATGAATAGGGATAATCTACTTCGTATCCTTGGCCCAGTGCATCCTTTTTTCTGTGGCCGATTTAATGTTTAATCCAGGTTATGAAACGTACCGATCGAATGCTACTGTACTAATTGTAGAAGGCCCTAATGCTGAATTGTTTTTTTTTAAACATCACAGATCTTTTGGGAAAATTGTTTGCTTTTCGAGTCGCGAGTGTGATTTTTCTCCCACTTATTAACTTGCGGGAAAACTATTGTCAGGTTCCCTCAACAATCCACAACAGTTAGACGATCAACTGCTGATATTTAATGGGGACCAGACTGATTTAGTCAGCGCGCCGAGCGCAATCAAGGTTTTGTGAAATACGTGTAATGCTGTGCGCATCTCACGCCCGTCTGCGCAAAGATGTAGACCTTTCTTTTGTTGATAAACAAAGTGCGCCGGTTGGCATGGACGGCCGAATGTTGGCAAAACATTCAATCGTGTTAAAAAATGTTGTGACCAAATTCAACATTTTCTGTAAAGATTCATGAACGGAAATACCTTCCATGATTGGTTGATTTGTTTCCAACAAATTCAACACTATTTTTGAATATTTTGTGTAACACTGCTACAAACTGTGATGTGGCAATCTGTTTTTGATTTGCAGTTATGGCTTTCCATAGTTTTTCAACCTGGGTTGGCAAAAACTCGGGCTGTGACGTTGCAAAAGAAAGGTCTATACTATATGCTCAGCGCGTTATGTAAATCAGTCTGGTCCCCATAGATAGTTTAAATGTTGTGAAATTGTTAAGGGAACCCAACTAGGTTCTCGCGCAAGTTGTTAATACGCGTTATCAAAAAATTCACTCTCGCGACAAGAAAGGCAATCAATTTTCCCCAAAAATCTGTGATGTTTTAAAAAAAAGTTTAGCATTTGGGCTTTCTACAAGTAGGCCTACAGTAGCATTCGATCGGTAAGTTTCATAACCCGGATTAAAAACTACATCGGGCACAAAAATAGGATTGCAATGGTGCTTAGGCCCAATTGGCAAGGATACGAACGAAGTGGATTGGCCCTACTCATGGGGCTAGTGAAGACATAGCATCGTACAATCATGGTGTCTCACTCTGTTTAGAAAATCGTATTCAAGAAAGAGGGTAAATATCCGTTGTGTTTCTTTCAAACTAGTCATTATCAATTGTGCAGATAGTACAACGATGTAGGGCTGGGGGATGGGGCTAGGCCTCTAGTAGGCCTACCCTCACCTTGTCGTACATTAATGTTATTGTTGCTCGATCGCGCTGTCACTGAAGACAAGCACAGCTTGTTATTTTGTGTCACATTCTAATCCTCAAGTATGTGAAAACTAAATGACAAAGAGACCCTATTTGGTTATTTATATAAAAAATTGCACTATCGTTTAACTCGCCAACAGTTTTTCCCCCTGAATAAGTATAAGTTGTAGCCTGCATTTTGATTTTATAACTCAGGATGGCCGATTCAAATCGATGACTCCCAACTCGAAAATGTTTTAATAATGATCTTGCAAAAACAAAATTGGTTTAAGTGGTCAGATATTGCATGAGATCGTACCACAGAGCATCTAAAATCTAGTTTCGTAGCATTGCGGGCCCCGGAACCGGCCCATGCCGTTAGGGGTTCGCATTATGCGCTCGTATGCGCCACAAATTGCATTCACCATTTGCTGCTTGGTAAATTTTCACGCCCCCCCGTTTGGAAAATCCTGGATCCGCCCCTGGATTGTGTTTGTTTCTGATCTTTCTCCATGTGTGATGCCAATTGAATCAAGAACATTGGGTAATTATTAAGGGACAAATAACCCCATCAATTAGGGTACATCATTGGCTACCGGTTATAGAACATATTCTTTTAAACTTGCTCTTTTTGTTTAGAAATGCTTGAACAAACTACTCCTAGATATCTTTACAATTTACTGCCATATTACACTCCTCCACGTTTTCTTCGGTCCACACTTAACATCACTCACTTGAATGTTTCCAGTTCAAACAAAGTTCTGGGTCAAAAAGCATTCAGTGTAGCTGGACCAATAGTTTGGAACAATGTTCCTCCTGTCATTAGGGAATCTGTTAGTTTATCTCTAATTTGTAAAGATCTTAAGACTCACCTCAATCCATGTTAATTTGTGTTATGTGCTCTATAATCTTTTAAAATTTAATTAATAATAATAATAAAAATGGTTCCAAGTATTCCCATCATCCTCCGTCAAACCTGTAGTACTAACGGGAATCTCGATGGAGCAGGCAGGCACCAATGTGCAGTGATGTGTTTGCCATTTGCTTGGCTTCCCATACTCACATGCTGGGACAAATTTCATAGCGCTGCTTAACGGTAACTATAGCAGAAAAGTTTGCTTAAGCGTAATCATATTTCACAGGTTAGCAAGAAAATTAGGCAGCCAGAAAGATAATTAGGAAGCCAGCTTGCGCGTTCACCATGGATTTGCATTGTTACGTCATTCATTTTCATACAGTAAGCACTGGAAGGTTAGCATGCCTTTTCATACAGTAAGCACTGGAAGGTTAGCATGCCTTTTCGTGTGCTTCTGGTTAGCAGTGCTATGAAGTAGAAACTCATGTAGTAAGCACAAAATCGGCTGTTAACACGTTGACTGCCGGTCATAAATTCGTAGGGGCATCCCATTTGCCAAGCATCTAAGTGTGGTGCGCATGCGCGCATACCAAATAGGTATTATTTTTTTTTCTACATGTTGTAGCATACAAATTCTGATGATGTGTCCTCACCACTGCCAGAAGCGTATTCGTTGCGTTCTCAGCGATGCCAGTGTATTCAATTCACTATACAAAAGCCTTTCATTCTCTACGAGTATACTCGTAGTGGCAGAATCCGTTACACCTGTTACTACGAATATACTCGTAGGCGGCAGTCAACGAGTTAAGCAGCTCTATGATATTGGGCCCCGGTCCTTTAAGGCCAGACCACACCCTATTGATAAATAATTATATTTGACTCTTTGGGACGCCAGTCTTTATTAAAGAAAACATCGTATTATCTTCAATAATGGTATTTTTCCCCTTTTATACCTGCAGGCTTTGAAGCACATTCAAAGTGTCAGTGTGAAGTTCTTCAATACTGTGTTGCCCTACATCAAGGTCTTTGCTAGAGTAGCCCCAAAACAAAAGGTTGTCATTCAAACATTCCTTTATCATTATCGTTTCTGTTTGAAAAACGTTACACAAAATCAAGAAATTGTATATAAACTAAAAACATCAAGGCATTTAATGTTGATGTGTTATATATTATACAGAGAGCTTATTTGGTTGTGTAGATTAAACAACTTTAGTTTTCTTAATTTTATTTTGTTTCTTTGAAATTATTAAGGAATTTGTTGTGACATCTCTGAAGCGTCTTGGATATGTAACTCTGATGTGTGGAGATGGGACAAATGATGTGGGTGCTTTGAAGCATGCTCACGTTGGTATGTTAATAATCTTGTTGTGGTTATTTTTGTCATTAATATCTATAAAACAGAACAGGTTCTGAGCAAATTGTTATAGCAAGGTTCCCAATGTGGTCTCCTGGATTAAGATTACAACTTTGTACTCTGCCTTACTGTTATTAAATTACACAAATAGCCATTGTTACTACTTTCCATGGTCATCAGGTAATTTTGAACAATCGATGAGTGCCTGCAACTTCAAGAATCGAAATGTGTAATCTTGATAATGATTCATACAATATTGTTTGTTTGCTTTTGTAGGTGCGGCTTTGTTATCCAACATTCCAGAGAGAGCCATTGAGAGAATGAAGAAGAAAGCCAAAGAGGAACAGGTAACTACAGTACTTGAGCAGTGTGATTTAAGGGATGTAAATCTCGCATCAAGAATACTAATTATTTGGCATCACTTTAGCTGAGTGGTTTTAGCTGAGTGGTTTTTTCCCTGCCTTCCACCTTTGTAGACCCCTGTTCGAATCCCACCTCAGACCCGGGACCTGGAGCCTTGCATGTTGATGAGGTTTGAAGTCCCTACCTTTTTGCAGGGGTTGATCCGATTTGGGGTTTTCTTCCCACATCTAAAAACTGTACACTTCTTCTCATTTACTATTTATATACTATCCTGTTATTGGCACTCCTGCTATTGAATGTGTCATGAAATAAATAATTGATTTTGGTTTGAACAAAGAAAAATTGAATAGAGCGGGATCTGAACCATTGACCTCCGGTTTAATGTGCCGGTGCTCTACCAACTGAGCTATCTAGCCTTATGTTGGTGGTCTCCCTATTTTGTCAATATCTTTGTTCGGGGGGTGCCAGGTAGAAACCATACAACCGTTAGCTGCTGTGTAGCCAAGGATCACAACCAAGTATACGATACAACCTGGGAAGCGGCAGACAGGGGATTACCTTGAGGGGACGCGACTTTTTTATTTCAATTATCAAGTTATTAACCACTTGTTATTAGTCAATTCTTCTTTGTTCAACTGGAAATAAATAATTAAATAAACAATAACACATACAATATCCTGTTTGTGGTCATTTTAGGAGCAATCAAATAATGTGAAACCTGAGTTGAGAGGTAAGAGTAAGGGAGAGAAGACAGTGGCGGATGCAGTCAGGGCCAGGCAAGCAGCAGGAGGAGGATCTAGCAAAGCAGCAAAGGCAAGAGCAGTGCAGCGAGGGGAAGATGTGACTAAGGTAGGTTTTCGTAGGCTGATCCAAATTAATGATTTTAGCTAGACCAGTTTAACTGTGGCGCTGTACTCCCTTTTTTTTTTCACAGTTTCCATTGTTTGAGCGCCCTAGATAATCTCTGTGTTTTAACATATTTCAGCAATTTGCTATGATTTTCCGCATAATCCCCAGTTTTAAAAAGTCCCCAAATGACGAAAAATATCAAAATTACTTGCAAATCGCTTGCAAATTACCTTTAGGTTTCTCAATATGTCAGATATGAAACATCAGGCATTCAATTGTACTCCTGATCAAGCAAACAAAACGAAACAATGTTGATAATCACTAAGCGTATAACAAACGGGTACGGCTAGGTTAGATAGTCTCATGACCACATGGCCTACCCATTGGTCAGGTCAGTCAGGTTGGTCTGTAAGGTCAGTCATTCAGGTTGGTTGGTCAGTCAGTCTGGTTGGTCCGGTCAAATTCTGTATATAAAACTATTAAGTATAAATGATAATAATAAAAAATAATAATAACTAGTTCTTATATAGCGCATTTTACAATAACGTATTAATGCACTTTACATTAATGCCCTGGTCATTGGGCCAATAACATTCCTTTGATCGTTAGCTCCCTGGGGAGTATACAGCCCTGGGCTGCCGTGGCGCTCCGAAGGCTTTTTCAAACACAAAATCAACCTCTACCCTCGCAGGTACCCATTTATATCCCTGGGTGAAGAGAAGCACTTATAGCAAAGTTTCTTGCTCAAGGACACAACCATCATGACCGGGACTCGAACCCACACCCCAATGACTAAACCACCAGAACTTGAATCCGATGCTCTAAACCACTCGGCCATGACGCCCTACCAAAAGCGTTGACATATAAACATGAATGTTGTAAATGTAACCAGAAATAAAAGCAACTGCTTCATTTTAAATCCAAGTATGATATGTTTTTAACAGAAGCGATTAAATGCCATCTTGAAGGAGATTGATGAGCAGGATCAGCCTCAGGTGGTGAAGCTAGGAGACGCAAGTATTGCATCACCATTCACATCAAAGCTATCCTCTATCATATGCGGTACGTACTGTGTTTTTAAACACTGCCTTCAACAGGTTGCTGTGTGCTCTGTAACAATGATAGTTTATTTTATAAAATAATGATGGCCACACCATGCTGAAGAGTTATAGTCATTATTATTTGTTTTTTGAAGGTATTTTTGTTTCAACCTTAACTTTAGTCTGTCACATCATCAAGCAAGGAAGATGTACCCTGGTCACCACACTACAGATGTTCAAGATCCTAGCTCTTAATGCACTCATCTTAGCCTACAGCCAAAGTGTCTTGTACTTAGATGGGGTCAAGTTTAGTGATGGCCAGGCTACCTTACAGGGACTGCTACTGGCTGGCTGCTTTCTCTTTATCTCTCGTTCAAAGGTACTTAAAAGTATTTGATTTACAATTATGTGTTGTGTGTGAGCTTGTAAATAATAAAAACTTGATTAAATTAGAAGAGGGATGGTTTATAAACTACAAATAAACATAAAAGTAGTATTTGTTGTCTACTTTCACAAATGTTCTCCGAAGTTGTAGAAATGTATGCTGATTTGATTATATCATAATGAAATGGTAACATTTCCTGTTGGGAAAAGTGTGTTCCTAACGCTTTTGAATTAAAACATTGAAATATTGGATCATTTATTAATAATTAAATTAAGATAATGCAAGGTTTTTGTATCTATACATATTTTGGTTTTCACAAAGATTTTGAAAAAAATCAAAAGATTTCTAGTAAATTCAGTGGAACAATATAATGTGATAAAATATTAATTCATCTACCTACTATGTTATTATTTTATTGCACAGCCACTGAAGACGTTATCCAAGAGCCGTCCTCTACCCAACATCTTTAATCTCTACACTATATTGACAGTCCTGCTTCAGTTTGCAGTTCATTTTGTGTGTCTTGTGCATCTTATCAGCGAGGCTAAAGCAAGATCTCCTCCTAGGTGAGTATGAGTGTTTTAAGTAATGCCCGAGGTGCTTGTTATTCGTGGGTACAAATTTGTATCCCATGAATGATGCATACACCGAGGGCATTATGCCACTTGACCTCCACCTGTGACGTTATTTTATTTATTTATTTTATTTATTTCCACAAAACCTCCAAAAATGGAGAAGAAAAAGAAGATAAAAGTACATCAAATAAACAATATAAGGTACATAAACACGCAATTAAAAATACAGGATAACCCCGACACTCATGGACGACCCCCAGACCATCCTGACAAAATATAAAACAAAAGCATTGTCAGAACGATCTGAGCAGCTGACCAAGGGCGCCAAGATCATCACATTCAAGAAACTGGTTGTTCAAGCGTTCCATTATTTTGCACGAATGGCGTGATATTGTTTAAATGTAGCCATCGCGCCATTCGTGCGAAATAATGAAGCGATTGAACAATAGCATGACGTCACAGGTGGAGGTTAACTACATAGTAAACCTGATGTTAGTGACATCTTAGCTTGCATGGTTGTGTGTTGGACTGTTGTGTTCTTCTTTCATGTCGAGATTTTTGTCAGAAACTGAAAGTACTGAGTGTAAAGTGCTATGCTGATTAGACCGTACAAGTCTTGCACATATTCCAACATTTGTTTTACCACTTTAGTCCCACGACAATGCTTAAAGGCGTGAAGGAAACAAATTTGATTTACTCAAGGTGCACTTTAACAGGTCCCAATGTTAAAATATGCGCTAGACTTGCACAGTCTATGATTATTCTTTAATGATCCACGTTATTAAATTAGATTAATGATAATTATTGGTCAAATTTTATATTTAAATAAAAATATATTGTAGAGCCATACTAATTACACATCTTCACCTATTATTGTAACATTTTTGTCTGAAGTTGTTTAGTAGATTTACACATTTCCTGTTTGGACCAGTCAATCCAAGCTATTTAAACCATAATAAATAGTATTTTGTTTGGGACTTGAATTTCAGGGAGGAGAAGTTTCCAGATCTAGAAAAAGATTTTCAACCCAACTTGTTGAATAGCAGTGTCTACATTATATCAATGATGCTTCAAGTTAGTACATTCGCAGTCAACTACAAGGTAAATCATTCATTGCTTTCATATGTTTCTACCAGTTAAAAAGCAATGCATTCAATATTGGTGATAAAAGGGAAAATTAAGTGTGGTTTTTAAAAGCTAAAAAGCTTGCTTGATGTTAAGTTCATTCTGCAAACGAGATGTTGCCAATTGTTCAACACAACTTTTGACACAACTTGGGTATAATTTGATTTGTATAATCGGTTTCCTCTCTGCAGGGTCATCCGTTCATGGAGAGCCTAAAGGACAACAAAGCTTTATTGTATAGTTTGTTGCTGTCAGGGGTTGCTATTATAGCTCTGACAACAGGCATAGTACCAGAGATATCACAACAATTTGAGATTATAGAATTTGAACCAGAGGTAAGTTTATAAGATTTTGTTTTCTTAAAGTTTTTATTTCATATGAACTTTCATTATGGTGGCATGGTTGCCTTGTGTTTTAAGTGCTCACCTTTCACCACTGTGGCCCTGGTTCGATTCCTGGCAAAGGCCATATGTGATTAGAGTTGTGCATTGGTTCTCGGGGGTTTTCTCCAGGCCCTCCAGTTTTCCTTCCGGAAAACAAACACTATCAATCTCAGGCTTTTCCGTTGTCATATATGGG
This sequence comes from Leptasterias polaris, assembly GCA_037783415.1. Taxonomy (NCBI): domain Eukaryota; kingdom Metazoa; phylum Echinodermata; class Asteroidea; order Forcipulatida; family Asteriidae; genus Leptasterias; species Leptasterias polaris. The sequence continues at coordinate 2,362,811 of JAZGTN010000089.1, forward strand.
TCGATGTGGCTGGCTGCCGAAGACACCCTTACATGCCGTGCCTCGAACACGTTGTAGCCGCGTCTTTCGCATTCAGCTTCTCAGCTTCAACTTAGGATGATTAGCCTCCCAAATTATTACTATTATTATTATTATTATTATTATTAGTGATTCTTTTAATAAATTTGGAAAATAACTGGACACAGTTGAAAGTTAGTTGGTTGTTTTGAGGCTGTAGCTAGTTTCTTTGACTTCATTATTAATTTCACTTACACGTATTATTTTTCATTTTCATTGCAGTTCCGAATGTTCCTTCTCCAGGGTCTATTTGCCGACATGGCTGCAGCTTTTTGTGTCGATAGAACGCTGCAGTTCTTCTTAGGAACAGCAAAATTGAAGACTGGTTAAATTACTTGTACATTCTGTAGCATTCTAAAACTGACTGTATATCATTAGTCAAAATGGGTATCAATTTGTTCTATATTAGGCGGTTTATGACCTTTGCAAATGACACCATTATTTACTTCTGCAACGATTTTGGCGGCCAAATCACTGTGGTGTGCATTGTGTTTCAATCAACAACTACATTGGTAATACCAGAAAAGGCGCACCATTCGGATTTGTGTAATTTAACTCCAAAATGGGAGGACAGGGTTAGGCACATATCAATTGTAATCCCGGCCCTGGGGGACCCGGGACTAGCGGGGACTTGGCCGGGAATGTGAAAATGGCTTGGCGTCATAGTCCCTGCCATGCCCGCTACTGCCCGGCCGGGGTGGGGCACTTGGTTTTTGTACATCCCCCGCATGATCCTGGCCCAGGCATGCGGGGCAGTTATAACAACCCCCGCACGATCCCGGCCCCGACCGCCATGCAGGGCATTTGTCACACACTCCACGATCCGCTATTGTCCCGGTAGGGCGGGGAAACAAATGGTACAACCTCGGCAAAGACCCCGCTATTGTCCCGGTAGGGCGGGGAAACAATTTGTACAACCTCGGCAAAGACCCCGCTATTGTCCCGGCTAGCGGGGCACAGTTCTTTGCACATCCCCGTCTATGTCCCGGCTACCTCTGCCAAAGTCCCGGGTCCCCCAGGGCCGGGACTACAATTGATACGTGCATTACTGTGATGCGTATGCAACAGATTTTAAAGGTAGGGTCATAAAAACTTAATTGGTGAGAAGCACCGCAGCTGTTGATACTATTTTGAGAAAGGATTCTCTTCGAAGTAATAATGGTTTGGACAAATTTTCACCCAAAAACATTTGAATGTGAGAAAGGATTTATGCTTTTATCTTTTCACGGATTTCTGAGGGTTGGTGTCTGTTCATGAATGCTTTGGCCAGAGATGCGGTTGGTACCTGCTGTCACCTCGCTAAACGTGGATAGATTCCATGTTCTTGTGAAAATACCTTGACTGTTTTTTCCTGTTTTCTCAGCGAGTAGTCACTGTATAGACTGTATCGAATATGACGTTACCTTGCAATGTGACCCACAACATGGCGTCAAACCAGGAACGCTAAGACGCGTTTACACGCGCATACGGCCTGTCCTATGATATGGCCGCTTTCATGCACTCTGCGTTCCTGGTTTGATTTCTATGGCACACGCACACACCCCCTACGCACACAGACACCATGTTGTGGGGCATTTGACAGGTAACGTCATATTCAATACGGTCTATTCAGCTGAAACTTTCAAAATTGGGTTTTTATTGTATCTTTCTTTATATTTTTGCCTATAAATCAGCATAGCATTGACAAAAACCAGTCTGTCATCCTACCTTTCTGGGATATTGTAATCTTGTGGTTGGATTTGTATAAAGGGCTCCACCAGAAAAGATTTAGAGTATTTAATCATTATTATAAACTCAGTTATTTCTTTGCTCCTTGAACAACATTTTGTATGCATCCCTAGACCTTTCCCCCCCCCCTGGTAAAATTCAAGTTTCCATTAGTATACCAGTGTCTATTGTAGATGTGAATTATAGTTCTTGCTGTAGATGAGATATGAACGTAAATTGTGTAAAGGATGATCCATTTAGTTGAAATTAATGTAATGTGCAAATCAATCTGAGCATTGTTTCCATTTAAGAACTTTTTAATCTAGTGAAAAATAATTCGGGGATTTTGTTTTAAAAATGAAGGTGTTGTTTAGCAACAGCTTTATCCTTGGCTTAAAAACATAAATGTTGAAAGCTTTTTGTTAAGATCCAAATCTAAAGCAACCAAGATAATAAGACCAGAACGGTATTTCAAAACATAATGTAAATTGATGGAATTCCTTCTCATTTTGACTTTTGGTTGAGACTGTTCCTAGATAATTTTGAACATGTTGAAAATATAGGGAGACCTCCATCATTTGGGCTAGATAGCTCAGTTGGTAGATCATTGGCACATTAATCTGGAGGTCGCAGGTTCGAGTCTTGCTCTAATCAACTTTTTTTGTTCAGCCGAAAACTATTACAAATTTACCCTGTCAGTTTGTTTTCCTTTAATGTCATCTAAATTTAGATGATAGAGGGCGCTGTTGCTTCGTCCTCTTCTTCAAACTGAAATGCTGCTTTATTCAAATAACTTGGTAATCGTTTCTTCAATTGACTGAATCTTTGTGTAAAAAAGGCGAAAAGATTAAGAGCTTAACTCTGGGTCTGGGGTGTTTTTGTTTCAGGGTTTATTTGTATTTTTTGTTTCTTTTATTGTTAATCTCTGTGACAGTGCTTCCTGATTTTAACCTTTGTTGCCAAGAATTAGATAAATCTTGCTTACAAACGAAATGTATTTTACTTATTTCACATTAGAAGTAGGCCTCAGCATTTTTGTCATGTATATTTTATTCACCGGACCTCCCGAAAACCGTATAAAGTAAAGTATAAAACACATTGTAAGGTCAGCAAATGTTCAATAAAGGAGCAGAGAAAATTGACAAGAATTTGTTCTGACTACTTAAACTAGTTTGCAACTAGATCTAGAGTTTATGAAAACATTTTATACAAATGCGTAACTTAGGAAAGGATCCCCGATGCAAGGGGGGGAAATCCGCTGGGGCAGCGGAAGCCTTTACCAAACAACCCTCCTTAAAAGTTGTGTGAGATATTTATACATTTGTCTTATACCAGTATTACTCTTTATTTTGGAAGAACGTTTAAATTGCAAAAAAAAAACTGAGGGAATGAGAAAACTAGGGCAACGATGACAAGTTACTGGCATGCGTTATTAGGTTGAATAGTTGTAACTTGGGTAAATATTTCATTGTATCAAGGAGGGGAAAAGGGGGTATTGATCGTTTTTCTTGTTCATAACCGAGGGACTGGCTCGATGAGGTTTTTCGTCCCCAGTCTCTCCCGTCTAGTTAAATAAGTCCTTGAGGACGATACATATCTTTAATAAAGTTTGCTCGCCGGGTTAATACATTTGGTGAGCAAGCTTTAAAATCAATTACTTTTAAATTTAGTGCTTCGTTTTTTAACTTTGAGTGTATAATGAATGACAATTAACTTTGTGCAAATGTTGGTCCACAACCGTCCAACATTCTGAAGGAGTTATCCTTGGGAAGAAAGAGCACGCCCTCTCCACATGCTAATGCCTTTCAATTACTGTTCGGTGGCTGATTGTGTACACAATGCACAGTTACATGCATAATGCACACCTCAACTTGTCATTCACCTGTTTATGTTGGACGAAGGCAGTGTACCGGCCGTGCACGTAGCTGATGGCAACGGACGCTTCATGGCGCACTACCTAAACAAAGTCTAGACTATGCTACTGCGCAATAAATATAGGTCATATTGTTTCGGCCAGTTTTTTGCATAATAGTGCATTTATACAAAATATTTACCTTTAACAAATAATATAGTATCTAACATTGTCAGAATTTTAAAGATACCAGAGATAATTTGTTTGATCCAACAAAGTTTATAAACTTTTTAAATCAATTATGCGGAGGGATATTCCAGTGGACTTGCAGTTAATTTGCTGTAGCAAGATGGCCGACAAGTGACACCAGTTTTCGTGTTGACTTTTTACGGAAATGGTATACCGTGTATGAGGTGATTTTACCCGATTTGGAGTGCTGCTGCCATGCAAGCAGTCATGTCGATCGAACAGGTAACCAACATGGTGCCTTCCTCGATCACTTGGAGAGACCCTGTCGCGGTAAACCAAGCGGGAGACGTAGACCCTGCTGGCCCGGGAATGAACAGGGTTTCCCCCATGGAATCCCCGGCCGGCGGCGATGGCCACCTTTCGGACGATGACACACCAGCCTCGCAGCAGAAGTTAACACGAACACGTTTCTCTTCTGGTGGTGGCTCACCGGGTCAGGGGCTATCGTCCAGCAGCTCAAGCCCAAATTTAGTTTTAAGAGACCAAGACCAAAGTGCTACTTTCATGGAAACCACTCAGATTATTGGGAAACAAGCTCGATTGCAAGAGAAGCCACACAACCCCGGAGTTCCAGATTCATCAGTGATGCATTTGGTGTCTGATTCCCCTGGCACTGGCAGCCCTAATGCATCTCGCCAGACTCTACGCTCAAGAGCAAGACCACGGAGACCAGAAGAAGTAAGTCACATTTGGCTTTAAAGATTATTAACAAACCTCTGAGTTTTAAACCAAAATACATTTTGACTGCTACTATAGTATTACTAACTTTATTTAGTTTTAAGTTCAATACCATTTTGCTCTACTTTTAACTGATATTAAATTTTAACTGATTGTGGTCAAATTTTAACTAATCACCAATGCACACGTTCAATCATGAGCAACGTAACTTATGCGAAATAGGTTTTGTGAAGGAATGCCTAATAGTCTATACGAATAACAAAATGTTTGCTTGTACTTGCGCACTCACCAGAGCGCCTATAGGCTATAGTATAACCAGTGTGTCGTTAAACAGTGGTTGATTTACATCCATTAATTTAAACACATCAGCAGCAAACCGGACGCGTAAGAAACAGTCACTCTGCATGTTCAGTGCTTTTCCGGGCTTGCCTGTATTGTTTACTAAAAGAAAGGTTGTGTCGGATAAAATATCCACTGCCTTTTTGTGGTAGCATAATAAAAAACATCCTTGCTGTTTTCAACTGCCACAAAGACATTGTACGAGTTGTTTATTAATAATTATTACCAAAAACAATTATTGTTAGTTTCTGTCTGAAAGCTTACTAATCGATTATTAAGTTAATACCCAAATAAACTAACCCACTATAGAAATATTTTCACCTGAAACATTGTCAAGGCTAAGGACAAAGCATTTGAAAACCCCAAACACTATTATATTTTGAATGATTAATTATTTTTATGTATCTTTAAAGGCCTGTACACTATTGGTAAGATCGAAAAACACAAATGTTCACAGATTCACACATAACTTACATGATTTAAAGTAAGTAATGGTAGAAAGAGTTCCTTAAAATATTTCTGCCTAAAATGCTATCGTTTCTGAGAAATGAGTAAAACAATAGTTTTTATCGCGCGCAATAATAAACTCCATGTTTGAAAAACAGAAAACACATAAGGTCTCTTTTCACTATTTTCTCGTGACCTCGATGACCAATTGAGCTCAAATTTTCACAGGTTTGTTATTTCATGTATGTGGTTGATTACACAAAACATGAACACTCTGTGATTATTTTGTCAGCTCTGCCAATCCTGTATAATACCTTTAATTCATTTTTATTCAAGAACTCAATAAAGACAAACGACTTACATTGTTCATTTTGTTTGTATTCAGCCACCCCCATTCCTCAGCATTGACAACTTGCCTGTTGACAAATCACTTGTTGGTAAGTTAACATATTTCAATTTTGTCATTAACTTTTATTATAATGCATTAATCATAAAAGTTTTTACTGAATCAGAAAGTACAACAAAATTTTGTGGTTTCATAGAGAGTTATTTGTACTGAAAACTACCCTTAACGGACATGATATGTTAGCATTAGTCCCACTTAAGTCTGTTTTTTAATTTGTTTGCCGCCAGAAAAAAACAGCGGAATTGTTATTAAAGAATTAGCTTGAAAAACTCTGTCACCTGATTAAAGCCGATTATACGAGTGTACCACGAACCAAATATCATGTAGGTCATCAGCCCTTGTGCTCAAAATAAAATAGTCAAACTTTTTTTTTCCAGGGGCCAAGTATCATGCCTGCTTTGATTCCTTCTAGTTTACATTTAAATCATTTGTTACTAAACTTACGTAATGGTTAGAAATTTAATGCCTTATTCAAAATTATACTGAATGATGTTATTCCTACTTTAAAATCTCATTTCTGATTTCAGTGTCCTTAGAAAGACCATCAAAATTGTTAATAAATAACCTGAAAAGTCTATAAAAACCTACCATACCAACATTTAGATCAGCCTTTGCACTCAAAAACAATTGTGCTCCTTTTTTTCTAAGGGCCTAATATCGAGCCTGATACTAATAGTCAAGAAAATATTTTTCTATTATAGATAGGTTGCAGTATGACGTAAGTCGGCCATCTTTACGGGCAATTTGGAACACACAGTCATGCGTTACGCGTGAGAACGGCGTGCAGCACGCGCACATTTCACCAAACTCATTGCATGATTGGTTAATGATTGACGCGGCTGCGTTAATAATTTGAGCGCTTGACGCGCCTGCAAGCCAAAATGCGATTTGCCCGTAAAGATGGCGTCTACTGGGAACTATCTATTATTTTGCTTAGTAGAAGTTTTAACTTATAATGTTTTATGTTTATTTTTTTGCAATACAAACATTGTTCAATCAAATTGAATTTGGTAAAGTAAATTCAATTCTCAAAAAAACATTGTTTTAAAGAAAAGCAAAAAGAGTGTAAACTACCGAAAATGAAATAGTCACATAAAAACATTGTCAACATTTACTTGAACTGTGTTCAAATATTTATGTAGTTTCACCCATTTTACCATGGAAGTATAAGACAGAGGCCACACCTGGGTCATAAATATACACCAATTCTTGTTATATTTGAAGGACTTATGAACAAAAAACAACAGCAAAATAAAACACAGTATTTTTTCAAGTCCTCATCAGCCATTGTAATTTTTTCTGTAGTATTGATTTGCCCTAGAGGCGTGTTTACTGAGCAATCAGAGTAGGGCCAAAGCATCCCTCCTAGATGTTAGCATTAAGCTTGCTTCAGTATTCATGTACCTGTCAACACAAATATGCACTTATGTCTTGTTTGAAAAAGGATTGCTTGTATCATTTGTATTGTGTGAATTGATCCAAGTGAACTTAGCATAACAAAGGTAGGCAGCTATTCAAACAATGAGAACATGGGTGTTGGTTTGCTACAGTGAGTGAGCCCCTTTATTTATACATCCACGGTTTAACCATCGCCTTTTAATAAAAAATTTGCATTTTAGTTTTCAATTTTATTTTTAAGGTTCTGCCTTTTTCCTTCAAAAATTGTCCAAACTAACTTATTGTGAAACAGTGAATGTCTTTCAAGCAAGTAAAAGGGCTTGGTGTTTTTGGTTGATATTATGTTTGCTATTTTCACCAAAGGTCTTTTTTGTTGTTTTGTTTTTGCTTTTATTTGTTTTTTGAGGTGGGGTATTTGTTTCATAGTGCAAGCTCAATTTCCACTTGTGCCACAATTAAAATAATTAGGAACTAATTAGAACTAGGATGCCTCCAAGTTTTAGCTGACTTGTTAAAACTTAATAAGTGATCGTGAATATTTAAATGTGCTTGTGTTTGCATTTTTGTTTTCTAACCAATACAAAATTTGACATTTGTGCCGGCTTGAAGTTGTTGCTAATTGCCGTACTGTTACAGATTAATAGGGGCAAAGTGTAATATGGGTGCACTTTTTACCTCACCTGCTGTGACACATTGTAGTAACTAGGCTTATCATATACTTATGTTTTATCAGTCAGTAAAGTGCAATCAAAGTGGCATGGGCTTCATTCTCAATGAATCTTATCAGAAAGTGTCAATGCTCATTTGGTGTGACAGCTGGGATTTTTTAACAAACAGTTTGCAGCCATAACAACTGCTAATATTGCTGAAACCATGGAAGAAGAAAATTCTTCCAAGCTGTCATTTTGTCTTCTTAAATTTAGTGACACTTCTCACTTTATTCAACACTTTGCAAAAAGACAGTTGGGCAAATCCACTATGACTGGCATTACATGCTTCTAATAATAATATCTAAACAATTACATCAAACTCAACTACACATTAGTTTTTTAAACATTTTGATTTCACGTTCGGCTTCTCAGGGGGGTTAGTTAGCAGCCATTCTGACATTACAATGTAAAAAATGCATACAATTTGATAATACGTATCATTAGTTAAACTGACAAGCAGACTAAGAGAGTTATGAATTCAGGAGTCAGCTTCCATTGTAGAATTGGTTTCCTTTGTCAGTAAAATCAAGAACAGTAATACTTTTTAGTTACACATTTAGGTGAAAAAGACCTGTTAAAACTGTACTAGAACAAATGCAAACATGATTACACTCAAAAACATGTTTGTGTGTACCTAACTACAATATTGGAAACAAAGGAGTAATAAGTCAACTTTTGACCGCTGTAAATAGTTGATCTAGAACGTTTCATTTTTTCAATTCTAAACTTTAAGATGCACCCTATCAATATTGCAAACATTATTTTAGAAAAAAGCATAAATTGTTTACCCTTATGTCGCACTTACGTGGAATTGGGGACCCTCTGGTATGTAATTATTTATGAATTAACCCTCCTACTCTTGGTAACATTTTCCAGTGAGTTGACCAACCATTTGAAACCATTCAACTGCACTGGTTGTGTATGATGGCACAACTGTGCACATAACATGTGTGTACTGTGTAGATGCATTTAGCACATGATATTACATTGCAGGCTGGCATAGTTTATCTACCATTCAAAACCACAGTGGATGATATTGAATGGTCAGACAGTAGGAGGGTTAATGGAGTAAACATATACAACAGGAAATTCTTCCAACTCTATGTATTTGTCCTAATATACTAAATGCAGATTCCAAGCAGCATTCTAAAAGCAGACCCTCATCAGACTCGCGTAAACATACAGCGAGTAGTAAGAAACGGCCAGATCCCCTCCTCAACGGTTCTGGGCGTAAGACACGTTCCCCTCCCCAGTCAGCATACACCCCGCAAATGCAGAGGTCACCTTCAAGGAGTCAATCAAGGGGAACTCCAAATGCCTCACAGTACAACTATAATTCTTTTTTCACACATAAGTAAGTATAGATCTCGATGCTCATGAAACAAATTTTCTGTACCTCTCTTATTGATTTTATGTGTCTACATTTTTTAATAATTTTTGTTTACTTTACTCAAGTTTGCTTGTACTTCTTTATGCAACCTGTATAAAAATAGTGTCAATTTCAAATTTAATAATCATAATCATGCTTCTAACTTATCAATATAAGGTTTTAAATTTCTCCATTCAAACATGAATCACTTTGAAAAATCTGAATAATATGTGTGAACCAGAAATCACATATTTTTGTGAAAGGTTCACTATGTAGCTACCCTTCATCCAAAAATAGTTGATTAATAGATTCTATGTTGTAACCTAACCAGCAACACATATTGTGTTGCTGTAAGCAATTCTTGGAATCTGACCTGACACGACATGCACATTTGTCAAATAAGCTTGTAATTATGCAATATCATGTATTTAACAAAATCTCTTATTTCAACAAGGTACATGTTTTTTAAGAGGGGGGGGGGGGGGGAGACCTGGGCTTGTTCTGTTTTGAATGTATGGCATAATGCCAAAAACATTGGATTTGGGCTTTCGGTCCAGTTGGCATTCTGATCAAGCCCTGTAAATGTAACCAGGACTGCATGTTGCATGGTTTACACATTCTATAAATAATTACATTTAACCATGTTTTTAATACACTTAGCTCCTTCCGTAGTGTGAGTCTTATTACAGTCAGTTGATTTCAAGCCCTTAGTGATTTCACAGTCTCTAGTTCATTACTGATTCAATAGCCTTAGATATCGCCCCAGGGTTTATTTTGAGACACTGTTACACCTCTGAACTACATGTTATTTGTTTGGTCTAACTTCACACAATTCTCACAACCAAACTACACATAAGGAGTTAAGATTACTTGCCTGTTTGGGTTAGGTTTGTCATTGATATATAGGAGAACAATCTTTTGTATACCAGTCCGTAGACTACACTGTGTTCTTAAGTAACACAGTCGGTTAAAGAGTAGTCCAGAAAAATAAGTTTCGAAACAGTTTTTGATTCCAGTTTTGGGACCATGGTAGTCATTAAAACATTTTTTTTACAGTGTATCATTTTACAACACTTTCTTATGAAACTGATTTAAACTTTTGTCTTTGAAGAACAAAAGTGGCAGGGTAAAATGAAAAATACAAAAAATCTGCATCTAAATCTAATGAAAATGTAATTTTGTTCCCCAAATTACATTTGTTATCTGTTTTTATCAACAAACTTGAAACTTTTGTTGTTTCCATCTTTCATCACCTTCAGGAGTTCCGCATTCTTGGCAGGCCCTCCGAACCTCTGGTCCATGGGGAACAAGTATTGGCCTCAACATGGCACCCCAAATGATCGACAGAGACTGGCCCCACTTCCTCAGAGTGTAGCTAACGAAGCGTTGGCTCCAAAGCCGAATGCTCACGTCTCGCAACCATTTAAGCATGACATTGACCCTGAGGTGCCAATTGTAAGTGGACTGTAAAAGATACACCTTGGCATTTTTCACACATATTTTTATTCCCTTGTAAAATCTTGCGCATAAATTAGTTGTTCTTTTCCTTTTGAATTGTTGTGAACTTAGCCAGACTTCCCTGAGCAGTATCATGTAAATCGGTGTACCATCGGTGGTTTGGCCTTTGATCACTCACCTATGTTCCGACACCCCTATTGGTTCCCACATCCCTATGTTCCGAGACCCCTAGTGTATTTTCCTAATCTTAGCCATAACTTGACCCTTACCCTCACCTTAGTGTTTAAATCATGAGGGATTTGCAGAATATAGGGTTGACGGAACATAGACTAGAGCAGTCATCAACCAAACACACCTGCAATGGATCCTCTTTCTTGTTAATCCCTAGATCCGCTTTTAGTCCATGGATGATGAAAATTGAATGGAAGGATTATAGTCTGTAAGAGATTTGATTCTTGTTCCTTTAGTCCAACTTCATTGTGGATGAGGGTATTTAGCCCTTTGAATGCTCCACTAATTCTTGGTGATCTGGAGTATCCTCATCATCTTTTTCTTGTTCAAGTAATATGGTTCAACTTCAAACTAGCAACAAGTAGTTTCTTCTTAATCTAGAAAGGTTAAGAAGAAAGCTTGACTTCCAAAATGTTAAATGGGTGTTTGTGTTTTTCACATTTCCCCTTGGAATGTTTATTTCTTGACTTATTTTTATGAAGAAGTAAACTGTAGTGAAATTAACAAATAAACAGCTACTTGAGTGAACATTTGTCAACGGGAATGCTATTTAAACTTATTTTCAAACGGTTTTTAAGACAAATTTTCTGGAAACAATGAATTCCAGCCCCTGATTGTCTACCTTCAACCAATCACAATTTATTGTTCCCATGCCTGACTTTCTTGTAAAAATATGGAGCCGAGCGGTACAAATGTTGAAACATCATGGTTAGGTTTGTATACTTTTGAAATTGGACAGATGCATACTGTTTGGCCAGGTGCCTAAAAATGCAATTGAGATTGTAATTTGAACATAATGATACACTTCTCAGAAGAAGTAATAATGAGAATTTTACCCCTTACATTCTCTTCTCAACCTTTTTATTAACCTCATAACAAGCCCAAATCATTTACCTGATCATGTTACAGGACCGACCAGTCTCACCCAGCCAAGACTTGAAGGAACGTACCATTTATGCTTTGAGGGAAGTTACAAGGGTGTTGAATAAGCAGCAGTCCCCTCCGGTGAGCAGAAAAGGGGGACGGCTACTTAAAGGAAGGTTAGACAACAATATTATTTCATTTATTTGACGCTATTTGAAAGTTGTTTTCACTATACAGCAATATACACTTTCAGAGTTTGCCCTTAACTTTTTTAGTGGCTGGTCAGCAGGACCAGTTAGCTTGTCATTTCACTAGTCCATCAGCTTTTTGACAGGTCCGTATTTCAAGAAATAGGGATGCTTTTCAATTCTGAACTAGCCAGCCGGACCACTTTGAGTAAATTTTGAGTAAAACTAGTCTTCCAGAGATGCCAACTCTCCCTGAATCTTCAGAAAGTTCCCTGAAAATAAACCAATCTTTCCATGTTCTGATGAACAAGTTTATAAATCTCCACTGATTATAGAAACTTTGCTCCTATAGACCTTATGCATATGACGTCATTTGAGTAGGGCGCCCTCGCCAAGAGGTCAAAAGGAAGATGTTCATTGGCCAGTGCTGTGCGCCGCGCGTAAAAATCAGCGCGTTTCCATTGTTTCATCATCAGTTTACCTCTAAGATGGCGGCTTGGTGACGTCAATGCATAAGGTCTATTATGTTGAATGTAATTCTAAATATTTCCCTGATTGTTGTACAAAATCTCCCTGATTACAAGATGCAAATGTTTGCATTTCTGGTCCTCTGGTGTTTAAACTGGCATTTGACCAGTTGACAATTGTTAAAGGGAGGGTTGGTGACTACTTCAAAAATTAATGACCATAAAAACTTTACACAGCAGCTGTTGATAGTGTATAGCAATTTGAGAAATAACTCCCTTCAAAGGAATGTGGTTTCAGAAAGAGGGATTCAAAACATTCAATCTCAGAAACGCTTTTGCATAAACAATTCTCAGATTGTGTGTTCCAATTACGGATTATTCTTCCTGTGTGGACATAACTGCTCCAAATTATCGGCAATATCTGCATTTTGTTTTATTGTATTTCTACATTTATATAGGACTAAAACAATCAAACGGCTCCCAAAAACCAAATGTATACTTTGCCTTTAAGGAAGAACGCTGAATTTTAAAAAGCCATTTCTTTAATCCAGAGACTTCTCAATAACTGCTAACCATTGTTCTACAAACAGACCTGTGAAACCATACTTTATTTAATTTGTTTCCTGCCCTTTTATCTTCAGGTTGAAACCATTGCATACATTCAAGATGACTGGGCCTGCAGTAGACCACTGTAAAGGCATTCAACCAGGTAAGGGCAGAAAGAATAACATGCAATTTGAGTGCCTCTATTGTGTGACCTTTTCTTCTTTATTTTGACAAATTGCTTTAAAATTAATGAAACTATTTAACCCTTGGCACTATCTAGAAATCTTAATATAACTTTTGTTGTGATTTTTTATGTTACAAGTTTGGTTAATTTTTTCCAGATAAAATCATCTCTTGAATGATTTACACACATTTATAAGCTTTTACTGAATTGAAGCTTTAAAATTGTAAATTATGACACATCAACTAAATTAGAAAACTTGTCATATGGAATGCATTAGTATTTCACAACAAGTTATGCACACAACTTTTTCAACTGAACTGCTGTTTCAAACCAGAACAAAATTCTAACAAAGTGATTGAAATAAATCAAAACATAAATTTGGAAAAGGCCAAAAATGTCTATATTACTTCAAGATAACAATTTAGTTTCTGAATGAAAGGTGGTCCAATGTGTAAATGGCCGGGCAGTTTCCGGCCATACAGTGAATAAAAATGGCTGGGCTTTTTCAGGCGGTAAAGTGAGTAAATGGCATGGCATTTCGGGCGGTATAGTGAATAAATGGCCGGGCAGTTTTGGGCAGTACAGTGAGTAAAGGGTTAAATAGACGGTTTAACAAATCATCTCAAATTTTGAAAACATTCATGAATATAGAAATTTTATTACAGTTGTGGAATCAGATCAAAAGTAAAAACAGTTTTACCATTAACTTTTGATGAATCAGACATTTATTACCTCTTTCACTTTTTCATCAAAGTCTTGGCAATTGTTCTACTTTCAGAGGAGACTGATCATGAGCCCAGTGACAGTCGAATGCTGCAACGTAAGCGAGAACTTTTGAGTATGCTCCCACCTGACATATTCCAGCCCCGTCCATTAACTGCAGAATCCGTCCATCGTACATCAATTGCTTCACAGTTATCAACAGAGAGAGAAAATTATCTGGAAGAGCAAACCTTGTAAGAGTATTTTCAATAATTATTTTTAAAATGTTATTTGTGGGTTGCATGGTTGTGATTCCTGGCATGGGCCATTTGCAGAGATGCCAACATTTACGATTTAGGCGTAATTTGTACGATTTATTTATCAAATTACGACAATACGATCATCGCCTCGTTCTTTACGATTTTAAAAATATCTAGTAATAAAACATTTAATGTACGTGTTGTGTCTTGAATCCTATTTATTTTCATAGCGCGTATCACTAAAATGTATTCGGTATCTGACTTTTTGTGCGAATTGTAGCGCATGAAACAGCGCATACGTAGGCCCTTTTCGAAACGACCGGTGAAAACAACGCGCCCACGGTAGAAGAGCCTAATTGGGCGTAATAAGTATTAGGCTGGTGTCCTCGATTTACACGTAGACAATGTGTGTTAGAAGACTGGCAACCAACCATGGTCAGTTGCTAACCAAATCGCCCCAGGTATACTGATGTTGATATTGGGGCGTTTGAGAAAACCGCGTGTAGTCTTGCTCGTCGTACTACACTGTTGATAAAATCATGTTCATTACGGTGCTCGTTGTTTACGCGTGCCAGGTAAAACCAATATAATAATACAATAGTTTGATTAGTTTTTCGCTTGTTGGAGTACAACGATGGATTCATTACAACATGATTTTATAGAGGATTACAACTTCGTAGTGAAATCTGCTCGCGGTCGCTGTGACTCGACATCAACATTGCACACACAGCGCGCCGGAGCATACGACATCGTCAAAAAGCACAGAACATGTATGATACTGATCTCTGTTAAATGCTATATATATTGCCTGAGGGCAAATTACTCTTTTTGAATTTGAAATGTTGGCATCTCTGCATTTGTGAGTAGAGTTGTGCTTTGGTTTTCTCCTGTGCCATGGGGTTTTTCTGGGACTGGCAGTTTTTCTCTCTTAGGAAAAATAAAAAACTTTTGATCTCGGGCTGTGCTCCGTGTTCATATATGTGTTGATGTGGCTGGCTGCCAAAGGCGCCCTTGCATGCCTATAGTTCGAACAAGTTGTAGCCGCTTCCTTTGCAATTCAGCTTCTCAGCTGCGAGTAAGGATGATTAGCCTCTCAGATTATTTCCTTTACTATATCTTTCATGGCTAAAAGACTTTCATTTTTCCTTTTCACTTCGAAAGCCAGATTTGGCACCAATAATCATTTGTTACTCTTATTTGGGAAGTGGGTAGTAGTTGCCAAGTTCTGTTGTCTTAACGTTTAAAAACTTGCATTATATTTTATTTTTGTACAGGAAAACTGAGGGAGAAACACAAGATCAAATATCAGGAGGCAGTCAGGTGCTCTCCGGTGTCCGCATGCCAACAAACAGTCTTGCTAGCCTCTCAGAAGACAATGTGTCTTTCCTTCAAGATGCCTTGACCAGTCACATAGACATCCCCGAGACGTTCGGTGTTCAGGATAAAGCAGATGATCCTCAGGAGGATCAGAGTAGAATCCACCCCATCTCCCATACCTACGCAACCAGTTATGAAAGCAACAGCAAGATGGATGTTAATTCTCAGAAGGCGGAGGAGGTGTCTGCCTCTGGGGATGCTCCTCCTGTTGTTGTGAAATACGAAGATGAAGACAAAGGATCTGTTATTAACGAAGTTAAAGCGACCATGAGTGATTACATGAATGAAGGAGGTGCAGCTATGGTGCTTAGTGACATGGTTCAACGAGTAGCAAGCAGCGCTAAGAAGAGTACCGTTGATGATGATGGAGATTTAGATCAGAAGTATGATGCTTACTTTGCCGATTCAGAAACAAGATCTGAGACTCCCACAAGTAGGACGGGAAGCAGCACTCTGGGGAGGCGCCGCAGTTCAATGGATGACAGTGAAATAGATCAGGCGAGCTGTGAGTTAACAGACATGGTCTCTGATGATGGTTTAGGGGAAGAAGGGAGTGTGAAACACGCTGTGAAGGAGTCGGATTTAGAACGAGGATCATTAAGCACTCTGAGAGAGGAGAGTCTTTCAATGACTCAAGATGAAAAAACTGCCATAAGTGAAACTGAGTGCCAAAGTAGAGATGATGTTGTAACACCAACTAATGAAAGTTTTCAAAAGGACAATTCCAATGTGGCTTTGCGTTTATCTGTTGAAAACCTTAAGGGAGTGGACCATCCTGTTGGAGAGGAAAGTGCCTTAGTAGATAATAAACCTTTTGAAAACAATGGTTCAGGTGAAATTGTTGAGCGTTCAACTAGTGGTTCAGTTCATGAAGAATTGAATCAAGAATCAGTTGAAGCAGAAGTAGAGCCTATTGTGAAAGGTATTTGTACGGACAAAGACACGGACAAAGACACAAATGATAGAACTGGTAGCACGGACATGAACAACAGTTGTGAAGATCATGACAATATCCAAACGGAACTGGTAATCAATGATGCACCATCAGATGTTAATGCAATAAATACAGACTCCTCAGTACCAGTTGAATCAAACAGCGGTTTATCAGAAAAAACAGTCAACATACTTTCAGAGTCCAAGGAAGATAATGTTGTTGTTGTACCATTGGAAGAATTGAATGACATCACTCCTGTGGTCACTGTAGACGGCGTTCATGCTATTCAAGTAGAAGTGACTGGGACAGAAGTCCAATTAACTTCAGAGGCCACTCCAGATGCAATTAGTGAACAAGACACAATCTTAAAAGAAAAATTAGTCAATGCGAATAAAACTGAAATTGACAATGTATTGGATGATTCATCAGCTGGCAATGAGGAGAGCCCGAAAGAACAAAATTCATCACCTGATGAGGAGAATGAGAAAGTTGCAAATGAAGAAAAGAATGAGGATGCACAGGAGAATACAAGTAATAGTTGTCACGGCAATCATGTTAGAAAAGATGACGACAAAGACCAAGATGGCAGTCAGGGTGGTTTCCATGGAAATAGCAGTGGCTCATCCAGTGGCAACAATGACAGTTCAAACGCAAATAATGAGGGTGGGAACGGGAACACACAAAGTGACCCACCATCTGGAACTGATAGTTCAGGAACACAACATAGAACAAATGAAATCACAAACTGTAGTGATGAGAACATTAATTTGACAAATTCTCTCTATCAGGGGAATGCAAGCCCCAAGGAGATGCTCAACAGAAGTGAAGAATCGTATCAAGATATTGAAGATGATGTGCCGGATATTGACGAGGCAGTTTTGTTCTGTGGAGTGTGTGGTCTTGATGAAGACATGTGTCTATGTCTTCATAGCACATTCAATGAGAAACTCAACTCTAAAGGACGTAGACTAACAACGAAATCAGCATCTGCAATGGTGGACATTAAACATGATAAAGCTCCACACAGAAGTTTCAGTGCCGCAGGGTTATTGCAAAGCAGGCAACAGATTCGAGGTCCATTTGAATCTTGGATTCAACATGACGAAGAGGAGGTCTCCATACAGAATCATCTTATTGCAGAGTACCAAGTAATGATAGAGAACCCAAGACAAGGGGGGCTTAGTAAGGAACTGACACCAAGAGATGATTACATGGTTCTACAGGGTACCGAGGTAAGATGTGAAACAAGACAATCGAGAGCGAGGATGCGACCTGTGAGTTCAATCAAGTCGTCTCAACCTGAAAACATTATTCACAGAAGTGACCTCCTACCAGAGGAGAGAGTAGAGTCATGTGATACTCAGCTGGACCAATTTGAAGGAAGTTTGATGTCAGATGACTCAGCTATGGCCAACCACAATACCAGTTCTGTGAATGAAGGAGGAAACACCAGATGTGATGACAAAGTGACTTCATTTCCTCAAAGGTAATTATTTTAAGAATACAAATAATAATCACTATATATAGACAAAAACAAGTGCATAGCAAAACCTGCAGCAGCAGCAAGCCTTGTGCTCGATGTGCTTGTGCACCTCCCCCCCCCCCCCTTACAAATGTGATCTTAGAACCATTTTCTACCTTCGCTTCAAGTTTGCAGGTTTTGTGCGTGGGAAATAAATTACAAAATAGAGACAATTTGTTATGTAAGGAATTGATAACATACTCAATAGCAATCAATAATTTATGTGAGGAAGCGTGACAAAAAATAGCTCCAAGCACCTGCAATTTCCTGTCTACTACCATTTGCTGCACTGTTTATGCCTTGCACCTGTCCAGTTAATATGCGAGTTTATAATGAACAAAATTTAGGGGAAAATATGAGACAACATCTAATCAGTCTTGTTTGTTTTTAAACAGTCAAGTAATTAGTTCTTTTGGCTGTTTTGGAACGTGGAGGTGTTTTGATCCAGTCTGAAAACTGAGATTTTACTGGGTTTTAACTTCACTCAAGTTAAATCAAATTTACAATTCTCATTGTTAATTGGCTTTGACACATTATTATTCCCTGTATTCAGAGTGGTACGGTCCAGTATGATCTTTACATATAGAACCACATAATATTGACTCTGTTTGCATCAAGCAAACACTGCAGACTATGTCATCCATAGGTGTACATGTATGTTCAGTCGATCCACATCATGGTTTATTGTTGTTTTATACCAAACAAGTGAACATTGATCATGTGGCGATCTCTGTACCAACGGTAATACGTTTTTCACTTTTAACTATTTTCATCATCAGTAAAATTCAAAAATGTCTATGCATATAGTAAAAGCATTTTATTGGAGTCATTCTGCTGCTGCTTTTTGTTGTATGTTTATTTTTTATTTTTTTGTTTATGTTGTGAAATTTTCTGATTTATTTCAGCCCCGAAGCAGAGTCCTTAGCAGTGGTTGCCAAGCCCTTGTCCAAGCCCAGGTAAGTTAAGATTTACGGGTCATAAAGTGTCTTTTCTGTGTGTCTTTGTTCATTTATGAACCAAAATTTTCATATGATATTTGTATAATACAAATTATATGTATTAAAGGGGTGTGTTGCCTTCGGATTGGGCGCTTTTGGGCTATTAAAAGCATTCATTAGGAAATGAATATGGTTGGAAAGAAATTTTTATAGTAAAATGATTTACATAAATTCCCTCGAAATTGTGTGGTTTTTGTGTAATTTTATGACAGAAGACAGTACGCTACTTTGTAAACCAAACTTTTGACTACACAAAATGGCGAACTTGAATTCTGTTGGTTGTATTTCCAGAGGCATATGTGACGGGCTCTGTGAAAATGAGTCACTTGGGGGGACAATTCACTTTTGATTTTTATACATGGCTGTAAAGAGCACACAACAAGCTTAATTTTGACATCTCTTACACACTTGTGTCATTTTTGGTTCAAAAGTTATGACCTTTTGAAAAACAAATTATGTCGATATCTGAAAATAACCCCTAATGGAGAAACGGCCCGTATAATAAAAATCAAATATTGATGTCAAAAGAGAAATACTATTATTTTGTTTAGAGTTCATAGATACCACAATGTTCCTCAATTGCTACAGACTTGAAATTTTGGGGGAAGTTTTATTAGTGTATTCACATGACGATGCAATTTTAATATTTTCAAAACTAATTACAAATGACCTTATTTGCATATCTGAAATAAATTAAAGGGAGACATTTACAAGGCCTTGTAAAGTACAAAATAGGAACAAAAGGGTCATTAAAAACTGTTTTTATTCATGTTTATCAACAACAACAAAAGTTTCTATTTAAGAATTATGAAAAGATAGACCCTTAAGAGGCAAGAAACCATTTTATCACAAAATTTTATTTCAATTTTTGTTTCACCCTACCAACACTCAACTGCCCCGTAATTGAAAGTGGGTTGTGCGACAAGCGACTCATTTTCGTAGAGCCCGTCACATATGTGCTTCAAATCATTACTCATTAATTACATACAACACACTGTAGGTGTTTTAGTGCATAAATCACTCTCAAAAAGGATAAGGAGTAATTCCAAACAGAACAGTTTTGAGGGATTTGAAGGCAATGTATGTACTTATTTTAACTGGCAATATTTGAAGTGGCTATTTGTAAAGAGACTCACTACAAAAGATATTCTTAAACTTTGTAAAAATAAGTAATAAATGTTTCCGTCAACTTTATACACACAAGTTTGACATTTAAAATCAAGCATACTTTTATCGGATCAATTCTTAAACCTTATCTTCCAAAGCAATAGCATGAACTTCTGGTTAGGAAGGTGCTACAGTTATTATTGCCTCAAACAAATAAGGGTTTGGCTTACATGTTTATGTTTGGCTTATGCGCGGGACAACATGCTTCCGAGCAACAGTAATCAAGTTTACTTTTGTTGTTCCTGACCCGCATAAGTTGTTCTTTGTTGGTTTGTCCAGTCGTTTCCCCTCTCAGTTGATTCACTCCCCAGGCCTGCATGCGCCTCTTCTATTCATTCATTTGTTTTTTTGCTCAGTCTAGTTGCCCTCCTGATCATGTTCTGTTAGTTGTTTTTGTATAATTATTGTGTGCTTTTTGCTTGAATAATTATTTTGATTGGTTCGTTGTGTTATCGTTTCACTTTTGCTGTGCTTTTTGTTGTACTTGTTTTTGTTGAGGTCAAATAAATAATAATAATAATAATCCAGTTGTGCTGACATTATGCATACAGTTCCTTATCACTTTACTAACATTTGATCACCAGACAACAACAAAAGTGTGTAAGTCCAGTGTAAACTTCTCCACTGCAATAAAAGTGTGCCATTTAAAAGGACCTGTTCAGACCTTAATAATAACTTTAGCACCTTCCTAAGCAGAAGTTTATGCTAGCTTAGAAAGACAAGGTTTAAGAATTGATCAGATAAAAATATAGGTGTGGTTTTTATGTCAAACTTGTGTGTATAAAGTTGATAGAAATATTAGTAAGAGTGATTTCTTTCAAGTTGAAGTTTTGAATGAATAACTCTTTATAAACTGTTTTCAAATGCTTAACAGGAGACAATTTTCAAGGTCAATATTCTGTCTCTTTTTCTTTTCTTAAGGAATCCCAAGGAATCCGGGCAGCCAGCATCTCCTCTTCCTGCCCCTCTGTGTTTCAGAATCAATGCAAGACAACCCCCAGGATATCTTTACTATTTCGCTTATGGAGCCGACATGAACCAAAACAGGTTGGTTAATAAATGTTTGAAATGCTTTTCCACATGTCAATTGATTTTTGTCTTTTTAAGGCAAAACTTAAATTAGGGGGAAATGCTTATGGTGGGTCTCAAAAGGCAAGCATGTTCTAGGTGCAAAAGAATGTTCCTTGGGCACACACCCGCAGTCCATTGGATTGCCAAAACGTCTGCTGGTCCGCATCATTGTGATGAAGTGCAGGAGCAATCCTACAGTAATATTTTGAGCGTTCCAATTGAACTGTCCCTGAGCTCGCGCTGGAATTCTTATCCGATCCAATTAATACATTCCTATCGTTTCAACTTTTGAGATACCCCCTTACTATACAAATTAGTTGCTGTGGCACAAAGAAATTTTTTAGTATTTCCACTCAATTTTGAACACTCTTAAACGTTTTCTTTTCTTAAATATTTAGAACTTGGATCAGGTTGCCAATAAACGGGGTATACTATGATTGATTTGTTGAATTCATTCAGATGGAGGAGGGGAGAATTGCATTTTTGTTTTGAATATTTATTATGCATTGTTTATACATTTGGTTGCATTTGCAGAATGACAACCTACATAGGCAGAGAGGCAGACCACAGACTGTGGGGAGTACTCTTTGGATTCCAACTGAAATTTAACAAACGAGGTAAAGGCAAACACAAGCAGCAAAATAAGTCATTCAGATTACTGTACACAGATTTAGATTTGATATGCTTAGAAGGGGTTTAGTTGGAATGGTTTTAAAGGTAGAGTCATAGATTAGTAAATACTCAAAATATTAATGACCATAAAAACTTACTTGGTGAGAAGCGCTGCAGCTGTTGATAGTATAAACTATTTTGAGAAAGGATTCACTTCGAAGTAACATGGTTTGGATAATTTTCACCCCCCCCCCAATTTTTTAATCTGACAAACGATTCATGCATGAATAATTTCTCTGATTTCTGAGGGCTGTTGGTGACTGTCACAAATGCTTTGGCCAGAGTGGCGGTTGGTTGATGTTCTTGTAAGACTACCAGGGCATGTTTTTGCCGTTTTCTCAGCAAGTAGACACTGTATTCAGCTGAAGTTTCAAATGTTACTGTATCTTTCATTTAAATTATTCCTATAAATAAGCATAACATTGACCAAAAAAACAATCTATAGTGCAATTGATCAACCTCTGGAAACTGTTTGACAGAGGGTTGAACACAATTAGCGGAGTAAAGAGGCAATGAGAGAAATATTTCAAACGACTTCCACTGCAAAAATTATCTCATCACAGTTTGTAGGCTATCAGAGGTATTTTGTTCGAGGAATAAAAGTCTAGGTACAGATTTGAGCTAAAATAATGGTTGTATTTATTTTTGTAACAGGTGCTGACCTAGAGGCAGGTGGATTTGCCAACATAGCCTACAGTCCCGAAAGCTCAGTTGAAGGTTGCGTGTACCTTATCAGTCCGTCTGAGCTCAGAATGCTGGATCAACATGTAGGATGTCCTGAGGTAAGATTTAAGTATTTTGACTTCATTTTTCTGATTTACATGTTAAGAGGATGAGGGAATTTTTCCATCATACATCAGTGGGCGGGGTGAGGTGTTGGATGGCAGAATGAGAGGCTAGTCTAAGCTCAAATTAAGGCCTAGAATTTCATCTTTGAGAGGGCAAGGCTGTTTTCATTTTGTACAAGCTGGGCACTTCTATAGAAAGGCCAAGGACAACAGGGGCCATGGCCTCCAGGGCTTTTGAGTAATTTGAATTACATCGTGTGCAACTCTTTGATGATTCAATTTCTTTGGTGCAGTTCTTCACCAAGGCTGTATTACCTGTATGGATGATGAATTGTGCTGAACCTGATGAGCTAGGTGTTGCCCAGTACTGCATCCCAGCTCTGATGTATGTAGCACAAGATAAATGGACACTCCAACAAGGTATGTCTTCAGCAGGAAGAGTTCCAAAGTAATTACTGATACAAAAATCTAGGTACAGTTTCTTAAAGCTAATTCACATTTACATCTAAAAGATGGTACATTGCCAAGAAATCATCATTTAGTAACTTAAATCTAATTGTGTGTTGGTTCATTTATTTCTGCAGAGGATAAACACAGCTTCTCAAGTGACTACAGCATTGGGCAGTGCCTTAAAGGATCAGACTTACTTACACCGTCCTACGTCCAACATATCTCCACCCTGCGAGTGAACTGATCGTGAACAATTCATGCTTGTCATGAATATTCCATCATTAAAAATCTGTAGTGCAAGAAACCATCAAGGTGAGCAAATGCAAGCCAATACTAGTATACGTACCAAATTTCAGATTTTTAATTTTTTTTTACTGGTAGTAACTAAATTGTCATATTCTTTCATACATAGTGGGGCAGATAGGAGACATATTTGGGGGTTGTGTGCCGTTGATGACGCAAGCATGGCACATGGTCAGAGTCTATCATCAGAAAGATATTTGGCTAAAGACCCATCACAGATTTGTCCTTTGAAAAAAATATTGGTATTGGTAGTTTACCTATTTTTCAAAATGGCTGCAATTAGTTGTTATTGGCCCTGCAATGGCCCTTTATTTAGTCAAGCATCATTCTCATGACATACTCTGACTGTATGTCATGTTCCATGCTTGTATCATCAAAGGCACAATCCCTCCATCTACCTACCGTACTAGCTTTGAGTTTTTAATTTGTGCCAAAATAAGCCAAGCGGCATTTAACTTTGTATGATGACAAAGTTGAATGTGGAGTTTAATCAAAATTTAACAAATGTCAATACACATGCCAAAATCCGAGTTAAACAAGATTCTTTGCGAACTATTGAGTGCACCGCATACAAATTTCCAATCAAGTAAGTGTATAGATTATAGCCCCTTGATAGTCTAATCATGTTTTGTGTCAGATATTGCAGTACTGTTTTTAATATTTATCTTTTGAGTTTAAAACAGCTTATAAATGGTTGTGTATAGTGTACAAATATTGATAGATATTGAAAATGAAACGGACCAGAGATAACCCTTAGGGAGTCCTAAGTCCCTTAGGAAGTCCATCACAGTTGCAAAAAATTGTTAATGGCCTGATGTTTCGACCCTAGCAGAGTCTTTCTCAAAGGCTTTCACATCGTATGGTGTTATAAAACAAATACTGACTGCTTTTGTTCTATCATGAGTAAAATTAGTAAATATTTATTTTCAAACACCCCATACGATACACTTCAGGTCAGAAAACTCATGTTCAATATTCAGTTTAAAACCTACCTTTTCTGTAGTTCCTAACTTAATCAGTCAGTTGTTTTCGTTCACGCAATTCTGCCCCTTGCTCTCAGTCGCACCAGGAGTGTCAATTCTGACAGACATGGTGCGTTACAAATGTTCGTTTGTTTGTTTAAATGATCTGGCAACAGCCAATCTTTCTCATACAAACATTGGTTTAACGTCTATGATTATGAATTGCACAAATCAAGAAATTGTGATTCAGCAACTAGATGACAATACTTTTTTTAGTCATTGTTAAATCAGCGGTTAGCTTGGTAGAATTCGAACCCACAACCTTGTGAATGCAAGTCCTGCCGTCTAACCACTTTTATCCACTATTATTTTTATTATTATGCCACACGAGGCAATTTACAGGCAACCAACTCCAGACAATCTCAAAGAAAATTCGTTCACATGTCAGTTTTTGTCAGTTTTCTTGGGTCTGGTAATTTAAAGCTAGCAATGTATCTTTAATGTCAGTTACAGATGGTTTTTGAACAAAGAATTTAAAGAAACCAGAAATGCATTCAGTAGGATAATTATTTCTTGTTCCTTTATTATTTGAGTTATTAAGTTTGGTTTGAAGCAATACTTGTTTTAATTGTGTGCATGCAATGCTTTTTTAAAACCTTTCCACAAGCATTTAATTACATTTGCAGCATTAATTATCACTTTGGAAAATGAGCGGAGATTAATTTCAAATGCACACTAATTTTTGACATACTTTTGCTGTGATTTTATTATGATATTCAACAGGAAACAAACATGTATTCTGCTGTGATTTCGAGGCTGAAACGTTAAATTAAAATTTATTAAAATGAGTTTAAATTAACTATGATTCAACACAACCAAGATAATATATATATATATAAGTAACAACGGCAATTCTTTCAAGATAAAATGATTCATTTTATTGCTATTCAGCCAAACAGTTTGAAAGCATTTCAGCTTGTTTTAACTTGCATGTGTTTTACGCACTTAAATTTCAGCCAATTTTTATTTCTGTAAATTAAAGCCAATTGATACTTTTTGATGCACAGTATTTTCCTTATATAATTTTGAAAGCTTGTTTTATTTGTGATTGTTTTGAAGAATGCTTTTTTTTAAAACTGTATATACAGTTCATAATGTATTTTATTTCCAGCGCAAATGTATTAATGAAAAAGCTGTATTTATAACCTTAAATTCTATTTGATGTGTGCAACTAAAGATAATGCTGTTTTACATGACATAAAGCAAACTCGGAATGCAATGCAGCAAATACACAAATGTTCTAAGGATTGTGTTCATGTGTTTAACTAGAGAAGGACTTTCATTTTGAAATTATTTCTCCCTTTAAAAGCCAATTTGGAAAGATGTTGTAAGAGTACTATTGCAGACCTTACTTAGATGTGATGGCTTCACTCATTCCTACCTGGACTCTTTTGGCGTTGCAAGTGCTGTGGCCAAATGTTGTGCCATATCGGAACTTCTGACCTGCATACGTGTCAATGTGTAATCAAGAGTACTTAAACTGGGTATTGGTTCATAAAGAAAGAAAGCGTCTCAAAAGTCGGAATGGTAGTAATGTTCCAATAGACACAATCGGCGACCGAGTCACATGACCCATAGTGGGTATACAATGTAAACAAACCAAGCAAGCAATGCACAGTGAGCATGGAAAAGCATGGCTGCTTCCCACCAACCTTACGGCAGAAGCGCTCGGAAGAAGCCATGCGTTTCCGTTCACGCTGCGCGTTGCTTGCATGGTTTGTTTACATTTTATACCTATCCTGTCGGCCATTTTGGGAGTCAAAATGTACACAAAGGAATTTACTTCCAAAATGGTGGACATTTTAGACGCGCATTGTGTGGAGGTGCAGTCTGCGTTGCAAGGGGGTCAGTGGAGTTCACCATACCTCAAAAAAAAGCCATTTTGAAGTTCAAAACAACATTTGGTGGATTTTTGAGTTTTAACTTACCTGGAATATGTCCAGTGTAGTGGGGCACCAGGCCAGATTCAGTCGGATAGATTAAGTTTGGATCCAGACGGGGTAGTTTAATTATACCCTTATGTGGCACCTGTGACCCAAAATACAATCAGTTTTATTAGAAATGAAACAAGGCACATGTAGTAATTCTTGAAATTTATATAATGGGTAAGGGTCTGAGAGATGATTAAATTTTAAAAGTTTGCCAATAGACCGATTGCGCAACCAATGTCACATGTCACATGACCAATAAACATGGCATGCGAAAGTGCCCTTGTTGTAAAGTACAGGATGACTGTTGCATTGTAATTTTAGCCAAAATTACAAGGGGTAAGTCTTGCTGTCCATTCCTGTTGATGTTTCATGTATTTTTAGCCAAAATTATAAGGGGTAAGCCTTGCTGTTCATTCATGTAATTTTAGTCAAAGTTATAAGGGGTAAGCCTTGCTGTCAATTCCTGTTGATGTTTCATGTATTTTTAGCCAAAATTATAAGGGGTAACCCTTGCTGTCCATTCCTGTTGATGTTTTAAGTAATTTTAGCCAAAATTACAAGGGGTAAACCTTGCTGTTCATTCCAGTTGATGTTTCATTTATTTAATTTTAGCGAACATAAGGGTATAAGCCTTGCTGTTCGGTCTTGCTGATTATTCATGTAAATTTAGCCAAAATCACAAGGGGTAAGCCTTGCTGTCCATTCCTGTTGATGTTGCATGTAAATTTAGCCAAAATCACAAGGGGTAAGCCTTGCTGTCCATTCCTGTTGATGTTTTATGTAATTTTAGCCAAAATTACAAGGGGTAAGCCTTGTTGTTCATTCCTGTTGATGTTTTTTAGCCAAAATTACAAGGGGTAAGCCTTGTTCATTCCTTTTGATGTTTATGTAATTTTAGCCAAAATTGCAAGGGGTAAGCCTTGCTGTTCCTTCCTGTTTATTATTCATGTTACTTCAGCCAAAATTACAAGGGATAAGCCTTAACTGTTCATTCCTGTTGATGTTTCATGTAATTTTAGCCAAAATTACAAGGTGTAAGCCTTGCTGTCCATTCCTGTTGATGTTTTATGTAATTTTAGCCAAAATTACAAGGGGTAAGCCTTGCTGTTCATTCCAGTTGATGTTTCATTTATTTAATTTTAGCAAACATAAGGGTATAAGCCTTGCTGTCCATTCCTGTTGATGTTTCATGTAAATTTAGCCAAAATCACAAGGGGTAAGCCTTGTTGTTCATTCCTTTTGATGTTTATGTAATTTTAGCCAAAATTGCAAGGGGTAAGCCTTGCTGTTCCTTCCTGTTTATTATTCATGTTACTTTAGCCAAAATTACAAGGGGTAAGTCTTGCTGTCCATTCCTGTTAATGTTGCATGTAATTTTAGCCAAAATTACAAGGGGTAAGCCTTGTTAATTTCTATTGATTATTCATGTAATTTTAGCAAAAATTATAAGGGGTAAGTAAGCCTTGCTGTTCATTGATGCTGATTATTCAAGTAATTTTAGCCAAAATTACAAGGGGTAAGCCTTGCCGATCATTCCTTTTGAAATTTCATGTAATTGTAGCCAAAAATACAAGGGGTAAGCCCTCTTGGATTAAGTTCAATAACAAAGACATAAGAAAAGCCTACTGCATCATTTTAGAGAAAAAAATCGCACCTTAAACAAGCCTCACTTCTGGATGAAAATTTGATTTATGCAATTTTGCAATTTCAAGTTCCAAAATATTGCTCATATCTTGGCTCCAGTTCAATAGAAAGGCAAATCCTAAGCCATTGATTTAAAGTACATAATCACACCTCAATTTTTATAAAAAAGGCTTTGACTTAGGCCTACTCCTAATGATTTTTTCCAATGTTCTGCCTGTTTTTCAAGTTACGAAAAAAAATCCCAAGTATTGCTTAAATCTTGATGGCTTAAGTTCAATAAAAAGGCATTAGAAAAGCCTATTGCAGACATTTTAAAGCAGGTAATTACACCTTCAAAATTTGATAAAAAATGCTGGACTTACCCCCCCCCCTTATGATTTTTTCAATTTTTGCCTATTTTTCAAGTAAAACAAAATTGCAATAATTCCAAAAATTATGCTTGAATATGGGCTCAAATTAAATAAAAAGGCACCAGCAGAAATATCACACCTTGATAATAAAGTATGACCCTATCTTTAAGAGTACAAGAGGATAAGGAAGACTGAAAGATCTGAGGGTCTTACCTGAGGATTGCTTACTGCTTGTAGAGGATCGTAGGTGAATTCACTCAGAGCGCAGTTAGTGATGATGGGATAACCCATTCCGATCAGCCCACGTGCTTTAGGTATGAACCCGGTATAGCCTAAAATGATAAATCAGTAATCGGTATTCTGTATTAATAAAACATGAAAAGTGTATTTTTGTTAGGGATCTTTTCAGTGGTATCTTGCAGTAGAGACATTTTCATCAGGACCAAATTTCATAGAGCTGCTTAACTTACCCTTGAGTAATTTTTTGCAAAATAATAGTTAATGTCCTGACGTATCGACCCCAGCAGAGTCTTTCTTGAAGTCTAAATTACATGACAACACTCATAAACAGGTATACAAGTGTAACAGAAGCAGCCAAGTGGAAACATGAATAGAGAGAGGCAGAAAGCACACAGAAAAGCAAGGGGTAAACAAATAATAAGAATAAAAGGGGGGTGGAGTGGAGGGAAGGGGCTGGTTTGACCACAAGAAGTTGGAACATAAAGGAAACAAATCAAAGATGAAAAGAAGGAGAACTAGAAAACACGTGCTGTATTTGAGCAAATACGGGTATCTCTGCCCAGCGGGTTGGTAGCCGCAGAAGTTGACTAAAAAGCCGACAACAGACGACAACTGTCAACAACCGAAGACAAGTCGTCTACGTCTATTGAAGTGCAATGTTTGTGTGAGCTGCGACTTGCATTATGTTAAACAAGTTGTCAGTTGTTGTCGCCAGTTGTCGGTTGTTTTAAGTACGGCCCGTACCATTTTTTTTCCAATTGTGGCCGTATACAAAACCACGACTTGAGCTTGCGCTCCCACTTGGGCTCCCACTTGGGCTCTGTCTGCCTGTTTGAAGCCACGTACAGCGGAAAGCACGCGTATAACTGACGGAGCCTAAGCCCAAGCCCATGGCCCAGGCCATGGTTTCGCAAACGGCCTGACTGAAGGAAGGAGAAGAATAAGAAGAAGAATATCCAGCACAAGGACAATATCTCTGCCGTTGCACGGGCACTCTGCCGTTGCACGGGCAGAGATAACAAGGATAGACTGCTCGTTAGGCATGTTGCTAACTGCTACATCACATCCACCTGCTTATCCAACTGAAGGTAACGGTGAACTAGTATAAAACATAAATACGGTGGTTGTAGTTCTTCGTAAAATGGTGTCCTGATAATTATGATGTCTATATAAATCTATATCTATGTTGTGCAATGGATTTTTGCCAATTGCAAATTTTGTTTGGTCAATTTGAATTTTTTTATTGTTTGTAACTTTGACGCTAATCAAATTACTTTTTCAGTCTCATTATTACTTTTTTTTTACCTATCCATCCTAAGGTTTTAATATAACGTCCAAGCAATTTCTTTCAAGCGGTGATTTGGCCACACCGGCTAGCTCACAGCCCCCGAATTTCAAGAGCTGTGAGCACGGAGGTTCAAATCCTGGCGGGCCCCTTTGTTTTACCAATACATTTTTATTTTTTATTTTTTTGTAAAATTGAGTAGGGCTTTGGCCGGGCACTTTCTCTTACCACTCGGCTACTGAGCTGTCATGAAATTCCTAAACAGTTTTTATCCCGATGAAGATTAGAATGACTTAAAACAAATTGCTAAGGGCTGAGGGGTTACCTTGGCTCTAAGACTCACTGGGCAGGATCTGGGAGGAGTTTGCTGGACAGTCAAGTTAATAGCCAATGGGCTAGGCTGTTTGGTGTGAATTGTGATGGTAGGTGGCTTGCAATGGGATGATAATACTAGGCGGAGGACTTGGGCTATGGACTGGGGTGTTGAGATGAAGACAGTCAGTCATCCAGTGGGATGAGCTGATGGGGTGGGTAGGGAGACTAGTAGTCATTATGCATGGGTGTGGCTGGCTGGAGATTGTCATGATTAAACTGGGTAGGACTGGGGCCTATGGCAAACGTCAATTTGCCATCATTTATTAAATTTTAAATACAAAAACCACACTCCCTGTAATTTGATATTTATGTTTAATGTATCTATTACTGTTTCTTCATTTCAATTCCACTCTACAGTTAAATTACATCAACCTACCCAGCTAGCCATTCCCCAGCATGATGATTTTTATACTGTAAGCCAATCTCCCCTACCCTCAAATCGAGCTCCCGCCCCTGTCATCTACCTTTGATTTATGTAGTCATGTCCAACGAGCCACATCCGAGAAAACTACTACCAGTCCAACTATCGCATTTCTGTTCATTACCGGCGAGACCTTGCGGGAGCCAGTTGCGTAACCCTGCGGTCTTCGACAAGCCCAGGTGATTGGAACCAGCCAAAGAAAACGACAGGTACCTGATTTAATACCACCTAACACCAGATAAACATATAGTAGGGTTGGGGTACTCGACGGCTTGATGCCATGACGCGATATTCAAAATGGCCACCAGCCATGCTCTATTTATGTTTTACACCGTGGATGTATTACGATCATTTGATGTGATTTATTGTCTCTAGAGGTAAGCTTTATCGTGTAGTTAATTTAAGTTCAAAATGTAGAATAGGAATAGGCCTCGTGGAAGCCCCTCATCGAGCCTGTGTAAACACATAACTGGCCGTCGATGAAACAATCGACTTTTCTTTTTATAGTTTCTCGGTTACCTAATCTTTTACCACTTGTACTATTGGAGTTTTCATAATATTGTATTTCTACCTCAATGCGTGGACTGGACAGTTGTAGGCACAATCTGTGATCAATGTGAGGGCCCAGGCCTATACATGTTTCTAAAAAAGGAATTAGCCTTCATGTAACGCCAGCTGTTGTAAACCGCTTTCCAACAAAATGACATGTTGCATCATCAACATAATTGATAAAGGTCAGACGTTTTGACCTTTGCAGAGTCTTTCTCGAAGGCTGACGTTCTAAAACGGGTTAAAGTTTGGCACCTACATTCATTCACCCTGAACTTAACCAATTTTTAAGACACCGTAATGAAAGGGGTTGGGTGGGTATCGATTTAAAAATAAAAGTTGGTGATTTCAAGTTGTGAATTCTTTGAAACATTTACCGAATAAAGACAACGACGATACTGTGTAATTTTATTTCTGGTTGATAATGATATTCAATGTTGTATTATATGTTTGAACCTTGCCTAATTCAGTGTAAATAAATACAATAACGAAATGAAAACAAATTCATAATCAAAGGAACTTTGGTACCAGTTCAAATTTTATTTGATATTTTAATCGTTCATCTTTGCTCGAATATGATAGAATATCAGCTCTTTATTAAAGGAACATGTACGACCCATAATGATAACAATGTTTTAAAATTTTGATTTTTCTACTTTTTCCTTGCCGAAAATAATATAAATTTGGGAGTTCTATTTTCAGTTTAAAAATATAGTTAAAAAAACCAGACGATTTCTTTTTTAAATCAAAGGTCTGGTTGTGCGGGAGTTTCCAACAAAATTGTAGATGTTATTATTATTACTTGTATTATTATTCTTTTTCGACAACGATAATTCTGAATACCCCAGACATGGACACCCAACTTTTGTTTGCCACACAAATCACTGTATTCCAAACCTTTATAAGATGATTTATGCAACGCCAAAATCCTTCTCAAAGACGCTGAATGCGCTTCGCAAAGTAACAACTAAAAGCAAGGCTATACAAAAAATATATCACAAATTATACAAACAAGACATTTTTACAATTTGTACAGCAAAAAAAATTAATAATAATAAAATGCTACAATCATTACTCCTGATGCTGTAGATAAATACGTATATAAGTTAATGCAAAACTATAAAGAAACTAAATATTAAATAATTCTTGAACGATATTTATTTAAACAAAACAATAGACTTTTCAATGAATTCCTGTACCCAAAATCCTAGCTGAAAAAAAAGGATCCCCGATATCGACCATTTAAAGAAGCTGAATTCTTCGGCTAATTTAATGTTCACAGTGTGAGACGCAGCCACAAACGATGCATTTAACATCACAGGAAAACTCCCCACATGTCACAAAACAGCTCTATCCAATTCCCCTTTTGTCCCCCCTAAACAATTATACAAAAAATAGGAAAATAAACAATAAATTCAGTTGAAAAACACCTGTTTACAACTTAGTCCAATCATCCAGTCCATGCCCGAACCCGGTCTCTTCCCGATGTATTTTTCAAACCCTAACGAAACCACTCAACCGAACTTCACGCAAAATCTAGCGAGAACACCGGTGAAATGTTCACTTCTAGCCCTTGCTACTTTCCACTCACCACGGCATGAACGAGCCTCTAAGACCCTCTAAATTCAAGCTCTAAGCATTCCTTCGCTCCACAACGAGTACCACCGAGTCAGACACTCAAATATTATCCAAAAAACACATGTGAAATTACGGTTTGTCTCTTTGCTACAATTATGTCCTTGGTTACAATCCACTCATGGTCATCAACCCGGCTAACCGGCTAACGCTCTCCAAATTATAAAGTCAATGCATCATCCCAAGAACACTGGTAGAACCAACGCTGTTATTCCCGCCGTCATGTTGATTCCAGCTTGCCAAGACTGGAGACCCGCCACCCTCCCCCGCGTTAACTCCCATCCCATCAGTAGTCAGACCAATAACTCCATAATTATACCGTTTAATTAATGTGCACTAATTTTCTATACCTACAGCGTGTACCTTGAACTCACATATCTTTTAAGTCCGAACCTAACTCCATATGCTTATGTTTCCTTAGTAAACTAATGGTCCATACTAAAAGCGTGTGTCTTCCACTCGACGATTTGTTTTCAGAGTCGGAACCAAAGAGTCACCTGTATTATACCAATTCCTAAGTAAACTAATGGTATAGCGTGTGCCTTCTACTCGCAAATTATTATAAAGCAAGGATTTCCCTATGCCATAGTACCGTGCGTACTCTGTTAACTTACTAAATAAACTAGTAATGGTCTATACCTAAAGCGTGTGCCTCAAATTCGAATTATTTTCTGAGTTCCCTGTATACTTATATCTACTCCTAAGTAAACAAATTAATATTTACTACGAAGCACTGATTTCCCAATGCCATAGTATCCTGTGTAAAGTATTCCACTCGCGAATTATTTATTAAGTATAAAGCACTGAATTTCCATGCCATAGTATCCAATGTAAAGTATGAACCGAAGGTTCATCAAGTTCAAAATGCATATGTTCCTGGGGGGGACCCAAGTGGGTGTCGTGGAAGGGTAACTGGCTCCGAAGCCAGAGGTCCCCGGTTCGAGCCCCAGTGGGACAAGGTTCGAGGCCGCGAAGAGAGCGGAGGCCGTGAGACCCACCGCGCTGTGTGACGCGCCGCCCATTCGAGGATGGGAAGGAAACTTAAAACTTAAAACGAACCTCTGCACTTTTTTTCAATGATTTAAAAAAAAAAAATAATAATGGTTCTTTAAAACGCCTCGATTTTATATGCAACGGGATTCGATCCCGGGACCTTTCGGTCCAGAGTCTGGAGCCCTTCCATTGGGCCACTGCTCCTCTTACTTAAGATGTGTTTGAGTTTAATTTTAAACCTTAGAATGAACAACTTTAAGTCAATAATGTACAAAAAGAACACCCGGGATTCGAACCCAGTACCTTTGGTTTGAGAGTCCAGAGCCCTTCCATTGGGCCACAGCTCCTCTTACTTAAAATGTATTTGAGTTTAATTTTAAACCTTAGAATGAACAACTTTAAATCAATAATGTACAAAAAGAACACCCGGGATTCGAACCCAGTACCTTTGGGTTGAGAGTCCAGAGCTCTTCCACCGGGCCACTGGTCCTCTTACTTAATTTGCGTTCGAGTTTAATTTTAAACCTTGGAATAAACAACTTTATATCAATAATGTACAAAAAGAACACCCGGCATTCGAACCCAGTACCTTTGGGTTCAGAATCCAGAGCCCTTCCACCGGGCCACTGGTCCTCTTACTTAATTTGCGTTCGAGTTTAATTTTAAACCTTGGAATAAACAACTTTATATCAATAATGTACAAAAAGAACACCCTGGATTCGAACCCAGTACCTTTGGGTTCAGAATCCAGAGCCCTTCCACCGGGCCACTGGTCCTCTTACTTAAAATGTGTTTGAGTTTAATTTTAAACCTTGGAATAAACAACTTTAAATCAATAATGTACAAAAAGAACACCCGGGATTCGAACCCAGTACCTTTGGGTTGAGAGTCCAGAGCTCTTCCACCGGGCCACTGGTCCTCTTACTTAATTTGCGTTCGAGTTTAATTTTAAACCTTGGAATAAACAACTTTAAATCAATAATGTACAAAACAGAACACCCTGGATTCGAACCCAGTACCTTTGGGTTGAGAGTCCAGAGCCTTTCCATTGTGCCACTGCTCCTCTTACTTAAAATGTGTTTGAGTTTAATTTTAAACCTTGGAAAAAAACAACTTTAAATCAATAATGTACAAAAAGAATACCCGGGATTCGAACCCAGTACCTTTGGGTTCAGAATCCAGAGACCTTCCAACGTGCCACTGGTCCTCTTACTTAAAATGTGTTTGAGTTTAATTTTAAACCTTGGAAAAAAACAACTTTAAATCAATAATGTACAAAAAGAACACCCAGGATTCGAACCCAGTACCTTTGGGTTCAGAATCCAGAGACCTTCCAACGTGCCACTGGTCCTCTTACTTAAAATGTGTTTGAGTTTAATTTAAAACCTTGGAATAAACAACTTTAAATCAATAATGTACAAAAAGAACACCCGGGATTCGAACCCAGTACCTTTGGGTTCAGAGTCCAAAGCCCTTCCACCGGGCCACTGGTCCTGTTACTTAATTTACGTTCGAGTTTAATTTAAACCCCAGAACATCAAATCAACAACGGCTAAAAGTAAACTGGTGTATTGCGTGTGCAAATTATTTACGTGTAAGTCAAGGATTTCTTTTTACCATTGTGACCTGCAAATCCAATGGTTTTACCTCGTTCAAAAAGAACACCCGGGAATTGAACCCAGTACCTTTGGGTTCAGAGTCCGCAGCCAGGCCACTACATGCCAACGCTACTCTTAATTAAACTGGATTCGAGTTTGGTTAAATATCAAATCAAAAACGGCCAAGCAGGAAACATACGTTCAAATAACTTTAAATGAACAACGTGTAAAAATAACAGCCGGGTTTCGAACACAGTACCTTTGGGTTCAGAGTCCGAAGCCCTTCCGCTGGGCCACTGCTCCTCTTAATCAAGAGGGCGTTCAAGTGTAACTTAACCCCAGAACATCAAATCAACAACGGCTAAAAGTAAACTGGTGTATAGCGTGTGCAAATTATTTACGTGTAAGTCAAGGATTTCTTTTACCATTGTGCCCTGCAAATCCAATGGTTTTACCTCGTTCAAAAAGAACACCCGGGAATTGAACCCAGTACCTTTGGGTTCAGAGTCCAAAGCCCTTCCACCGGGCCACTGGTCCTGTTACTTAATTTGCGTTCGAGTTTAATTTAAACCACAGAACATCAAATCAACAACGGCTAAAAGTAAACTGGTGTATAGCGTGTGCAAATTATTTACGTGTAAGTCAAGGATTTCTTTTTACCATTGTGCCCTGCAAATCCAATGGTTTTACCTCGTTCAAAAAGAACACCCGGGAATTGAACCCAGTACCTTTGGGTTCAGAGTCCAAAGCCCTTCCACCGGGCCACTGGTCCTGTTACTTAATTTGCGTTCGAGTTTAATTTAAACCCCAGAACATCAAATCAACAACGGTTAAAAGTAAACTGGTGTATAGCGTGTGCAAATTATTTACATGTAAGTCAAGGATTTCTTTTTACCATTGTGCCCTGCAAATCCAATGGTTTTACCTCGTTCAAAAAGAACACCCGGGAATTGAACCCTGTACCTTTGGGTTCAGAGTCCGCAGCTCTACCACCAGGCCACTGCCCTTCTTCACAAGTTCCCTTTGAGTTTAAATCTAATCAACCTTAGAATTAACAAAACTAATTAAACAAGGTACAAATAAAGAAGAACACATTACTGCAATTGCGTTTGCGTGTAAATTTAACCTTAAATAGAAAGGAAGGATTTTTTATTTTTTTTTCAAATAGAAATCTGCAGAACCTGGGACCCATCGTTCAAGAAACCAAAGCCGTTCCACTAGGCTGTTGTGTTTGCCATCTCGTTGTCATTTATACCTTTGAATAAACACCCGTGCATGCCACAACTCCGTCGTGTCCAGTCCCATTCCTTTCATCGTTATCAGTTTATTATTCGCTACGGTGGTAACTCATTCTGAGATTCTACATCAAATTAAAATGCAAATTAGGCAGAGCACCACTGGCCTTGTGGACAAGGATCGGGACTCCAAACCCCATGGTACCGGGTTCGAATCCCTGAAACATATATTTTTAATCCTGTTCCCCTTGGCATTGTAGTTTATTCAAAGGTATAAATCTTATTATCAGAGGCAACGATATGGCAAACACAACAGCCTAGTGGAACGGCTTTGGTTTCTTGAACGATGGGTCCCCAGGTTCTGCAGATTTCTTTTTGAAATTCAAATAAAATCTGTCCTTTCTGAGGTTAAATTTACACGCAAACGCAATTGCAGTAATGTGTTCTTCTTTATTTGTACCTTGTTTAATTAGTTTTGTTAATTCTAAGGTTTATATTTAAACTCAACGGGAACTTGT